>JAHLJS010000006.1:37240658-38440658 GCA_038502445.1 Eremochloa ophiuroides | reverse complement strand
AATCTTTGTCTCATGATTTTTCCTCCTTCTATCTAATCTCTTGTAAATCATGGGTCGGGTAATCTCCATACTAGACACCTGGAAACCGCGTGGGACTGAAGCAAAGCCTCATGTACTGCTATTTTGGCAACTAATTTGTCTTCTAACTCATGTTTTCATTGCCAAATCATGCTCTTGTTGTCTATTAACCCTATAATTGATTGTAGTAGCTTACCTTCCCTCTGTGAAATGTCATCCTTGCACAAATCTATCCTTGCCACGCATGATTTTCTCATTGGTTGTATGTTCATTTATGTTGTTATGATCCGTGATCGATGATACTACGACGAAACCGAGGACATCCTGTGGATCGCAACCACTAGGCTGTGTTGCTCGGCACATGCGAATATCGAGGTCTCTGGTCATGATACATTGCAAAACTACACCGATGCGTAATATCTCGTATCTCCCAATCTATCCATGTTTCTTAAGATTTCTCGTTGGTCATGTTTGATAGTGGTGTTATGATTATTGACTGATGGTGCCATGACGAAACCGAGAACCTCTTTGTGGGGACGCCCAATAAAGTAGTGCTTCTCGGCACACGTTGGTATCACGGCCTCTAATCGTAATCCATTATGAAGTAATACCAATGTGTTGTCTTCCATGGATTTTCCTAAATCTATCTTTGAAGGTGTCTCTAATTCAAATTGATCTATCCCTATGTTTCTTGATCTATCTTGCAAAGTCCTTACCGACTCGATCCTTCAATGTTCTATCAGAAGGCACAGATGTTTGTCAAGTATATAGCTTCCTTCAGAAGTCACAAAGAGAATGATCTTTGAAGAGCAAGTCACTAACATCAACATTGACATACTACAAGATGTGGTAAACAAAGAATCCGACATGATCTACTAGGGCATATCAACCAGCACCTGCCATTATTGTGGGAGCAAAAGAGCACACGAACTTTAAAGTTATCTGCAAAGTATCAGTCAAGCAATAGTTAGCAGGATGTGATATGTTTTCCTGATAGGTTATTTGCAAGTCCACTAGCTTCTATCCAAGTTCAATACCTATTTGCATGAAGATCATACGTTCAAAATAAATCTTATCATGTGTTACTTCATGTCTGCTGACTGTGGTGACCATGTGCATGTATATCATCTGCAACCATTTGCTACAGAAGCTGAAGACGTAGAGCCTTTTTAGGGACAACTAACTAGTTACCCCAGTGTGAAGAATAGTCTGCAACTAAGCAATGAAGTGTATTTGGTTCTTGTATCAAGAAGGAACAAGACCGGCCGTTATCATTTTCTGCTCAATGAAATAGTTTCCTCTACTGATGAAATGCAGGAGTTTGTTCATTCGCTCTCTCATGTGAGCAATGTATTGCCCAATTGGATTAGTCTGTTTGACATAAAGAAATGGATGCATGAAATAGCCAAATAGATCACTATCAAGAAGTGTTGTTCCATGCTAACAAGTGTGTTCTAGGGGTATAAAAAAGTGTTTGACCATGTTTTTGAAGGCCATGTCTCATAGAACAATGATATACCAGAAAACCTATAAGCCAATTGGTACTGTTTGTGGTACCCTCACTTCCAAGGTCTTGCTATAATGAAGCCAATTCCATCTTTGTCAATCACTTAGATAGTGCAAACTATGGTTTCAGCCTAGTAAAGAGCTACAAAAGACACCCCAACAGATGAAGTAAATACCATAGTACATCTTGGTGCAATCAGGTGCCCTGTTTGATACTCTATGGTATGGACAACAAAAAGGACATTAAAAAAAAATTAATTAGTTCCTTATTCTTGATCGGTCAAGGAGTTCTACCCACTCAACTCATGGAAGTGTGAAGTGAAGATAAGTTGAATTATGTCAAACAACATATTTCAGATTCCTATTTGGAAACCCTCTGATCTCGGATTGCTGATGCAAAAATAAGAAGGTTTACCCAATGTCAAAAGTAGTTCAACAAGTTGGTTTTGTTAATTCATGGTTGTATCATGAAGAAAGTTGTACTCAAGTTGTTGGTAGAGGACTGCTTCTCAAAACTTTGTGAGTAAACACTCTACACAACCAACCTCATTAAACCTGCCAATCCTCTTCAATCTTATTTATTCTCGGCTGCAAATGAGAATACATAGGTTTGGGATTACTCATCGGTTTTCCTCGTGTACAAAAAGTTTTTGATTCTATGCAGGA
This sequence comes from Eremochloa ophiuroides, assembly GCA_038502445.1. Lineage (NCBI taxonomy): Eukaryota > Viridiplantae > Streptophyta > Magnoliopsida > Poales > Poaceae > Eremochloa > Eremochloa ophiuroides. The sequence continues at coordinate 38,438,468 of JAHLJS010000006.1, read as the reverse complement.
ATTTGTGATCTGTCTCATCAACCTGCACAATTCATGTCTATCTAGACTACCCATCGTGCAAATGTGTATGCCAAGTTGCATATTGCACAAACTTTTGCTACTACATGGTGTACCCCAAACCATTGTCTCGGATCATGAACTATAGTTTTCAGCTCATTATGGAAGCATTTACAAGAATCACCTTACTCGAGTAAATGCCTGCCAGAATCTTGTGCCTTGGAAGAGAATGGAGTGTAACCATATGCATCTGTATGCCTACACTTGTCACTTGATGTCCTCTGTGCCTTTTATCACGGAGTGACAGAAAACTTTGTGTACATAATGAAACTAATCCAGAGTTCATCCTATCTTCAGCATAGCATACCTCAGGCCAATCAGGAAGAATTGATCAAATCTTGAAATACATATTGAGAGCAAATGTGTTTTATTTTCAAGGATCTTGTTAGAAATGGTGACTGCTATCATTGTTTTTCTTACAACAACAGTTATAAAGAGGTTACCTCAGGCTCTACCCAAACGACTGTTGCTACATAGACACAAGGGTTCCCTTATTGATGGACATCAAAAGCACTGAGCCGATAGAGTCAGCTATCGCATTCATCGTTCACTCAACAAACTCAAACAATACAGTGTTGCCATCAGAAAGAGAACTGTACACATGGAACATTATGTAGTTTTCCATCAGTCTGCATCTCAGTAAATTGTGTCTACAACCAACAGAAACCTTGCATGTTGTCAATCAATTTTCTCAGCCTCAGCAAATGTCTGCCTCTTCTATGATCTCACCCCATATGAAAATGGTGGTATATGCTATATCCACTAGAGAAACAGATGTTCTGAAGCTACTTTTGGACACTCCAATTCACACCCTCATACTAAGAGTGCTAATTGGGATATTTTGTCTTGGGTTCCTCCCAAATTAGCTGTGTTATCTTGGATTCATCCCAAAGTAACAATGCTTCATAGAAGTCAATGAAGAAAATTCTTCAACCAAGAGTTAACTTCTAAGAATTCTTGAATGATTGGAAAGTTGTCCTATCCATAATGATCCCTCTTGCATTTGCATCCAAGTAAATGGGAGTACATGATCTCTTGGACTGACAACTGAACCAACCTTATCGTCCGCACTTTATTGTGAGCCATGAGGTGATCACTCCTGCCTACCATGTTATGGAATTTTTACGTAGCCGTGGCTTGTACTAGCACCACCTTGGAAATGGATTATATGCTTCTCAACTCTTGAAAGCTCTTACGGTCCGAATCTCGGGACGAGATTCTTTTAAGGGGGGAAGGCTGTAACACCCCAGGTGTTAGTCATGAGCTAACCAGCGAGTGTGGACCTAATCAAGTTATTTCAATCAATGATCCTAATCACTATTTCATATTCATCTCCATCTACCTTGATCATTGGAGAAGTTGCATGAAGATTTAAATTGAGAATTCACATGGAATGACAAGTTATTCACTTAATTGGATTTATGGATTAAGTGAAGATGAGCATGCAAAGTCAACCAAACCTTGGAACCTTGACCAAACAACTCTACTTGAACTCTACAACAAAAGTCATGAAGGTTTCATGTTGAGAAAATGTCAAGAAAATACCTCAGTTAGCCTAAATATCCAAATTGAGCTCTCTAATGATGTTACTTTGACCAAAGTGGAAATATTATTTTGGAGCAAGAAAGGAAGTTTGACCCAAAATAAAAGTTACAGATATTTTGGAGTAGAACAAATGTTATTTTTGGACCAAGTCATGATTCCATCTCTAATTGCCTCAAAAATTGGACACAAGACAGAAGAAAAATCTGATTACAGGACTTGATTAAATTCAAAGTCTGAAAATAGTGTTGATTTCATGGCTTTCCCGTGTTCTCCAAATTTCGTTAAGCAACCTGAGTTGGACCCAATATAAAAGTTGTTTCAAACTCTTTGGAGCACAACATATCAAAATTTGAGGTCAATCCGACTTCGTTTGACAAGAGTTGCCACTCGATCTTTGATCGTAATTAGGCTGTTGACAGCATCAACTTTAGAGCTAATTACCCGCTAATCCGTTTATCTTTTGGCCGAGCACCCTTAATCAAGTTTGTAGACTTCTGTGTGAGCAACAAATTGGCTTTAGGCTCTCTGATCCGAATCTCATCCGAATATTCCCAAAATCGGAATCCAAAGTCGACACCCCGTCGCCCGCCACCTGCTCAGCTGTGGGCCCCAAAGGCTGGACGTGGCGTCCATGCCCAGAGCTCCACTCTCCATTGCCGCCACCTCTCCACCTCTGTCCCCCACCTCTGCCCGAGATGGAGAGCACCAGGGCGCTCCCACTCCTTTCCCATTCACCCCTTCAGCTCACTCTCCCCCCCCTTTTTGCTCTCCTCCCTGCTCGCTCTGCTCAGCGCCGGAGCTCGCGTTCGCCATGGCTGCGCCTCTGCTCCGCTTGCAGGTCACTCATGGCGCCGTGGCTGTCTCCTCGCAGCAGCGACCGCCGTGCAGCTTGCCACGGCCACTGCATGGGCCGCTGAAACTGCCGGCAGCCGGCCAGAGATGGCCAGCTCAGCCACTGCTCGGACGCCGCAGCTGGCTCCTCTGTGCCGCTGTGCCAGCCAGCGAGCCGGCCAGCTCGGTCCCCAGCCGGCTGCGCCCGCGCTGCTGCTGACCGCAGCAAGCCAGGACCTGGCCACCGCCGGTCAGGAGCTCCTCTCCGGTTGTTTCTCCCCTCTGCGCTGTTCTTTGCCCGAAGAAGAAGACGATCCAAGCTCCCTCTCGGTTGCTGGTTCGAACTGCAGGAAGAAGAAGGCCCTGACTATGACGTGTGGGCCCAACCCGAGAGCAATAAGGGACCAAATCTTCAGATCTTGCAGTATCTTTGAAATTCCATATCTTGAGTTAGGGATCTCCAAAAATAGTGAAATTTGTCTTGTTAGTTTTGTTGTAAAATGTTGTGCATGTTAGATCCATAAAATATGCTATGTTATTTACATTTATGTGCTGTAAAAATTGATTAGGAAAAGTGGTTTAAGAAATATATTAACTTTCTTTTGGCCATATTTTGAGAAATATATGTCCAAAAATCATGATTCTAATTTTGTTAGTCTTCTAATGACATGCACTAGCTCACAAAAATATAAAAAAATTTAGGTTGTTTACTATTTTATTGGTGTTTCACATTTATCTTTTTAAATAGGAAATAATTGGTTGAATTGCTTGTTATTTTTGTATCTGAAGTTATATTGCTCCAAATGGCATGAAAATTTAATTGTAGACTCTATGTATGATGTGTGATGTATGGTTAAAATTTCATGATTTATGGTGCAAGTATGACTGAGTTTTTGATTTATCTTGTTTGATTCCCATTAAGTAGATTTAAATGCTTTATAAATAATATATTGTGGTAAAAATGGAAAGTGGTGTTCCACTACCTTTTTATGATATTGTGTTAGCCTGAGAAACAATAATATGGTCATGTGTTTGAATAAAATGTTGAGTTTCACATTTATCTTACTCTCCAATGAATTGTTGCATTATAAATTTGTTTATTTTGTAATAATTAAATTATGGAACCTGAGCATGTAAGATTTGAACCTTGGTCATGAATTGTAATCACCTAGCTCTCATAAAAGTTTGGGACTTATTTGAGATGTTTACCATATAACTTAAATAATAAAATAATGGGTTTTTATGTAATAATGGGTGAATAATGAAAGACAAATGAATGCATATATGTTTATTGTGATTCCTTAATATGCTTTGGTCTGAGATGAGTCTTGTATGACCATGTAACCATGTTTGGAGCTATCTAAATAGCTCATTCCTATGTGTGCTTAGGTGATAAATAAGGGAAAAGTAAGTTTTGCTTAGGTGTTGAAATGGCTGCAGGTGTAGTCTCTGTTGTTGGGATGTTTTCCCCATCAAGATGATGTTGCATGTAAATATTTTCTATACAAAAGTTTTATACAACTTCTATATCTAGCTTGTCCTAAAATTTCGTGGTCATAGGCCTAATATTTTAGGAGTTATGGCTTTTGGAAGTCTGCTGTCAGGTTTTGCCAATTTTCTGTCTAGATCTGATTGATTGTATTATTTGACTGAGTTATGATTTGAATCACCTCTTGGTGATAATAAATAAGTTACAGTATATTTCTTTGGCTTTCTAAATTGTCTAGGATCATCCCTTTTGGTGGTCTAGATCTCTAGTTTTGGTTGTTTGAAGTGTGAGGGCAGAATCTGTCCAAGTCTGGACAGAGCTGTCTTCTTTGTGTTGTTTGACCTTTATATGAATTAAATCATCTGAAGAGGATAATACCAAAGTTGTAGACAATTTCAATAGCTTTTCAGAAAGGCTTAGATCACCCTGGTTGGATGTATATAGCTTCAGTTATGGTTAAATCTTGTGCTTGCTGTCCTGCTGTCCTTAAAATGTCTATGTGAGATTATGATTGCTTCCATGTTGCTTTGCTTGGTGTGTTTGTTATCTCATGGTTCAGTAAGTGTAGATTAACATGCCTTATATTACTTCCTTTTATTCATACATGTGCATTGTGCATCTCATTTAGGTACGCTAGATGATAAACACGTGGAGTGAAGGACATGATGATGGAACTAACCACAAGACGGTGTGGTGGACTAATCAAGTGCTTGGATGGGAGATGCTCATCGAGCGAGTGTCATCTAACAAACACTGACTTAGTGTTGAACCCCAGGCAAGCCCCGGAGCATCCCTAAGCCTCCACCTATCTCTTTTTATAAATGCACCGGTCTTTATTAAATCGTATGTTTGTGCATTTAAGTATAGGAGTTGGTTTGAAACCGTTACTGCATATCTACCTTGTCTACTATATATGTGAACCTGATACTATTACTAGACAGGTGACCGATCTTATGCTTAGCCCTGCTTAGACCGGTAGAAGACGGGTGATTTCCTGTCATCCGCGAGAAAGTCGGGTGATTTCCTGTCATCCGCGAGTGTAGGTGGTGACTGACGAGATCCACATGGTTGGCTATATGTGTCACCATGCCACAATGAAATAATGAGAGAATCAAGGCTAGGTAGCGGGGAGCTGCATGACATGGGTCATGTTGACTTCGGTGCTGCTTGCGGCCGACTAGGACTGAGGCCACCAGACATCAGTTGAGATTGAAGGACGTCGTCACATAGCTGGCCAGATAAGTCGTTCTGACCGCGAAGCCGAGTATTTCTTTCTGAGCCGGGAATTGGTGCGACTAGGCAGACATATTCTGGAGGTAGGAAGGATGTGCGGAGACACCATCTTACCAAGGGCAGGTCAGGGACCTGATGCATCCTGGAAGTGGGTTGGTCTCTGAGAATATGGTCCCCGCCAAGCCCGCGACATATTGTGTCTCAGAAGGATTTAACGGTGGCCCAAGAAGCCAGTGGCTCGGCTGACAGGGTTTGTGATTGGCATATTTGCCAGCTGGTACAATCGATTCGAATCGCCATCTCTCCTGGTTAGTGAGAAACTGAACTGATCTTCTGGTGAGGTAGAGGTTAACAACTTGAACGTGACTATTGGTGAGATGAGGTTGATATCTGTGGATATCGGAAATCATATGGTTTTATTGATTGCTATAATATCAAGTGATTGTTTAGTATAGCTGCAAACCTTAGCTTAATAGCTTAACTGAAATCGAAGCTGAATCACATCTAAAACTTATAAGTTGAGGAATTATTGTAGTAATGCTTTTTCTGCAAAAATGATGCTATCTCCTGAACTCCACCAAATAAGCCTTGCATATCCTTGAGAGTCTTTTTATTTACTTCCTGTCGGGTAAGTCTAGCTGAGTACAATTGAGTACTCAGGGTTTTATTCCCAATGTTGCAGGAGGAATGCTTGGTTGACTAAAGAGTTACTTCTATCCTTCGGGAGAGGAAGACTAGACCTTGGGCAAGGTCATGTTATCTGTCTCATCTATGTTGCTGTGACTGGTCGGTACTTGGCACTGTATTATGAAATTAAGCTTATGTAAAATGATTTCGTTTCCGCTATTGAACTTTTATGTAAAAGTTTATATTGTACTCTGATGCATTTGAAATATGTGCAAATCTATGTATCATGTGTATGTGTACTGCTGAGTTTCTGCGATCCTTGGGGTATGTACTGTGTAAAAGTTTGAAATCCTTCGAGATTTCACGGACTACCGGGTTTATATTGGCTCAAGTGTGGCTTGATAGCTCGAAAAACAGCTGTCGCTGTACTTGTGCCCGTATAAATTGGTCGGTTCTGTTACATCAGGGGTGATATATCAAGGCAGGTAATGTAGCAAATAGGTGTTAATCAACTCCTATCAACCTAATGTAGTAATTTAACTCAAGTGACAAATTTCATAAAACACAAGGAGGGGCTAATGCACCGGGGCTTGCCTTGTAGTGCGAAGAGAGTGGTATCGGGACCGGTGCCACAGATGGCAAAACCCTGAACCACCTCGAGAATCACCTCCTCAGTAGCAGTCTCAACTTTAACCTCTTCGTTCACGGGGACTGCACGTATGCAAAGATGTATGCTTAATATGATGCAAGCATGAAATGACATGCAAAAATTAAATCATAAATAAACATACTTGAGTACAAACCTACTTCATGAGCTAGTCATGATAACTCTAATTCAATATGCCCTAGGTCATAAGGGTGATTGACCTAAAACCACAATCAATCATAAAATCACACCAAACTTAAATCATTAACCTTTTCAATATATTTTATTTATCAAATAATCAAATCATTAAATAACAACTAATAAAATTGATTCCACTTGAGCCCAAATTCTACCAACAGAGAGATCTTGAGTTCAAACAGTACCAAATTAATTTTCATGATTTTTGGATTAACAGGGAATTTATTAATATTGCTCAAAGTTGCAATTATTAATTAATCTACAAATTTTTAGACCTTACAAAAAGTGTCCAAAACATTTATTTAATATTTTTATTAAATACTACATATCACAAAGAGAACCCACAAAAATTTTCATGACTATTAATGCAGCAGAAATATTCCTACAAAAATAACAAGTTGCTGTACTATTCACCAAAATATAAATCAGAAAACCTTTTAAAAATTCGCATGAAGAAGGAAAACTGACTTCGGCCCAGGTCGGCCCAAGACCGCAAGACGGCCCAGTGGCCGCGCGCTCACCCGCGCCCATGCCTTCCCCTTACACCGGTCGCTGACAGGCATACCCCACCTGTCAGCCCCTCTTCTCACCCCCTCTTCTTCTAACTCCGACTCCCGCGCGCGCGTATGCGGCGGCTCGCCGCCGGCGGCTTCTCTGGCAAGGGAGAGACTGCAGGCGAGCGGCCCACACCCTAGCGCAACAGTGTTGGCGCTTCTTAGCGTCAGCAGAAAAGTCCACAAGCGCACGGAAGTACCGTCGTAGCACTTCACATAGAAGTATTCAGGGTATCGTATTTTCCCAAAAGAACGGCTTATGTTAGACCTAGAAAAGATAGGAGGGTAACTTGGGTGGAGAGGATACACTAAGTCAGGAAACACTAAGTGAAGATGACTTTCCCACTACTTGCCTGCTTCGGGCCCACTGACGCACCTGGTCTGCCAAGCGATACCAGTATCAGCGCTATTCCGCGGGCCGAACGTGGAGGGATGCTGGTACTAGTGGACAGGGCTGTCACCACCTGCCACCTACCCCTCTGCCCATGGGCGCACGCAACAAACGAAGGTAGACTCCAACTTAGACACCACGTCTACGAAGACGATTACTACTCTAGCGATGGCCAGGAACTTCCGTCTTTATCAGGAGTCCTCTTACTAGAGCACCCATCTCAAGGACAAGCGACGATCCCACAAACAAGTAGCTTTATAAAAGTAACTCACTTAATGGATCAAAACTAGAATGTATCACAAACCTCTTACTTCAAGCAACAAGATGGTTGTAGAGGTACAAGTTGGATGTGAGAGCCAACAGGTCCGTCACTTCGTCCACCCGAGGGTAGAACTGCTTCGACCCCGCTCTCACTTCTCAAGCTTCTCTCTCTCTAACCCTATACTAGCCTAGGTAGAAGCTAAACTAATGGAAAATTGTGGCACTCCCTTCTTCTTCTCTATTGTATCAAGTTGTGTTGATGGAGGGAGTGGGGGCATCATTTTATAGCTTCATAGGACGGTTCCGGCGCAGCTAAGTTTGGAAGGAGGTGAAACCGCCTTTGGGATACTGCCTAGAGCACCGCCTCCGAAGACTAGGGCCAGGAGGCCCCACCAGGGGGGCGGCCGCACCCGGGGGCGGTCGATCCCCTGGCTGGGCCCGCTGGCCACCGCCTTCGGGTGGTCGGTTGCTCCCTGGGCCTGGACCTCCCCCGCGGTTATAGATGGATCCAGTTCAGTTCTTAGGTGGGCTTTCTTGTTTGGTTTGCGCCTTTTTTGAATATGCTTTCCGGTAGTGCGCTTTCTTGTGAATTTTATGTATTTCCACGTATAGACCTGCAAGTTACATATACAACAAAACTCGTGGAAAGGTTAGATAAAAGCCCTACCTTCTATTTATTTTTAGTATTAAATTGATGATAGAATTTAGTTACTAAGGACCGCCAACAACTCCCCCACACTTGGTCCTTTGTTCGTCCTCGAGTAAAGTGCTAATGACCAAAAAGGGTTCATTTTCCTTATTCAAAAAGATCTGTATACAGGTTATTCCAAGCTTCACCTAGACTTATGAACTTCAAGGTGTCTACTAGATCATCTTAGGTAATTGAAAAATGGAATAGCCTGGATTCAAATTCTCTTATTCTATCCTTGCATAGAAACTTGGGTTTTTGCAAGGTTGTGAAAACATAAAAATAGCTCATGTTCCTTGAATGATTCTCTCAGATCGCTCATGTATGTGAGTGGTTCCTCACCAAGGCATGGAAAGGTAATACCTTCACATGGTCATCATACCTCTAAAATGGCTTATCTGGAGTTTTAGGTAGGAATGAAAATGATGAGGCACACTTACCCTGCATATGTTGTTGAGTCAAACCCCAGACCATACCGGAGGGAGTGCGTCATACTCCTAGATCAGAATGTGCTTGTGTGTGGAGAATATAAAGGTGGAAACCTAATTCTAAATCTTTTTGATGCTCTATACATCATGATTCTCTTTTTTGAGAAAGACAAGATATGGGCTACAGGATCTCCATCACTATTATTATTATTATTATTATTTTTTGAATGGGTATTTGGAATCTTCTTTTCCATTTTTTTTAGCATAGCCCCATATCTTTTATTGGCATATAACATATTTTGAGATATGATGGATGAGTAAAGTTTTGCATCAAGAATGTGTGTTTCTTAGGATAAAAACAACACTTTTATTTGGTGGAGAAAACTGCACAACTCCTAGTGTAAGAGTTGGCATATTTTTGGTGGATGGATGGATGCATGTTTTGCACAACTCTTAGGGTGAGAATTGTCTTTATTTGGTAGGGTGCATGTGAATTCTGATCTTGGGAGCATGAAACATCTCTCAACAGCGGTCACAAACTTTGACCAAACTCAATACAAAATAAGTGGCATGTGTGGAAGGTTTCATCATAAAGAATCACATATGGCCTTGGTAGGCATTTGTTAATCATTCAAGAAGTATGCTATTGAATTTTTATAAAATAAATCCCAAGTACTTTGCAAGAATGAGTAAGCATCATGTCATCCTACTATATCTCACCAGTCAATTACTTAGATAAAAAGGGGGTCCCTAAATAGTGTTCATGAATGTGTAGGAATATTAGCAAGGAATAAAAAGTATGCAAACATTTTGAACGTAGGAAGACATGTTTTGATGGAGTATGAAGGAGTCATCATTTTAAATTTTATCTTAAAAACTTTTTAGTGAGAGAGAGGAGAAATTTGCACAAACCGAATTCTGATTTTTTTCTTTTGTGCAGTTTGAATTGGAGAGTCCTCCCCCACACTTGTTTTCTTTCCTGTCTTGATTAATAACAATATATAGAGAAAACAAGTGTGCAATATATATAAAGATAAAAGACTTCTATTCCATTGATAAATCAAATAGGCACTTTACATTGAAAGGGAACATGATTGGAAAATAAAAGATTGTGAAGAGGGGAAAAAACTGTGCTTAATTATTTGTGTAGCAGGAGCGTTCTGAAGATATTTAGAGAACGTGCTCAACTCTTGCTGCCTTAGCGATCCTGCACAGCTGCTCTCCATAGCCGCGGCGCATCTCATCTAATTCATCCCAATGACCTTTTATGCTGAGATGAGCCTCAGCTATGCGAGTTTGGGCCTTAACAACACTCAGGCGCGTGCTTTTGATGCTAGCATTGAGCGAGGCGATGGCTGGCCCCTTAGGAGGCTTCTCATCCTCACTATCGCTAAAGAAACCCTTAGGCTGCCCCCTAATTGTTTTACTTACAAACTTGCGCTTGGCGCCTGAAGGTTCGGTAGAGGGTGCCGGATTGCTGGAGGGAGCTTCACCCTTGTGAAAGAGACCCATGGCGTAGCCTCCATCGGGTTTGCGTACTCCCCTAATGGTATAAGAGCGACTATTCTTAGCGGGAGACGACATAGAAGGTAAACTGGAGGTAGAGAGCATCATGGCAGCACGTTTGCTAAGCCCGCTACAATTAGGAGTCTTCCTCTTGAGGCCTAAAGCGCTGGTAGTTGGTCGGGCAGCAGTACTCTTCTTCTTGGCACCGCCTTCGGGTGCACGGGAGCGTGCCGTGGACTTCAAGCTTGATATGTTGCGGAAGTTATCACTAGGGGTGGTAGAAAGGCTAGTGGCTTCTCTACTATGGCACGAGCTTCATCTCTCACAAAGGAATTCTCTTGATAGGGTGCTATGTCTAGGTTGGCTATGGAGCCAGAAGCTTGGATCAGCGAAAGAGCATAGCTAGACATGGTCAAGATTTGTAGGTGAGAAAGCTTAGCAACCTTTGCAAGAGGGAGAGGAGAATGGTTTGGTGTGAAGAGAGGAGAGGCCTTTGTGATGATTATATAGGTTCTACCAAGGTCTCTGTTGAGGAAACAAACTGATCGTAACCACGGACGCGATGCTGGAGCTATCAGAGGGAGGTACGAAAAAGATTGGCTCTGATTGAGCTAGCTAGGGGTGCGGCCAGTCCCGGGGGCGGTCGGTCCCCTGGGTCCACCTGCCAGCCTCCGTCTTTTGCCCACGTGTCTTGCTGATTGAGTAGATCTCTATCCCGGTTACGATCAAGTTTGATGCGCGGTGGATCAGTGTGATGGTATATGTGATAAGGTGTGATATATTTTTAAAAATAATGCTCAAGATTACACTATCATGCATTTATGAGAGAATATACCTATGATCAAGAAGATTTATGTAAACACAAGGAAAGAGCATAGGAAATTTTTTAGATATATCATAAATGCAACACCGATGTTTTATAAAATAGAAAAATGTAAACGTAATAGATATGTTTGTTTTATTTGTTATATTTATTTACTATTATTAGTTTTTTATAAGTTTTTAGTAAACTCTTTAAAAGATACTATATTTATTTCATCAATAAAATTAGGTTCGGATACAAGGAATACCTTGAGATGTTGACCGTTTACCTTATGGATGTTTCCGTCATCGTCTTCTATCGTGATTGCTCCATGTGATCATCCGTTGATGACGGTATAAGGTCCGTCCCATTTACTTCTGAGCTTACCTTTCCCGAATAATTTGACTCTTGAATTGAAGAGCAGAACTTTATCGCCTAATTTGAATTCTTTGTGCTGGATTCTTCGATCATGTCATCTCTTTGTTCTTTCTTTGTAGAGTTTGGCACTATGATAGGCCTTTTCTCGCCATTCTTCCAGTTCTGTGATTTGTTTCTGCCTATGTTTACCAGCTGTCTTGAGATCCATATTCTAAGTTTTTATTGCCCAGTGAGCTCTATGTTCAAGCTCAACAGGCAAATGGCAACTTTTCCATAGACTAGCTGATATGGTGACATCCCGATGGGGGTCTTGTAAGCTGTCCTGTATGTCCAGAGTGCATCAGGTAGCTTATCTTTCCATCCCTTTCCCATCTCGTTCACCGTTTTCTGAAGGATGTTTTTGATTTGTTTGTTTGAAGTTTCGGCTTGTCCAGTGGTTTGGGGATGATAAGGAGTAGCTACGTTGTGCTTGGCTCCCAGCTCTCACAGGAATGCTCTGAAAGTCTTGTCTATGAAGTGTGAGCCCCCGTCGCTTATCACCATCCTTGGTGTTCCAAAGCGAGGGAAGATCACTTCATGAAACATTTTTCTTGCATGTTTTGCATCTGCTGCTTGGCAAGGTAGCGCTTCGACCCATTTTGATACGTAGTCTACTGCCACTAGGATGTACTCACAGTCTCCTGACTTCTGGAATGGTCCCATGAAGTCAATGCCCTAGACATCAAAGACTTCAATTTGGAGGTTGAAATGAAGGGGCGTGGCATTGCGGGAGCTGATGTTGCCTTGCAGCTGACATTGTCGACACCTTCGGATGAATTCTTTGGTGTCGTTATACATTGTTGGCCAATAGAATCCACATTGCCAAATTTTGGCTTGTGTGCGGAAAACTCCATAATGGCCCCCGTATGGGGCTGCATGACACCTCTCAATGATTTGTGCACCCTCGGCAGTAGGCACGCATCTTGTCAACAGTCCATCGGCACAAACCCGGTACAGGTAGGGTTCATCCCATAAGTGGCGTCTGCTTTCATATTCTAGCTTTTTTCTGGATTCGCCCGGGGGTACGTACCCTGAAACCATGTAATTCACAATGTTTGCATACCACGGGTTTGTGTCGGTGACCATGAGGAGCATGTCGTCGTGTAAGAAGTCATTGATCTCCTGTTCCTACATGTTAGTAACTTGCATACGCGAAAGATGGTCGGCAACAGTATTTTCTACTCCTTTCTTATCTTTTATTTCAATATCAAATTCTTGTAATAACAAGATCCAGTGGATCAAACGAGGTTTAGCATCTTTCTTGGTGAGCAGATATTTTATAGCGGCATGATCATTATAAATAATTATCTTTGCTCCCTCCAAGTAAGATCTAAATTTATCGATAGCAAAAACTACTGCGAGGAGCTCCTTCTCGGTTGTGGCATAGTTAAGCTGAGGTCATGTTAGAGTCTTGCTAGTGTAACGATCGCGTGATGCTTCTTATCTTTGGTTTGGCCAAGGACCGCACCAACAGCATAGTCACTAGCATCACACATGATTTCGAAGGGTAGTGCCCAATCCAGAGGTTGGATGATGGGCACCGAGATGAGTGCTTTCTTCATGGTTTCAAAATGCTTTCAAACACTCATCTGTGAACTCAAAAGGTACGTCTTTTGCTAACAGGTTAGTCAAGGGTCTAGCGATCTTTGAAAAATCCTTGATGAAACGCCTGTAGAACCCAGCATGGCCTAGAAAGCTACGGATCCCTTTGATGTTCACATGGGGAGGTAGTTGCTCAATAACTTCTATCTTTGCTTTATCTACCTCTATCCCCCTATCGGACACTAAATGTCCAAGGACAATGCCTTCGTGGACCATGAAGTGGCACTTTTCCCAGTTAAGCACCAGGTCCTTCTCTTGGCATCTTTGCAAAACTTTGTCCAAATTCTCGAGGCAATGATCAAAAGTTTTTCCATAGACTGGAAAGTCGTCCATGAAAACTTCCATGATCTCCTCAATCATTTCTGAGAATATGGACATCATGCAACGCTGGAACGAAGCGGGTGCATTACATAGTCCAAACGACATTCTTCTATATGCATACGTTCCATACGGACACGTAAAGGTTGTTTTGTATCGTCAGGATGGATGCGAATTTGGTGATAACCGGAATACCCATCAAGGAAGCAAAAGAAAGAATGTTTCGCCAATCGCTCCAACATCTCATCAATGAAGGGTAATGGGAAGTGATCCTTTCGTGTTGCCGCATTGAGTTTTCTGTAATTAATGCACATCCTCCATCCTGTGACGGTACGTTGTGGGATGAGCTCGTTCTTAGCGTTCTCAACTACCGTCATTCCTCTTTTCTAGGGAACCACATGGACGGGGCTAACCCAGTCACTGTGTGGTACGGGATAAATGATCCCGGCGTGAAGAAGTTTGAGGACTTCCTTCTTCACAACTTCCCGCATCGCATTATTGAGCCTACACTGCGGTTCGCGTGATGGTGTGCTTGTAGGGTCAATAGGGATACGATGGGTACAGAGCGTTGGGCTAATCCCCTTGAGATCTTGCAAGAAATACCCAAGGACCGATCTATGTTTCTCTAAAATGGCAATAAGTCTAGCTATCTCCTCATCTGAAAGCTTATCACTAATGATGACGGGAGTGCTTTTGTTGGCATTTAGAAAGACATAACGTAGTCCTTCAGGCAGGGTTTTTAGTTCAATGGGCACTGGAGTCGGCACTTCCTCTTTAGGAAGGTCAAAGGTTTCTCCTACGTCATCCTCTTCTTCTACGAAGAAGTTGGCTTCTTTTTCTAAGGACGACTCAGGAGGTTCAAAAGGTGAAACCGACATAACCTCCTCGGGTAGGATAGGACAAGGGAGAGGGTCTGCCATTGAGTTTTTAGCTCAATAAAAAGGTATGGAATAATCATTCCTCCCCAGCTTAACATTCAATTCCCCTATTCTTGTTGTATTGGAGAGAAATTTCTCCAGGGGATGCCCGATTAGCACGCTAAAGTCTATGTCGTCAAAGATGTGAAAATCTAAAGTTAAGACAACGTCATCGTGCTGAATTTTGACGTTGTGAACCAACCCTTGTCCTAGCTGACAAGTACACGAGCTATTTCTCATGGACAAGGTTGTAGGAGCAAAATGCTTATCATTCAGATGAGCGCGTGCAAAGGTCGTGGACATCAGATTTGCTCCTACCGTGGGGTTGTACAACATCTCCACCCAATCATCCTGGATTTTGCAATGGATGGTTCACGAAGGGGAGCGAATTTGAATTACCTCAGATGAAGACTCCCTTTCGTTTGTCCATTCGTCACTCATGATGGCTGTCAACTCCCTAATGGACTCTTTTAAAGAATCGAGGCAAGGTATTGGAGTGACAGGGACATGGGTGCTTCTTTTGTATGCATACTTCGAGACATTCCCATAATCATCGAAGAATTCATCGTCGAAGTATGGAAGATCTGAAGGTTGGAGACCTTCCTTTGGACCTTTTGGTTCGGGTGAGGGTCTCTCTATAGGTAACGTTGGTTCGGCCTTGGCCGAAGAGACTTCCTCATGACACAGCTCTGGCTCTACTCGGAGGGGTTCTAACGGAGGAATGTTCTCTAGAATGCAATCTAAAAGAGCCTCTCCTTCGGCTGTGGTTTTGTGTGTGAATGACCCCCTGCGGCTATGTCAAATTGTCGGGCAGATTCCTTGCTAAGCCCTAACCAAAAATGCTGCAAGAGCACATGGTTGGGAATAGACAAGTCTGGGCCAGATTTTGTTAAAATCATAAATCTTTCCCAAGCTGCACCTATGGATTCCTTCTCATGTTGTTGGAAGTTGAGAATCTCTTGTCGTAGGGCAGCGATTAGGGATATAGGGAAGAATGCTACACAGAACTTGTTTCGCAATTCTTCCCAATCACCAGCTACCTTCCCTATGTTGAGGGCGTACCATTGTTTTGCTCTCTCATTAAGAGAGAAAGGAAACAATTTCTACCACATTGTTTCATGTGACATGCCAGCAATGGTTAGGCATGCATAGAGCTACTCAAACTCCCTTAGGTGGTGATATGGGTTTTCGTAATCTAATCCTGAGAAGGTTTGTTCCCGAACCATAGCTATAAAAGCTGGGCAGAGTTCGTAACTTGAAGCTGTGATTGGCTTCGCGGATTGTGGAGGTTGAACGAACTCGCCCTTAGGAGTAGAAAGTTTGGAGATGGTGGGTTGCTCCATTGGAACAAAAGAGGTCAAAGAAGAGAAAGGTAAAAACAAAGGATACACGGGCAACTAGGTTCGAAGACTAAAAACGTCAACCGTTCCCCGGCAACAGCGCCAGAAATGCTTGTTGGCGCTGTTGGCGGTCCTTAGTAACTAAATTCCATCATCATTTTAATACTAAAATAAATAGAAGGTAGGGTTTTTATCTAACATTTCCACGAGTTTTGTTGTATATGTGACTTGCAGGTCTGACACGTGGAAATGCACAAAATATACAAGAAAAGCGCACTACCAGAAAGCATATTCAGAAAAGACGCCAAGCAAGAACAAAGAAGAAATCCCACCTCAAACACCGAACTGGACCCATTCGTAACCGCGGGGGAGGTCCAGGCCCAACAACAAATCGACCACCCAAAGGCGGTGGCCAGTGGGGCCATCCAGGGGACCGACCGCCCCCGGGTGCGGCCGCCCCCTTGGTGCCCTCCCGGGCCCAGTCTTCGGAGGCAGTGCTCTAGGTGGTATCTCAAAGGCGGTTTCACCTCCTTCCAAACTTAGCTCCGCTGAAACCGTCCTATGAAGTTATAAAATGATGCCCCCACTCTCTCCATCAAGAACAACTTGATACAAGAGGGAAGAAGGGGGGAGTGCCACCATTTTCCATTAGTTGAGCTTCTAGCTAGGCTAGTATAGGGTTAGAGAGAGATAGAAGCTTGAGAAGTGAGAGCGGGGTCGAAGCAGTTCTACTCTCGGGTGGACGAAGTGCCGGACCTGTCGGCTCTCACATCCAACTTGTACCTCTACAACCATCTTGCTGCTTGGAGTAAGAGGTTTGTGATACATTCTAGTTTTGATCCATTAAGTGAGTTACTTTTATAAAGCTACTTGTTTGTGGGATCGTCGCTCGTCCTTGAGACGGGTGCTCTAGTTAGAGGACTCCTGATAAAGATGGAAGTTCCTGGCCATCGCTAGAGTAGTAGTCGCCTTCGTAGATGTGGTTTCTAAGTTGGAGTCTACCTTCGGTTGTTGTGCGCGCCCAAGGGCAGATGGGTAGGTGGCAGGTGGTGACAACCCTGTCCACTCGTACCAGCATCCCCCACGTTCGGCCGCGGAATAGCGCTGATACTGGTATCGCTTGGCAGACCAGGTGTGTCAGTGGGCCCGAAGCAGGCAAGTAGTGGGAAAGTCATCTTCACTTAGAGTTTCTTGACTTAGTGTATCCTCTCCACCCTAGTTACCCTCCTATCTTTTCTGGGGTCAACTAGTTAAGAGACCTCTAACTTAAGCCGTTCCTTTGGGAAAATACGATACCCTGAATACTTCTGGGTGAAGTGCTACAACGGTACTTCCATGCGCTTGCGGACTTTTCTGCTGTCGCTAAGAAGCGCCAACAAGCATTTCTGGTGCCGTTGCCGGGGAACGGTTGTCGTTTTTAGTCTCCAAACCTAGTTGCCCGTGTATCCTTTGTTTTTACCTTTCTTTTCTTTGACCACTTTTGATCCAATGGAGCAACCTACCATCTCCAAACTTTCTGCTCCTAAGGGCGAGTTCGTTGAACCTCCACAATCCGCAAAGCAAATCACAGCTTCATGTTACGAACTCCGCCCAGCTTTCATAGCTATGGTTCGGGAACAAACCTTCTCAGGATTAGATTACGAAAACCCATATCACCACCTAAGGGAGTTTGAGTAGCTCTGTGCAAGCCTAACCATTGCTAGCATGTCACATGAAACAATGCGGTGGAAATTGTTTCCTCTCTCTCTTACTGAGAGAGCGAAACAATGGTACGCCCTCAACGTAGGAAAGGTAGCTGGTGATTGGGAAGAATTGCGAAACAAGTTTTGTGTATCATTCTTCCCTATATCCCGAATCGCTGCCATACGTCAAGAGATTCTCAACTTCCAACAACACGAGAAGGAATCCATAGGTGCAGCTTGGGAAAGATTTATGATTTTAACAAAATCTGGCCCAGACTTATCTATTCCCAACCATGTGCTATTATAGCATTTTGGTTAGGACTTAGCAAGGAATCTGCCTGACAACTTGACATAGCCGCAGGGGGGTCGTTCACACACAAAATCACAGCCAAAGGAGAGGCTCTTTTAGATCGCATTCTAGAGAACACTCCTCCGTTAGAACCCCTCCGAGTAGAGCCAGAGCTATGTCATGAGGAAGTCTCTTCGGCCGAGGCGGAACCAACGTTACCTATAGAGACACCCTCACCCGAACCAGAAGATCTGAAGGAAGGTCTCCAACCTTCAGATCTTCCATACTTCGATGACAAATTTTTCGATGATTATGGGAATGTCTCGAAGTATGCATACAGAAGAAGCACCCATGTCCCTGTCACCCCAAAACCTTGCCTTGATTCTTTAAAGGAATCCATTAGGGAGTTGACGGCTATCATGAGTAACAAAAGGACAAACGAAAGAGAGTCATCATCTGAAGCAATTCAGATTCGCTCCCCTTCGCGAACCATCCTTTGCAAAATCCAGGATGATTGGGTGGAGATGTTGTACAACCCCACGGTAGGAGCAAATCTAATGTCCACGACTTTTGCACACACTCATCTGAATGATAGACATTTTGCTCCTACGACCCTGTCCATGAGAAATACTCATCTGAATGATAGACATTTTGCTCCTACGACCTTGTCCATGAGAAATAGCTCGCGTACTTGTCAGCTAGGACAAGGGTTGGTTCACAACGTCAAAATTCAGCACGATGACGTTGTCTTAACTTTAGATTTTCACATCTTTGACGACGTAGACTTTAGCGTGCTATTCGGGCATCCCCTGGAGAAATTTCTCTCCAATGCAACAAGAACGGGGGAATTGAATATTAAGCTGGGGAGGAATGATTATTCCATACCTTTTATCGAGCTAAAAACTCGATGGCAGACCCTCTCTCCTGTCCTATCCTGCCCAAGGAGGTTATGTCGGTTTCACCTTTTGTGCCACCTGAGTCGTCCTTAGAAAAAGATGCCAACTTCTTCATAGAAGAAGAGGATGACGTAGGAGAAACCTTTGACCTTCCTAAAGAGGAAGTGCCGACTCCACCTCCCGTTGAGCTAAAAACCCTGCCTGAAGGACTACGTTACGTTTTTCTAAATGGCAACAAAAGCACTCCCGTCATCATTAGTGACAAGCTTTCAGATGAGGAGACGGCAAAACTTATTGCCATTTTAGAAAAACATAGATCGGTCTTTGGGTATTCATTGCAAGATCTCAAGGGGATTAGCCCAACGCTCTGTACCAATCGTATCCCTATTGACCCTGCGAGCACACCATCAAGCGAACTGCAACGTAGGCTCAATAATGCGATGCGGGAAGTTGTGAAGAAGGAAGTCCTTAGACTTCTTCACGCCGGGATCATTTATACCATACCACACAGTGACTGGGTTAGCCCTGTCCAAGTGGTTCCCAAGAAAGGAGGAATGACGGTAGTTGAGAACGCCAAGAACGAGCTCATCCCACAACGTACCGTCACAGGATGGAGGATGTGCATTGACTACAAAAAACTCAATGCAGCAACACGAAAGGATCATTTCCCATTGCCCTTCATTGATGAGATGTTGGAGCGATTGGCGAAACATTCTTTCTTTTGCTTCCTTGATGGGTATTCTGGTTATCACCAAATTCCCATCCATCCTGACGATCAAAGCAAAACAACCTTTACATGTCCGTATGGAACATATGCATATAGAAGAATGTCGTTTGGGCTATGTAATGCACCTGCTTCATTCCAGCGTTGCATGATGTCCATCTTCTCAGAAATGATTGAGGAGATCATGGAAGTTTTCATGGATGATTTTTCAGTCTATGGAAAAACTTTTGATCATTGCCTCAAGAATTTGGACAAAGTTTTGCAAAGATGCCAAGAGAAGGACCTGGTGCTTAACTGGGAAAAGTGCCACTTCATGGTCCGCGAAGGCATTGTCCTCGGACATTTAATGTCCGAAAGGGGGATAGAAGTAGATAAAGCAAAGATAGAAGTTATTGAGCAACTACCTCCCCCTGTGAACATCAAAGGGATCCGTAGCTTCCTAGGCTATGTTGGGTTCTACAGGCGTTTCATCAAGAATTTTTCGCAGATCGCTAGACCCTTGACTAACCTGTTAGCAAAAGATGTACCCTCTGAGTTCACGGATGAGTGTTTGAAAGCTTTTGAAACCATCAAGAAAGCACTCATCTCGGTGCCCATAATCCAACCTCCGGATTGGGCACTACCATTTGAAATCATGTGTGATGCTAGTGACTATGCTGTTGGTGCGGTCCTTGGCCAAACCAAAGATAAGAAGCATCACGCGATCGCTTACGCTAGCAAGACTCTAACAGGACCTCAGCTTAACTATGCCACAACCAAGAAGGAGCTCCTCGCCGTAGTTTTTGCTATCGGTAAATTTAGATCTTACTTGGTGGGAGCAAAGATAATTATTTATACTGATCATGCCGCTTTAAATATCTACTCACCAAGAAAGATGCTAAACCTCGGTTGATCCGCTGGATCATGTTATTACAAGAATTTGATATTGAAATAAAAGATAAAAAAGGAGTAGAAAATACTGTTGCCGACCATCTTTCACGTATGCAAGTTACTAACATGCAGGAATAGGAGATCAATGACTTCTTACGCGACGACATGCTCCTCATGGTCATCGACACAAACCCGTGGTATACAAACATTGTGAATTACATGGTTTCAGGGTACGTACCCCTGGGCGAATCCAGAAAAAAGCTACAATATGAAAGTAGACGCCACTTATGGGATGAACCCTACATGTACCGAGTTTGTGCCGATGGACTATTGAGAAGGTGCGTGCCTACTGCCGAGGGTGCACAAATCATTGAGATATGTCATGCAGCACCATACAGGGTCATTATGGAGTCTTCCGCACACAAGCCAAAATTTGGCAATGAGGATTCTATTGGCCAACAATGTATACTGACACCAAAAAATTCATCCGAAGGTGTCGACAATGTCAGCTGCAAGGCAACATCAGCTCCCGCAATGCCATGCCCCTTCATTTCAACCTCCAAATTGAAGTCTTTGATGTCTGGGGCATTGACTTCATGGGACCATTCCAGAAGTCGGGAGACTGTGAGTACATCCTAGTGGCAGTAGACTACGTATCAAAATGGGTCGAAGCGCTACCCTGTCGAGCAGCAGATGCAAAACATGCAAGAAAGATGTTTCATGAAGTGATCTTCCCCCGCTTTGGAACACCTAGGATGGTGATAAGTGACGGGGGCTCACACTTCATCGACAAGACTTTCAGAGCATTCCTGCGAGAGCTTGGAGCCAAGCACAACATAGCTACTCCTTATCATCCCCAAACCAGTAGACAAGCCGAAACTTCAAATAAACAAATCAAAAACATCCTTTAGAAAATGGTAAATGAGATGGGAAAGGGATGGAAAGATAAGCTACTTGATGCACTCTGGGCATACAGGACAGCTTACAAGACTCCCATCGGGATGTCACCATATCAGCTAGTCTATGGTAAAAGTTGTCATTTGCCTGTTGAGCTTGAACATAGAGCTCACTGGGCAATAAAAACCTGGAATATGGATCTCAAGACAGCTGTAAACATAGGCAGAAACAAGTCGCAGAACTGGAAGAATGGCGAGAAAAAGCCTATCATAGTGCCAAACTCTACAAAGAAAGAACAAAGAGATGGCATGATCAAAGAATCCAACACAAAGAATTCAAAATAGGTGATAAAGTTCTGCTCTTCAATTCAAGAGTGAAATTATTCGGGAAAGGTAAGCTCAGAAGTAAATGGGACGGACCTTACACCGTCATCAACGTATCATCACATGGAGCAATCACAATAGAAGACGATGACGGAAATATCCATAAGGTAAACGGTCAACGTCTCAAGGTATTCCTTGAACCCGAACCTAATTTTATTGATGAAGTAAATATAATATCTTTTAAGGAGTTTACTAAAAACTTATAAAAAAATAAATACATATATAACAAATAAAACAAACATATTTATTACGTTTACATTTTGCTATTTTATAAAACATTGGTGCTGCATTTATGATATATCTAAAAATTCCTATGCTCTTTCCTTGTGTATACATAAATCTTCTTGATCATAGGTATATTCTCTCATAAATGCATGATAGTGTAATCTTGAGCATTATTTTTAAAAATATCACACCTTATCACATACACCATCACAATGATCCGCTGCGCATCAAACTTGATCGTACCCGGGATAAAGATCTACTCAATCAGAAAGGTACGTGGGAAAAAGACAGAGGCTGGTAGGCGGACCCAGGAGACCGACCGCCCCGGGGATCGGCCGCACCCCTAGCTGGCTCAATCAGAGCCAATCTTTTTTGTACCTCCCTCTGATCACTCCAGCATCGCGTCCATGGTTACGATCATTTTGTTTCCTCGACAGAGACCTCGGAAGAACCTATATAATCATCATAAAGGCCTCTCCTCTCTTCACACCAAACCATTCTCCTCTCCCTCTTATAAAGGTTGATAAGCTCTCCCACCTACAAAGTTTTGACCGTGTCTAGCTATGCTCTTTCGCTGATCCAAGCTCCTGGTTCCATAGCCAACCTAGACATAGCACCCTATCAAGAGAATTCCTTTGTGAGATATGAAGCGCGTGCCATAGTAGAGAAGCCGCTAGCCTTTCTACCACCCCCTAGCGATAACTTCAGCAACATATCAAGCTTGAAGTCCACGGCACGTTCCCGTGCACCCGAAGGTGGTGCCAAGAAGAAGAGTACTGCTGCCCGACCAACTACCGCCGCTTTAGGCCTCAAGAGGAAGGCTCCTAGTAGTAGCGGGATTAGCAAACATGCTGCCGTGATACCCTCTACCTCCAGTTTACCTTCCCTGTCGTCTCCCGCTAAGGATAGTCGCTCTTATACCATTAGGGGAGTACGCAAACCCGATGGAAGGTATGCCAAGGGTCTTTTTCGCAACGATGAAGCTCCCTCTAGTAATCCGGCACCCTCTGCCGAACCTTCCGGTGCCAAGCTTAAGTTTGTAAGGAAAATAATTAGGAGGCAGCC
Organism: Eremochloa ophiuroides; assembly: GCA_038502445.1. NCBI lineage: Eukaryota > Viridiplantae > Streptophyta > Magnoliopsida > Poales > Poaceae > Eremochloa > Eremochloa ophiuroides. Next base: position 38,415,587 of record JAHLJS010000006.1, on the reverse strand, counting down.
TAAGGATTTCTTTAGCGATAGTGAGGATGAGAAGCCTCCTAAGGGGCCAACCATCGCATCTCTCAATGCTAGCATCAAAAGCACACGCCTGAATGTTGTTAAGGCCCAAACTCACATAGCCGAGGCTCATCTCAGCGTAAAAGGTCTTAGGGATGAATTAGATGAGATGCGCCGAGGCTATGGAGAGAGTTGCGCAGGATCGCTAAGGCAGCAGGAGTTGAGCACGTTCTCTAAATATCTTTAGAACGCTCCTGCTACACAAATAATTAGGCACACATTTTTCCTCTTCATGATCTTTTATTTTCCAATCATGTCCTCTTCCAATGTAATGTGCCTATTTGATTTATCAATGGAATAGAAGTCTTTTATCTTTATATATATTGCACACTTGTTTTCTCTATATATTGTGACTAATCAAGATAGGGAAGAAAATAAGTGTGGGGGAGGACTCTCCAATTCAAACTGCACAAAAGAAAAAAAAATCAGAATTTGGTTTGTGCAAATTTCTCCTCTCTCTCACTAAAAAGTTTTTAAGATAAAATTTAAAATGATGACTCCTTCATACTCTATGAAAACATAAATTCCTACATTCAAAATGTTTGCATACTTTTTATTCCCTGCTAATATTCCTACAGATTTATGAACACTATTTAGGGACCCCTTTCTATCTAAGTAATTGACAGGTGAGATATAGTAGGATGACATTGTAACACCCAAGTGTTAGTTACTATTTTCACACTTGCATTTGCATGCCATCTAGCATTTATCATGTCATATCATACATCATCATCATTTGATTGGAGTTAAATTCAAATATATGCTATTTGTGTGCTTATATGCCTAGAGTGTGCTTGATAGGGTAGCATGCAAATGTGATGATTGTTTACTGTTATAAATGCTTTAGACATGTTTGGGATAACATTTGGAACAATGTTCGTGTTGGTGAAATCCCCAAAATACCCCTTTTGCTCATGGTTGACTAGAAAACCCTTTTAAAGCTATTTTGTTTGACCAAACAAGAAGGGTAATTTAGAGACTTTGCATGTCAGTGCACCCTTAATCAAAGTTGTGTAGAATTTTATAAGTAACAAAATTTATTTAAGGGTCAAGTCATGAAAATGGGTGGAAGGTGGTCAAAAAGTTGAATTAGTGCAAGTTTGGGCTGTTTTAAAGTTCAAAAATTTTCCTAAGTCTAAAAGTGGTTTTTCAGTTTCGAAGTAGCTGTGTTCTTCGATCCATATCTCTCAATCCAGGTCTATCTAGAGTAAAGTGTTCTAATACGGAATGGAGTACTCATGTAGCACTTCAATCGGTATTAGTGAAGTTTTGGCTAACACTCACTGGATCACGAGATATGCCTTGATCAAAAGTCGAGTTTCAGTCTGTTCACTGGGACTGAATCAAGCCTGATTCAAATCGGCATTCAGCCGAACAGCAGGCGCGGTCGTAGGAAAATGGCGCCAAGTGGCGACTGTACGCCGGCGTCGGGCCACGCCCGCCTGCCGTCACCCTGCAAAGGCAAAAGGGGCACTCCATCCTGTCCTCAGCACACTCCCCTCACTCTCCCCCGCTCTCTCGTCTCTCTGCTCGCTCTCTCCTTCTCCGCTGTCGCCATTGGCCGCCGAGACGACGCCGGGGTGAAATCCACCGCCACCGCACCGTCTCCGACCGCTCCATCTCCACCCGAGCTTCGCCATCCTCAGCTCCACCTCCCCGCCCCTTTCTGGAACCAGCCGAGGCCAGGTATAGCGCCTAGAGCCCTTTGCCACCGTGCCATTGCCGAAGCGCCACCGAGCTCACTGCTCGCAGCGACGAGCACTGCGTCATGGCTCTCACCTCTAGTTCTTGCTCGTCTGGAAGTCTCCAAGAGTCGAAGAGTTAGCCTAAGGAGCCGGTTCGGCCGTTCGTTCCTTAGGTTCGTCGGAACACGAGTTCGTCGGAGCGCTGCTCACCACCGTGCGCACGTGGTCAGCGTGTTACCATGCGTAATAGTTCGATTCGTCGCGGTCATAGGTCCGCTAGGGTTTCAAGGTTGTGGAACAGAGCTTAGCCTCACCGGCGATGGTCGGAATCGGCCGGCGCATGCTCGCCGGACCGCCGCCGTCTGCCATGGTCGCCGTTGAGCGTGCTCCGGTGACGGTTAGGTCTCGGGAGTTAGCTCATCGGGTTCGTCTCGTTCTTAGGAACACGTAGGTGCCCTCGGTGCCGAAGGTGATCTCGCCGCCGGCGAGATAGGGCCGGTCAGCGCTGGCGGCTCTGTCTCTCTCTCTCTGACGCGTGGAACCCGTTTGACCGGGGAGACCACCGGTCAGTCGCTCTGGGGCGCCTCGGGTGCTCTGAGCCGGGTGTTTGTAGCATTTTGAACCGAGTTCATTTTAAAGGATTAATGAAATTGATTTCAGAAAATGTGTAAAATCTTCCAAAATTCATATTTGGAGCTAGGAGTGTCCAAATGAGGTGAAACCAATTTTGTTGGGTTTGTATTTCTATGCTCTATGTATGAAAAATATAACATGTGCTTTTTGGATAACTTTTCTCTGCAGTTATATTTAATTTGTTAATTGCTTGCAAACTTGATAAATGCATAAGTAATTATAGGAATGTGCTAAAAATGTGATTCCACTTGCATTAATGTTGTTAGGGAATTAGAATCTGGGAAAAATATGCTTGCTGGTGTTGCACTGTTATTTATATGATGTCATGTACAATGTGCCTTTTATGCTTTAATCTTGCAAAAATCACCATGCTTAATGTGTCAAGGATATGGTCATGAATATTTTTCTTGAACCATATTATGTTGTGAAGAAGCTAAGAAAAATGGGAAATCTATTGTTTGATACTTTTCACTGTGTTAAGTATTTTTCATTGCTTAAAAGGCAGGTTGCTTGTTATTTTTGTGTAGACTGTTATACTTGTCCAAATGACTTGAAATTTTAGCAGTAGGCTAATCTAGAAATGCCTTATCTACTGTAATTTTTCTAGATTTTTTTGTGCATAGTAAACAGTAGGTCCAGTTATAAGCTAGGGTTTGTTTCATTTCTTTTAAGCAAGTATTAGTTCGTTAAAATGTGTTTTCATGTAGTTTGTGGTGGTCCAGCATTGCCACTATGTGGAACACTATGAATCTGATCCTAACTTGAGCTTAGGGCAGCAAGGGTGCTATTCTTGTTTATGTGTTGCTCATGCTTGTTTGCTCAAAATGATTAATAGCTAGTTGAGTTGATGTAAGTTTAATGTTTAGTGCAGGTTGTAGACCTCTTACGAAAGATGAGAAATTATTCTATGCCTTACTTAAGAAGGGTGAGTATGAGTTGGTTGTCTAGAGAAGAAATATGCACGTACTCAGTAAATGAGTGTGGATTGTTAAACTGATTGCATCTCATGGTTTAAGTTGTGCATCTCTACCTTGCATTACATGTGCATTCTCAGTTCTCATATATGCATATCATACATACAGGGCCGCCGGGAGGAGTGACGCTGTTGCAGTTCGATCCACCGGAGGAAGGAGTTCCGCCGGAGATTGAGGTGCCGGAGGTTCCCGAAGGCCAGGAGGAGGAGGCTGAACTTCCTAAGTGCTGGGACCATCAGCCATCTAATTTCGTGAAAGGCAAGCCCCGGAGCATCCTTAAGCCTCCACCTATTCTTTTTATAAATGCACTAGTCTTTATTAAATCGTATGATTGTGCACTTAAGTATAGGAGTTGATATGATACCGTTGCTGCATTTATACCTTGTCCACTTGTACTTGATCCTAAAGTTATTACTAGACAAGGGATGGGTTCGATCTTATGCTTAGCCATGCTTAGACCGGTAGAAGTCGAGGGATTTCCTGTCCTTCGCGAGCATAGGTGTTTACTAATGATGATGTTGGGGATGGATTCCACATGATGGACTATATGTGCCACCATGCCGCAGTGTCTAATGAGAGAATCAAGGCTAGGTAGCGGGGAGCCGCATGACATGGTAAAGGTCATGCCGTCTTCGGTGCTGCTTGCGGCTGACTTGGACTGAGGCCACCAGACATCAGTTGAGATTGAAGGACGTCGTCACATAGCTGGTCCGATAAGTTATTCTGACCGTGAAGCCGAGTATTTCTTTCTGAGCCGGGAATTGGGGCTGATAAGGTAGGTATATTCTGGAGGTAGGAAGTATGTGCAGAGACACCATCTTACCAAGGGCAGGTCAAGGACTTGAGGCTTCCTGGAAGTGGGTTCGCCTCTGAGAATATGGGCCCCCAAACCCGCGATACATATTACGTCTCAGAAAGATTTAACGGTGACCCAAGAAGCCAGTGGCTCGGCTGACAGGGTTTGTGATTGGCATATTTGACAGCTGGTACAATCGAGTTGAATCGCCATCTCTCCTGGTTAGTGAGAAACTGAACTGATCTTCTGGTGAGGAAGAGGCTAATAATTTGAACATAATGATTATGGTGAGATGAGGTTGATATCTGTGGATATCGGAAATCATATGGTTTTATTGATTGCTATAATATTCAGTGATTGCTTAGTATAGTGGCAAATCTTAGTTTAAATAGCTCAACTGAAATCGAAGCTGAATCACATTTAAATGTATAAGTTGAGGAACTACTGTAGTAATGCTTTTTATGCAAAATGTTGCTATCCTCTGAGCTCCACCGAATAAGCCTGCATATCTTTGAGAGTCTTTTTATTTACTCCCTGTCGGGTAAGTCTAGCTGAGTACAATCGAGTACTCAGGGTTTTATTCCTATTGTTGCAGATGGTGTAGTCTACTATGCGTATTGCAAGAACTGCTTCACCCCTGCGGGCGAAGAAGACTAGACCTGAGGGCAGGGTCATTATCTATCCTTAGTCGTTGTAAGAATGCTGTGACGTGGTCATGTGTTGGTACTCGTATTTAAACTCTGTGGTGTAAAACTATGTTAACTTCTGCTACTACTGTATTTGTGTAAAAGGCTATGTTGTACTCTGATGTTTAAATTCGGTTGTGAACTTATGTATCATGTGATCGGTTGTTGCTGAATGAATGATCCTTGGGGTATGAAAATGTTTGAAATCCTTCGAGATTTCCGGACTACCGGGTTTATATTGGCTCAAGTGCGACTGGATTGCGATTAAAAATGCGATCGTTGTACTTGTGCTCGTATAAATTGGTCGGTTCTGTGACAGCTGGTACCAGAGCATAATTCAGCATATACCGTCACTTGACTATTTAAAAATCAAAGAGTTTTGAGTTTTACAAACTAATTGCCAACTATTAGTGTGTATAGGTGATTTTAACCAAGTGTTTGCAAAACTTATGAGCACCAATGACCAAGTCCTATAGCCCTATATATATGTGGTAATTAGGTGGCTTATATAAGTACTGACTTGGGGGAAATTGCATCATGTTTCTGTTTGTGGTTCATTTGGTTTTATCGTGCGGATAATTGTGAACTCTCGGTTTCTTATTGCTTCTTATGGGCCAATGTGCCACGTCGCCTGAGGTAAGGTGAGATATGAGTGTAAGATCGAACAACCGTCGATCGATGGTGAGTGTTATGGTTACCGAAGTGAGTACATGTGATTCATATGTGTACTTGTGGAAGTAAGGTGGAGTAATTACTTTTGGGGTCGCAAATGTTCATGGGAACATTTTCGGCAGAAAGTGCTTCTTGTTGCCATGCATACATTGGGAATGGGCTGAAATGAATCTTTTGCGGGTACACTAACTCCGCAAACGTGTAGCACAGTCAGTTATGCCTATGAGAGCACGTGGTACACCACCGACTATAACGTTAGTTATTATATACTATGTGTGAGGTCGTTGGCACGTGCATGCATCATGATTATGAAATTAATTCAAGCTATTTGTACTATTTTCCTCCTCTATGATAAAATTTGTGCTGCCCTATCTTATTCTAAATGCTGAAAGATGTTGTGATGTACCAGATGGCAGCTGAAGGTGAGCCGCAGAGTGGTCAGTTTTTGGAGCAGTTTGGCACCCCCCACTGTGCTATGGAGGTTGTTGGAGTCAGTGGGGTATACAGAGCCGCCACTGTATTTCTGGATGCCAGCGGAAACCATGGTGCAGCCTTGGTTTGATGTTTGGGTGACAATCCCTGTCCTTGGAAGGGGTTGGTCATTCCCAGGAATAAAGGTGGAAGTTGACATGAAGACGCCATGGGATGGTGCACAGCTCACAGCTTTCGAGGTGTTGACAGACATTTGTACCAGGTTCAACAAGAGAGCTGATTTGGGGCCAGCAAATGTCTTCCCCAGGGTGGATGCTTCTCAGGGTGAGTGGGCTCAGTCTAGCCAAGCTTCTTTGGAGTGAGGCAGAGATGAGCGTGCTCATAGCACGGGTGCTTCTATGAGTGCTATGTTTGCTGTCCTAAGGATGTATTGTTCCACTAGGGATGGTTGGATGAAGTGCATTGAAGCCCTGCATGGTGCTGTTGAGAAGAGGTTAGAAGCTGAAGAGTGGGCACGTATTGCTCGTCGTAGCTCAGATGACTTGGTGGTAGCTCTCACCGCATGTCGTAATGAACTGCTGCGATGCTCGGGTGCTTTGTTGGCAGCTGATCGCCGTGTTGAGGTGCTTGAGAGGCAGAATGCAGATCTTTGCTGCCAACTTGACAATCGCAATGTGATCTTGACACGTCAGCGCGATGAGTTCCTGCAGGAGTTGCGCGCTAGTCAGCAGCAGGTTTGGGAGCTGCAGCAGGACGTTCATCGTTTGAACAACCGTGTTGATCCGTTTCATCCTCCGGGTGCAGCGGAGTTTGCTCATGAGATCTTCATTGCAGCTGATGATGGTGAAGCAAGTGAGGAAGAAGAAGACCCCGAGGAGATCGTGCCTGTTGACGAGAGTGATGACCATGGTGGGAACGTGTCCGGCAGGGACAGTGACCACGATGACTAGGCTCTTTCTAGTGCTCTTGCCATGATTGGCACCCTTTTGTAATGAAAACCTTGATGTAACGTAATGGTTGGAACCTGGGTTGTAATATTTGAACCTTGTGTGTTCAGGGCTGGAACCATCAAACTTCTAATTAAGTAATGGTAACTTATGCAGTTTGGAATCCCCTTTTTGGTTGCGCCTTGTTATTGTGCGGTTGTGTGATGATTATTGAATTATTGTGCCGTTTGTAGGTTATCAAAAATGATCATTGATATCTTCTGGGCATAATCTTTCGGTTCTCTTTGGCATAACTGACACCTAACAATGGTTGTTGTGTTTTTCTACAGATGGCACCTCATACCCTTCGTCATGGGTCAACCAGTGGTGGTGGGAATGAGCATGAGGATGAGGAGTTACCGCCTCCTCCACCACGTACCCAGGAGCAGATGTTTGCTCAGTTCCTGGATACTCAGCAGGCTATTTTGCAGCAGATGGTTGCTAACAACAACAACAATCGTGACCGTGATAGGCGTCGCAGGAATGATGATGGCCAGTACAGTGACTACAAGGACTTCATGGACACTAAGCCTCTGGTATTCAAGCAGGCTGTTGAACCACTGGAAGCTGATGAGTGGCTGAACACTATTGAGCAGTCATTCTCTGTGCTGCGGTTGACTGAAACCATGAAGGCTAGCTTTGCTGCTATGTTGCTGCAAGGCCAAGCTGGAATATGGTGGGCCAATCGCAAGACCGCCTATCCTGTGGTTACTGATATCACTTGGGAGCAGTTCTCCAAGGATTTCAGGGTTCATTTCGTTCCCGCGGGGTTGATCAAGATGAAGGTGAATGAGTTCATGCAGCTTACTCAGGGTATCAAAACCCTCACTCAGTATCATCATGCCTTTAACAATCTGTCAAGGTATGCTCCGTGGATGGTGGATTCTGATGAAAAGAAGATTGAAACTTTCAAGAGAGGCCTTAGTACCAAGCTCATGAAGACTTTGGCTAACAATCCTCGTACAACTTTCAACGAGTTTATCAGTGAAGCTTAAATTCAACAGAAACAGAACAACTTGCACACTGCTTCCAAGGGAGGCAAGAGGCCCTTTGAAGGAGGTTCTTCTCAGTCAAGGGCTTCAGCAGCTAGTCATGCTGTGGCAAATCGCCCTGCTTACCGTCCGGCTGTTCCTGGAGCAAAATTCAGGCCTCCTCCCAAGAAACAGCAGCCAGCACCACAACGCTACAAGAAGGGTTTCACAGTACCTTTGAACAAGAACAATGTTCCTTCAAGCAATACTTCCCAAGTGAAAACCAATCAAGGTCTTGGGCCTTGTTTCAATTGTGGTCAGCAGGGGCATATCTCTCGCTATTGCCCTCATCCAAAGCAGGGGCGTGTGCACCACACTTCTATTGAAGAGATTCCAGAGGTTGAACCAGTTACTGCAGGTACGTTTTCTGTGAATCAACATCCTGCCATTGTTTTGTTTGACTCCGGATCATCGCATTCTTTCGTAAGTCAAGCATTTGCACAAAAGCATTCATTTCCAATTGTTGATTTGGGATGTAACTTTTGAATAACATCAGCGGGGGCGGAAATCTGCACACGTGAGGGTGTTAAGCACGCAAGTGTGGAGATTAGCAGTAGAAGCTTTGCTAGTCACCTCATTGTGTTGCCCGGGTTATGTTTGGAAGTAATTCTGGGGGTGAGTTGGATGAACAGGCAAGGCGCGGTGTTGGACATCGCTAACCGAACCCTTACATTAAAGGAACCTCGGGGAAAAGGTACTTTTCAAGTTTTCTTGCCACGAAGGGGAGACCTTTTTAGTCTCTGCTTCACGGCGAAAGTTACAACTGGCCATGATATTCCGGTAGTGTGTGAGTTTCCTGATGTTTTTCCGGGTGATCTTCCTGGACTTCCTCCTGATCGAGATGTGGAGTTTGCAATAGAACTTATCCCTGGTATGGCACCTATTTCTCGAAGGCCGTATAGAATGCCTCCTCATGAGTTAGCTGAACTCAAGAAATAACTCCAGGAGTTCTTGGACAAAGGATTTATTCATCCTAGTTCTTCTCCGTGGGGCTGTCCTGCAATCTTTGTTAAGAAGGATGAAACTTTGCGTATGTGTGTGGACTACAAGCCACTTAATGCTGTGACAATTAAGAACAAGTATCCTCTACTTCGTATTGATATCTTGTTTGATCAATTATCCAAGGCTAAGGTTTTCTCCAAGATTGATCTGAGATCTGGGTATCATCAAATTAAGATCAGACCACAAGATATTCCCAAGACGGCTTTCTCCACTCGATATGGATTGTATGAGTATTTGGTTATGTCTTTTGGATTAACCAATGCTCCTGCGCATTTCATGTATCTCATGAATTCGGTATTCATGCCTGAGTTGGATAAGTTCGTGGTAATCTTTATTGATGATATTCTGGTGTACTCTGAAAACATGGAGGATCATGCTGAACACTTGAGGATAGTCCTGACTAGACTCAGGAAGCATAAGTTGTATGCTAAGTTCAGCAAGTGTGAGTTTTGGTTGACTAAAGTGCCTTTTCTGGGCCATATCTTATCTGCTGAAGGTATTTCTGTAGATCCGTCAAAAGTTCAGCAGGTGTTGGATTAGCAGTCACCTACCAATGTGTCTGAGGTTCGTAGTTTTCTGGGGTTAGCTGGGTATTATCGCCGCTTTATCCAAGATTTCTCTAAGATAGCTCAACCTATGACCAAGTTGTTGCATAAAGATACCAAGTTTGTGTGGAGTGAGTAGTGTGAAACAGCTTTTCGCATCTTGCGAACGTTGTTGACCACTGCTCCAGTTCTTGCACAACCTGATATTGAAAAGCCTTTTGACATGTACTGTGATGCTTGTGGCACTGGGTTAGGATGTGTGCTCATGCAAGAAGGCCGAGTCATTGCTTATGCCTTGCGTCAGTTGAGAAAGCTGCGAGCAGAATTATCCTACTCATGATTTGGAACTTGCGCTGTGGTTCATGCATTGAAGATTTAGCGCCACTATTTGATGGGTCACAAATGTCATATCTATTCCGATCACAAGAGCCTCAAGTACATTTTCACTCAACCTGAGTTGAACATGAGGCAAAGAGGGTGGCTGGAGTTGATCAAAGACTATGATCTAGAAGTACACTACCATCCGGGCAAGGCTAATGTCGTAGCCGATGCTTTGAGCCAAAAGTCTCATTGCAATGTATTGCAGCCTTTGCTAGCGGACGGATTCAATCTTATGCATCCGATGGTGTTGAATAATATTACTCTCAGTTGTACTTTGGAAAGCAAGATTATTGAAGGTCAGAAAATAGATCCTGGCATATATCATATCAAGAGAAAGATGAAAGAACAAGAAATACTTCATTTTCGAGTAGATGAAAAAGGTATATTGTGGTTCAAGGACCGCTTGGTAGTACCAAAAGACCATGAGTTGAGGAATCAGATTATGGACGAGGCTCATTTGTCCAAGTTGTCTATCCATCCTGGTAGTAGCAAGATGTATCAAGACTTAAGGCCTAGGTTCTGGTGGACCAAAATGAAGAAAGAGATTGTGGCTTATGTGGCTAGGTGTGATACCTGTTGTCGTGTGAAGGCTATTCATCTTAAGCCAGCTGGTTTATTGCAACCTTTACCAGTTCCAGGTTGGAAATGGGATGAGATAACCATGGACTTCATATCTGGGTTACCTCTAACACAAAAAGGACATGATTCGATTTGGGTGATTGTAGATCGGTTGACTAAGATTGCACATTTCTTACCAGTTTGAACTACAGATCGTCCTCATCAGTTGGCACAGCTCTACTTTTCTCAGATACTTTGGTTGCATGGTGTACCTAGAACCATTGTCTCTGACAGGGGTCCGTAATTTATTGCGCGTTTCTGGGAACACTTACACAAGAGTATGGGGACCAACTTGATTCGTAGTTCAGCTTATCATCCTCAGACTTCTGGTCAGACTGAAAGGGTAAACCAAATTCTTGAAGATATGTTGAGAGCTTGTGTTTTATCTTTCAAAGGCTCATGGGAAGAATGGTTACCATTAACAGAGTTCTCATACAACAATAGCTATCAAGAGAGTATTCAGATGGCTCCTTTTGAAGCTTTGTGTGGGCGCAAATGTAGAACTCCTCTTAACTGGGTTGAACCAGGAGAAAGGAGGTACTACGGAATTGACTTTGTGAAAGAGGCCGAAGAACAAGTGCATACCATTCAGCAGCATCTCAAAGCCGCACAAACTCGCCAAAAGAGTTATGCGGACAAGCGTCGAAGACCGTTGGAATTTCAAGTTGGTGACTATGTGTACTTGAAGGTGTCACCTATGAAGGGCGTACAACGTTTCGGAGTAAAACAAAAGTTAGCTCCAAGGTTTGTGGGTCCTTTTCAAATTCTGGAAAGAAGTGGGAAAGTGGCATACAAGTTACGGTTGCCACCACACCTGTCCACTATTTTCAATGTCCTTCATGTATCGCAACTCAAGAAATGTTTGCGAGTACCGGAAGAACAAGTGGATCTTGGTGATATCAAGTTAAAATCAGATCTGACATATGAAGAGAAGCCTATACAAGTGGTAGATTACAAGGAAAGAGTCACCCGTAGCCGAGTGATCAAGTTCTACAAGGTGGTGTGGAACAACCAAAGTCATTGGGATGCGACTTGGGAGCGAGAGGATTACCTCAAGGAAGTCTATCCCTCTTTCTATAAACAATGGTAATTAACTTTAATCTTGGGGACGAGATTATTTTAAGGGGGAAAGGGCTGTAACACTCAAGTGTTAGTTACTATTTTCACACTTGCATTTGCATGCCATCAAGCATTTATCATGTCATATCATACATCATCATCATTTGATTGGATTTAAATTCAAATATATGTTATATGTGTGCTTATATGTCTAGAGTGTGCTTGATAGGGTAGCATGCAACTGTGATGATTGTTTACTATTATAAATGCTTTAGACATGTTTGGGATAACATTTGGAACAATGTTCGTGTTGGTAAAATCCCCAAAATACCCCTTTTGCTCATGGTTGACTAGAAAACCCTTTTAAAGCTATTTTGTTTGACCAAACAAGAAGGGTAATTTAGAGACTTTGCATGTCAGTGCACCCTTAATCAAAGTTGTGTAGAATTTTATAAGTAACAAACTTTATTTAAGGGTCAAGTCATGAAAATGGGTGGAAGGTGGTCAAAAAGTTGAATTAGTGCAAGTTTGGGCTGTTTTAAAGTTCAAAAATTTTCCTAAGTCTAAAAGTGGTTTTTCAGTTTCGAAGTAGCTGTGTTCTTCGATCCATATCTCTCAATCCAGGCCGATCTAGAGTGAAGTGTTCTAATACGGAATGGAGTACTCATGTAGCACTTCAATCGGTGTTAGTGAAGTTTTGGCTAACACTCACTGGATCACGAGATATGGCTTGATCAAAAGTCGAGTTTCAGTCTGTTCACTAGGATTGAATCAAGCCGATTCAAATTGGCATTCAGCCAAACAGCTGGCGCGGCCGCAAGAAAACGGCGCCAAGTGGCGACCGTACGCCGGCGTCGGGCCACGCCCGCCTGCCGTTGCCCTGCAAAGGCAAAAGGGGCACTCCATCCTGTCCCCCGCTCTCTCGTCTCTCTGCTCGCTCTCTCCTTCTCCGCCGTCGCCATTGGCCGCTGAGACGACGCCGCGGTCAAATCCGCCGCCACCGCACCGTCTCCGACCGCTCCATCTCCACCCGAGCTTCGCCATCTTCAGCTCCACCTCCCCGCCCCTTTCTGGAACCAGCCGAGGCCAGGTATAGCGCCTAGAGCCCTTCGCCGCCGTGCCATTGCCGGAACGCCACCGAGCTCGCTGCTCGCAGCGACGAGCACTGCGTCATGGCTCTCACCTCTAGTTCTTGCTCGTCTGGAAGTCTCCAAGAGTCGAAGAGCTAGCCTAGGGAGCCGGTTCGGCCGTTCGTTCCTTAGGTTCGTCGGAACACGAGTTCGTCGGAGCGCTGCTCACCGCCGTGCCGCCGTGCGCACATGGTCAGCGTGTTACCATGCATAATAGTTCGATTCGCCGCGGTCATAGGTCCGCTAGGGTTTCAGGGTTGTGCAACAGAGCTTAGCCTCGCCGGCGATGGTCGGAATCGGCCGGCGCATGCTCGCCGGACCGCCGCCGTCCGCCATGGTCGCCGTTGAGCGTGCTCCGGTGACGGTTAGGTCTTGGGAGTTAGCTCATCGGGTACGTCTCGTTCTCAGGAATACGTAGGTGCCCTCGGTGCCGCCGGTGACCTCGCCGCCGGCGAGATAGGGCCGGTCAGCGCCGGCAGCTCTGTCTCTCTCTGACGCGTGGGGCCCGTTTGACCTGGGAGCCCACCGGTCAGTCGCTCTGGGGCGCCTCGGGTGCTCTGAGCCAGGTGTTTGTAGCATTTTGAACCGAGTTCATTTTAAAGGATTAATGAAATTGATTTTTAGAAAATGTGTAAAATCTTCCAAAATTCATATTTGGAGCTAGGAATGTCCAAATGAGGTGAAACCAATTTTGTTGGGTTTGTATTTTTGTGCTATATGTATGAAAAATATAACATGTCCTTTTTGGATAACTTTTCTGTGCAGTTATATTTAATTTGTTAATTGCTTGGAAACTTGATAAATGCATAAGTAATTATAGGAATGTGCTAAAAATGTGATTCCATTTGCATTAATCTTGTTTAGGGAATTAGAATCTAGGAAAAATATGTTTGCTGGTGTTGCACTGTTATTTATATGATGTCGTGTACAATGTGCCTTTTATGCTTTAATCTTGCGAAAATCACCATGCTTAATGTGTCAAGGATATAGTCATGAATATTTTTCCTGAACCATATTATGTTGTGAAGAAGCTAAGAAAAATGGGAAATCTGTTGTTTGATACTTTTCACTATGTTAAGTATTTTCCATTGCTTAAAAGGCTGGTTGTTTGTTATTTTTGTGTAGACTGTTATACTTGTCCAAATGACTTGAAATTTTAGTAGTAGACTAATCTGGAAATTCCTTATCTACTGTAATTTTTCTAGATTTTTCTGGGCATAGTAAACAGTAGGTCCAGTTATAAGCTAGGGTTTGTTTAATTGCTTTTAAGCAAGTATTAGTTCGTTAAAATGTGTTTTCATGCAGTTTGTGGTGATCCAGCATTGCCACTATGTTGAACACTATGAATCTGATCCTAAATTGAGCTTAGGGCAGCAAGGGTGCTATTCTTGTTTATGTGTTGCTCATGCTTGTTAGCTCAAAATGATTAATAGCTAGTTGAGTTGATGTAAGTTTAATGTTTAGTGCAGGTTGTAGACCTCTTACGAAAGATGAGAAATTGTTCTATGCCTTGCTTAAGAAGGGTGAGTATGAGTTGGTTGTCTAGAGAAGAAATATGCACGTACTCAGTAAATGAGTGTGGATTGTTAAACTGATTGCATCTCATGGTTTAAGTTGTGCATCTCTACCTTGCATTACATGTGCATTCTTAGTTCTCATATATGCATATCATACATACAGGGTCACCGGGAGGAGCGACGCTGTTGTAGTTCGATCCACCGGAGGAAGGAGTTCCGCCGGAGATTGAGGTGCCGGAGGTTCCCGAAGGCTAGGAGGAGGAGGCTGAACTTCCTGAGTGCTCGGACCATCAGCCATCTAATTTCATGAAAGGTAAGCCCCGGAGCATCCTTAAGCCTCCACCTATTCTTTTTATAAATGCACTGGTCTTTATTAAATCGTATGATTGTGCACTTAAGTATAGGAGTTGATATGATACCGTTGCTGCATTTATACCTTGTCCACTTGTACTTGATCCTAAAGTTATTACTAGATAAGGGATGGGTTCGATCTTATGCTTAGCCATGCTTAGACCGGTAGAAGTCGAGGGATTTCCTGTCCTTCACGAGCATAGGTGGTTACTAATGATGATGTTGGGGATGGATTCCACATGATGAACTATATGTGCCACCATGCCACAGTGTCTAATGAGAGAATCAAGGCTAGGTAGCGGGGAGCCGCATGACATGGTAAAGGTCATGCCGTCTTCGGTGCTGCTTGCGGCCGACTAGGACTGAGGCCACCAGACATCAGTTGAGATTGAAGGACGTCGTCACATAGTGGTCCGATAAGTCGTTCTGACCGCGAAGCTGAGTATTTCTTTCTGAGCCGGGAATTGGGGCTGATAAGGTAGACATATTCTGGAGGTAGGAAGTATGTGCAGAGACACCATCTTACCAAGGGCAGGTCAAGGACCTGAGGCTTCCTAGAAGTGGGTTCGTCTCTGAGAATATGGGCCCCCCAAACCCGCGATACATATTACGTCTCAGAAAGATTTAACGGTGACCCAAGAAGCCAGTGGCTCGGCTGACAGGGTTTGTGATTGGCATATTTGACAGCTGGTACAATCGATTCGAATCGCCATCTCTCCTGGTTAGTGAGAAACTGAACTAATCTTCTGGTGAGGTAGAGGCTAATAATTTGAACATAATGATTATGGTGAGATGAGGTTGATATCTGTGGATATCGGAAATCATATAGTTTTATTGATTGCTATAATATTCAGTGATTGCTTAGTATAGTGGCAAATCTTAGTTTAAATAGCTCAACTGAAATCGAAGCTGAAGCACATTTAAATGTATAAGTTGAGGAACTACTGTAGTAATGCTTTTTATGCAAAATGTTGCTATCCTCTGAGCTCCACCGAATAAGCCTGCATATCCTTGAGAGTCTTTTTATTTACTCCCTGTCGGGTAAGTCTAGCTGAGTACAATCGAGTACTCAGGGTTTTAATCCCATTGTTACAGATGGTGTAGTCTACTATGCGTATTGCAAGAACTGCTTCACCCCTGCGGGCGAAGAAGACTAGACCTGAGGGCAGGGTCATTATCTATCCTTAGTCGTTGTAAGAATTCTGTGACGTGGTCATGTGTTAGTACTCGTATTTGAACTCTGTGGTGTAAAACTATGTTAACTTCTGCTACTACTGTATTTGTGTAAAAGACTATGTTGTACTCTGATGTTTAACTTCGGTTGCGAACTTATGTATCATGTGATCGGTTGTTTGCTGAATGAATGATCCTTGGGGTATGAAAATGTTTGAAATCCTTCGAGATTTCTGGACTACCGGGTTTATATTGGCTCAAGTGCGACTTGATTGCTATTAAAAATGCGATCGTTGTACTTGTGCTCGTATAAATTGGTCGGTTTTGTGACAGACATGATGCTTATTCATTCTTGCAAATTACTTGGGATTTATTTTACTAAAATTCAATAGCATACTCCTTGAATGATTAGCAAATACCTACCAAGGCCATATGTGATTCTTTATGATGAAACCTTCCACATATGCCACTTACTTTGTGATGAGTTTGGTCAAATTTTGTGACCGCTGTTGAGAGATGTTTTATGCTCCCAAGATCAGAATTCAAATGCACCCACCAAAAGACAATTCTCACCCTGAGAGTTGCGCAAAACATGCATCCATCCATCCACCAAAAATATGCCAACACTAAGAGTTGTGCAGTTTTCTCCACCAAATAAAAGTATTGTTTTCATCCTAAGAAACACGCATTCTTGATGGAAAACTTTACTCATTTATCATGATATCTCAAAATATGTCGTATGCCAATAAAAGATATGGTGCTATGCTAAAAAAAGGGGGGGGAGAGACGATGCCAAGGGGCATCAGAAAATAAACGGGAAAGAAGATTCCAAATACCCGTTCAAAATAATAATAATAATAATAATAATAATAATAATAATAATAATAATAATAATAATAATAATAATGATGGAGATCCTATAGCCCATATCTTGTCTTTCTCAAAGAAACAATCATGATGCATAGAGTATCAAAAAGATTTAGAATTAGGTTTCCACCTTCATATTCTCCACACACATGCACATTCTGATCTAGGAGTATGACGCACTCCCTCCGGTATGGTCTGGGGTTTCACTCGACAACATATGCAGGGTAAGTGTGCCTCATCATTTTCATTCCTACCTAAAGCCCCAGATAAGCCTTTTTAGAGGCAGGTTGACCATGTGAAGGTATTACCTTTTCGTGCCTTGGTGAGGAACCACTCACATACAAGAGCGATTTGAGAGAATCATTCAAGGAGCATGAGCTATTTTTATGTTTTTACAATCTCGTAAAAACCCAAGTTTCTACGCAAGGACAGAATAAGAAGATTTGAATCCAGGCTATTCCATTTTTCAATTACCTAAGATAATCTGGTAGACACCTTGAAGTTCATAAATCCAGGTGAAGCTTGGAATAACCTGTATGCAGAACTTTTTGAATAAGGAAAATGAACCCTTTTGGGTCCTTAGCACTTTACTCGAGGACGAGCAAAGGACCAAGTGTGGGGGAGTTGTTGGCGGTCCTTAGTAACTAAATTCCATCATCATTTTAATACTAAAATAAATAGAAGGTAGGGTTTTTATCTAACATTTCCACGAGTTTTGTTGTATATGTGATTTGCAGGTCTGACACGTGGAAATGCACAAAATATACAAGAAAAGCGCACTACCGGAAAGCATATTCAGAAAAGGCGCCAAGCAAGAACAAAGAAGAAAGCCCACCTCAAACACCGAACTGGACCCATTCGTAACTGCGGGGGAGATCCAGGCCCAACAACAAACCGACCACCCGAAGGCGGTGGCCAGTGGGGTGTAACACCCCTGGTGTTACGGTTGATTAAAACCTGCCATGTCATCATCCTTAGTTCCAAATCATCCCGCATCAAACCTGATCACTGTGCACTAATTAGAACAATTTTATTTCCACATTTGATTGTACTTAGGTATCTTTGAGTGACTTTATAATTTAAATATTTGTTTGTGTGTATGCCTTTAAATCCAAAAAGAAAATTTACAAGGAATCATTTAAAAACCCTACATCGGACCCGAAACCCTAAATCAAAAACAAAATAGAATTAGGTGTTGGGTCTTAAACAAAAGTTTTTAAATCTTTAAAAGTTGAGCAACTTCTATTTTGGGCAATTTTGAAGTTATTAAAAAAATATTTCAAATAAAATCTTAATCTAGGTATAATAAAAGTTTTAGACCTTTAAAAATGGAACAACTTTTATGTTTGGAGATTTTAAAATTTACCAGTGGAAATTTAAATTAAACCCCAACTAGTGTTTGTTTATTTAAAATTTAAAATGCCATTTCAAAAACTATTAAGAATTTGGGCAAGCTACTTTAATGAAGGATGTAAGGCTTTTCAAGTTTAACAACTTTTATATTTGGGGATTTTGAGGTTATGCAGTGAAAATTCAAATTAACCTCAAATCAATGTTTTGAAATTTGAATTTGAAACACCATTTCCAAAATTATGAGGAATATGACACAATTGCTTTAATAAAAGTTGTTGGGCTCAATGAGTAGAGAAACTTTCATTTTTACCATTTTTCAAGTTGTTGATAAAAATTGAAAGTAATTTGAGAAATTGTGTTTGAAATTCAAATTGGGGATTTACCCCCTTTTAAATATTTTCAAAAATAAGCCGAATTTGAGCATACTTCAAAAAGCAAACTTGATCTTAATAAAATTTTGCACAACTTTTGTTTTAGGTCTTTTCTCTGATTCAACTTGGAATAGCCATAATTTGAAACTTATAGGCTTTGACCTATACACTGCTACAGTGCATCAACAGGGGGGGCGGTTTTGCCCTGCTCGAGTGCAGGCCGCGTGCGCGCGCTGGCTATCAGCGATGCTCGGGGCTGGCCGGCCGCGTGTCACCGACGGGACCGGGCCCGTGGGGGTCCTCTCCATGCCGTGCGCCCAACCGTTGCCCTATAAAAGCCGCCAAGGTCGTCGTCTTCACTTCTCCTCCGCTCTATTCGCCGCCGGCGTGTTCGGTTCTCCGACCGAATTCACTCGGCTCGAGCCACCGTCGTTCAATTCCATCAGCCACCGAACCCGCCTCTACCTCGCACACCAGTAAAGCCCAGACGTTTCCCTTGTTGGTCACCAGTGTTGTCCACACGGTTCATTTTCTTCCCTGTCTCCGGCAGAGCGCCGCCGTGCTCGGTTCCATCACGACCGAGCCGTCCGGGTGAGTACTTCCCCTATCGTCTTTCGTTGCACATCCCACTTGATCCCAGGAAGCCCCTGGTCCAAGCCATTTTCCCTTTTGGTGCACCAGAGTAGCCAGAACACGCCTCGCCACCGGTTGGAGCCGTCACGAGTGCCATCGTCGTCGGCGGACTGCCTCCAGACCCTTTCTGTTCTAACCAGCACGAGCATGAGACTCAAGGTGAGTTACTAGTGCTCTGGGATCCTTTTGTTTGAACCCTACCGGACCAAGGTGGCCGGAACACCTCGCGCCGTCGCTTCCTGCTCTGTCGGGTCACCATGACTGCCCGGCGAGCTCAAACAGAGCCAGTACTTCTCTAACCAAAACTCTAGAAAGGTGCGCTCGGGTGTGGGAAACGATTGGATGTCCTCCCCGCCGCCGTCCGAATCACCGCCGGCGAGCCCGATGCCGACCGAGCTACCTCTGCTCGGTCCTCTGTCGTGGGGAAGAAGAAGAAAACGGGTGGAGTCAGACTGGGCCTGCTGGGCCGAGCTGACCGGTGGGAGGCCAGGGAGTGACGGTGAGGGAGAAGTTGGGCCGCCCAGGACGCGCGTGGGCCGGATGGCCGGCCTGGTTGCTAGCCCGAGCGAATTGAAATGCACTTTTCATTTTCTTTAAATATCATTAGTGCTGCTATTTATTATTTTTGTAAAGCAAGAAATACAGCTCTAAAAATTACTGAATTAATCTTGTAGCCTCTTTGAGATGTACATAATTTATTAAAAATATGAACCATATAGTTTCAGTAATTTTATTATGTGATAAAATGTGCCTTTTAATTAATAACTAGGGATTCTAAGATTTTTGTAGGCTAAAATAGTAGTCCAAAAATCATGAATTTTGTTTTGTTACTGTTTTATGATAACACCAACATGCACAATAAGTTTGGGCTCCATTTGGCAGGGTTGAATTATTAATAATGCTTTATCTCATAAATGAGATAAATGAAAAACCTTAATCCTTTTAGAGTTTGTGTGACTTTAGGAAATTGTATGATAACCATGGGTCTTTATCATGTGTTGACCTTTGGTACCTTGATAAACTTTTAGTTTATACTAATCTTGTTGATTAAGATGCTTAAATGACACTTCAAGTAAAATAGATAAATTGTTAATTAGAAATATTATTAACGTATGTTATACACATATGATAACAGGATTTTTATAAATCATTTATGTAAGTACGAGCCATTATTATAGGAGAGCTATTTCAACTTTCAACAATTGTTAAAATGGTCAATAAACCAAAATAGTTAATACTCGAAGGTAATTAGTTTAATTGGCTTACAACCTTATCGTGAAGGAAAGTTGTACTCAACTTTCAAATGGAGTTTACTTTCTATTGATCAAGTGATTTTGTGCATATCCTGCATCATGGCATACATATCATCATGTTAAGTGTTGCATTATTATTTTGTGTAGTAAACGCGCGGAGCTTATTATCTGAAGCGTATCCTGAGTAAGGTCTTTACTCGGTGAAGGTGGACCCTTCTCAGTGATTGACTTCAGAGTTTTATCTACTTCAAGCAACAGGCAAGCCCCGGTGCTTTTGCCCCTCCTTGTTATTTAAAAATATTTATCACTTGAGTTAATCTACTGCATTAGGTTAATAGGAGTTGAGTGAATACCCATTGATGCATTACCTTTCCTTCACCACATATTATACCTGAGACCCTGATTTATTTAAAAGTATTGAAAAATGCTTAGTCATGCTTAATGATAGAGTTGCAAAAATGCTATTTTGAAAACTATGATGATATGAAACAAATGAATCAGTTTATGGGATTGGTATTGTCCTCGTTTGGTGATGGTGTACTTGGCCAGTCCATTATCATCAACGTGAATGGGTTTTCCGTATGGTTGACCATCTGTTTGGGTTAGAGTCCCAACGATTCTCGCCATCGGAAAAGGGATGTGAAAACCAGGTGGTCTCCAGTGTACTTGGGTTAGAGTCCCAATGCATGGTGTCCAACGGAAAAATATTTAGGGACCATTCGTTGTCGGCCTGCTGTGATCATGACTTTGCAACTAGCCATATGCTACGGAAAGCCTCTGACTCCGGTGGCTCTACTGCTGGAACCGACAACAACACACTGAGAGTGGAGAGATGGCGAGAGTAGCGTGTACCCTCGTGGCCGTCGTGCCTGGGGATGAGAGGGGTACTATGCTCTCGGGTGGCGCAGGACCGGTTCCGGGGTATGTAAAGCCGTGGTAGGCGGGGTTGGCATATGCAAGCTTAAGTGCTACATATGCAATGTGGATAGGGATCCCCAGCTGGGTACTTCTGGATTCGAATCGACGTTGCTCCTCGGTTAATGGAGCCATGATCCTCACCCCTACAGCGAAGAGTGGTTCGAAACTAGGTGTTTTCGAGAATGAAAAGGAAATTGAAAGTACATGATAAATGAGAACTGATATTGGAATTATGGATATGAATAAAATAATATTGAGCTCAAATAATGAAATAGGATAGTGATGCTTTTCTGCAAAATACTTTGATTCTTGCTCAAGCCCTACCTTGACTCCCCTTAGCCTGCATACCTGAGTCTAATTTTACACGTTTAGTCGGGTAAGTCTTGCGGAGTACCCATGTACTCAGGGTTTGTTAACCCCTGTTGCAGGTAAACTGAGTGTGCAGTTCTGCGTGGGACCGTGCCGGTCAGCGGATCGTGCATGGATGAAAAGTATATGATTTAATCCATTGGGCAGGGTGTAAAGTTGTATGCCGCTACTCCACTACGAAACTCTGGTTTGGATTAATGTAATTTATATTTGTAACTCTAAGTTTATGTAAAACTTCCGCACTCTCTACTCTGATTGATATCATTTGTATAAACTATTGTAATACTTGTAAGGTCTTTACAGTGAGATCCTCGGGGAAAGTAGGGTTTCCTATGAGACCCGACGGGCCACCTAAGTCAAAGGGAACTCGTGCAGACCAGTCAAAGGTCCTTAGGGACGATGACGGGGCACGTGGGCCCTATGAATAAGGCGGTTCTGTCACAAGTGGTATGAGAGCATTTCATTGTAAAGTACTTGCAGTATTACTTTACAAAACCTTCAAAATGATTTGGAATGAATAAAATTGATGGGGTAGTTTGGTCCAAATTTTTTCTGAACTTTCCTCATTCATTCTATAGCATCTTTCCTCAATTACTTCTATAGTTCTGTAGTTAGGCTTTGAGCTTAGTAGTGGATTAGCGCAGTAAGTATGCCCTATGTTGAAAATTATTGAGTGCATGTCACTCTAGTATTGGATCGATATATACGTATATATATCCGAGTATGCTGAATTGCGTTGGAACGCTCATGCATCATGACATTTCAACTACTAATAATACCTCCGATATGAAGTATATCTCTACTTTCTAAAATACAAGCTATTTCCAAATATATTTTGTTAAAAACAAATTCTTACCCTTCTTCTCAATAGATGGATCCGCAAAACCCTGCCACTGGAATCGACGAATGCCTGGCTATGTTTGGAACTCCTACGGTGTTGTGGCAGCTACTGCAAGAAGTAGGCTACTCAGAACCACCGAAGTATCATTGGTCCCGTACTATTCTCCTTGGTCGGCCGTGGTACGAAGTGTCTCTTCGGATCTTAGCTTGTACCACCGCTCCGTTTTGGCCAGCTTGGGAAGCACAGGCTGAAGGTATCAGTCCCTAGGAAGGACCTCAGGCTACGGCATTGGAAGTCCTGAGAAAGATCTGCTTCAGGTGTCGGAAAGATGTCAGAGTCTCTACTCTGAGAATGTTTCCATCTGAGGTACTAGGAAACTGGGACAGTCTTCAACGACAAGCCAAGCAATTGGAAGAAAATTCTGATCAACAGGATCCCATATTGGTAGCCACTACTCGAGCCATGCTAGCCGTCCTTAACTTGCATCTGACACGTGAGCGAGGACGCGAGGAGTGGCATGAACTTTACTCTGAATGTTACGGAGTACTCAAGAGTACAGAACTCAAGAAGAAGAAGGCCAATAGGAAAGCCCTAAAGTGGCAAGAGGCTGCTCAGATCAGTAATGTAGAAAGGATCGGACTAGATGTCCAGATAGAAGCACTCGAAGCACAGCGACAAGCAGACCAGCATCGCATAGAAGAGCTAGAGAGTCTGGTGGATAGTCTTCATCTTCAGACAGGACTTCTCATCCAGCAGCACGAAGAAGCTCATTCTTATGCTGTAATGGCAAGAGAAGGTCTTAGAGAGACCGTTGGATATCTGCAGCATCAAAATGCGATGTTTTGGGGCCTGCATAACGCCTATCAGCAACAACTTCAGGCAGCCCATCAGAATATCACCGATCTGCAACGAGAAGTGCAAATGCTCCATGCCATGAATGATCCAATTCCAGATATAGAGGTTCCAGCAGCTGACCATCAGGAAGAGTCTGGTTCAGCAGAGAATGCCGATGAAGAGTTGGAGAAAGTAGCGAGTGACTCGGAGCCAGAGGTAGTGAGTGGTCAGGTTGATTAGTTTATCAAGATAGATAGTCTCCTAGACCCAGTGTCAAATCAGGTCAATTCTGAGGTTAAGTGTCCTTGTAATCTAAAACCCTGTGTCGGTAGGAAACTGGTGTAATGGTAGTTAAATAAGTTGGAGTAAGTCGACCTAAACTAGTAGTCAGTGTGAACTAATATGAAACCTCGGATAATCCTATGTCATCGGCCAGATCATTTCATACTTAAGTTTATGAGTGTTAGGTGGGTTCAACAGTTGGTAAATTTTGCCATAGGACAAGGTTTTGCAATCACCGTTAAACTCCGCTTCAAAAGTTTTCCGTCCTTGAGGAACTTCTAGATGCATTCAACTCGCCACTAAAGACTCGATAAATCCTTGACTATCTAAACCCACGTGTATGTCAGTCTTGATTTCTTCCTTTCGCGACATATACTATTTCTTAAAACCGTCCATCAACATGTGTTGGTCGAAAGTTATTGTAATTGTAGTCTATGGGATATCATGCTCCAAGACCATGATACAGCGTCGAAATCTGGGGTCTCCTATGGATCGCAACCATGGGAAATTAATGCCGGACGCTCGCTGTTATCAGGGTTGATGGTCATGATCCTAGCCTGCAATTAATGTGTTTTCACTCTCTTTCAAATACCTTTCGCAAAATTCATATCCATATTTCCTCATGAATTTCAAAATTCTTTTGCTACTTACACTTATATTAAAACCCACTTTGAGAATTCACATATAATCTCTCCGAATATTTAAGATTCTTTGTCCTAGCAAACATCTGAATTTCATCTGATAAAATAACGGGAACTGATTTGGAAATGATACCTAAGATCCAATCACTTGAAAATGGTATCTGCGATCCGCTAGGGATTCCCCGTTATTTTATGGATTCCTGGTTATTTATAAATATCTTGACATCCAGTTTAAAAATTTACTCCTTCGAAAAACTTTATGGTACACCCCAATTCACCCACATACTCAGTACGAAAAACCTAGCACTAGACCATGACTTTTATCTGCATACGTGTCATACCTTGATCCGATACGTATCGCTCACTCAAATCCAACATGGTACCACGGTGCCGCGTCGAAACCTAGGGATCTTGGCGTGCCATAGCCGCACAGCGATTCTACTAGGCACGCGCAGGTATCGAGGTTCAGGGTTGTCACATATTATAGCGTCACAATTAATAAAAGATTTCTTTGTTGCACTTTATGTGGAAACAAATCCATCTCGCTACAATGTAACACGATCTACGACTACGATACAATATAGCAACCTGGGATCTCCTGTCACTCACAATCACATGAGATTCTGATGGGTATATGCTCGTATCAAGGTCTGTGGTCATCTTACATCATAGACACAATCGATATATTCTTCTCTTTTTGCTGAGGATACTTTAATTGTGTTCTATGATGGTATCTCGATCCGTGACTATGGTGCCGTGTCAAAACTTGGAATCTTCTGTGAACTGCAGTCACATAAGACCTTACCAGGGTACACACTGGTATCGTAGTCTGTACTCCTGAATCATCGTAGCTCGCAATTAATATGCCCTCACTCTACTTGTAACCGCCCTTAAAAGATATTCCTCGCAAAGGTTGTATTTCGGAGAAATAAGGTTTCAAGTTTCAGTGTTGAGAGATAACCGATTAGGTCAAATAAGAACTTTCCTCATAACAGATAGTAAGAGAAGTGTGGGCTAGTCGCTTACCAACTCAAGCGTCTGAACACTTGTCGGATGCACAGGATGTATTTCATGTGTCACCACTTGAGAAGTAACTTCAAGTGTCAAATCGGGTTATTGACTTGGTAGGAGTTGAATGAAACTAGATCTGACACACTCCAAATACTCAGCGTGAGTCATAAACCAAAAAGAGATCATGCTACTCAAAGGACTTCAACAGGATGATGCACAAGTGTGTTGGAATCAGTCTTCAGGAGAAGAAGCTACCCGAGAAATCGGAGAAGTACTCATCTAAAAATTTTCCTAGGTTCTTTGCCCCCTTTTAAAAATAATTTACTCCTTTCAAGTCCTGCAAAATGTAAGACCCCTACTTGCTCTATAGTTAAGTTTGAAAAATGTTTTCTTGACTGATTTTTCTTTTCATTACTAAACCTAAGGCTTTGGCCGCATCTTAAATCTTGGGACAAGATTTATATTAAGGGGGAAGGCTGTAACACCCCTGGTGTTACGGTTGATTAAAACCTGCCATGTCATCATCCTTAGTTGCAAATCATCCCGCATCAAACCTGATCACTATGCACTAATTAAAACAATTTTATTTCCACATTTCATTGTACTTAGGTATCTTTGAGTGACTTTATAATTTAAATATTTGTTTGTGTGTATGCCTTTAAATCCAAAAAGAAAATTTAAAAGGAATCATTTAAAAACCCTACATCGGACCCGAAACCCTAAATCAAAAACTAAATAGAATTAGGTGTTGGGTCCTAAACAAAATTTTTAAATCTTTAAAAGTTGAGCAACTTCTATTTTGGGCAATTTTGAAGTTATTAAAAAAAATATTTCAAATAAAATCTTAATCTAGGTTTTAAAGTTTAAACTTGAAATACAAATTCAAAAAATGGTAGGAATCTGATGGTGGTCTTTTAATAAAAGTTTTAGACCTTTCAAAATGGAACAACTTTTATGTTTGGAGATTTTAAAGTTTACCAGTGGAAATTTAAATTAAACCCCAACTAGTGTTTGTTTATTTAAAATTTAAAATGCCATTTCAAAAAATATTAAGAATTTGGGCAAGCTACTTTAATGAAGGTTGTAATGCTTTTTAAGTTGAACAACTTTTATATTTGGAGATTTTGATGTTATGCAGTGAAAATTCAAATTAACCTCAAATCAATGTTTTGAAATTTGAATTTGAAACACCACTTCCAAAATTATGAGGAATCTGACACAATTGCTTT
This sequence comes from Eremochloa ophiuroides, assembly GCA_038502445.1. Lineage (NCBI taxonomy): Eukaryota > Viridiplantae > Streptophyta > Magnoliopsida > Poales > Poaceae > Eremochloa > Eremochloa ophiuroides. The sequence continues at coordinate 38,389,257 of JAHLJS010000006.1, read as the reverse complement.
AATAAAAGTTGTTGGGCTCAATGAGTAGAGAAACTTTCATTTTTACCATTTTTCAAGTTGTTGATAAAAATTGAAAGTAATTTGAGAAATTGTGTTTAAAATTCAAATATTTACCCCCTTTTAAATATTTTCAAAACCATGACGAATTTGAGCATACTTCAAAAAGAAAACTTGATCTTAATAAAATTTTGCACAACTTTTGTTTTAGGTCTTTTCTCTTATTCAACTTGGAATAGCCATAATTTGAAACTTATAGGCTTTGACCTATACACTGCTACAATGCATCTAAGGGGGGGCTGGTTCTGCCCTGCTCGAGTGCAGGCCGCATGTGCGCACTGGCCGCCGGCGATGCCCGGGGCCGGCCGGTTGCGTGTCACCGACGGGGCTGGGCCTATGGGGGTCCTCTCCACGCCGTGCACCCAACCGTTGCCCTATAAAAGCCGCCAAGGTCGTCGTCTTCGCTTCTCCTCCGCTCTGTTCGCCGCCGGCGTGTTCGGTTCTCCGACCGAATTCACTCGGCTCAAGCCACCGTCGTTCAATTCCATCAGCCACCGAACCCGCCTCTACCTCGCGCACCAGTAAAGCCCGGACGTTTCCCTTGTTGGTCACCAGTGTTGTCCGCACGGTTCATTTTCCTCCCTATCTCCGGCGGAGCGCCGCCGTGCTCGGTTCCATCACGACCGAGCCGTCCCGGTGAGTACTTCCCCTATCGTCCTTCATTGCACATCTCACTTGATCCCAGGAAGCCCCTGGTCCAAGCCATTTTCCCTTTTGGTGCACCAGAGTAACCAGAACGCGCCTCGCCATCGGTTGGAGCTGTCACGAGCGCCATCGTCGTCGGCGGACTACCTCCAGACCCTTTCCGTTCTGACCAGCATGAGCACGAGACTCAAAGTGAGTTACTAGTGCTCTAGGATCCTTTTGTTTGAACCCTACCGGACCAAGGTGGCCGGAACACCTCGCGTCGTCGCTTCCTGCTCTGTCGGGTCACCATGACTGCCCAGCGAGCTCAAACAGAGCCAGCACTTCTCTAACCAAAACCCTAGAAAGGTGCGCTCGGGTGTGGGAAACGATTGGAAGTCCTCCCCGCCGCCTGTCCGGATCACCGCCGGCGAGCTCGATGCCGACCGAGCTACCTCTGCTGGGTCCTCTGTCGTCGGGAAGAAGAAGAAAATGGGTGGAGTCAGACTGGGCCTGCTGGGCCGAGCTGACCGGTGGGAGGCCAGGGAGTGACGGTGAGGGAGAAGTTGGGCCGCCCAGGACGCGCGTGTGCCAGATGGCCGGCCTGGTTGCTAGCCCGAGTGAATTGAAATGCACTTTTCATTTTCTTTAAATATCATTAGTGCTGCTATTTATTATTTTTGTAAAGCAAGAAATATAGCTCTAATATATTACTGAATTAATCCTGTAGCCTCTTTGAGATGTACATAATTTATTAAAAATATGAACCATATAGTTTCAGTAATTTTATTATGTGATAAAATGTGCCTTTTAATTAATAACTAGGGATTCTAAGATTTTTGTAGGCTAAAATAGTAGTCCAAAAATCATGAATTTTGTTTTGTTACTGTTTTATGATAACACTGACATGCACAATAAGTTTGGGCTCCATTTGGCAGGGTTGAATTATTAATAATGCTTTATCTCATAAATGAGATAAATGAAAAACCTTAATCTTTTTAGAGTTTGTGTGATTTTAGGAAATTGTATGATAACCATGGGTCTTTATCATGTGTTGACCTTTGGTACCTTGATAAACTTTTAGTTTATACTAATCTTGTTGATTAAGATGCTTAAATGACACTTCAAGTAAAATAGATAAATTGTTAATTAGAAATATTATTAACGTACGTTATACACATATGATAATAGGATTTTTATGAATCATTTATGTAAGTATGAGCCATTATAATAGGAGAGCTTATTTCAACTTTCAACGACTGTTAAAATGGTCAATAAACCAAAATAGTTAATACTCGAAGGTAATTAGTTTAATTGGCTTACAACCTTATCACGAAGGAAAGTTGTACTCAACTTTCAAATTGAGTTTACTTTCTATTGATCAGTGATTTTGTGCATATCCTGCATCATGGCATACATATCATCATGTTAAGTATTGCATTATTATTTCGTGTAGTAAACGCGCGGAGCTTATTATTTGAAGCGCATCCCGAGTAAGGTCTTCACTTGGTGAACGTGGACCCTTCTCAGTGATTGACTTCAGAGTTTTATCTACTTCAAGCAACAGGCAAGCCCCGGTGCATTTGCCCCTCCTTGTTATTTAAAAATACTTATCACTTGAGTTAATCTACTGCATTAGGTTAATAGGAGTTGAGTGAATACCCATTGATGCATTACCTTTCCTTGACCACATATTATACCCTGAGACCCTGATTTATTTAAAAGTATTGAAAAATGCTTAGTCATGCTTAATGATAGAGTTGCAAAAATGCTATTTTGAAAACTATGATGATATGAAACAAATGAATCAGTTTATGGGATTGGTATTGTCCTCGTTTGGTGATGGTGTACTTGGTCAGTCCATTATCCTCAACGTGGATGGGTTTTCCGTATGGTTGACCATCTGTTTGGGTTAGAGTCCCAACGATCCTCGCCATCGGAAAAGGGATGTGAAAACCGGGTGGTCTCCAGTGTACTTGGGTTAGAGTCCCAATGCATGGTGTCCAACGGAAAAATATTTAGGGACCATTCGTTGTCGGCCTGCTGTGATCATGACTTTGCAACTAGCCACATGCTACAGAAAGCCTCTGACTCCGGTGGCTCTACTGCTGGAACCGACAACCATGCACTGGGAGTGGAGAGATGGTGAGAGTAGCGTGTACCCTCATGGCCATCGTGCCTGGAGACGAGAGGGGTACTGTGCTCTCGGGTGGCGCAGGACCGGTTCCGGGGTATGAAAAGCCGTGGTAGGCGGGGTTGGCATATGCAAGCTTAAGTGCTTCATATGCAGTGTGGATAGGGATCCCCAACTGGGTACTTCTGGATTCGAATCGACGTTGCTCCTCGGTTAATGGAGACATGATCCTCACCCCCTACAGCGAAGAGTGGTTCGAAACTAGGTGTTTTCGAGAATGAAAAGGAAATTGAAAGTACATGATATATGAGAATTGATATTGGAATTATGGATATGAACAAAATAATATTGAGCTCAAATAATGAAATAGGATAGTGATGCTTTTCTGCAAAATACTTTGATTCTTGCTCAAGCCTTACCTTGACTCCCCTCAGCCTGTATACCTGAGTCTAATTTTACACCTTTAGTCGGGTAAGTCTTGCGGAGTACCCATGTACTCAGGGTTTGTTAACCCCTGTTGCAGGTAAACTGAGTGTGCAGTTCTGCGTGGGACCGTGCCGGTCAGTGGATCGTGCATGGATGAAAAGTATATGATTTAATCCCTTGGGCAGGGTGTAAAGTTTTATACCGCTACTCCACTACGAAACTCTGGTTTGGAATAATGTAATTTATATTTGTAACTCTAAGTTTATGTAAAACTTTCGCACTCTCTACTCTGATTTATCTCATTTGTGTAAACTGTTGTAATACTTGTAAGGTCTTTACAATGAGATCCTCGGGGAAAGTAGGGTTTCCTATGAGACCCGACGGGCCACCTAAGTCGAAGGGAACTCGTGCAGACCAGTCAAAGGTCCTTAGGGACGATGACGGGGCATGTGGGCCCTATGAATAAGGCGGTTCTGTCACATGGGGCCATCCAGGGGACCGACCGCCCTCGGGTGCGGCCGCCCCCTGGTGGGGCCTCCCGGGCCCAGTCTTCGGAGACAGTGCTCTAGGCGGTATCTCAAAGGCGATTTCACCTCCTTCCAAACTTAGCTCCGCCGGAACCGTCCTATGAAGCTATAAAATGATGCCCCCACTCCCTCCATGAAGAACAACTTGATACAAGAGGGAAGAAGGAGGGAGTGCCACCATTTTCCATTAGTTTAGCTTCTAGCTAGGCTAGTATAGGGTTAGAGAGAGAGAGAGAACCTTGAGAAGTGAGAGCGGGCTCGAACCAGTTCTACTCTCGGGTGGACGAAGTGCCGGACCTGTCGGCTCTCACATCCAACTTGTACCTCTACAACCATCTTGCTGCTTGAAGTAAGAGGTTTGTGATACATTCTAGTTTTGATCCATTAAGTGAGTTACTTTTATAAAGCTACTTGTTTGTGGGATCGTCGCTCGTCCTTGAGACGGGTGCTCTAGTTAGAGAACTTCTGATAAAGACGGAAGTTCCTGGCCATCGCTAGAGTGGTAGTCGCCTTCGTAGACGTGGTGTCTAAGTTGGAGTCTACCTTCAGTTGTTGTGCGCTCCCACGGGCAAAAGGGTAGGTGGCAGGTGGTGACAGCCCTGTCCACTCGTACCAGCATCCCCCACGCTCGGCCGCGGAATAGCGCTGATACTGGTATCGCTTGGCAGACCAAGTGCATTAGTGGGCCTGAAGCAGGCAAGTAGTGGGAAAGTCATCTTCACTTAGAGTTTCTTGACTTAGTGTATCCTCTCCACCCAAGTTACCCTCCTATCTTTTTTGGGGTCAACTAGCTAAGAGACCTCTAACTTAAGCCGTTCCTTTGGGAAAATATGATACCCTGAATACTTCCGGGTGAAGTCCTACAACGGTACTTCCGTGCACTTGCGGACTTTTCTGCTGTCACTAAGTAGGTGACGAGCTCGATGCCATCCATGGCGGCTCGGTTACGGCGGCGCAACACGTCCCGGGCACGACAGACCGATAGAGTTCAAGGGAAGGGTTTGGTGATGATCAGGAGCTCGCCGAGATCATGAGACAATCGGTGATTGGGATGGAGGCGGCACGAAACGATGAGCTCGACGTGGACCGAGGCACCGGCGACACACTCCGGTGATGAGGGTCCCGTTCTGGCGGATTCCAAGCACTAAACGAAGAACCAACTCAAGCATCACTTTCATGTGGCCACGACAAGAAAGAAACATGAGAAACTTAGGAAAAGAAATGGCCCGAGGCAGCTGGTCGCCATGAGCAGACCACGGCGGCGCACCTCACCGGAGCCGAAGAAGAAGACAGCGGCCTCTGGGCTACCCCGGCGATGACGTGCGACCGATCCGAACCCAAATGATGCGCAAGAGAGTGGGTAGGCTAGCAGCACAGGTAATTTGGCAAATGGTGGACTAACGACGACGAATTTTGTCCGGGAACCAAGGGAACCGCCGGTGAGCCGAGAGAGGTGAAAGAGAGGGAGAGAGGTGGTCGCCGCCTTATAAACCGAAGGGGACGAGCGGATAAGGGCAAGGCGGTAACGGGACCCCCCTGCGACCCCCGCGCGGCAGTGCCCGGACCCCGGCTGGCCGGACGGCGGCCGGCGCGCGGCACGCGCACGCGTGCTCGGTGTCAAGCACTGTAGGGGCCCTCCCCCTACTACTGTCGCTAGGATACAAAAGTCAAACCCTATTTCATCTATATCTCCCAAATTCGTGTGGCAACCCAAAAAATCCCAAAAATAAAAGTTGTGCAAAATTTCATGAAGAACACTTTTGCTTTTTGAAGTATGTTCAAATTCTGCATATATTTGAATTTAAAAAAAAGGAGGTAAAACTCAAATTTAAACTTGATTTGCAATTTGATTAAGTTCTCCCAATTTTTCTCAATAACATGAAAATCGGTAAAAATAAAAGTTGTTCAACTTGCTAAGCTCTACAACTTTCATTAAGGAAGTTTAGTTAGATTATTGATGGTTTTGAAATTGGTATTTCAAATTTAAATTTCAAACTAGTAATTAGGGTTTAATTCAAATTTTTATTTAATAACTTCAAATTTTCCCAAAATAAAAGTTGTTCCATTTTAAAAGGTCTACATCTTCTATTAAGGGACCAACACCAAAATCATTTTAGTTTTTGAATTAGGGTTTTGGGGTCCGATTTAGGGTTTGAATTAATTTCTCTTTTTAATTTCCAAATCAATTTTGAGTACACAATCAACCATGCATTTGCATACCAAATCACTCTACAATATCCTAAGCACAATAAAATGCAAGAATAAAACTTATTTTAGTTAATGCATCTTAACAGGGTTAAATGCGAGATGATTTGTATGCAAATCATGATGACATGGCAGGTTTATTTATTGTAACACTGTTGGTAATTTTAAGGTCATCACTATTTAACCACATTAAAAACACATGGTACTAAATTAACTTGTCATTAGCAACTAGCCACTTGTCTCTCACCAACAACCCTAAGCATTGAATTAGGTTGTCATCCCTAATTATATTAGCTAGGGATAAAGTATTAAATGAATCTATTATTTCGTGTGACTAGGCAGAAATAAATATAAGAATATGATCTGAAGAACAATTCTGCAAGCGGACAGATAATTATACCATTGTAGCATTTTACCTAGAGTATACCAGATTGTCGATTTATATTTATACCACTGGGAAGGTCTAATAGGACTTAAATTATATCTACAACTTATACGGCTAATGTAAACGATAAACCATAACTATAATCTCTACTCATAGCAGGGATAAATCACATGATAAAGATATATAGGATAAACATGATCAGTCATCATTATAAATAGGTAAATATCAGAGCTCATTTAGTCATAACAATAGCTAGCCAATGGATAGGTAAAGGAATTAATATCTAAAGTAATTCTATAACTACGTCAATGAATACTATGATTAGTGCAATTACATCTAATAATCATTGTTTAGCTCTACTTACATCATGATTAAATGTAAATGAGCATCATCTAATGATGATATTAAGACACAAGGGCCATCTCCTTCGCGACCGCGCTCTGCTCGTCCTACGTACGCGGGGTGGACTATAAAGGACTCAACGTAGCAGTCACCTACGCGATCTACCACACGACCCGGCATGTCAGGGTGCACTCGTAGATAAGCAAGATATCTAAACGCCATGTCTACATACTGCCAATCATTCATCCACGATATCTATGGACAAACTTTATACTAGCAATTACATAAATTCAATAGGATCAAACTAACTATGCTAGACATATAATCAAAGTGAACAATGACTATTGCAATTAAGAACATATATAAGATTAAGGACAATGTTTCCCAAATCATAATGTTGAATGCAATAAGAGAAAAGTACTAGAACTATACCGAACTCCGTGCTCCAGACCGACGCCAGGGGCTCCGGATCCCACTGAAGAACTAGAACTCCTCTACTTCTAATCTAACTAGGCTAAAGCTATGAACTAGAGAGGCTCTGATGAACTAGAGAGGCTCTGGATGGCTTGATCTCCAAATGACTTGATACTTCTGGGAGGGCGTCTGCCACTTTATTTATAGCCCAGTAGGGTGCACGTGTGCCGTAGGATCAAACCGACTTAAAACAAGGGCCGAGGTGCATCGTGGGAGGCGGTGGAAGAAGACTCCAGAAGGCGGGGGCTGAAACCCTAGGGGGCACCGGCCGGCCCCACCATAGGGCCGGCCGGCCCCACATTGTGGGGTCTCGGGCCCCGGTTGCTCGGGTGTATTCCAGACTCTTCCAGGGTCTTTGTGATGATGTTTCCTTGGCGGTTAAGTTTCGTGTCTTTTATGCTCTTTAACCCTTCTTTTATGATTTTCTGGAATAGTCCCTGGAAAATACAGAACAAGCAAAACTCATGGAAATTGTCAGTTAAAACCCTAGACTAGTGTGTATTCATGTGTCCTTTCATGTCTAAAGTTCTAATAAAAGTTGACGTTGTCGACCGTCAACAAACACCAGGGGTGTTACAATTATCTAGCCTCATTGTAGGGTTAAGTTCATCGGCTTGGTCATTATCACCTACTGTTCCCTGTGGATAGGATATTTAAAACCTCCGGGTGAAGTGCTACATCGGTATTACATTTGTGCGCTTGCGAATAATCTGATAATAATAATATTTAGTAGAGTGCAGTTAATTTATACCCACAAGCATTTCTAGCGCCGTTGCCGGGGAATGGTTTGCTGATTTTGACTTAGTTTAGCTTAATCTTGTATTATACTTTTACCTTTTATTATCCTTATGGATGCTTTAAATTCCACGCCTATCTGTCTTTATGGCATGTGCAAAAGCTTCAGGCCACCAAAATCTGTAGAGCCTATCATAACACCTGGTTATGAGCTGCGCCCATGTCTAATTAATATGATTCGTAATAAACCCTTCTCGGGAGAAGGTAATGAAAATCCATACTTACACCTATGAGAGTTCGAGCAGACCTGTGCATGCTTGCACATTGCTGGCATGCCTGATAAGATCTTAAGATGGAAGGTTTTTCCTTTCACTTTGACCGGAAGAGCTAAATGTTGGCATAATCGAGCCATAGGAAGTATGCAAGGGGATTAGGAAACTTTATGTTCTGAATTTTGTTTTTATTTCTTTCCCATTTATAGAGTAGTTAACCTTCAAATAGAGGTTCTAACTTTTAGGCAACTAGAACAAGAATCTCTTAGTACATCATGAGATCATTTTAATGAACTTGTTACATCTGGCCCTGACCTTGGTTTTCTAGACCCCATGCTTATTCAACATTTTTATTTGGGTCTTACTAAGAACTCTAGAGAATCCCTTGATTTATCCTCTAGAGGAGCCTTTCCTTATTTGCCTATAAGTAAAGCTAGGGCTATGCTCGAAAAGGTTGCTCAAGCCAATTCTAAACTCCCCAAGGAAGAGAAGGAATCATACCCCGAACAAGTAGAGAAAGTTTTGGTAGCTAAAAACCAACCACTCCAATCCCAAGATTTAGCTGTCAATCCTAAAACATCGAAACCCCACTTCGATGATTTGGACTTCCAATTATCTAAGATGCTCGTAAATCAATGTACATCAGATTTTCTCAGAAGAGCATCTTGAAAAAAATCATCAACTTTCTTTCCCCCCTGAAAGACATTGGGAAGAATGCAAGGATGGCATGTCTAGTGATGCCATAAAAGGAGAGCCAAGCCACTTAGAAATCAATCCTATCTTCTCCCCTTCTATGCTCACATTAAATGTCTCATATGAACCCATCTCTAGACTCTTACAGACTCTTCCAGGGTCTTCGTGATGATGTTTCCTTGGCGGTTAAGTTTCGTGTGTTTTATGCTCTTTAACCCTTCTTTTATGATTTTCAGGAATAGTCCCTGGAAAATACAGAACATGCAAAACTCGTGGAAATTGTCAGTTAAAACCCTAGACTATTGTGTATTCATGTGTCCTTTCATGTCTAAAGTTCTAATAAAAGTTGACGTTATCGACCGTCAACAACACCTCCAAGCTTACCTTTTGCTAGTCCCTTGGCAAATAAACTAAGCCTAATTTACCAAAGTATTTGGATCAGGAGTTGCTACAATGCTTTCATACTTTCCACGTACACATGCTTTAAACATAGATTCTCCTCCGGATTAGACAAAACTGCTCTAACTCTCGAACCTGCCCATTTTACCTTTAACTATGGGGCTTTACAGCTTTCGCATAAATCTTGAGCAATCGAAAGATAGACTAATCAAGTCAAGCACTATGTCTCAAATTCTTCACAGTACTATTATTCTGGAGTTTTGCAAATTTTTAAAACAAAACTCAGAGCTTAATTGCATGACAACCTCAAGTCCCTCAGTATCTGTAGTATTTATGGATCTCACCGAGGCATTAATGATGTTATGCCTTCCTACAACTAAGGATTATAGTGGAGCTTATAGGAGTGGCAATAACAAGGATGAGCATACTTGCAGTTCATATATTGTAAAGTCAAACAATGGATCCACAGAGAGTCAAGGCATACAATCAAACCAAGATGTTCATGTGTGTGGAATATGGTGGATAGGTGTATATATGGTGGCTAATCCTAATTCTACTTTTGCTCTTTGAAAATGATTCACTCTCCTTTTTTTTGGAACTTAGAATTTTTGCGGGAAACATGGGCCATCTTTATTCTCTCTCTTTTTTTATAGGGAGCTGGGCATCTAAGTACCCATTGTTCTAATTGCTAGGACACCTATTCATCTTTTACTCGCTTTTCCTTTTTTCAACTATTTTTGCATAGCCACATCCATCCTTTAAATATAAATAGTTGGAGAGATAATGATAAGAACTTAGAGCAATTAAACAGGGGCTGCCCTATGGGGTATATATTTTTGGGTGTTGTTGACACTTGTTATCATCCAAATTTTATTATCAATTATCCCTGCATTAAACATGAATATCCAGTAGAATAGGGTTATTACTGACAGATTCCACAAGTTTTGGTGAATTGTCTATTTCCCAGGGGATTTTCCAGAAAAGCTTAAAAGAAGGATTAAAGAGTATAATTACCACTGAAACTTGCACGTGAAGAAAACATCATCACGAAGACCCTAAAAGAGTCTAGAACACACCCGAAGCAACCGGGGCCAAAACCCCACAGGGTAGGGCTGGCCGGCGCTAGGGTGGGGCCGGTCGGTGCCCCCTAGGGTTTCCTCCCCGCCACCTTCTGGAGTCTTCTACCACCGCCTATTAGGAGTCATCTGTGCCCTTGGTTAAGTCAGTTTGATCTAACGGCGCGCGTGCATCCGACCGGCCTATAAATAGAGGGCCAGACCCCCTTGGAGGAGAACCAGATCAAGAGATGAAGACCCTGAAGCATTAGATAGATATCCACTAGATCTAGGTTAGCAATCAAGAAATAGATTAGAGTGATAGAGTAGATGAGTAGAGATTCGGAGGAGTCCCGGCCTGTCGGAGCTTCTTCGTAGCTGTGTTCGTCTGGATTCAGCTCCCTCGCCCGGAGTTGCGTTCTGAGGTACTTTTGTATTCAACATCCTGATTCAAATAAGCATTTGTTCTTATTCGTTCTTAAATTTGCAACTCTATTTGAGTGCTTTGATCTTGGTAGCTCCTTGGTTGAAGTAGTACTTTATAGTGTAGACGTGGTGTCTGGGCTATAAATACTTGTGAATGTCCCCTGATTGGCCGGATAGTGGTAGATCGCGTAGGTGACAGCTGCGTTGAGTCCTCTATAGTCCACTTCCCGTTGATAGGATCGATAGGTGTATAAGTGTTTAGTAGGAGGGAACTCTAACTTCGCCTCTTATTCATTTCACTGCCCGATTAGAACGATATTATTCAAAGTTTACCGGTTGTCGGATCTAGATAATCATTTGTTATCTCCGCATTCTTGATATTTTCTGGATTGATTGTGTTATTGGGTTAAGAGACAATAAACTTAGTTAGTATCACCTACTGTTCCTTTGGCTTCGATATTAAAACCGGGATTGTCTGGTGAAGTGCTACATCGGAGTTTTATCTGTGCGCTTATGGATACCTTGATAATAATAATATTTAATAGAGTGCAGTTAATTTATATCAACAAGCATTTCTGGCGCCGTTGCCGGGGAACGGTTTGCTGATTTTGTCTTAGTCTATCTTAATCTTGTATTATACTTTTATCTTTTATCTTTTACCTTTTAAAGTATGGAACCCATGTCCCAACTTTTATATCAATATGGAGCACCATCGGGATCATATCTCCAGCCAAAAGAATCATCTTTACCCATCACATCATCTAGCTATGAGTTACGCCCGTGATTAATTAAGTTAGTTGAGGATCATATTTTTTCTGGTAGTTCTAGCGAAAACCCTTATTCCCATTTAGCTGATTTTGAGCAGACATGTTCATGTTTGCACATTAAGGGCATGGCAGATGAAACTTTAAGATGGAAACTCTTTCCGTTTTCATTAACGGGAAAAGCAAAGAAATGGTATAATCGCCATGTTGGGAGTAGCCAAGGAGATTGGGAAGTATTGTGCGCTAATTTTTGTCTTGAATTTTTCCCTATTGAAAAGGTCGCTAAACTTCATTTTGAAATTATTGGACTCAAACAATTAGATAACGAATCATTAGGCAAGGCTTGGGAATGCTTTGATGGATTTATAAATTCTGGAGTTAATCTTGCTTTGCCAGAACCTATGCTTTTGCAACATTTCTTTTTAGGCCTTGATGATAAAAATAAAGAATACCTTAATTTAGCCGCAGAAAGAGCATTTATGCATATTACTGCTTCACATGCTAAAACTATTCTAACTAATATCTTAATTGATCTTCCTGAAGAAAAAGAAAAGCTGTTAGAAGATGAATTTTTGTCATTTGATTCTAAACTTTTGTTTGATTCATCTCAACCTTTACTTGAACTATCTAATGAGAAGGAGATAACTCCAATTTTTGATTTTATGCTTGAATTTGAGGATGAACTTTTTGATTATGGAAACACCTCACGCTTTCATAAAATTATGAAACCACAAGATTCTATGAATTTTAAAAGTTTTAATGTTTCATATCCTGCTGATTTAAAATTCCTTAGAGAGATAACAAGAGAATTAATTTTTGTTATGAGTAATGAGTGGTTGATAGAATCTGAGCATTCAAATGATATAATTCATTTAAATTCTCCTGCCATTACTATTAAATGTCAAATTGATGCATATCCTTTTGATACCTTTTATAATCCAGTAGTAGGTGTCAATATCATGTATCTTACATTTGCTGAAAAATTCTTGAAAGATATGCCATTAATTCCTACAAATAAATTATTGAAAAATCATTCAAGACTTATTATTCCTAGTTTAGGTGTTTTATGTTCTCTTCCTATTGTGATTAATGAATTTTAAATTTTGCTGAATTTCTATATCTTTGATGTTTGGGATTTTGATGTAATGATCGGGTTACCAATAGGAAAACTTTTGCGAGAAGGTTGTGCGGGCAATTTAGATATTAAACTTGGGAAGGGATTTAATCTCTCAGTGCCTATAACTCGTGCATTAAAAGCTAAGGCAGAGTCACCTCCTGAGTTAGATCCGATAGAAGAAGTTAAGGCTGTGTCATTTGAGGAATTTATTGAACCTAATTTTGAGGATGATACTCAGTTCTTCATTAATGAAGAGGAGGAGGATCCGATTGATCCTGAACCTCTGGATGAATTACTAGAGCCACCTAAGCCTTCTATTGAGCTTAAGCAACTACCTTCTGGTCTTAAGTATGTTTTCTGAATAATGACCAAAATTCTTCTGTGATTATTAGTGATAAACTTTCTGATGAAGAGTCTTTTAGATTAATAACTGTCTTAGAAAAACATCGTGCTGCTTTTGGTTATTCACTCCAAGACCTTAAGGGAATTAGTCCTATTTTATGCACCCATCGTATTCCAACCAACCCAGAAATTACACCTTCTAGAGAGCCCCAACGTAGACATCAAAATGCAAGGAGGGAGGTTGTTAAGAAAGAGGTCTTGAAACTTTTGCATGCTGGGATTATTTATCCTGTTCCGCATAGTGAGTGGGTAAGCCCTGTTCAAGTTATACCTAAAAAGGGTGGTATGACCGTAGTTAAAAATGACAAAAATGAATTGATACCCCAGAGAACTGTTACAGGATGGCGAATGTGTATAGATTATAGAAAACTCAATAAAGTGACCAAGAAAGATCATTTTCCGCTGTCCTTCATTGATGAGATGTTAGAGCGTTTGGCAAATAATTTTTTCTTTTGTTTCCTTGATGGTTATTCCAGATATCACCAAATTCCTATCCACCCTGATGATCAAAGCAAAACCACTTTTACATGTCCTTATGGAACTTATGTTTATCGTAGAATGTCTTTTGGATTATGTAATGCACCTGCTTCTTTCCAAAGATGTATGATGTCTATATTTTCTGAAATGATAGAAGAAATCATGGAAGTTTTTATGGATGATTTTTCAATTTATGTAAAAACTTTTGATGATTGTCTAGAAAATCTAGATAATGTTTTGCAGAGATGTGAAGAAAAGCACTTAGTCCTTAATTGGGAAAATGTCATTTTATGGTTAGAGAAGGAATAGTGCTAGGACATTTAGTGTTTGAAAGAGGTATAGAGGTAGACAAGGCAAAAATTGAAGTAATTGAACAACTATCTCCACCTGTTAATATAAAAGGAATCAGAAGTTTTCTTGGTCACTGTGGTTTTATCGCAGATTTATAAAAAAATTCACATATTGCTAAACCACTGACTAACTTGCTAGCTAAGGATGTTCCTTTTGAATTTGATGATGCATGTTTAAAATCTTTTAATATTCTTAAAGAAGCACTTACATCAGCACCAATCATTCAACCCCCTAATTGGTCTTTACCTTTCGAAATTATGTGTGATGCTAGTGATTATGTTGTAGGGGTAGTATTAGGACAAACAAAAGATAAGAAGCATCATGCAATTGCTTATGCTAGTAAAACTATGACAGGAGCACAATTAAATTATGCAACAACTGAAAAAGAACTCCTGACTGTTGTTTTTGCTATTGACAAATTTAGATCTTACTTAGCAGGAGCAAAAGTAATTGTTTATTCTGATCATGCTACTTTAAAATATTTGCTCACTAATAAAGATGCTAAACCTCGTTTGATAAGATGGATTTTGTTACTCCAAGAATTTGACTTAGAAATTAAAGATAGAAGAGGAATAAAAAATCCAGTTGCTGATCACTTGTCTAGAATACACTTTGAGAAACCTCAGGAATTGCCTATTAATAACTCATTGAGAGATTACATGCTATTTAAAGTGACCAAGTCAAACCCTTAGTACGCGAATATTGTCAACTTTATGGTTGCAGGTTATGTACCACCAGGGAAAAATAAAAAAAAGCTCATTTATGAAAGTCGTCTCCACATATGGGATCCACCATACCTCTTCAGAATTTGTTCAGATAGATTACTTAGAAGATGCGTACCAGTAGAAGAGGGCATGCAGATCATTCAGAAATGCCATGGATCACCATATGGAGGTCGTTATGGAGCATTCCGCACTCATGCTAAAATCTGGCAGAGTAGGTTCTTTTGGCCAACTATGTATGAAGACACCAAGGATTTTCTCCGGAGATGTGTATCATGTCAGAGGCACGGAAATATCAATGCAAGAGATGCTATGCCACTCACCAACAATCTCCAGATCGAGCTCTTTGATGTCTGGGGAATTGATTACATGGGACCATTTGTGAAATCAAGAAATTATGAATACATTCTGGTGGCAGTTGACTATGTATCCAAGTGGGTAGAAGCTATGCCATGCATGAATGCTGATTCCAAACATTCAAAGAAGATGTTCGAAGAGATTATATTTTCAAGGTTTGGAACACCAAGGATGGTCATTAGTGATGGAGGGACACACTTCACTGATAAAATGTTTCACCGATACTTGCAAGCTCATGGCATCCGTCACAATGTAGCTACTCCATACCATCCTCAAACAAGTGGCCAGGCAGAAACATCAAACAAACAAATCAAGAATATTCTACAGAAAACAGTAAATGAGATGGGTACTGCATGGAAGGACCGATTACCCGAAGCACTTTGGGCATATCGGACCGCATACAAGACACCTTTGGGTATGTCACCTTACCAGCTAGTATATGGTAAGACCTGTCATTTACCAGTGGAGTTAGAGCATAAAGCTCACTGGGCTATTAAGAGATGGAACATGAACTTTGAAGCCGCTGGAGAAAAGAGAAAAATGCAATTATCAGAATTAGAAGAATGGATAGAAAAGGCTTATCACAATTCAAAGATCTTTAAAGAAAGAACAAAAAGATGGCATGACAAGAGGATCAAGAAGAAAGAGTTTGCACCAGGAGATAAGGTATTACTTTTTAATTCCAGGTTTAAATTATTCGGGCTTAAAAAACTACGAAGCAAATGGGAAGGATCATTTACGGTTGTGAATGCATCGCCACATGGAGCGGTAACTCTACAATCACACGAAGCTATGTTATTCAAGGTAAATGGTCACCGACTTAAATTATTTTTAGAACCATTCAATTCAGAAGTTGTTGATGGGCTGGACTTTGTCCAACTACCCACTTTTTAGTCCCGTCATTATCCGTTACAAAAAATTATCGAGTATCGCAACTATCAGGAAGTAGGAAGAGTCTAGAGGCTTCACGAGCTCGGCCACCCAGGGAAGACACCTGGTGGGGCTAGCCGGCGCCATTATGGGGCCGGGCGGTGCCCCCCTGTCCCCTCTCGTCCTGACTCAAGTTTCCTTTTCTTTCCCTATCTTTCCTAAACACAATCCCGTAGATTCCCGATGCATACGGATAATCTTTCGTACGAATCCTGTAGAACCAAGATTTGATCTTCTCCTATCTCCTGAAAACCCATATAATTACACACCTATACCACCCTCAAATGCCATCCCATCATCATTGCCTTCCTCTCCCCCTAGGAAACTCTCTAGTTTAGATCTAGTAGCATTGGCAGGCGAAGCGGTCGTAGGCGCTGACTCCAGCAAGGTCCAAGGCGATGACTCGAACGCCATCGTCCTCGCGCAGCCGAAGCCCCTTGCCATCATGCCACCGAAGCACCTCGCCATCGTGCCACCGAAGCATCTTGCTACGGTGCCCCACCAGTTCGAGCAAGTCTACTACACACATTCTCAGCCTGCTCTGCCATCGCCACCTGAGAGACTGCTACTAGAAGATGGTACTAGGGGGAAGCAGATCGCTACTCCCTGAGGCACACCGCTTCTTCCATCTAGAGACAATGAGCGACTCCTGTCGGTCAAGACCGACAAGAACGGAACGCTGGTATGTGCGAAGTACACCACTGCTCACCCTGCCATCCAAGGAGTTCATGCACGTCAGGGCTAAGTCCGCTACACCGAGTTCATACCACCTCCGCCCAAGAGACAGCGGGCTACATCTACATCAGCACTAGAGAAAGTGCCTAGACAGCCCCCGCTCCCTCTACGAATCCTTAATGAGAAGATGGAAGCTCTCTCTAACACCGTTAGGGGTATAGAGAGGAATGAAGACTTAAAGAACAAGATTATGAGCGACATGACTAAGCAGATAGAAGTCAATGTCAAGTTAATTCGTAGTCTCAAGCGTGAAAAAGATCAGATGAAAGAAGAGATTGTTGAGCTTAAGGAAGAAATTAGGAAGCTCGCAAAGAAGGGGCAGCCTTAAGTTGCCCTCGTTATCTATGTAATAAGGCACAAGTGTGTTAGGTTTGATTATATCAAGTGTGCTAGACTTGATTTATAATATTATGTGTGTTAGGCAAGCCTAATGAGCTAGGGCAGTCGTTAGCTCAGTCAGTTGTCAGAGTTATCTAGTATCGTTAATAAATAAAGTGCCTTATTCTTTTTATCAATATTAATGTTTTAATCTACTCTACTCTCTATATTTTTGGTACGCATGCTGTCTCCACATGTTGCGCAGAAAAGTATGCAAGAAAATAAGTGTGGGGGAGGCACATCGCGACTATGGAAATCAATTCGCTCGGGAAAATCATGTAATTCGGAAGATAATCGAACAAAAACCTCGCGCACCGAAGTGAACGCCATGGGACCACAGAGGCACGCCGCCCGATGCCCTACCTAGGCCGGCCGGCCCCCTCTGCACCCTCTGCATCCCCTTCTCGGTCATGGTCAGGTTTGATCCCCATACAATATAATTGCATATGTTTCGATTTCTGTTTCAATCCGAATTAAAATTCACATGCTAAATTACTTTTAAAAGAGAAGAAGTGATTGTTTAATTTATAACTTAAGAATAAATTGTATAACACTTTTCCAGGAATCATGTTACCACTGGAAATTATTTATAGGGACCCCATGATTGCTTAAGTCGTTGTGAAACATGATATAGTTGAATAATGAGAACTCAATTCCTGGTGTTTTGTCTTTGGAGATTTTATTTCAAAAATTTAAATAATTAGTTAAACCTCTCCTTTGTGGTAAAAATATTGTCCTACCAGAGCCATATATAGGATAGAAGCCTGCTACATATAATACTTGTCTTTGTATTGAGTTTGGTCAACCTTTGTAACCCTTTGAAGAAATCTGTCATATTTTTGAATCAATTCCATAAAAAAAATGTTTCTCTCCTACACTGGGAGAAAACACCAAAAAATAATTATATAGCATAGTCACCAAATAATTGCTCCATATTTTGTTAAAGTCTCTCAACTACTAAATTCCAAAGAGGTATGAGCTATGCAAAAGAAGAAAGGAGTATAAAAAATGGACAAGTGTCCGAAGAAATTAAAAAAATAGGTACTTAGATACTCGCCTCCCTTGAAAAAAAAGAAGAGAAGAAAGAGATAGCTCATACTCTCTGATTAAGTTCAGTTGTATAAAAGAGAGATTTATTTTTCTCAAGGAGCAAGGTAGAATTAGGTTCCACCATATTCCACCAAATAAAGCTTGATTCGATTATATGCCTCATTTCTCTGTGGATTTATTGTTTGACTTTACAATGAATACAATGCAAGTATGTTTTCACATTTTACCTACCTGAGATCCACATAAGCTTTTTAGTAGTAGGATAAAGAAGGCAATTTCATTAACGCTTTGGTAAGGATACAAAAATACCAGATATATCAGTGATTTGAGAGTACTACAAAAGGGGAAGGTAAAGCTAAGTTTATTTGCAAAATTACATACCCTCAAATTGACTTAACTAAAGGAAGAGAGTGATCTGTTTTCAAGCTATTCTGTTCTTCAACTACTCAAAGATTCATGGTAGACACTTTGAATTCCATAGTACATGCATCACTAGACTAGTTTTATATAATGTACTCTTAAGTTATGTTTTAAATGCTCCATTCTCCCTAAAGATCTTACATCTTAAAACCAACCTTTTTCTCGGGACGTGAAAAAGCCTAAGTGTGGGGGTAATTGTTAACACTTGTTATCATACAAATTTTATTATCAATTATCCCTGCATTAAACATGAATATCCAGTAGAATAGGGTTATTACTGACAGATTCCATGAGTTTTGGTGAATTGTCTATTTCCCAGGGGATTTTCCAGAAAAGTTTAAATGAAGGATTAAAGAGCGTAATTACCACGAAACTCGCACGCGAAGGAAACATCATCACGAAGACCTTGGAAGAGTCCAGAACACACCCGGAGCAACCTGGGGCCGAAACCCCACAGGGTGGGGCCGGCCGGCGCCCCCCTAGTGTTTTCTCCCCGCTGCCTTCTGGAGTCTTCTACCACCGCCTATTAGGAGTCATCTGGGCCCTTGGTTAAATCGGTTTGATCCAACGGCGTGCGTGCATCCCACCGGCCTATAAATAGGGGGCCAGACCCCCTGGAGGAGAACCAGATCATGAGATGAAGACCCTAAAGCATTAGATAGATATCCACTAGATCTAGTTTAGCAATCAAGAGAGATTAGAGAGATAGAGTAGATGAGTAGAGATTCGGAGGAGTCCCGGCCTGTCAGAGCTTCTTCATAGCTGTGTTCGTCTAGATTCAGCTCCCTCGCCCGGAGTTGCGTTCTGAGGTACTTTTGTATTCAACATCCTGATTCAAGTAAGCATTTGTTCTTATTCATTCTTAAGTTTGCAACTCTATTTGAGTGCTTTGATCTCGGTAGCTCCTTGGTTGAAGTAGTACTTTGTAGTGTAGACGTGGTGTCTGGGCTATAAATACTTGTGAATGTCCCCTGATTGGCCGGATAGTGGTAGATCGCGTAGGTGACAGCTGCGTTGAGTCCTCTGTAGTCCATTTCCCGTTGATAGGATCGATAGGTGTATAAGTGTTTGGTAGGAGGGAACTCTGATTTCGCCTCTGATTTATTTCGCTGCCCGATTAGAACGATATTATTCAAAGTTTACCGGTTGTCGGATCTAGATAATCATTTGTTATCTCCTCATTCTTGATATTCTCTAGATTGATTGTGTTCTCGGGTTAGGAGCCAATAGACTTAGTCAGTATCACCTACTATTCCTTTGGATTCGATATTAAAATCGGGATTGTCTGGTGAAGTGCTAGATCGGTGTTTTATCTGTGCGCTTGAGGATACCTTGATAATATTAATCTTAAATAGAGTGCAGTTAATTTATACCAATAGGTGTTTACTCCCAGTGTAGGAGAAAAATATTTTTAAGGTGGATCTGGATGAAAGTGGAAGATGATTGCGCTTACTCCAAGAGTAGGAGTAATGCAAATGTGGGTGGAGTGTGTAAGTGATCTTGGTTTTAATAGCATGACAAGACTCTCATAAGGTATACAATAAAGGTTGACTGAACTCAATGCAAAGCAAGCAGCATAAATGTGCAATGGTTTTCCTAACTCTCAATGTATTACATATGGCTTTGGTAGGAATTCAAACTTTGTCATACAAGAGCTCATTATGTAAGATTTTAAATTTTCAAAATAAATCTCCAGAACTTAATAATGCTAGGAATAAGATAAATAGCAGGTCAACCTTCATGAATCATATCAATCAATTACCTAGACTTAGCTCAAGAATATGCCTCCTCAAGTTTTAGGTTCAGAGTAAATTCTTAAGTCAAAATAGCAATATCTAAAACTCGGGAGAATTCATGGTTTGAAAACTAGGCACTTGACAAATATTACGTTAGAGCAACTATTCATCATCTCCAAGACAAAATTTTAATGTTCATCAGTTTTAATTAACTCTAGCCTAGACTGACTCTAAACATACTCTAATATATAGCAAAATATTTATTTCGTTTTCAAATTTTATCTTACTAGCTAACTCACGCAAAAAATGATATAATAATAAGGTGGGAAACATACACTTAGCTGGATTTTAAATGGAGGGTGCCCTCCCCCAAGCTGGATGTTTGACAGGGTCTTTGATGTTGCAAATTGAGTGATCCTTCTGGGAGCAGGTGTATTGGCAGCATAAGGGCGTCGGGTTGACTACCTCTTTGATCTTGTATTTTCCTGTGAAACTCAATTGCCAACAAAAATACTAAATCTCATGGAGAGGGGTTAGGTCTAGTACCACTCCATGGTAAGTGATTGATTTTATATTTCCAGCAGAAGTTTCCTAATTGGGTGGACCTTCATGTGCCCACATATTTTTGGGTTTTTCTAAAAAGTGTGGACCTTCATATGCCCACATATTTTTGGTATTTTTAGATTTTCTTATGGTACTATGGTGAACCTTCATGTGTTCACATATTTTTGGTATTTTTAGATTTTCTTATGGTACTGTGGTGAACCTTCATGTGTTCACATATTTTTGGTATTTTATGACTTTATAAAATAGACTCGATAATCGCATAGATATAGTTACCTGATAACTAGGGGATGCTCCTCCCCCAAGCTAGATGTTTGCAATACTTAGTGTTGATGATCTTCAGGGTGAGCTAGCCAGCAGTAGTCCTAGTGGGCTCCACTGAGGGACTCACTCATTAGTCATAATGTCGTTCCTGCATAATTATGCTCCAGAAAGAAAACCAAAACTCGAAGCTCGAATTTAAGGGGTTAGCGATCAGCCAGGTGTGTAATTGATTATTCTAATGAGATAATATTAGTTGACAGATTCTAGCAGGATTCTTCTTTTTAGATTTTCTATTTTGTGATGCAGTAAAATAAATATAGATTCTATTTTATTTTTATTTGATGCCACCACAACAAATATTCCTACGGGGTTACCATAAGTCTACTTACATGGGGCTTTAATATTTTTGATGCAATAAAAGCTATGCAATTTTTTTGTCTTTCTTTTCAATGCACTAATAAAGCGGTAAAGATTTTTATTTTGTTTAATATGCAGAAAGATAAATATGCATGCTATGTTTGTATTTATTTTTAGGCCACCACGATGAGTACTCCTACAGGTTTTATACCACAAGGGTTTCACACGGGGCTTCAAGTTTTTTAAGATGCATGAATACAGCTTAATGCATGCCTATTCACTCTTGTCATTTTCTATGCAAAACTAATGCAGAAGAGTAAACCTACTTAAGAGAAAATAATTCATGCAATGCAGAAAAGCAAAAATGGATAACTACCGATGTTACCTCACGGCGAGGGTTCGATGTTTTGAGTCTTCTGAATTGGACTCCTCCTTGCAGTGATTCATTAGTCAAGTACTTTGGTTTGCTCTTGAGGTGGTGCCTCCACTAGTGGCTCCCAATGGTGGTGCCACCTTCTTCCTTTCTTTTATCGGCATCTCGAAGCCAATCTTAGGTGCATCATTATTACTGGTTGAGAACTTCCACTTATCGAATTTGAGGGATTTTGTCCCCCACACATTGATTGAAGTGTGTTCTGCCCAAAAAGACAAGGTAGAGATCAAGTGCATGGGCTCTGCTGGTGGGAAAACACCAACAGAACCAGAAATTTATTCATTCTCTAACCTTGGGCACAATAAGATTGATGTTATTCATATTGTTCATTTATAACATGAGTGAGAATACAGAAGTATAAATATGATATTTAAACTTGTGAGATAAAGAGTGAAGTTACTTAACCATTGGAAAGACTGTTCATCTTTAAAATTTTTATGATGACTATTATTTTCCAAGAATAATAGACGAAGTAATTCTAGCTTACTTGGTTAAGACTGGGATCAAGAGAATAGCGCTATGAACAAACTTAGAGAACAAATCATGTTGAGTTAATCAGGTTGATCAATTTAAGTAGTAACTCTAATATGGTTGTATTTTATTGCATACCAATATCAAGAGGAAATTAATAACCACTTACCTTAAGATGTTACCTTCATCATTGGAGCATGATAAAGGGTAGATGAAATTCAATGGTCCTTTCCTTCATTGCATCTTGAGTTGTTCATTAGCATCTTTTCTTTTACTCTATTCTCACTCTTCAGACCTCCTGCTTCTCTCATTATATATATATTTTTTCTGCAAGGGGTTAGTAGACAACACATACCCGAAAGAATATTCAATTTAAAGTACGGATAGTGTTTGCCAAGGTTAATTTATAGCTTTAGTTTTAGATGATTCATCATTACTTCATTCAATTTTTTTTCAACAAGGTTAAGGTAAAGATATTATTCGAAAAGTACCTTCAACCTCAACTTCATTCTATGAATAGTCTCCTAATAGGATTTAAACATTTTTATATAGGAGAGGTGAGTCTACATATACAACCAAATTCTTAGACAAGTATGCTTTGATCTCATAGTTATGTTCAAGTAATATTCTGAAGCATACTTATAATAGAACAAGGAAGTTTACAAGACTAAAGATATTTATTCAAATAGAACCAAGAATGTGTATGGTGAACCAAAAAGAGCATTTTTTTTAATTTGTTTTAATTGTTAACAAGTTAAGTTTGAGCTTGGCATAGGGTAGAAGTGACCAAGACAAATTAGCAACATGATATAAGATGTTGATTGTAGTTAAATATTGCATGAGGCTTGGACAAACGTACCTTATGTCTTCATCCTTCTAAGTAAGTGGTGACAAAGTTACTTGGAAGAGGAGACTTATCTGGTTCATCTGCTGGTGAAAGCTTGTGGTCTGCTGAGCAAAGCCCTCCTTCTATCGTCTTTGCCTTTTCACCATCCGATGAAAGTACAGATAATTACATGCTTTTCACTCATCAACCTTTTCTTGATTTTGATTGAATTGCGGTTGATGAGCTTGGGTCCACTGGAGGTGCAAACTCAGGCTCCTCCCTGCTTGTCTTTGTCTTCTATTGGCGTGGCAATGAGTTGTTCTTCTTTAAGTGATATGCCAGCCGTCTTGATGATCAAGGCGGGGAGCTTCTTTGATGTTCAAGTAAAACTTCATCTCCAATAGATTAAGAATTTTCCTTTCTGCAAAATGTTAATGGACACATACCCAAGGGAATATAACGAAATTGAAATACAGGTTTTATTGTCCATACTATTTTGCGGTTTTCCTCTATGCTAACAAGATGATATATGGTTTTATGATTGTTTAGCATAGATTGTGTCTATTGTGTTTTACATTGTTGTTGCTACATTCTAGCATGGTTCAAAACAGAGATAACTTACAACAAAAGATAAATGAATAAACATTAATACTCACAGTTCTTTCTCTTATAAAGAATGAGCTGGGTCTTCTTGTGCAAAGTCATTACTGCCTTGATTCATCTTCGGTGTGAACTCATCTCTTGACTTCCCCAGATTTGATTCAAAATTTTCCTGCAGGGATTAGTCTAACAAAATATCCAATGTCCACTACAACAATTTCTAATTCAATAACCAAACCAATCTCCATGTCTAGCTTTAGTTAAGGAAGGCATTTTAACCTAAGCACCACGCTTAATTTAAAAAAACCTTTGAAAAATACTCATATGGCCGTATGTAGTACCTCCAAACCAAAACTTACTATGGCAGACAAAGGTAACATGAAAGCACTAGTAGGGAATTATTCAGGTAGAGATGAAAAAGCATGATCATGATGAGTTTTTCTTTTTTTTTAAATACTAATCATGAGCCTTCATGTGCTCATATATTTTTTTTCTTTTAATAAGAATGTATGTGAGATGGATATATGAATGGAACTAAATAAGTTATGAGTAGAAAGAATTTAGAATAAATAGGGTGAATATATGGATTTAAAATAAACATGCAGTGGAATGCAAAAGATAACTACTCATCAAATTTAAAGTCCATGAGCAAGACTTTCTCACCTTTATTTGATCATACTTACCATGTCTCGCATGATGGAATTTGTGAGTGATGTAGCATCTTTATTCCCGTCACTTGAAATATGAATTGAATTTTTGTGACGTCGACCTTTTTTCTAATCTTGGATTTATTATGTTTCTTCTTTTTGTGAGAGCTTGCCAGAAGGTCGTAAACCGGTCGTTTATTACCCTGCATAAGATATTAAAGTAGACAAAACATGGGTAATCCTGCTTGAGCAGGGGTTAATGGTTATCTCGATTACATTAATAAGTATAAGTCTATCAATATTCATAATATGCCTAGCTACCTTCCCCGGCAACGGCGCCAAAAATTGCATGTCGGTAATTTTAACGTCATCACTATTTAACAGTATTAAAAACACATGGTACTAAATTAACTTGTCATTAGCAACTAGCCACTTATTTCTCACCAACATCCCTAAGCATTGAACTAGGTTGTTATCCCTAATTATATTAGCTAGGGATAAAGTATTAAATGAATCTATTATTTCGTGTGACTAGACAGAAATAAATATAAGAATATGATCTGAAGAACAATTCTGCAAGCGGACAGATAATTATACCATTGTAGCATTTTACCTAGAGTATACCAGGCTGTCGATTTATATTTATACCACTGGGAAGGTCTAATAGGACTTAAATTATATCTACAACTTATACGGCTAATGTAAACGATAAACCATAACTATAATCCTACTCATAGCAGGGATAAGTCACATGATAAAGATATATAGGATAAACATGATCAGTCATCATTATAAATAGGTAAATATCAGAGCTCATTTAGTCATAACAATAGCTAGCCAATGGATAGGTAAAGGAATTAATATCTAAAGTAATTCTATAACTACGTCAATGAATACTATGATTAGTGCAATTACATCTAGCAATCATTGTTTAGCTCTAACTACATCATGATTAAATGTAAAGGAGCATCATCTAATGATGATATTAAGACACAAGGGTCACCTCCTTCACGACCGCGCTCTGCTTATCCTACGTACGGGGGGTGGATTACAGAGGACTCAACGAAGCTGTCACCTACACGATCTACCACACGACCCGGCACGTCAGGGTGCACTAGCAGATAAGCAAGATATCTAAACACCACGTCTACATACTGCCAATCATTCATCCACGATATCTCTGGACGAACTCTATACGAGCAATTACATAAATTCAATAGGATCAAACTAACTATGCTAGACATATAATTAAAGTGAACAATTACTATTGCAATTAAGAACATATATAAGATTAAGAACAATGATTCCCAAATCATAATATTGAATGCAATAAGAGAAAATAACTAGAACTACACCGAACTCCGTGCTCCAGACCGATGCCGAGGGCTCCGGATCCCGCTAAAGAATTAGAACTCCTCTACTTCTAATCTAACTAGGCTAAAGCTATGAACTAGAGAGGCTCTGGATGGCTTGATCTCCAAATGACTTGATACTTCTGGGAGGGGGTCTGCCCCTTTATTTATAGCCCGATGGGGTGCACGTGTGCCGTAGGATCAAACCGACTTAAAACAAGGGCCGAGATGCATCGTGGGAGGCGGTGGAAGAAGACTCCAGAAAGTGAGGGCCGAAACCCTAGGGGGCGCCGGCCGGCTCCACCCTTGGGCCGGCTGGCCCCACTTTGTGGGGTCTCGGGCCCCGGTTGCTCGGGTGTGTTCTAGACTCTTCCAGGGTCTTCGTGATGATGTTTCCTTGGTGGTTAAGTTTCGTGTCTTTTATGCTCTTTAACCCTTCTTTTATGATTTTTTGGAATAGTCCCCGGAAAATACAGAACATGCAAAACTCGTGGAAATTGTCAGTTAAAACCCTAGACTAGTCTGTATTCATGTGTCCTTTCATGTCTAAAGTTCTAATAAAAGTTGACGTTATTGACCGTCAACAAACACCAGGGGTGTTACAATTATCTAGCCTAATTGTAGGGTTAAGTTCATCGGCTTGGTCATTATCACCTACTGTTCCCTGTGGATACGATATTTAAAACCTCCAGGTGAAGTGCTACATTAGTATTACATCTGTGCGCTTGCGAATAATCTGATAATAATAATATTTAGTAGAGTGCAGTTAATTTATACCCACAAGCATTTCTGGCACCGTTGCCGGGGAATGGTTTGCTGATTTTGACTTAGTTTATCTTAATCTTGTATTATACTTTTACCTTTTATTATCCTTATGGATGCTTTAAATTTCACGCCTATCTCTCTTTATGGCTTTAAATAAAAGTTGTATATAATTTCTTCATCTTTCCAATAGTATAATATTCAACTTATTTGGATCAACATAACTCCAGTTATAGCTGTTTTACTGAGCTGCTGTTTTTCTGCTCGCGAAGAACTTCTAATTTCCTATTCTTACCCATGCTCATGAGTATTGTTAGGAGGTTAGAAGTACATGATGCTAGTTAATTAACCCTCTCAGAAGAAGATGAAAGCTATCCTTGGTGGCCCCAAGTTGATTCATTTAAGGGGGGTAGCCAAGCTAAGGAGTAACAAGATGAAGTCTCGTACAGTAGAAAGTATCGCTTATCCCCATGGATAAGAAGTCATTCTCAAGAATAGGTATCTTAGCTTAGGTTGGATAACTTGTTGAATCATCTATGAGGTCATCAAGAGTTGTTTATGTTCTGGGGTATGATAAGATGTAAGAGTAATCTTCACCATATTCGAGACACAGAGGCAATCATAACACAAGAAGAAAATAGAAAGTATCTATGGTTGGTACAATGGGGAAATTGGAAGCAACAATGTACACCTAGCTTGGCAAGTGGAGTTTTGTTAAAGGAGGTCCTTCATTGGTTAAGTTATTTACAAAGTTGTTGTTATAGAAAACTTGAGCAAGTAGCTTCAGTGCGAAGATAGATGATTTGGAATTTCTATGAAAACTAAGATTTGATTATCGATTCTTTGGAGAAGAAGGTATTAAGTATATTGAACCTAAGGGTGGCATTTGCAGGGTTTAGAAGAATTACATCTGCATGGATCATACGATCTGAAAGATATCATCACTAAATTGAAATTAAGCCAATAATAGTAGCATTGGATTGGGACAAGACAAGAGTTATGAATTGGAATATTAATGTCACAAGTGAAAATTAAGATCATCATTGGATTGACCCTTAGGTATGAGGTAGAGAAGTGATGTCACTTGTAGAAGCAACAATCGTTTCAATGCTCTGGCAAAGCAAAGTTATGCTAATAGAGTTTCGAATGACACCAAGAACTGAAGAATGGTGGTTAGCAGTGCTACCTAATTGAGCATAATCCCCAACATTCGGAGAGAGATAAGTATAACCTAATTTGGAACACAGAGTTTTTTGATAGGACGGCCAAGTTTGCGTTGCGCTATGTATTGATTCGAGAAAAGGGTAGCGACCAAGTAATTGGAATACCTAAGAATCTGTTTGGAGTATCAAAAGTATTCCATATATAGTTTGACGAGTGTTGTCTGCACCTAAGGAATACCCCGGTTACATTATGAGTAACGAAGGACCTTACTACACAAAGTAATCAACGAATGAAGTAATCAACGAATGAATTATTTGGAGTGAGGCTGGAACCTCATGCAAGGAGCATTGAAGAAACTATAAGGCAGGAGCTACCTGAGGAAGAAAAACAAGAAAAGATTGAAGACCAAAGCATTCTTATCTCTTCAATCATCTTCTTCCGAATCTCGGGACGAGATTCATCTTAAGGAGCTAGAATTGTAACACCCAAAAAATTGATCCTTTCTGAAATAGAGATAATATGGTTTAATTATGAATTTTTGTTCATGAAAATATAGGGAAACTAAAATTTTTTCATTAAGTTAAAATTCAATTAGGGCTTAACTACATGTTTGTGCACTCATGTTCTTGCATATGATTTATTTTGGTTGAGTGGTCTTTTCTAAAAACATGATTCAAAATAGTTAGTAAATTTTTTTATGATGTGAATGAATAAAGTTCCAAAACACGTTTAGTACAACAATCTTCTCTACAGTATATCTCTATCTCTTTTTACAACTAAATTTCTCGTTTCCCAACATAGATCCTTCAGTTGGAGTTTATCACAACCTTTTCTATAGCTCTAAATCATCCTTTGGTGCTCATCATTCATCAGTTTCTCTCCAAAGAACTTCCCGCGAATTTTTCCGGGTTTTTCCAAGACTTTTTTCCTATTTTTCTGCGAGCAAAATCTAACTTTTAGATGCTCTAAAATATCTTTTCATGATCTTCAAATACATTATTTGGGTTCATATTGTTCCAAAATGTCTCCGGGAATTTCCCCATAATTTTTGAGGCCTTCGGTACATTTTTCGGGACTCAAATACCAATTCTGGACTTTTCTGTAATTATTTAATAAATTGAAAATAATAAAATATCTCGTTTTTATACCGACCTCAAACCCTGCAACTATATATATGGTTGCGAACCTCTTGACGAGTTGATTCCGAAAGTATAGCCCGTTTTCGCAGCCGTCGCTCGTAGCCTCATAGATGTAAAGCCGAAGTTCAAAAAAGATAGGTTTTTGGCGAAATCTTTGACGAGCTTTTCCGGCCATGTTGACCTTCTCTGGTAAAACCATCACCACCACAAGGTAGCGCTCTTCATTTCCTATGCCGTGGTATATATTTCTTTTCTTGAATACATGTCCGTTTGAGTGTTCCCCGTTCATTTTTTCCTTGTCCGGTCAGTTTCCCGGCGAGCTCCACCATCGAAGCAGTTAAGTTTCTTCATTTCCCGGAGAACCGCAACCCCTCTACGGCCGTCTGCTACACTGAGAAGGTTCTCTCCCCACCACCACGGGTCGCCCCTGCGGCCTTGGCCTTGCCCAGCCCCGCGCCCCTTCTCCCTGTACGAGCAACACAGAAGCAGCATCGAGCAAGCAGGCAGCTCACGGCTCCCTGCTCGCCCCTCCCTGCTGATCACGGTCGCGGCCACAACGGCCAAGTGCCTGGCGCCGCCATCTGCTGGTCAAGGCCACCAGCCGAGCCCTTCCTCTCCCACTGCACGAGACAGCAGCAAGGCCACCACGATGGTTTGTACGGACAGCAGACCAAGGAAGAAGGTGACCCAAGGTTGAACACGATGTATTTACAAGTTTGCCATCATTTCGTATTTTATTCACTGTTTCTCTGTTTTAACTCCGATATGATCTATTAAAATTGCGTTATGTTCATATCTTCATACACTATATGTCCATACTACTGAACATTAATTTTGGTACTTTTAAATTTCGAGTTAATATTCTAATAATTATTATTCAATAGGGACTCTTCGAAAAATCATAACTTCTATGTTTTAAATCCGTTTTTCGTGATCTTTATATCAATGTGATAGTGAGAACGAATAGAATAGTTTTATAACCTTTGAAATTATTTTTCTACTACTAATGTACTGTTCTAATTAATATTCATTGTTTGCTTCGTGTATGTCTGTTGTATGTTTGTGTGATGCCTTTTGATCGTGTCCGGTCGGTGAGTGTTACGTGGTGATTCAAGAAAACTATCAATCGAAGGTTTGAATCAGAGAAAGGATCTCAAGTCCAAAGCAAGTATAACATAGACCATCCTTGTTGTCCTATTCACAATAATTATAATTACATATGCATGAGTCCACGTTGACAACCTTAGAGATTATAACTTAGTTGTTGAATTCCTGATTCCTTGTTCACCTGTGGGTTATGCATTGGGTAGCTCTTTGCTAGTGCTTTGTTTACCAATGATCTTGTGATTTGATTAATAAATTATGCAATGACCAATTGAAGATGATTTTATTCCTGTTCAAAAAGGGCTAGAGCTCGGGGTTATGTGGCCCTAGTTTCTCTCCATAGGACTTTCTAAGCATGATGACTTGGGACATATAGTACAAGTGTGAGGGCTATATGGCTCTGGCTTTAGTTCAGTACAAGGACCTTTTCTAGCCTGTTAGTGGTTACCCGAAAGGACGCTAGAGGGGTTCCACCTGGGTGTAGGTCAACCTCTAATCTTATGACTATAGTCAAGAAGGAGTGTGCCATATTGAAAAGGGTTTCCTATATCTTGCTGCTGCTGAAACCTTACGGCCCTAACATGTTAGACGAACCTTCGAAAGACTTCATAGTGATCCCTGTTGACCTTCCTTGGAAGTGGGTCAAGAGGCTAGCTACCTCGTGATGAAGGATAAATCATGACTCACAGGTAAAGTGTATACCTCTGCGCAAAGTTTAATAAACTGTTATAACTGCCGTGCTCGTGGATATGAGCGGCCTTGAGCACATTACAGACTAGATGAATTATGTATTATTGCTGTTGATATTATTATGTTAAGATGTTGCTATTTATTAACCTTGTCACAATTGGTCATTTGGTTACTAAGGGAATTGGTTTACCTTGATGCTACTCAACTGCTAAAAAGAACATGATGATTAAAAGCTCAATGCAGTCAAACAGTGTCTAGCCTTTTGTGCCTCATGAACCCGTGTTATACTTGTTGAGTACGAAATGTGCTCACTCTTGCTATTTCCACCACCACAGATCAAGATTGGAATGAAAATTATCGTAATGAATATTAGGCTTGGTGTCTCCCAGTCGACCGTGCCCCTGTGTTGGAGAATCCACAAACGCTACTTTATTAGTTTTTATTTATCTTTTTGATCTATATTTGTTCTACACTCTGTAATAAGTACTATTTCGTTATGTAAACACTGTGATGATACATTTGTAATTTGTCAGCTTATATGTGCGAACTATTCCTGGGGCACATATGAGTCATTTATGCATCCTATTTTTATCCTTAAAAAAGAGTGTGATAGTTGGTGTGGGAAGTCTTCATCTTTGATGGTCACATAAAGTTGAGGATCACTTGCACTCTTGTTGGATACCACTTGTATGCTTGATCTAGACATCACTTGTGAGTACTATTTGGGTTGGACTTATACCACTTGCATGGATGTCGTCATGATGAACATAGTATCATTTGAAGATGAACCACTTTATATACATACACCATGAGAGTAATACCACTTGACAAATATTGATACCACTTGTTGGAATGGATCATGTGTATGCTACTAGAGAGTGATGTAGGGTTATGAGGAAGCTACGCTAGCTGGAAAATAAAAATTTTAACCTCATAAACCAGGATCCACTCCTAGTTATAGATCACGGGATTACCACTAGACACGCAGGTGCAGTGGAAGCTGTCTCGATGTAGACGTACGCGTCGCAACAGTGTCGTGCAGTTGCGTGGTCGTCCTTCCGTAGGTCCACTCTTCGCCCATGGATCGTCTCTCGTGCAGTTCGTCCTTGTGCTCCAGATGCAACACCTCCGAGGTATCCACACGTACAGGGAGGAAGCGTTGCGCCTCCGGACTGCTAGGTCTGCGAGGAGCAATAGGCATGAGCATGGGGGCAACGGTGGCTACCAAAAGGGCATCGGATAACCTAGCCCCATTGCTCACCCCTGCTTATATAGGTGTCCTCATGAGCTTCCAAGTTGGAGGCTCATTAGTAACCCTAAGCCTTGTCTAATTTGGGTCCAACTCGAATTAGGCTTTCAGCCCCTGAAGCGTGCGACCCTATGGGTCCACGCATACATAGACGTGGCCCGAGTTCTCCATTAGTTGATAGCGGACTCTAGCAAGGCATGTCAACTCCTATACGGACGCAAAGATCAAAGATCATATCAGACGAATCACCACAAAACCACATACCTGTCATTCCCTTGCCTCATAATATTTGGTCCAACTCATAGGTTAATCATTAGAGTGGTCTAGTGATATCTCTTTCATATTAAGAGGGGCAAATTCCATCTTGATTGTCTATGTCTCACAGCTTGTTTCCGGACAAACCCGAAAACCACCTTTATAACTACCTTGTTATGGAGTAGCGTTTGATAGCCCTTGAGTAGATCGTTTGACATCTTGAATACATACAACAATCTCAGGTCTAAGGACATAACATATATGATGTGATTAGAGATAATAACAACATCTCACATTGGGTCAGTCCAGCCCTATGTCATACATATGCCCACATTGTTAGTTTAACATCTCCATGTTTAAGACTTGTGAAACATAGTCATCAACTCATATGTGCTAATCTAGTATTCATTTGTTTCCTTACACATACTTTGATCAAGGACAACTTTAGAATAACCATACAAGTTGTCTTTAATGGAAATTCAATGAACTCATAATATATCATGGATACAAGGCAATACAATCATCTCTATGATTATCTCTAGGGCATACTCCCAACAAGTGAGCCTAGATACCACTTGAAAGATTAACTTGATATCTATTTTCATTGTTGTCTTGTGCTTCTTGAACTTAGATTGTTTCCATGAACTTCTTTCTTGATTAGTTCAAACTAGCAAACTGCACAAGTTATCTAACTCGGTTTGAAACAAAGACAAGCTTCTTCACACCACTAGGGGTTATCTTGCCTATGTTGAAATAGATACTTTTTCTCATTTAACTAGATCAAACACTAGGTTCACATGCTTATGAACAAGTCATATGTGGCCCCTAGATCAAACAAGATATAGAAGCAATTGTGGCGTCATATGAAATCAAAAACATTTGATTTTTCATGAATGCTCGTCTATGTATGACTATATGCTCTAATCAAGTTCTTAGCACAATTGAATGCATATGCCAAACAATGATACCTTTGATATCTTGGAGTAGCAATGTGAAGTCCACTTGAAAGCTTGATGAAGATCAATCATCATCATGAACACCATTCTTCACCCATATGAGTTGAAAACCACTTATGATGAAGTGCACTAGCTTCAATATTGTGGTTGACTTGTATCTTCTCTTGATAGAGCTTGAATGAGAGAATACCACTTGTGGATTCACATATCACTTGTAGGATGATATCAATTGTTGGTATCTAGATTCTTCTCATTTCAATGTTTCTTGCTCTCTAGATCAATCCTTTTGATTTTCTTCAACTAAGCATCTTCAATGATTCTCTGTATCACCACTTACATGTTAGTCATCCAAGCATCACCCATTTGGTTTATCTACATAAGGAGGCACGCCCTGACACTCAGGAGAAGTGACCTCTCTCCAAAGAACCATCTTCAACACTCACTTGAATTGCCATTTATTGATTGACCCAAGGACTTAACATGATTCAAATGAATTCCTTCTTTAAGTCCTTTTCTTTCTTTTTCATTGCTTGGTCTTGATCTTCACTTGAGTATCAATATTCATGATCCAAAAACCAAACAAATGACTCTCAACCACTTGTAACTGTATGTCCAATTTGAGAGCCTTTCAAAGTTTTCTCTCTTATGGATAGATTCTGTACACTTCAAAGAATAAGCCATATCTGCCAGTTTACTTGTCCAATTACCATGAAATTTTGTGGAGTTGGCCATCTATGAGTCTACTAGCAGACACAAAAATTTGAGCTTCATTTGACTAAGTATGGACTGTCAACCATCATTTTTCTGCGCACTGCTGCATGGTAAAAACTGCTGCACTTGAGTTGACAAGAACTACTGCAAAACCAAAGCAATCGTTACCCAATTCTCATGAAACTTTCACAGCAACTTATACCATAAGTCTACAGAATGCATACCAAATTTCAAGCCAACCAATTAGATTTGATCACTCAAACATGGCTTTCTTCTCAGTTAGCTCAGATTTTTTTTAGATTTTAGACTGATTTGAAAAATTGAGCTAATCTCCTTCAAATTGAATCAAGCTTAAACTAAACTTGTTTAAATACTCTCACAAGACAGATTCATTCAATTCACTTACTAAATGTCATCTTATGATAATATTCAACCAAATCTACTCAAACTTTATCACTAAGCATTTATTTCATTCAATCATCTCATAGCAAGTAACATATGCATATTTGTTGGTGCAAAATCTGCTTCTGCAATTAGCACACAGCGAAGCCAAAACAATCTGCGGAGTAGAGAGTCGGCAAATCCAGCTAGCTTCAACACCCAGTTCTAAAACGTACTATTGGATCGAATCGTGCCAGAAAGATTGATCAGTAACACAAGGCGGAACTAGCTGGTGTTGTCCCAGAAAATTCCAAATATCCGACCCAATAGTTCCTCCAGTAAGACTATCGACTAAAAAGTCGATATCCGATAACATGAATCAATCGCATTAATATAGCAATATATTCGATTTTCCATTTAACCGATTCAAAGGGACATGAATGATAGAAAATTACATTAATCAGATCTTAAACATAAACTATTTTACAGATTAATGGATGTTTTAACCTATCACGTTTATCAGCGAGGATCGAGCGGATCGAGACAGCTATGGCGCACATGACATATCTCAACATAATCAATTATAAAGCAACGCAAGCGAAGAATCAATTAAAATAACTTGCAAAAAATAGGCTCATAGCAAGGTCGACTAATCAGTCGATCTGGTCACAATAGAGGCAACATACAAGCCTATAAAGTGGATAGTACTTTGACTCTTTGACTAATATATCCAATCCTTCGCTTACATCAATGAGGATCAACCGGATCGAAACAGCTATGACGTAAACTCCGAATCGAATATATTATTCAAAGATGGTCGATAAGATCCATTTTATTACTTAAGTGTAACATGTATGCAATGTAGATTTGAAGTAATCGGCTAATGACAAATGAATCTACTCGCTTAAGCGTGTTATTCAATGATCATTCATTCGTTAAGCAAGGTAGAAATATAAGATTTGAGTCAATAAGAAATAGATTGTCACACCCAATTTTAAGGATAAAATTGAATACATAATCTTATGTGCGCCCAGGGATCAGTCACACACATAAGCCAACAAATTGTAATAAAGTATAATAACCAATGTTTATTACATCACGAATAATATATCAAAGTTATTACACAGCGAAAATAAAGATATCTCTCACGGTAGCTCCACAGCACAGGGATGTCAACTCGTGAAGCACAAGTCTAGTAGTCCTCTGGGTAGTCCCCATAAGTATCACCATCTGTTACCCATCCGGGATATTTATCCAAGTATGAAAAATAAACAAGCGTAAGTACTTGTCGTACTCAA
This sequence comes from Eremochloa ophiuroides, assembly GCA_038502445.1. NCBI lineage: Eukaryota > Viridiplantae > Streptophyta > Magnoliopsida > Poales > Poaceae > Eremochloa > Eremochloa ophiuroides. The sequence continues at coordinate 38,353,841 of JAHLJS010000006.1, read as the reverse complement.
CAAGATTAGCATGGGTTCATGAGGCTCAAAAGGTTGACCCAGGTTTAACAGCGGTTTGCTTTTAATTAATCATCTTTTATGCAGTTGGATAACAATAAGTTGAATAAGCCCAGAACTCATGATCAAAGTAAACATAATTAATAGATAGCAACAATAAAGTAGCAACAAGACAACATCATCCCAAAAGATAACTATTTTGTGAGTTTTGCGGGCCACTCATGACCGTTAGCGCGGCTGGTATACCAGTTTTACACTCTGCAGAGGTTGTGCACTTTCACTATAAGCCGTGATCCCATTTGCTCGGGTTAATTACTCCCATAACACTACCAAGGTGAGTGAGCAGGGTTTCACTATGAAGTCTTTCAAAGTACTCCGTCTAACAAGTTAGGGCCGCTAGGGACCCAGCAAGCAGATGTAGAGCCCCCCTTCTTCGTGGCACAAGGTCACGCAGGTTATACACACTCGGACAGGAGCCACACTATACCCGAGTCATCAGGCCCCATCACGCCTTTCGGTAACCGCTAACAAGCTGGAAAAAGTGCCCATACTTGACTAAAACTAGAGCCATGTAGCCCTCATAGTTGCACTGTAAGTCCCAGCTTTTGCTGACAGATCATTACCAAGGGTGAAGGATTTAGAACATCACAAAAACTATGCTCCAATCCCCTAGTTCCATGTTGCTAAAAAGGCGTCTTTTAATCTTATTGCACATTCAATTAATCAGGTTTACATGATCATGATTTCAATAGCGCGCTAGCATCAACTACCCAATGCATAAACCCATAGGTGACAAGAAACAAGGTAACAATACTAGGTAGCACTTATGGTTATCAAGGTAGACACATGCATATGAATGTAATTATAGCGGTGAATAGGACAAGGATGATCCATGCCAATACTTGCCTTGCTCAGCAAACTCCTGGTGATCCGGGTCTTCAAGGTATTGCTCTTGATGATCACCCACGTAATGCTCACCGTCTATACTCGATTCATCGCATCAACACACACGTATCCAGGGCAATCATGCATAGCAAACAAGACTATTGATTAGAACAGTAAACCAATAGAGATAAAACAAATTAAAAATTTTATAAAGCTAATCTACTCGTCGCTACGATCACATCGATATAAAGTTTGCACAAATCGAACTTAAAACGAGAAAGATATGAATTAAATGAGATTTACTATATAAAAATAATAGATTAAATATAATCTCAAATTTTCAAAGTGAATAATATATACAACAGTGGTACTATCAGATAAATCTTGAAATTACGAATGTAACGAAATTTGAATGGATCCAAATGGAGCTAAAACGTGTAAAATATGATTGAAACAATAATAGTGGCATACTTGTAAATAGCAGGAACCAGTTTTTATTTAAACCGAGACAAAATACGCTTTTTAATGCGAAAAGCGTAAACAAGAGAAATGCGCCAAGGGACTGCAGGTTGGAACATTAAAAAGCTCAGGGGGTTTTTAATAAAACAGCCACCCGAACCGGTATGGGCTATTGTGAGCTGTCCGATTTAAAACGAAAGGTTCAGATCAGATCGCGAAGGGGTGGGGCGGCACTCCTGGCCGAAACAGGGCCATCCTGGTGGTGCCATGGCCGAAAGTTCGTCGGAGATGACGAATCGGCGCTGCCGTGCACTATTGGATTCAATAGATGGCTCGGGAGAGAGAGGGATGAAGCGCGAACTCACGTAGGGCGTTTAGAAGAGCAGAAATTGACTCGGAGGTGGCTTGCGACGGCGGGGGGCGGACTGGGACCTCCTGTAACGGCGGCACAGGCTTGTCAGTGCACAAAATAATGGGGAAAAGGGCTCTGCGGCTTCGGGAGATTAGGTAGATGCTCGGTAAGGGCTTACAGCGAGGTTAAAGGGGTTCGTGCTTGTCAATTTGGCCCCGGCGGCGGAGTCTGGCGGTCGGCGGTCTCCTGCAATGGTGAGGCGGTGGTGTCAGATCACAATTGAAGGGGAAACGGGCTCAGTATGCTCGAGAGATCCATATGAAGCTCAGAGAGGGCTTATGATGAAGAAAGGATGGCGAATTTCATCGAATTCGGGCTTGACGGCGGATCGGTCCTTGGCGGCGGTGGCTCTGCGTGCTGCTAGGGTTGTATGGCAGTGAGCAGAGGTTTGCCTGGGCTTATATAGCCATAGGGCATGGAGGATAGGAGAGTTGGATTCTGCTAGAATATAGGAGATTGAAACGAGGACGCGTCCTCCGACGAACTCGGCCTCATTCGTTGCTTCGTCGAGTCTCAAGCGAACAACAGAGAGGGACAATGGAGGGGGCGCTGTTGACAGTGGATATACCATAAAATTCCACATTTAAACACCATCAACAGGCCTCGGATCCAAGTAAGAATAAACACAACATGAACATATTTTATCAATAACGAGTTCCACTTGTACTCTTAGCTTGTGATTGCAGGGAACACCAAATCAGTGCAAAAGTGAGCAGCTAGGGGCTAACTACATGGTTCAGCCGAACCATGTCATGTTACCCAGGGCCACCAACTTTCGACATGGTGCATACAACATCAAATGGAAGAGATCAGAGCCAAGGGTGGGCCCACCCATGGGTCGGCCGAACTGCCCATGGGGTCCACCTGGCTCTGGTGACATGGCAGGATCCATGTGACACTCCAATCAAGTCATTTCATCCATCGGATCAACTTGTGCTTTCATTCAATGGTGGAGATCAAAGGCACACAGATTGAGGCGTGAAACAAAGCAAACGAGACATAACAAAGACCAAGGGAGTCTCTATGACAGGTGGGGACCATGGTGGTGGGCCCAAACCACCAGGAGTGGGTCGGCCGAACCACCATTGGTGGGCCCAGGCCACCTACACCATCACTGACTGCTGGGGACTCCTTCTAGAAGCTCCTGGCTGGGCCCACCAGTCATAGGGGGGTCGGCCGAACCCCCTGGTGCCCAGCCAGGTCGATTGGCCTTCACCGACTCCAAGCATGTTTCCCATATGCTCAAATCACCAAAGCCGTCCATCTTGAGGCGGTTACAAGGCGGTGGATGCAAGGGTGGAGAGACAAGGAGCACGCGGATCGCTGACATGGCACCCCCTCATCCTCCACTATAGATAGAGGCTGCCCACTCCTCTTCAAGACACACCATACAACACAGGAAGCAAGCTAGAGTGAAGTTCTACTCTTTAGTAGTAGTATTAGTCTAGTGTGGGAGTTAGAGTCGAGTTGGGCTACGCTCGGAGTCTCCGGAGTCGTCTACTGGAGAATCTGGTATAGCACTTGTACCATTCCTTCTATAAGACTTTACCCTTACCAATATATATTATCTTTACTTTACTTCACTAAGTTCTTACTTAGTCTTTACTATTCTTTATAGTATTGTTGTGTCTTGTCTTCTTCTATAGTCGTTTTATACTTGATAGTGATCTTGTCCCAACTCAACGTGTGTTAGTTCATCGCCTGTCATAGGGTGTTCTAGTTGTTGGTACGCAGCTAGAATAGTGAGACTTAGTGGAAGCATGGTGCTTAGACTAGATCTTGCCTTTGATTACCGCTTGTCGCATGGATTGTTTGTGGGTCTTAGCAGGTGGTGTCACCCCTGTCTAGTCTTAGTATCCCTTCATGTGTTTTAGGCAAGTTCTTAAAAGGTAGGCTCCCATAAGAGTGTAGGCACTTCGGGTAGAGGTTTTGTCCTCTATTGTCTCGCACTACCCCCTGCACACCGGTAGTAAGGTAACTATCTTAGTATAAGTCATCTATTTGATAGGGTAAGTCACAAGAGTAAAGTAAGTGTCATAGGAGTCTTATACTCACTCGTTGTCCTTCCACATAGCTATACTCTACTAGTTATCTTTTAGTTATCTTAATGCTTGTTGTGTGTTGGTGTCATTACCTTTTCCTCTACCTATCGATTTACCCCCTACCACTAGCGGGTACTAAGTTGGTATAGACTTAAGGATCTCTCTTTCTTTTTATTAATTATTCCTAGCAACCACTTTCCCTTGGGATAAAAATAAATAACGATACCTTGGAATACTCCCAGGTGAAGTGCTACAGCGGTATATTCTGTGCGCTTGCGGAATTATCCAATAGACATAAAAATACCATCAGGCACTTCTGGCACCGTTATCAGAGATAGCCTAACACCCTGTCTCTGGTGGTTGCGCTAAGAAGTGTCAACAAGCATTTCTGGCGCCGTTGCCGGGGAAAGCATCAGTCTAGGAATATTAATAAAAAAATTGAATCCGGAGTCTACTATCAATTTAGTTATCGATTAGTGTTAGGGGCTTACCCCTGTCTGTGTTTCTCGTTATCGTGAAGCTAGACAGTGCATGAACGGTTTCCAATTGCCGTCAAATTTCATTGAAGATACTGAGCAATTGTTGAGAAGAACTAGACACCGTCTAGTTCCACCTCAAAGGTTCATCTCAAACCTGAATCCGTTCAAGGAAAGGGGCTCCACAGTATCAATCAAGGAAGCTATGGCCCAAAAGACCATCTCTGAGTTCTCTGCGCCGTCCGCTGACAACATTGCCACCGGACCGCAGCTCAACTTTGGAGATGCTACCTTTGAGCTCAAGCCTGTACTCATCAACATGGTGCAAGCTAATCCATTCTGTGGAAAGCCACACGAAGACGCCAATGCCCACCTCCAGCACTTTCTGGAGGTGTGTGGGACTTTCACCATCAAGAACATCTCGGCTGATGCCATCCGTCTTCGCCTGTTCCCATTCTAACTTCTTGGGAAGGCGAAGCAATGGTTTTATGCCAACAAGAGTGAAGTCACCACCTGGGAGAAATGTGCCAACGCTTTTCTCAAGAAGTTCTTCCCAATGGGCAAAACAAGCGCTCTTCGTGGCAAAATTTCAAGCTTCCAACAACAAGCGGACGAGATGATTCCCAAAGTATGGGAATGTCTCCAGGAGTACATTCTTGCCTGTCCTCATCATGGAATTGAAGAATGGCTCCTAATCCAAGGTTTCTACCATGGGCTAACTGGATTAGCCTGTAGTCACCTTGATGCTGCCGCTGGAGGAGCATTCCAGCAACATAATGTCAAGGATGCTAAGGACCTCATTGAGAAAATGGTTATCAACCAAGGATGGAATGAGGAGCGCCTCTAGCCCAAGAAAAGGGGTATGCACACCGTTCATAAGGTGGACATGCTCTCAGCAAAAATGGAACTCTTGATGAAAAGATTGAAAAAGGTTCCAAGAAGGAACAAGAGGCCACTAGACCCACTGCCACCGCACGAGTAATTGAAGCTGATCCATGGTGCGAGGTATGTGGTGGAGAAGATCGTTCGGGCAACAACTACCCTAAGACGAAGGAGGAAGTGAGCTTCATCAACAGCAACAACAATGGGTATCGACCCCAGCAACAAGGAGGATGGAACTCGCGCCCCTTCTACCAAGGAAATCAAAGTAATAGTTACAGCAATAATTTTAATAATTCTTATGATTCTTATGGTAACCAACCTTCTCTTAAAGATTTTGTCTTAGGCCAATCTAAAATTAATGATAGCATAAACAAGAAAATCATGGCTAATGATAAGATTCTTGAAAATCTTAGTAAGAAAATGGATAGCTTTATCACTGCTATGAAAAACAAATTGAGCTTTAATAAAATGTTAGAAACCCAATTAGCTCAAATAGCAGTAGCTGTCCCATCATTCGAACAAGGTAAGATCCTAGGGAAACCTGAGGAACCAATTGAGGGTGTTAAGTTAATTTCCACGAGGTTTGGTAAGCCTCCGGTTAGGCAAAACCCGGGTTGTCTTCTTGATCCGCCATTCATAGCCAAGAAGAGTGACCCCGGCCATCCCACCATCACCTGCGAAATCGGGCCGCACACCTTCAACAATGCCTTCTGCGACTTTGGATCTGGAGTGAACATCACGTCCAAGGTAATGTACGAGAACTTGCTAGGGGGACCCTTGTACACCACTTTTGTCAAATTGCAGATAGCCGATCAATCAATCCGGTTCCCCGAGGGATTGGCAAGGGACATCCTTGTCAAAGTTCAAGATGAATACATCCCCGCCGACTTCATCATTCTTATCATGGGGGCCGATGACGAAGTCCCCGTCATCCTGGGAAGGCCGTTCCTCAACACCGTGAATGCCATCATCTACGTGGGATCCGGCCAAGTCCACTTCCAACTCCCAGGTAAGAGAATTAAATGTCCTTTCAATGGTTATAAATCAATGCAACAGACAAGGAAAAATCTGTGAAGAAACAAGCCACAATATGCACCCCACCGAAAGGATCAACCGCCAAGGTCCAAAAAGGCCGAACTGGTAAGTAAGGCTGAGGTGGTAAACAAGACTGACTCCGCTGAATCACAAGCATCAACCAAAAAGGAATGGCGGAAGAAAGAGGTGCGATCATCATGGTCTCCATCTCCGGGACCGATCGAAGCACCCGAAGAATGAACCCGAACTGGAGAGGTCCTACTCTACGGACCTAAAACATGGAGCCCTTGCTGGTAAGATAAATCAGTATTTATCCCATATTTAATTCTTGCATTTCAATATTTTCATTTTCTTCATTGCATTTCATGTTTAATTTTGGCAATATTTTATTTTGAAAAAATAAAATAAGTAGATGAATAAAACTTGAAAAATATCATTTCTGCTCACACCTGAGGTGGTGGGACCACCTAGGTGGGGTCAGCCGACCCCACCATGGGGCCCACCCACCTCTGGTGGTGTTGGCCTGGTGTCCTGATCATGCTCCTAAAATTTAAACACCAGCTCCTTTTGTATTTTGGTCGACCATTCTTTTGTCATGACCACTCTCATATGCTTCAAGGAGAATCCAACACCCACATCCATCCAAATTTTGAAAACTGGACACTTTGCATGCATGAGTGCTCCCATGGTCCATGGGAATCACTTTAAATATGTCCCCACTTTTGTCATACACCTTTTACCTTCACAAAACACTAGACAAGGGAATCTCTGAAAATTTCAAAACTTTGGGTCCACCACTAGTCTCTACTTTCCTGAACATGCTGTTTAAAGCTGAAAGAGGACAAATCCTGGTTTGGCCGAACCATGTTTTGGCTCCTTTCAAGAAAGTGGAGTTTGAATTCACATAGATTCCCTGTCCAAAGGTAAAAGCAACTCTGATCTTGTCTTAATGGGTTCGGCCGACCCATAAATTGAGAGCTGTCAGCAAGGTCAAGTTTGAATTCAAATAGATTCCCTGTCCAAAGATGAAAGCAACACTGAACCTGTCATAAATGGGTTCGGCCGACCCATCAATAAAGCCCTGTCGGAAAATTTGAATTTGAGATCACCTAGGTTCCATGTCCAAAGGGGAAAACAACAAAGATCTGGCCATGGGGGGTCGGCCGAACTGGGCCTAGTGGCCTGGCCACCAGCCCTTCTCCCGCTATAAATACCCTTCCAATGTGTGCTCATTTCCACACCCAATCCAGCTGAATCCTCTCAAGCACATAATCTCCCTTTTTCTCTCCATTTGAGCAAGATCTTTCTCAAGTTTAGTTTAAGTTTAGCCACTGAAACCAAAAACCCAAAAATATTGTAGTAGTAGAAGCTTGTCTAACTCTCATCTTTGCTCTCAAAATCTTGTTTGTGGAGGTAACCATACCCCGCAAGGACTGCTAACAGTGGAATAGCTAACACTAACACTAACGCTAATCCCTGTTGTCGTAGTGTGTTCTTGTGTGAGCTCATTGTTGCAGGATGAAGAAGTTCTCCTCCGCACTCAAGAAGGCCAAGAGTGTCGTAGGGAGTTCCTCTCGACGACCCCGCCATGATGAAGATGAAGGAAGAGAAGCTCCACCAAGAAGAAGCTTCGGAGTGCCTTCAGAGAGGATGCTTGACCCCGAGAACGGCCTCATGCTAAATCAAGAAGAGTACTAAAGGTACACCTCTGTCCAACACCGAGGGTATGAACATACCGGCATCATTGACCTTGTCCTTTTAGACAGCACAGGTATGACCGCGGAATTCAATACTATTTTCAATACAATCGGTTGGGGAAGTTTTTGGGAAGTGCAAGAACTTGGAATAGAAAAGCTCACCATTGAATTTCTATGCTCTTTACAAGCCATTGAAAATAATGTCTACTTCCGCATGTTTAACCAAGGCTATAATTTAACATGGGGAGTTTTTAGCATGGCACTTGATTTTGATAATGACTGTCATCTAGATCTTGTTAATGCAACAAGAAGATTTGATAAAGCTGAATTTTAAAAAGCTATAATAGGATATAATGATTGTTCTGACCCTAAAACCGATGAAATTCATAATCCTACTTTGCGCTTGATCCGATATTGGATGGCTATAACTTTTCTTCCTGGCTCTAATGTGCAAGTTCTTTACAATGATGAATTAAGACTGCTCTATGCCATGACAAAGAAAATAAAAGTTTCACCTACTAAGATGTTAGTCCACTTTTGGATTAGTATTTTCCATAGAAGCGAGCCCATGTTCTTCACTTCTTTTATCACGTGAATTGCTGAAACAATGGACTTGTACTTTGAATACATTGCCTCTCCTAGAGATATTTTAACCGAAGATTTCTTCATAAGCACTCAAGTCCTAAAAAGAGATGAAAATGGTGATATAAAAATGGTTTATCCTAGCCATACAGCCAAAATCTCTCTCCCTTGTGAGAGGCGTCGGTTGTATGTGCTGCGCACGCTAACCATAAATTGGGACCGAGAGGCAAGAAGCCACAATATTGCAGGACCAAGAAGGGTGACAAGGAGCATGTCACAAACCGCTCAATTTGAGCAAGGTGGCACATCACGAGCTGCAGGGAGATATGAAGAAGAAGGCGATGAGGCAAATTCCATGGACATTTCAAGGTCCACGGAACGGCCTGAACAGCACACTCCAAGAGTGCACATCCGCACGGGCGAGGGGTCGTCGAAGCCAAGGATCGGAAATGGGCCAACTCATCAATGACATGGGCGCAATGCAAGTTGAGCAAGATGCAACTCTGAGTATGGCACAACAAAATGCTCAACTATTGCAAGCTATCCAAGGCGAAGAAGCTCAACACTGGGCGGGATGGTTCCAGTACTACCCGCCACCACAATGAGCAAAAGGACAAGCTTGGGGGAGATCCTCTCCCCCACCAAGGTAAGTATTTTATCTTAGCTATTTACATTATTTTAATTTATTGCATATAAAAAAATGCATAAGATAAAAATACCAAAAATATTTCCCTTATTTCCATATGTCTCATGAATATTTAACTTCCTCATGGAAATGATGAATAGTTGCTCTATTAATGTTTCTTTAATGCCTAGTTTACAACTTAGTATTTCTTTACGTATGGATCACTTGGCTTATTTAAATTATCATGAACCTAAAAACTTTATGGATGCTAAGTGCTAGAACTAAGTCTAAGTTGTTGTGAGATATGATATAGTAAAACAAGAGCTACTATCATATTGTTCTAAGCATGCATGATTACTGGAGATTTGTTTCTTAACAATCAAAGCCTTATTGTTCCTCAATGGTGATAAATTTCTACCACAGCCATATATGTTATACATGTCTAAAACCTTCCACTTAAGCTATTTGCTTTGTATTGAGTGTTGTCAAGTCTTGTTGATCCTTATTGAGAGTCTTATCATGCTCCCAAGATCAAGATCACACACCATATATAGATGTTGCTTCTACACTGGAAGTACGCAACCACAAGCCTTTCATTTCCACCAAATAAATGCTCCATGTGTTAAAGTCATAGAAAATCTCTCTTAGTCATTATGGTAGTAGAGACAAAAGGCTATGGAAAATAAAAAGAAAGATGGACACAAGAGAGTCCATAGAAAAGAAAAGAAAAATATTTGAGCAAGTCTAGGCTCATAAATAAAAGAGAAAAATGATAGCCATGTCTCTAAAATTTATTAGAGAGAGATACAATTCAAATAGAGGAGCATTATATACCATCATCATCCACACACTTGCACATCTTGATCTAAGGGCATGACACTTCTCTCTTTGGATCCAAGCTTTGACTCTACAACATATGCAAAGTAAGTATGCTATATTCTTTCATTCCTACCTTAAGCTCCACATAAGCCATTTTTAGAAGTAGGATGATAAAGAGAAGGCAATATTTACTTTATGCCCTGGTAAGGAATCATACACCATTTGAGCAACATGAGAGAACCATATGAGGAACATTAAGTTTTCTTTTGCAAAACATTGCTAAAACCTCCAGTATGAAACTTGTAAAGTATGAGAAAAGTAGTGCTCAAGTTAAACTGTTCTGTCTCTCAACCACCTAAGGCAAAGGGAAAGTCATTAGCCCCATAAAGGACTAAGGTAAAATGGGTGAATTTCTATAGCCAATTTTTCCATTCAAACGAGAAGTATTTAGTTGTACACATGGTATTATTGAAATATAACATTGTAGCAACTCCTGATCGACCGAGGCTAAGTTTGATCATTTGCTCGGGACGAGCAAAGGTTAAGCTTGGGGGATCTTGTTGACGGTGGATATACCATAAAATTCCACATTCAAACACCGTCAACAGGCCTCGGATCCACGGGAGAATAAACACAACATGAGCATATTTTATCAATAACGAGTTCCACTTGTAATCTTAGCTTGTGATTGCAGGGAACACCAAATCAGTGCAAAGTTAGTAGCTAGGGGCTAACTACATGGTTCGGCCGAACCATATCATGTTGCCCCGGGCCACCAACTTTCAACATGGTGCATACAACATCAAATGGAAGAGATCAGAGCCAAGGGTGGGCCCACCCATGGGTCAGCCGAACTGCCCATGAGGCCCACCTAGCTCTGGTGACATGGCAGGATCCGTGTGACACTCCAACCAAGTCATTTCATCCATCAGATCAACTTGTGTTTTTATTCAACGGTGGAGATCAAAGGCACACGGATTGAGGCGTGAAACAAAGCAAACGAGACATAACAAAGACCAGGAGAGTGTCTATGACGGGTGGGGACCACGGTGGTGGGCCCAACCCACCAGGGGTGGGTCGACCGAACCACCATTGGTTGGCCTAGGCCACCTACACCATCACTGACTAGGTGGGGACTCCTTTTAGAAGCTCCTGGCTGGGCCCACCAGTCATAGGGGGGTCGGCCGAACCGCCCCTGGTGCCCAGCCAAGTCGGTTGGCCTCCACCGACTCCAAGCATGTTTCCCATGTGCTTAAATCAGCAAAGCCATCCATCTTGAGGCGGTAACAAGGCAGTGGATCCAAGGGTGGAGAGGCAAGGAGCACGCGGATTGCTGACGTGGCACCCCCTCATCCTCCACTATAAATTTAGGCTGCCCACTCCTCTTCAGGACACACCATACAACACAAGAAGCAAGCTAGAGTGAAATTCTACTCTTTAGTAGTAGTATTAGTCTAGTGTGGGAGTCAGAGTCGAGTCGGGCTACGCTCGGAGTCTCTGGAGTCGTCTACTAGAGAGTCTGGCATAGCTCTTGTACCTTTCCTTCTGTAAGACTTTACCCTTACCAATATATATTATCTTTACTTTACTTCACTAAGTTCTTACTTAGTCTTTACTATTCTTTATAGTATTGTTGTGTCTTGTCTTCTTCTATAGTTGTTTTATACTTGATAGTGATCTTATCTCAACTCAACGTGTGTTAATTCATCGCCTGTCATAGGGTGTTCTAGTTATTGGTACGCAGCTAGAATAGTGAGACTTAGTCTAAGCGTGGTGCTTAGACTAGATCTTGCCTTTGATTACTGCTTGTCGCACGGATTGTTTGTGGGTGCTAGCAGGTGGTGACAGCTCTGTCTAGTCTTAGTATCCCTCCACGTGTTTTAGGCAAGTTCTTAAAAGGTAGGCTCCCATAAGAGTGTAGGCACTTCGGGGAGAGGTTTTGTCCTCTATTGTCTTGCACTACCCCCTGCACATTGGTAGTAAGATAACTATCTTAGTATAAGTCATCTATTTGATAGGGTAAGTCACAAGGGTAAAGTAAGTGTCATAGGAGTCTTATACTCACTCGTTGTCCTCCCACCTAGCCATACTCTACTAGTTATCTTTTAGTTATCTTAATACTTGTTGTGTGTTGGTGTCATTACCTTTTCCTCTACCTATCGATTTACCCCCTACCACTAACGGGTACTAAGTTGGTATAGATTTAAGGATCTCTCTTTCTTTTTATTAATTATTCCTAACAACCGCTTTCCCTTAGGATAAAAATAAATAACGATACCATGAAATACTTCTGGGTGAAGTGCTACAGCGATATATTCTGTGCGCTTGCGGAATTATCCAATAGACATAAGAAATACCCTCAGGCACTTCTGGCGCCGTTATCAAAGATAGCCTAACACCCTGTCTCTGGTGGTTGCGCTAAGAAGTGTCAACAGGCGCTGACCTGTGCGACCCACAAGCCAGTGAACCATTGCGCGGGCTGAGGCTATCAGCTGCTGGGGGAGAAGGGAATGCCTGCGCGCCATTGCTGGCTGGGCCAGCCTGGTCGAGATCTTCGGCCTCGGGCCCAAAATAGAGGGAGGGTGGAGGGTGCTTTCTGTGCAAAGGAGAACAGGATGACTGGGCCTCTGGACTTGGGCTGGGCTGGAGCGGGGAAGTGTGGAAAGCCTTCGGGCCAACCTGAGAGAGAGAGGCAGCAGGCCGAGAGGGGAAAGGTTTTATTCTTTTCCCTTTTATAAATCCTATTTTTCAAATAGATTTTCAAATAGGCTTTCAAATGGGATTTTGAACATTTGAGAAAACAAATAAAATCCAAACAATACAAAGAAATAATGCTCCAGCATGAATGCAACATACATTTGTCAGCCCTAGTTTTGATTTTATTTTTGTGAAAAATTATTATTTCCCTATATTCAAATGATCAAATAATAACATAATTAAATCCATTCCCACTATTTAAAAATGATGCAAATTTTGGGTGTTACACAAATCAAGATTGGACAGGGTGATGACGCTTAAAATAAAATAAATAATCATCAAGCAACATCGGTAACTTAATGAATCTAACTAAATATGACAATTTTAGTTAGAGCCGATAACTAATCCTCAATTTAATCAAAGCAGTAGGGTGTAAGACAGAATTACATAGGCCATATTCGAACCAAATGAGAATCGATAACTACTTGAATTCATCTAGTAGTGGGATATGAGACAGAATTGTACAGGCCGTACATGATGAAAGCAAGCATGATGGTACTTACTAGCAAACCTAGGAATCCACCGGATGATTCAGCCGTGCTTGTTTAAGAACGCATCAGATCTACTCTACTCCTACTCCTAAGAAAAGGGTGGCTGTGAAGCCGGTTTGTGTATTGACATTGTCGTCGTGGTTTGTTACAATGCGTCGGGCTTATATTTATACCCGGTAACTGAAAAAGGAAATACTAACCGAATGAAAACCCTACCTAAAAATAAGCAAATGACAAAACTTCCTAATTCAAAAAATAACTTCGGACCCAGCCTTTCCCTTCTTGTCGGCGCTCATCGCGATAGATTGCCGAAATCGATGCAGACGTGCATCCTTGCTGACGTGATCAAATACACGATTAGATCTTCCGATCGATCTGCCTACCGTGACACATCTTGCTGATGCTATCAAACATTCGATCCTGACTACCTGATCAACTATCTCCTTCTTGCGACATCCATCTACGCTCTGTCCAAATTTTTATGTGAACACAAGCCCTCAATTTTGGGATAAAATTTATTTTATTCCAAAATTAAACCCTGCTTCTTCGAACAACGTAGCATAACTGCAAATTGTGTCCAAATAGTAAAACCAGCCCGTTGCAGTTGGCCGCCCCCACGTCTAGACGTATTATCCATTCCTCATCTCGGCTGACTCATAGCAAACCCACTAGCCCAATCGTTTAGCCGTTTCACCTTCCACGTGTCCCGTCCGTCCGAGTTCATTCACTTTATTCAATCTGGCATATATCCGAAACATCGTCTCGTCTTCTGAGGAAACTGCTTCTGACTATAAATTAAGACCAAAGCCACACGGTGACCGACATGGCAATAGTATTCCATTCTTCTCCGACAATCCGTCAGCCTTCGAAAACCTTGATGGCCGACGGCGGTAATCATGGCAAGAGTCGAAACAGCGGACCCTCTGACGGTGACGATGAAGGGAGCCGCTCTCGCCAGGCATCCATCCTGCTGCGCCAGCATTAGTGCACCTATAGCAAGTAAATCGAATCAGGAATGGCAACCACCGTAGCTTTACTTTGACCCCAAATCTTGCGGCGCCAGGGAAAAGTCCTTCAGTGGGATGCCACTTCTACTATGGTTGCCGGTTCCACTCCTGGCACCACCCCCCTTGCCGGAGGTGCTTCTGGCACTACTCTGGCTTCCTAAGGCTCGGTCGCCTCCTCTGACTCGGCGACCGACGGCCGTCGCTTCCACCAACAAGTACAGGAACACTGTAACTTGTACTCGGAGACGAACAAGGAGAATGGTCAGCTCCAGGGTAACCTAGAGGCGCAGGCGGCTGCTCTTGCCACGGCCGATTCCGAGCTCGCAGGACTGCGAGCTCATCTCTCCGATGTCGACACTGCAGTTGTGGGTGAGTTCTACTGATGCTTCTTTTCGACCTGACCCGATGCTCATTATCACCCCCTGCGCAGCCATGACGGTACAGGTGGAGAACTTGCAACAGGCCGCCACTGTCACCACCAACGTGTTCGGTGTGCGCGGCGAATCAATAGAGCTTTGCCTCTAGGACATCCACCGCTGTGTCCACCAAGTGGCCACATACGACATTCGTCATGGCACTGCTGCCGCACGTGCCGCCGCTCACCATTGCTCTGGCTACAACTTGCTATACATCGAGACTGGCTTTCCGGAGGAGGAGAATCCAGTAGAACACGAAGACCTTCTGGGGGCCTTCGAAGAACATGCCGAAGCAGTAGCGGATGTCTCTCCTGCCGAGGACATTGTCGGCTCGGTGTGCCGCCGCCAATAGTTTGTACTATGTGCAGACTGCTTGAATAAATAAATCCCTTGATACAATCCGTGTGCACACTTTCTTTATTGTTTGGTTTTTTGCTTTAAATGTGATGCGCATCGCATTGGCTGTTACACCCTATTGAGATTTCACTTTTTTTCTTCTGAAGGCGATCCTCCATTAGAATCAGCTATTGGCATTGGATCCAACCATCTGATTAATCAACCCCAATTGGAACGCTAGGGTAATACTTCTTAAGATATTTACCATTGATAGCTCTAGCAAACTCATTCCCTCCTAGATCCTGTAGAATGTATGCATCTCCAAGTGCGCACCGCACGATTCAGAATAGTCCTTTCCTAATTAGGAGACCACTTATCAAATTGGCTATCTTTTGTACCAATAGGCAACACCACTTTCCAGACGAACTTTGTTTCAGTGAATTGTTTGCTCTTGATCTTCTTATTATAATATTTAGCTACCTTCAACTTGTTGGCCTCAATGTTTTCCAAAGCTTTTAGCCGATGACAATTCAAGTCTTCTAAACTGTCCATCATGATATCTTTGTAATCATCGGCCGTAAGCTTGTTCTGCAGTGTAACCCACCATGACTCAGTTTGAATTTCCCACAGCAAAACGACTGTGTGCCCATACACCAGTTCATATGGAGTGGCCTTAGTTGAACCATGATGAGACATCCGACAAGCCAATAACACTTTGTTTAACATTAGACACCATTTTCTCAGATTTTGCTCTATTTTGTTCTTGATGACCTTGATCAAAATCTGATTCAATGCTTCTGCTTGGCCACTTGCCTGTGCATAATAGGGAGAAGAATTATACAATTTGATTCTCATACTGTCAGCGAACTCTCTAAACTACCCTGAGGTATTGTTATAGTCTGAGAGATACCGAATCGGTAAATGATATGCTCCTTAACAAAACCAATCATGTTTTTGGATGTAACAGTCCTCAAAGGAATTGCCTCAACCCACTTAGTAAAGTAATCTATTGCTAGCAGTATGAACTTGTGACCCTTGCTCGATGAAGCATATATTTGGCCGATTAAATCAATCCCACCATCCTCTGAACGACCACAGGTTGATTATAGGGTTCAAAGCAGAAGCTGGCAATATGTAAATGTTACCAAATTTCTGACAACTTTGGCACCCAGTGTAATACCTGAAACAATCTTCCAACATGGTTTGACAAAAAAAACCAGACCTCCTGATAACCCACTTCATCTTGTGGCTAGGTTGGTGAGCCCCACAGATGCCATCATGTACTTCGCTCATCAACTTTTCTGATTCCTTTGTTCCCAAGCATTTGAGCAACACCCCTTCGACAGCTTAATAGTACAACTGTCCGTCGAGTAACATGTACTTGATAGACTTGTACCTAAGTTTCCTGCTCACCTTTTGTGAAGGGTCTTTGAAGTAATCGACTACCTAATCTTTGTCCGCCTGTTCACTGCTGAATGCCTCCTAGATGACCTGATAACCCAAGGTACTCTATGCCAGCTGATTAGCCTCCTAATTCTAAATCCTCGAAATGTGAATGAGAAAGAAAACTAAGAAGTCCTCTCACAGAGCTCTGCACTGGTCACAATACCCTCAGAGCACATCGTCTTTGCACCCATGTCGGGCGAGCAATTGGTTAATCACCAACTGCGAATCTCCAAACACTTCGATTGCGTCGACCTTTGCTTCATATAGAAGCTAAAGTCCTTTCAACATGGCTTCATATTCTGCTTGATTATTAGTAACCATAGGACCAATCTGAATGGCAAATTCAAAATAACGCTCCCACCTTGCTTGCATGATGACCCATCGAAGAACATGGTCCACGACATTATCTCAGAGTAGTTCACTTTGCCTCCATGATGTTGAGTCACAAAATCAGTCATTACTTGACCCTTAACTGCTTTAGCCGATTCAAACCTCAGATCAAGTTCTGACAACGTGAGAAGGAGATTTCAAGTATTCATTTATGTTTTCAAAAGCCTTTTGTTGTGCGTCACCCCATTTGAATTCTTGATTATTCTTCAACTTCAACAGTGGTGACGGTTGGCATTTCTTAACATAGTCACTAGGATTAGGCAGAGAACCTATCCCCACAACTGCACTAGAAATGTCTTTGTCAGCTTTACTTAATAACACCGCTAAAACTTTTTAGATATTAATCCGCAAGCGCACGGAGCTATCGTTTGTAGCATTTCACCTGGTGAGTATTCAGGTATCGTTATTTATATTTTCTCAAAGGATTCTGATATGATCATAGGTAGTAATGTTGTGCAAGTTCACCAATTATTAATGCAGTGGTAAGAAATGATAACAAAGATAGTGGACACATACTAAAGCTTTCCTCAAATGATAAATAGAAAGGAAACTAATAAAAGAATATTTCTAAAGTGAGCAGGCATTAATCTAGTATAGTCATATTATGTTCAGTTAATGTTCATACAATTTACATAATGAGTAATAGTGCCCAGCATGACATGGATCAGGGGAACATGCATGTACAGGTCTGCCAGCAATCACCATGTCAATTTAGACTCCTACATCCCAACCAAACAGGGGGGAATGCCAAAAACGGACAGGGCAATCACCACCTGCCGCCATCCCCTCGACTGAAGATAAGGGCCATGCAGACACCTACCTCTCCATACACAGGCACCATGCATACAGAGACTAACTGACTCACCCCGGGACTCCGACCCTACGAATCGACAAGTTATGAATCGGGCAAACCTTGTGGTACGATGAACCACCACACCTCACTTAGCTCCAATTCTCATCATGTTTTATTAAGTCCGAAGTTAATGATGATACTCTCATGACGCATAAACTATACACTAGTTCATATATCAAGATTATAACATCACAACTATACTCTAGTTCATAGATATGACTATAATTAGATAATGAGAGAATGAACTAGGAAGAACTCATAATTCTATTCATACCCAAAGAGGTCTTCTTCCAAGGAGTTAAGCTGTCCAAGGTAGCTTTTGTGTTGCTCTACTAACAAGAAAGTAAAAGCTACAACTAAGAATAGAAAATGAGGAAGTGAGGAATGTGTTGTGTGTGAGTAAGGCGGTGGAAAGCCGAGAGCTGCGTTGGAGCGTTGGTTGAACCGCCTCAGGACACCGCCTATGAACCGCCAAAGAAGGACGGTGCCATTCCAGCCCACAAGGTGTTCGGTCGAACCCCTGGTTTGGCCGCACCGTGGTCCGCGCCGCTGCACCACTTCCTCGGCATGGTGGGCCCTGGTGGGGCCCTGGTGGGTGACATGTGATGTTGGGCCTCTTTTGAGTTTGCTCTCCTGATGTCCTTGTTATTTGTTTGCACAAATGCACGTTGGAAAGCGCCTTTTGGGTATGAATACATGTATTTGTCCATATGTCCTGTAGAAAATACAATAGTAAATGCATATGTGATGTTGGTTTGCTAAATTCCCCTATTTTTGATATTAATTGATGGTCAAATTTCATCATTAGCAACCGTTAACAAATCCCCCAAGCTTAACCTTTGCTGTCCTAAGCAAACATTAAGTGCTTTGGGTTGTTGATCAGGAGTTGCTACAATGCTGATATAATTCATAAGTGCCATGGTTGTAACGAGGTATTCTTCCTCAATTTAAATGAGTTGGCATTTTTATCTATCCCTTTAACTTGAAATTCTATGGGGCTTTTGCTTTTCCAATCCTTGGCTGTGCTTGCAAGATAGAATGACATAATAGATTTACTAGTCATTGTTCTTCGATCAACCTTTCATTCGGAGGTTTTATGAATAATGAAGATAATCAACAAGTTCCTCAAATGATTCACTCAATCTCTCAATGTGTATGATCCTTACCATAGGCTTTTGATGGTGCCTTTGTTTTTCATCCTACTTCTACAAGGGTTTTTATGTGGAGTTTTGGGTAGGTATGAATTATGTGCCTACTTGCATCACATAATATTGCTAAGTCAAAAACCGGATCCAAGGAGATTCAAGACATATACTTTGATCGAGATGTGTGAGTGTGTGGAATATTTCTAGTTCCATTTTCTTCTTGAACTCCTTTGTATGTATCTCTTTCTTTTCTTGTTTTGAAAATATGGAGAAGATGGGCTATGTTTTTCATTCTTTTCTTTCTTTTTTCGGCGAATATTTTTGTACCCATTTTTTCTCTCATGCCTTTAGCATGGATGTTATTATTTTTATAGCCCAAATTCCCTTTTTTTGGAAGTTTTGAAAGAGATCATAACATATGAATGGAGTATTTATTATTTTTGGTGGATGGATGGCATGTTTTTGCATAACACTCGGTGTGAGAGTTAGCGTTTTTGTATTTGGGTGTACGTTAATCTTGATCATGGGTGCATCACATCAATTTGACAAAGCTCAATGTAAATACAAGCAGCATATGACTAAAAAGGGCAGACCCAGTGCCAGGCGGCTCCCAGTTGAGTGGGGTTCTGGGGAAGGGTTTAACCGAGGCCAGCCTTACCCCTGCAAATATGTAGGGAGACCGCGTCGAACCCAGGACCTGGTGCTCGGTGGGTGAGCTTCTCACCAACTGCACCAAGCCTGCCCTTCACAAGCAGCATATGGCTAAGGTTTAAAATTTAAAACTTGTCATATAACTGTGGTAGGAATTCATAATCATTGGGGAACATGTTGTTCTTTGAAAGAGGACTCCGGATGTTAAGTTTTTCTTAGAACTAAGTCATAGCA
This sequence comes from Eremochloa ophiuroides, assembly GCA_038502445.1. NCBI lineage: Eukaryota > Viridiplantae > Streptophyta > Magnoliopsida > Poales > Poaceae > Eremochloa > Eremochloa ophiuroides. The sequence goes on along the minus strand of JAHLJS010000006.1, from coordinate 38,334,204 downwards.
TAATCTATTTAGCATATCATAACTCGCAACAACTTAGGAAAGGATTATGCTTTTGCAATCCACAAGTTTCTCAAATTTTTGGTTAAGATATTTCTATCCAACAAACTTAAATATTAGGGAATACTAAGTTGGAAACTAGGTACATGATCAATTATAAACAGAGCAACTATTCATCATTTCAACATAGGGAGAACTTAAGCATTCCTAGTCACAAATGAGAGGGGAAATAATATTTTTGTTGTTTTAATCATATTTGATTTGAGAAATTTTACAATGCTTGGGAATAATAGGAGTCATCCATTTTGTTAGATCGGATGGTTTAAAAATAGGAGGAACCAGGTTGCAGGAACTTAAGTCGTGGGCCGGAACCAAGAAACACGTGGGTCCGGAACTAGTTCTAAATAATTTTGAAGGATATAATGGTACTTTGATGATTTTTTTAAATAACATTTTAAATGATTAATTGCAAATCTAGTATTTGGATTAACAATTACAAAAATAGCATCCTGTCGGCTACCCAAAAGCCGACAGGGTACCTATCGGCCGTCCAGCAGCCGATAGGTTGACGTGGCACCTACCTGGCTACCGACAACCGTCGGCAACTGATATCGACGCCGATAGCTGGCCTGTCGGCCATCCAATAGTTGACAGGTCCAGTCGGCCCTCAGGTAGCCGATAGGCCTATCGGCCGACTGTTAGCCGACATGCCTCCCCCCTCGACAGGTTTATTTCATGTGTTTTTTCATTTTGATGTTCATTTTCATGTTTTTTCCTATTCATTACATGTTTCTATCTTAAAACTTACTCCCATCTTTGAAGTTTGTTCTACAAATTAAGTGTGTTGCAAACTACATGATGTAGTAGAAATAGAATAAAAGTTAGGTAATTAAAACAATACATGTTGAATTTAGAAGAGTAACACAGCGATACATGAAATGAGCGGTGCATGGCATGTGTGATACTCTAGGTTGTACCAAGCCTAATTCTAGCATGCCTTAGGAAATTGAACTTGTTAGGTCTATTACATTGTTCTATGGGGTGCACTGGGTGCAGCGTGGTTGTTTGCCCTTGTTGTCGCGCCGTGAAGACGATTCTGCTGCATCCCTCTTGTTCTTGAGTGCTGCCTCTCGAGCTTTAAGCTCTTCCTTTTGACGCTTGATGACTACTTCACGCAAGATTAACTCCTCTGAAAGTCCCTAGTTTGATTTTGAAAATTGATGAAAGCTAGCTACTAATCTAAGTGCTAAGTGTGTGTAGCCTAAAAGAGGTTAGTGGTTGTTGACATCTACTAACGTCGCCAAATATAACTATATAACTTTTAATGCGAGAGGCAAAATTAGAAAATAAATGGTAATTAATTAACTTATCATTAGCAACTAGCCACTTTTCTATTACCAACATTCTTATGCAAGAACTAGGTTGTCATCCCTAATTAATAATGCTAAGAATAAATAAAGATTTTATATATTAATCTATGTGACTAGGTAGAAATAAATATAAATATAAGAGTAAAATACACCGACGGTCTCTAAATTTGCGTTGTTGTGTCATCCTGGTCCCTAAACTCTCGAATCAACCATTTAGGTCCTTAAACTTGTTCATCTGTGTCATGTCGCTCCCTAAACTTGCTCGGCTGTGTCATTCCAGTCCCTAAATTTGCAAATCATCCGTTTAGGTCCTCAAACTTGTTCAGTTGTGTCATCCCAATCCTTAAACTTAATAGGCTATGTCATATGGGTCCAAACAGGACGATTTAAAAACTTGATATAAAAAAATAATTCATAACTTTTTCATATGAACTCGATTGAAGACAAACATTATATCAAACTTGTAGTACTCGATGCGATCTACAACTTTATAGTTGAAAAGTTTTTGAATTAAAACTGTTTAGTGTTCCAAAATATTTTTGTATATTTATATATTTTGAAATTTAAAATTATGAAGCAAACTTGGATATTGATATGGACTATATAAAAGTTATAGTTCTCAATATGATCTACAACCTTGTAGTTGATTTTTTTTTATTTTAAATCGTTTAGTATCCCAAAATTTAATTTTAAATTTTAAATTTTAAAATCTGTAAATTTACTATAATATTTTGGAATATTAAACGACTTCAAATAAAAAAATTCAACTACAAAGTTGTAGATCGCGTTGAGCGCTACAATTTTGATATAAAGTTTGTCTTCATTCGAATTCATATGAAAAAGTTATAAATTATTTTTTGATATCAAGTTTTTAGATCGCCATGTTTGGGCCTAGATGACACAGCCGAACAAGTTTAGGGACTGAGATGACACAACTGAACAACTTTGACGACCTAAATAGGTGATTTACAAGTTTAGAGACCGTGATGACACAACTGAACAAGTTTGAGGACCTAAATGGTCGATTTGAGAGTTTAGGGACCGGGATGACACAACAGCGCAAGTTTAGGGACCGCTGGTGCACTTTACTCTAAATATAAAATAAGATCAGTTCTGCAAGCGGAGAGATAATTATACCATTGTAGCATTTTACCTAGGGAGTTCTACCAGATTGTCGATTTATATTTATACAACTGAGAAGGACTAGGATAAACTTTAATCTATTATATTGATAGTGATGGTATACAATGGATAAGTGATATTACCGATGTCATTTACTCTACTCATAACAGGTAGAGGTCACAAAGTAAATAAAGATAAAGGTGATAAGTATGATCAAGCATCTTAAATAAAAGATAATCATCAGAGCACTCTCTAGTCATAGTAATAGCTAGCCAATGGATAAACTAAGGAATTAATATCAAAGGTAATTCTATAACTACATCAATAAATAACTCTAATTAGTGCAATTACATCTAGCAATCATTGTTAGACTAATTCTATATCATAATCACATGCAAAGGGCATCATCTAGGAAGGATGTGAAACAGAGTCATCATCCAACTTCGTGACCGCGCCTGCTGGTCTATATACGGGGGTGGACTACAGAGGACTCAACCTAGCTGTCACCTACGTGATCTACCACACGACCCAGCACATTGTAACACCCTAGTGTTAGTTACTATTTTCGCACTTGCATTTGCATGTCATCAAGCATAGATCATGTCATTTCATGCATTATTATCATTGCATTTTATTTGATTCCCTTTTATTGCTACATGTTTGTTTATATGTCCATATTATGCAAAATGTGTTGACATACAAATGTGATGCTTGTTTACGGTTCTAAATGCTTTATACATGTTTAGGATAACATTTGGAACAATGTTCATGTTGGTGAAATCCCCAAAATACCCCTCTAGCTCATAGTTGACTAGAGAGCCCTTTAAAAGCTATTCTGTTTGACCAAACAAGAAGGGCATTTTAGAGATTCTGCATGTCAGTGCACCCTTAATCAAAGTTGTGTAGAATTTTATAAGCAACAAACTTTATTTTTGGGTCAACTCATGAAAATGAGTGGAAGAAGGTCAAAAAGTTGAATTAGTGCAGATTTGGAGCTGTTTTGAAAGTTTTCAAATTTTCCTAAGTCTAAACCGGTTTTCAGTTTCGGTGTACCCCTGTTCATCGACTTGTATCTCTCAATCCAGGCCGAACTAGAGTAAAGTGCCTTAATATGAAATGATCTACTCGTATAGCTCTTCAACCCATATTAGTGAAGTTTTCGCTGAAACGCTCTGGATCGCGAGTTATAGATCGATGAAAAATCGAGTTTCAGTCGGGTCCGCGGAGACTGAATCGGAGCCGATTCAGTTCGACCCTCGGGCGAATCGCGCGACCGCGTCAGGCCTCGGCCGCCAGGTGGCGCCGTACGCCGTCGTTGCTGCCGCGCGGTCGGCTTACAAAGGGGAACACGCAATCCTGTCTCCCGCACGCTCGCCCTCACTCTCCCCGCTCTCTCGCCCTCTGCTCGCTCGCTGCTCTCCTCTTTCCCCTCCGCCGTCGCCATTTCCGCCGCGCCACCGCCGCGGTGAAATCCGCCGCCACCGAGCCGTCTCCGACCGCTCCACCCTCGGCGCAGCTGCGGCTTGCTCTGCTCTTCGTTTCCGACCCGTTGCCGACCTAAGGTACAGCTCCAGCGAGCTTCTCGCCGTCCGCCATTGCCGGAGCGCCGCCGAGCTCTCGGGTCGCCGCGACGAGGGCGATGCCGGGGTCGGCTTCCCTCTCTTTTGCTCGTCTAAGAGTCCCCATTAGCCGTAGATCCATTCCACACCGTCGGTTAGGTCTATCTCGCCGTAGTTTCGCCGGAACCCGAGTTCACCGTGAACCCGCTCGCCACCGTGCCGCCATGCGAGCGTGGTCAGTGAGCTCCCGTGCGCAATAGTTCGATTCGTCGCACGCACAGGTCCGCTAGAGTTCCGGAAACACGGAACGAGGCCGAGCCGCGCGAGCAACGGCCGGAATCGGCCGGCGCGAGTTCGCCGGACCACCGCCGTCCGCCATTGCCGCCGTCGAGCTCGCTCCGGTGGGGTACGACCCTCGGCAGTTGGTCCATCGGATTCGTCTCGTTGCCACGAGTCGGTAGGTAGCCTCGGCGTCGCCGGAGACCTCGCCGTCGGCGAGCTCTCGCCGGTCAGCGCCGGCGGCTCTGTTCCGCTCTCTGACGCGTGGGGTCGGGTCGACCCCGGGGCCCGCGAGTCAGCCGTTCGGGTGCGCCTCTGGTTCACTGAGCCGGGTGCACGTAGCAGTTCTATCGGGTTTAGGTTTTTGATTTATAAAATGAATTTCCAGAAAATGTGTAAAACCTTCCAAAATTCATATCTGGAGCTAGGAATGTCCAATTGGGGTGAACCAAATTTTGTTGTGTTTGTATTTCTGAGCTCTATCAAGGAAAAATATAAAATGTACTTTTTGAATACTTTTTATGTGCAGTTATAATTAAATTGTTAATTGCTTGCAAACTTGATAAATGCATAAGTAATTGTAGAAATGTGCTAAAAATGTGATTCCACTTGCATTAATCTTGTTTAGGGAAGTAGAATCTATGAAAAATATGTTTGCTGGTGTTTCACTGTTATTTATATGATGTCTAGTATAATGTGCCTTTTATGCTTTAATCTTGCAAAAATCACCATGCTTAATGTGTTAAGGTTATGGACATGAATATTTTTCCTGGGCTATGTTATGTTGGAAAGAAGGTAAAAAAATTAGGAAATCTATTGTTTGATACTTTTCACTGTGTTAAGTATTTTCCATTGTTTAAAAGGCTGGTTGCTTGTTATTTTTGTGTAGACTGTTATACTTGTCCAAATGACTTGAAATTTTATCAGTAGGCTAATCTGGATGTGTAATAGCTACTGTAATTTCTATGGATTTTTCTGGTCACAGTAAATAGTAGGTCCAGTTATAGGCTAGGGTTTATTTAATTGTTTCTAAGCAAACATCTTTTGGTTGTGGTAGGTTAGTTGATGCATGTTAATTATTAAGTGCAGGTTGTAGACCTCTCACCCGGTACGAGAAATTGTTCTATGCTTTGCTTAAGAAGGGTGAGTATGAGTTGGTTGTCTAGGAAAGAAATAAATGAGTGTGGATTGTTAAACTGATTGCATATCATGGGTTAATTCGTGCATCTCTATCTTGCATTTCATGTGCATTCTCAGTCCTCATATATGCATATCATGCATACAGGATCGCCGGGAGGCGTGACGCTGTTGCAGTTCGATCCACCGGAGGAGGGAGTTCCGCCGGAGATTGAAGTGCCAGAGGTTCCCGAAGGTCAGGAAGAAGAAGCTGAACTTCCGGAGTGTCCGGATCACCAACCCACTAACTTTGTGAAAGGCAAGCCCCGGAGCATTCCTAAGTCTCCACCTACTCTTTTTGCAAATACACTGGTCTTTATTAAATCGTATGATTGTGCACTTAAGTATAGGAGTTGATATGATACCGTTGCTGCATTTATTCCTTGTCCACTTATACTTGATCCTGAAGTTATTACTAGACAAGAGGATGGGTTCGATCTTATGCTTAGCCATGCTTAGACCGGTAGAAGTCGAGGGATTTCTTGTCCTTCGCGAGCATAGGTGGTTGCTAATGATGATGGGGTTGGATTCCACATGATGGACTATATGTGCCACCATGCCACAGTGTCTAATGAGAGAATCAAGGCTAGGTAGCGGGGAGCCGCATGACATGGTTGAGGTTATGCCGTCTTCGGTGCTGCTTGCGGCCGACTAGGACTGAGGCCACCAGACATCAGTTGAGATTGAAAGACGTCGTCACATAGCTGGCCAGATAAGTCGTTCTGACCGCGAAGCCGAGTATTTCTTTCTGAGCCAGGAATTGGGCGTGATAAGGCAGACATATTCTGGAGGTAGGAAGGATGTGCGGAGACACCATCTTACCAAGGGCAGGTCAGGGACCTGATGCATCCTGGAAGTGGGTTTGTCTCTGAGAATATGGACCCCTCCAAGCCCGCGATACATATTATGTCTCAGAAAGATTTAACGGTGGCCCAAGAAGCCAGTGGCTCGGCTGACAGGGTTTGTGATTGGCATAATTGCCAGCTGGTACAATCGATTCGAATTGCCATCTCTCCTGGTTAGTGAGAAACTGAACTGATCTTCTGGTGAGGTAGAGGCTAATAACTTGAACATAATGATTATGGTGGGATGAGGTTGATATCTGTGGATATCGGAAATCATATGGTTTTATTGATTGCTACAATATTCAGTGAATGCTTAGTATAGTGGCTAATCCTAGTAAATAGTTAACTGAAATCGAAGCTTATCACAATTAAAATGAATAAGTTGAGGTTCTACTGTAGTAATGCTTTTGATGCAAAAATGATGCTACCCTCTGAGCTCCACCAAATAAGCCTTGCATATCCTTGAGAGTCTTTTTATTTACTCCCTGTCGGGTAAGTCTAGCTGAGTACAATTGAGTACTCAGGGTTTTATTCCCATTGTTGCAGATGGTGTAGTCTGCTACGCGTATTGCAGGAATTGCTTCACCCCTGCGGGCGAAGAAGACTAGACCCGAGGGCAGGGTCATTATCTATCTTTAGTAGTTGTAAGAATGCTGTGACAGGGTCATGTGATGGTACTCGTATTTGAACTCTGTGGTGTAAAACTATGTTGACTTCCGCTACTACCCTATTTGTGTAAAAGACTATGTTGTACTCTGATGTTTAAATTCGGTTGCGAACTTATGTGTCATGTGATCGGGTATTGCTGAATGAATGATCCTTGGGGTATGAAATGTTTGAAATCCTTTGAGATTTCCGGACTATCGGGTTTATATTGGCTCAAGTGCGACTGGATTGCGGCTAAAATGCGATCGTTGTACTTGTGCTCGTATAAATTGGTCGGTTCTGTGACAGCTGGTACCAGAGCATAATTCAGCATATACCGTCACTTGACTATTTAAAAACTAAAAGAGTTTTGAGTTTTACAAACTAATTGCCAACTGATAGTGTGTATAGGTGATTTAAACCAAGTGTTTGCAAAACTTATGAGTACCAATGACCAAGTCCTATAGCCCTATGTATATGTGGTAATTAGGTGGCTTATGTAAGTACTGACTTGGGGGAAATTGCATCATATTTCTATTTGTGGTTCATTTGGTTTTATCGTGCGGATAATCATGAACTGTCGGTTTCTTATTGCTTCTTATGGGTCAATGTACCACGTCGCCTAAGGTAAGGTGAGATGTGAATGTAAGATCGAACAACCATCGATCGATGGTGAGGGTATGATTACTGAAGTGAGTATATCTTATCCATATGTGTACTTATGGAAGTAAGGTGGAGTAATTAATTTTTGGGGTCGCAAATGTTCATGGGAACATTTCCGGCAAAAAGTGCTTCTTGTTGCCCTGCATACATTGGGATTGGGCTGAAATGAATCTTCTGCAGGTACACTAACCACGCAAAACGTATAGTACGGTTAGTTACGTATATGAGAGCACGTGGTATGCCACCGACTATAACGTTAGTTAAAATATATTATGTGTGAGGTCGTTGGCACGTGCATGCATCATGATCATGAAATTAAATTAAGCTATTTGTACTATTTCTTTCCCTATGGTAAAATTTGTGCTGTCCTATCTTATTCTAAATGCTGAAAGATGTTGTAATGTACCAGATGGCAGCTGAAGGTGAGCCGCAGAGTGGTCAGTTTCTGGAGCAGTTTGGCACACCCACTGTGCTATGGAGGTTGTTGAAGTCGGTGGGATATGCAGAGCCACCAATGTATTTCTGGAAGCTAGCGAAAACCATGGTGCAGCCTTGGTTCGATGTTTGGGTGACTATCCCTGTGCTTGAAAGGGGTTGGTCGTTTCCAGGAATAAAGGTGGAAGTTGACATGAGGACGCCATGGGATGGTGCGCAGCTTGCAGCTTTTGAGGTGTTGACGGATATTTGCAGCCGGTTCAACAAGCGAGCTGATTTGGGGCCAGCAAATGTTTTTCCCAGGGTGGATGCTTCTCAGGGTGAGTGGGCTCAGTCTAGCCAAGCTTCTTTAGAGCGAGGCAGGGACGAGCGTGCTCATAGCACGGGTGCTTCTATGAGTGCTATGTTTGCTGTCCTGAGGATGCACTATTCCACTAGGGATGGTTGGATGAAGTGCGTTGAAGCCCTGCATGATGCTGTTGAGAAGAAGTTAGAAGCTGAAGAGTGGGCACGTATGGCTCGTCGTAGCTCAGATGACTTGGTGGTAGCTCTCACTGCCTGTCGCAATGAGTTGTTACGATGCACTGGCGCCTTGTTGGCAGCTGATCGCCGTGTCGAGGTGCTTGAGAGGGAGAATGCAGATCTTTGCCGCCAGCTTGACAATCGCAATATGAGTTTGACACGTCAGCGCACTGAGTTTCTGCAGGAGTTGCGTGCTAGTCAGCAGCAGGTTTGGGAGTTGCAGCAGGATGTTCATCGTCTGAACAACCGTGCTGATCCGTTTCATCCTCCGGGTGCATCGGAGTTTGCTCCTGAGATCTTCATTGCCGCTGATGATGGTGAAGCAAGTGAGGAAGAAGAGGAAGAAGACCCCGAGGAGATCATGCCTATTGACGAGAGTGATGACCATGGTGGGAACGTGTCCGGCGTGGACAGTGACCACGATGACTAGGCTTTTTCTAGTGATCTTGCCATGATCGGCACCCTTTTGTATTGGGAAAACCTTTAATGTCATGTAATGGGTAGAACCTAAATTGTAATGAGAGAACCCTGTGTGTTCAGGGCTGGAACCATCAAACTTTTAATTAAGTAATGGTAACTTATGCAGCTTGGAAACCCTTTTTGGTTGCGCCTTGTTATTGTGCGGTTGTGTGATGATTATTGAATTATTGTGCCGTTTGTTGGTTATCAAAAATGATCATTGATATCTTTTGGGCATAATCTTTCGGTTATCTTTGGCATAACTGACACTTAGCAATGGTTGTTGTGTGTTGCTACAGATGGCACCTCATACCCGTCGTCATGGGTCAACCAGTGGTGGTGGGAATGAGCATGAGGATGAGGAGTTGCCGCCTCCTCCACCGCGTACCCAGGAGCAGATGTTTGCTCAGTTCTTGGACACTCAGCAAGCGATTCTGCAGCAGATGGTTGCTAGCAACACCCACAATCACAATCGAGATGGACGCCGTGGAAACGATGAGGACCAGTACAGTAACTATAAGGACTTCATGGACACTAAGCCTCCGATATTCAAGCAGGCCGTTGAACCGCTGGAAGCTGATGAGTGGTTAAACACTATTGAGCAGTCATTCTCTGTGCTGCGATTGACTGAAACCATGAAGGCTAGCCTTGCTGCTATGTTACTACAAGGCCAAGCTGGAATATGGTGGGCCAATCGCAAGACCGCCTACCCTGTGGTCGCTGATATCACCTGGGAGCAGTTCACCAGGGATTTCAGGGGACATTTCATTCCAGCAGGCTTGATCAAGATGAAGGTCAATGAATTCATGCAGCTTACTCAGGGTACCAAGACCCTCACTCAGTATCATCATGCCTTTAACAATCTGTCGAGGTATGCCCCGTGGATGGTAGATACAGATGAAAAGAAGATTGAAACCTTCAAGAGAGGTCTTAGTACCAAGCTTATGAAGACTCTGGCGAACAACGCTCGTACAACTTTTAACGAGTTCATCAGTGAAGCTTATATCCAAGAGAAACAGAACAACTTGCACACTGCTTCCAAGGGAGGCAAGAGGCCATTTGAAGGAAGCTCTTCTCAGTCAAGGACTCCAGCAGCTAGTCGTGCGGTGGCAAATCGCCCGGCTTACCGTCTGGCTTTTCCTGGAGCAAAATTCAGACCCCCTCCAAAGAAGCAGCCAGCGCCTCAGCGCTACAAGAAAGGTTTCACAGTGCCTTTGAACAAGAACAACGCTCCTCCAAGCAACGCCGTTCCAGTGAGGACCAACCAAGGTCTGGGGCCATGCTTTAACTGTGGTCAACAGGGGCACCTTGCTCGCTATTGCCCTCATCCAAAGCAGGCTCGAGTGCATCACACCACTATTGAAGAAATTCCAGAAGGTGAACCAGTCACCGCGGGTATGTTTTCTGTGAATCAGCATCCTGCTATTGTTTTGTTCGACTCTGGATCATCGCATTCTTTCATAAGTCAAGCATTTGCACAAAGGCATGCCTTTCAGATCGTTGATTTGGGCTGTAACTTCCGGATAACCTCAGCTGGGGCTGAAATATGCACACGTGAGGGTATCAAGCAGGCGAGTATTGAGATTAATGATAGAAGTTTTATCAGTCATCTCATTGTGTTGCCTGGGCTAGGTCTGGATGTAATTCTAGGGGTTAGCTGGATGAACAAATGGGGTGCGGTATTGGACGTTGCTAACCGAACTTTGACATTGAAGGCGTCCCAGGGTGGGGGTACCTTTCAAGTTTCCTTACCTCGAAGAGGGGATCTTTTTAATCTCTCTTTCGCAGTTGAGGGCAAGACCGTCCAAGGTATTCCGGTAGTGTGTGAGTTTCCTGATGTCTTTCCTGATGATCTACCTGGACTTCCTCCTGATCGAGATGTGGAGTTTGCAATAGAACTTATTCCCGGTACGGCGCCTATTTCTCGAAGGCCATATAGAATGCCTCCTCATGAATTAGCTGAACTCAAGAAACAACTCCAGGAGTTATTGGACAAAGGGTTCATTCGCCCTAGTTCTTCTCCGTGGGGCTGTCCTGCAATCTTTGTTAAGAAGAAGGATGAAACTTTACGTATGTGTGTGGACTATAGGCCACTAAATGCTGTGACAATTAAGAACAAGTATCCTCTACCTCGTATTGATATCTTGTTTGATCAATTGTCCAAGGCCAAGGTTTTCTCCAAAATTGATCTGAGATCTGGGTATCACCAAATTAAGATCAGACCACAAGATATTCCCAAGATGGCTTTCTCCACTCGGTATGGCTTGTATGAGTATTTGGTTATGTCTTTTGGATTAACCAATGCTCCTGCACATTTCATGTATCTAATGAATTCGGTATTCATGCCTGAGTTGGATAAGTTCGTGGTAGTCTTTATTGACGATATTCTGGTGTACTCTGAGAGCATGGAGGATCATGCTGAACACTTGAGGATAGTCTTGACTAGACTCAGGGAGCATAAGCTGTATGCTAAGTTCAGCAAGTGTGAGTTTTGGTTGACTAAGGTACCTTTTCTGGGCCATATCTTATCTGCTGAAGGTATTTCTGTAGATCCGTCAAAAGTTCAGCAGGTATTGGATTGGCAGTCACCAACAAATGTGTCTGAGGTTCGTAGCTTTCTGGGATTAGCTGGGTATTATCGCCGCTTTATTCAGGATTTCTCTAAAATAGCTAAACCTATGACCAAGCTATTGCACAAAGATACCAAGTTTGTGTGGAGTGAGGAGTGTGAAACAGTTTTTCGCACCTTGCAAACGTTGTTGACCACTGCTCCAGTTCTTGCACAACCTGATATTGAAAGGCCTTTTGATGTGTACTGCGATGCTTGTGGCACTGGGTTAGGATGTGTTCTCATGCAAGAAGGCCGAGTCATTGCTTATGCCTCGCGTCAACTGAGAAAACATGAGCAAAACTATCCTACTCATGATTTGGAACTTGCCGCTGTAGTTCATGCATTGAAGATTTGGCGCCACTATTTGATGGGTCACAAATGTCATATCTATTCTGATCACAAGAGTCTCAAGTACATTTTCACTCAGCCTGAGTTGAACATGAGGCAAAGAAGGTGGTTGGAGTTGATCAAAGACTATGATCTAGAAGTACACTATCATCCGGGCAAGGCCAATGTCGTAGCCGATGCCTTGAGCCGAAAGTCTCATTGCAATGTATTGCAGCCTTTGCTAGCAGACGGGTTCAATCTTGTGCATCCAGTGGTGTTGAATAATATTACTCTCAGTTGTACTTTGGAAAGCAAGATTATTGAAGGTCAGAAAACAGATCCCGGCATATATCATATCAAAAGGAAGATGAAAGAACAAGAAATGCTTCATTTCCGAGTAGATGAAAAAGGTATATTGTGGTTCAAGGATCGATTGGTAGTATCGAAAGACCGTGAGTTGAGGAATCAGATTATGGACGAGGCTCATTTGTCCAAGTTGTCTATCCATCCTGGTAGTAGTAAGATGTATCAAGACTTGAAACCTAGGTTCTGGTGGACCAAAATGAAGAAGGAAATTGCAGCCTATGTGGCCAGGTGTGATACCTGTTGTCGCGTGAAGGCTATTCATCTTAAGCCAGCAGGCCTATTGCAACCCTTACCAGTTCCAGGTTGGAAATGGGATGAGATAACCATGGATTTCATATCTGGGTTATCTCTAACGCAAAAGGGCCACGATTCTATTTGGGTGATCGTAGATCGATTGACTAAGATTGCACATTTCTTACCAGTTCGAACTACAGATCGTCCTCATCAGTTGGCACAGCTCTACTTTGCTCAGATACTTCGGTTACATGGTGTGCCGAGGACGATAGTTTCCGACAGAGGCCCGCAATTTATTGCACGCTTCTGGGAGCATCTACACAAGTGTTTGGGAACCAATTTGGTTCGCAGCTCAGCTTATCATCCTCAAACTTCTGGTCAGACTGAAAGGGTAAATCAAATTCTTGAAGATATGTTGAGAGCTTGTGTTCTATCGTCTAAAGGTTCGTGGGAAGGATGGTTACCTTTGGCCGAGTTCTCATACAACAATAGCTATCAAGAGAGTATTCAAATGGCTCCTTTTGAAGCTTTGTATGGGCGCAAATGGAGAACTCCTCTCAATTGGGTTGAATCAGGCGAAAGGAGATATTACGGGATTGACTTTGTGAAAGAGGCCGAAGAGAGAGTGCATACCATTCAAACACATCTCAAAGCCGCTCAGACTCGTCAAAAGAGCTATGCGGACAAGCGAAGAAGGCCATTGGAATTTGAAGTGGGTGACTATGTATACTTGAAAGTGTCACCTATGAAAGGCGTGCAACGCTTTGGAGTGAAACGAAAGTTAGCTCCAAGGTTTGTAGGTCCTTTTCAAATTCTGGAAAGAAGTGGGAAGGTAGCATACAAGTTACGGTTGCCACCACACATGTCCACTATCTTCAATGTGTTTCATGTATCTCAACTCAAGAAATGTTTACGAGTACCGGAAGAGCAAGTGGATTTTGGTGATATCAAGTTGAAATCAGATTTGACCTATGAAGAAAAGCCTATTGAAGTAATAGATTACAAAGAAAGAATCACCCGTAGCCGAGTGATCAAGTTCTATAAGGTGGTGTGGAACAACCAAAGTTATTGGGATGCGACTTGGGAGCGAGAAGATTACCTCAAGGAAGTCTATCCGTCTTTCTTTAAACAATGGTAATTAACTCTAATCTCGGGGACGAGATTCTTCTAAGGGGGGAGGGCTGTAACACCCTAGTGTTAGTTACTATTTTCACACTTGCATTTGCATGTCATCAAGCATAGATCATGTCATTTCATGCATTATTATCATTGCATTTTATTTGATTCCCTTTTATTGCTACATGTTTGTTTATATGTCCATATTATGCAAAATGTGTTGACATGCAAATGTGATGCTTGTTTACGGTTCTAAATGCTTTATACATGTTTAGGATAACATTTGGAACAATGTTCATGTTGGTGAAATCCCCAAAATACCCCTCTAGCTCATAGTTGACTAGAGAGCCCTTTAAAAGCTATTCTGTTTGACCAAACAAGAAGGGCATTTTAGAGATTCTGCATGTCAGTGCACCCTTAATCAATGTTCTGTAGAATTTTATAAGCAACAAACTTTATTTTTGGGTCAACTCATGAAAATGAGTGGAAGAAGGTCAAAAAGTTGAATTAGTGCAGATTTGGAGCTGTTTTGAAAGTTTTCAAATTTTCCTAAGTCTAAACCGGTTTTCAGTTTCGGTGTACCCCTGTTCATCGACTTGTATCTCTCAATCCAGGCCGAACTAGAGTAAAGTGCCTCAATATGAAATGATCTACTCGTATAGCTCTTCAACCCATATTAGTGAAGTTTTCGCTGAAACGCTCTGGATCGCGAGTTATAGATCGATGAAAAATCGAGTTTCAGTCGGGTCCGCGGAGACTGAATCGGAGCCGATTCAGTTCGACCCTCGGGCGAATCGCGCGACCGCGTCAGGCCTCGGCCGCCAGGTGGCTCCGTACGCCGTCGTTGCTGCCGCGCGGTCGGCTTACAAAGGGGAACACGCAATCCTGTCTCCCGCACGCTCGCCCTCACCCTCCCCGCTCTCTCGCCCTCTGCTCGCTCGCTGCTCTCCTCTTTCCCCTCCGCCGTCGCCATTTCCGCCGCGCCACCGCTGCGGTGAAATCCGCCGCCACCGAGCCGTCTCCGACCGCTCCACCCTCGGCGCAGCTGCGGCTTGCTCTGCTCTTCGTTTCCGACCCGTTGCCGACCTCAGCCGACCTAAGGTACAACTCCAGCGAGCTTCTCGCCGTCCGCCATTGCCGGAGCGCCGCCGAGCTCTCGGGTCGCCGCGACGAGGGCGATGCCGGGGTCGGCTTCCCTCTCTTTTGCTCGTCTAAGAGTCCCCGTTAGCCGTAGATCCATTCCACACCGTCGGTTAGGTCTATCTCGCCGTAGTTTCGCCGGAACCCGAGTTCGCCGTGAACCCGCTCGCCACCGTGCCGCCATGCGAGCGCGGTCAGTGAGCTCCCGTGCGCAATAGTTCGATTCGTCGCACGCACAGGTCCGCTAGAGTTCCAGAAACACGGAACGAGGCCGAGCCGCGCGAGCAACGGCCGGAATCGGCCGGCGCGAGTTCGCCGGACCACCGCCGTCCGCCATTGCCGCCGTCGAGCTCGCTCCGGTGGGGTACGACCCTCGGCAGTTGGTCCATCGGATTCGTCTCGTTGCCACGAGTCGGTAGGTAGCCTCGGCGTCGCCGGAGACCTCGCCGTCGGCGAGCTCTCGCCGGTCAGCGCCGGCGGCTCTGTTCCGCTCTCTGACGCGTGGGGTCAGGTCGACCCCGGGGCCCGCGAGTCAGCCGTTCGGGTGCGCCTCTGGTTCACTGAGCCGGGTGCACGTAGCAGTTCTATCGGGTTTAGGTTTTTGATTTATAAAATGAATTTCCAGAAAATGTGTAAAACCTTCCAAAATTCATATCTGGAGCTAGGAATGTCCAATTGGGGTGAACCAAATTTTGTTGTGTTTGTATTTCTGAGCTCTATCAAGGAAAAATATAAAATGTACTTTTTGAATACTTTTTATGTGCAGTTATAATTAAATTGTTAATTGCTTGCAAACTTGATAAATGCATAAGTAATTGTAGAAATGTGCTAAAAATGTGATTCCACTTGCATTAATCTTGTTTAGGGAAGTAGAATCTATGAAAAATATGTTTGCTGGTGTTTCACTGTTATTTATATGATGTCTAGTATAATGTGCCTTTTATGCTTTAATCTTGCAAAAATCACCATGCTTAATGTGTTAAGGTTATGGACATGAATATTTTTGCTGGGCTATGTTATGTTGGAAAGAAGCTAAAAAAATTAGGAAATCTATTGTTTTCCATTGTTTAAAAGGCTGGTTGCTTGTTATTTTTGTGTAGACTGTTATACTTGTCCAAATGACTTGAAATTTTATCAGTAGGCTAATCTGGATGTGTAATAGCTACTGTAATTTCTATGGATTTTTCTGGTCACAGTAAACAGTAGGTCCAGTTATAGGCTAGGGTTTATTTAATTGTTTCTAAGCAAACATCTTTTGGTTGTGGTAGGTTAGTTGATGCATGTTAATTATTAAGTGCAGGTTGTAGACCTCTCACCCGGGACGAGAAATTGTTCTATGCTTTGCTTAAGAAGGGTGAGTATGAGTTGGTTGTCTAGGAAAGAAATAAATGAGTGTGGATTGTTAAACTGATTGCATATCATGGGTTAATTCGTGCATCTCTATCTTGCATTTCATGTGCATTCTCATTCCTCATATATGCATATCATGCATACAGGATCGCCGGGAGGCGTGACGCTGTTGCAGTTCGATCCACCGGAGGAGGGAGTTCCGCCGGAGATTGAAGTGCCAGAGGTTCCCGAAGGTCAGGAAGAAGAAGCTGAACTTCCGGAGTGTCCGGATCACCAACCCACTAACTTTGTGAAAGGCAAGCCCCGGAGCATTCCTAAGTCTCCACCTACTCTTTTTGCAAATACACTGGTCTTTATTAAATCGTATGATTGTGCACTTAAGTATAGGAGTTGATATGATACCGTTGCTGTATTTATTCCTTGTCCACTTATACTTGATCCTGAAGTTATTACTAGACAAGGGGATGGGTTCGATCTTATGCTTAGCCATGCTTAGACTGGTAGAAGTCGAGGGATTTCCTGTCCTTCACGAGCATAGGTGGTTACTAATGATGATGGGGTTGGATTCCACATGATGGACTATATGTGCCACCATGCCACAGTGTCTAATGAGAGAATCAAGGCTAGGTAGCGGGGAGCCGCATGACATGGTTGAGGTTATGCCGTCTTCGGTGCTGCTTGCGGCCGACTAGGACTGAGGCCACCAGACATCAGTTGAGATTGAAAGACGTCGTCACATAGCTGGCCAGATAAGTCGTTCTAACCGCGAAGCCGAGTATTTCTTTCTGAGCCGGGAATTGGGCGTGATAAGGCAGACATATTCTGGAGGTAGGAAGGATGTGCGGAGACACCATCTTACCAAGGGCAGGTCAGGGACCTGATGCATCCTGGAAGTGGGTTTGTCTCTGAGAATATGGACCCCTCCAAGCCCGCGATACATATTATGTCTCAGAAAGATTTAACGGTGGCCCAAGAAGCCAGTGGCTCGGCTGACAGGGTTTGTGATTGGTATAATTGCCAGCTGGTACAATCGATTCGAATCGCCATCTCTCCTGGTTAGTGAGAAACTGAACTGATCTTCTGGTGAGGTAGAGGCTAATAACTTGAACATAATGATTATGGTGAGATGAGGTTGATATCTGTGGATATCGGAAATCATATGGTTTTATTGATTGCTACAATATTCAGTGAATGCTTAGTATAGTGGCTAATCCTAGTAAATAGTTAACTGAAATCGAAGCTTATCACAATTAAAATGAATAAGTTGAGGTTCTACTGTAGTAATGCTTTTGATGCAAAAATGATGCTACACTCTGAGCTCCACCAAATAAGCCTTGCATATCCTTGAGAGTCTTTTTATTTACTCCCTGTCGGGTAAGTCTAGCTGAGTACAATTGAGTACTCAGGGTTTTATTCCCATTGTTGCAGATGGTGTAGTCTACTACGCGTATTGCAGGAATTGCTTCACCCCTGCGGGCGAAGAAGACTAGACCCGAGGGCAGGGTCATTATCTATCTTTAGTAGTTGTAAGAATGCTGTGACAGGGTCATGTGATGGTACTCGTATTTGAACTCTGTGGTGTAAAACTATGTTGACTTCCGCTACTACCCTATTTGTGTAAAAGACTATGTTGTACTCTGATGTTTAAATTCGGTTGCGAACTTATGTGTCATGTGATCGGGTATTGCTGAATGAATGATCCTTGGGGTATGAAATGTTTGAAATCCTTCGAGATTTTCGGACTACCGGGTATATATTGGCTCAAGTGCGACTGGATTGCGGCTAAAATGCGATCGTTGTACTTGTGCTCGTATAAATTGGTCGGTTCTGTGACACACATCAGGGTGCACTCGCAGATAAACAAAATTCCTAGACACCACAGTCTACATACTGTTCATCATCTATCCATTGTCCGCATGAATAAACGCTATATGAGCAATTACATGAATTCAATATGGTCAAACCAACTATACTAGACATATAATCAAAGTAGACAAAGACTATTGTAATCAATAACATATGAACTATTAAGAATAATGTTTCCCTAATCATAATGAAGAATACAATAATAGAAAAAGAACTAGAATTATACCGCACTCCGCGCTCCAAACAGACGCCGGGGCTCCAGATCCTGCCGAAGAACTAAAACTCCACTACTTCTAATCTAACTAGGCTAGAACTATGAACTAGGAGGCTCCTGATGAACTAGGAGGCCCTTGATGGCTTGAGGACTTGATGCCTTGAATGAATGATGGGTTGATGCCTCCAGGGGGGTCTGCCCCTCTATTTATAGCCCGGTGCGATGCACGTGCGCCGTAGGATCAAACCGACTTGAAACAAGGGCCGAGATGACTCCACAAAGGCGGCGAAAGAAGGCTCCAGAAGGTGGGCCAAAACCCTAATGGGGGGCACCGGCCGGCCCCACCCTGGTGGGTCTCGAGCCCCGGTGCTTCGGGTGTGTTCTATACTCTTCCAGTGTCTTCTTGATGATATTTCCTTGGCGGTTAAGTTTCATGGTAATTATGCTCTTTAGCCCTTCTTTCATGCTTTTCTGAAATAGCCCCTGGAAAATACAGAACATGCAAAACTCGTGGAAACTGTCAGTTAAAACTCTAGACAAGTGTGTTTTCATGTATCCTTTGGTGTCTAAAGTTCTAATAAAAATTGATGTTATCCACCGCCAACAACACCCCCAAGCTTACCTGTTTTCCAGTTCCTTGACAAACAAACTAAGCCTAATTACTAATGTAATTGGATCAAGAGTTGCTACAATGCTTTCATACTTCCCAAGTACACATGGTTCAAACATAGATTCTCCTCCGGATTAGGACAAAACTGCTCTAACTTTTAAACATACCCATTTTACCTTTAACTATGGGACTTTACAATTCTTGCCTTAGTCTTGAGTAATTGAAAGAAAGAACAATCAAGTCATGCACTATGTAGCAGATTCTTCACAGTACCAATAATCCAGAGTTTTGCAAGTTTTCAAAATAAAACTCAGAGCTTTAATTGTATGACACCCTCAAGTCTCTCAGTATATATGGTATTTGTGTATCTCACTTAAGGCATTAATGTTATGCCTTCCTATAACTAAAAATTTATAGTGGGGCTCATAGGAGTGGCAATAACATGGTTTAAGCATACTTGCAATTCATATGTTGTAAAGTCAAACAATGGATCCACAGAGAATCGAGGCATACAATCAAACCAAGATGTGCACGTGTATGGAATATGGTGGATAGGTGTATATGTGTATTCAGTAGCTATTCCTAATTCTACTTTTGCTCTTTGAAAATGATTCACTCTCCTTTATAACTTGGAGGAACACATGAGCTATCTTTATTCTTTCTCTCTCTCTCTTTCTTATTCGGGAGGCGGGCATCTAGTATCCATTATTTTAATGCTGGGACACTTGTCCATCTTTTACTCCCCTTTTCATATTTTTGCATAGCCACATGTATCCTTTGAATATAAATAACTGGAGAGATAATAATAAGAACTTAGAGCAATTATACCAAGGCTATCCAACGGGGTTTATATATTTTTGGTGTTCACTCCCAGTGTAGGAGAAAACATTTTCATGATGAACATTGATGAAAGTGAAAATGGTTGCGATTACTCTCAGAGTAGGAATAATGCATATGTGCTGAAGTGTGTACGTGATCTTGGTTTTAAAAGCATGACAAGACTCTCATATGGTATACAACAAAGGTTGACTAAACTCAATGCAAAGCAAGCAGCATGAATGTGCAAAAGGTTTTCCTATCTAGATGTATCGTATATGGCTTTGGTAGGAAATTCACATTTTGTCATACAAGAGCTCGTCATGTAGATTTTAAGTTTCCAAAAATAAATCTCCAGAACTTAGTAATGCTAGGAATAAGATAAATAGTAGCTCAACTTTTCATGAATCATATCAATCAATTACCTAGACTTAGCTCAAACATATGTCTCCACAAGTTTCAGGTTCAGAGTAAATTCTTAAGTTAAAACAGCAATATCTAAAACTCAGGAGAATTTAAGTTTGACAACTAGGCATTGAAAAGTATTGTGACAGAGCAACTATTCATCATCTCCAAGACAAAATTTTAATGTTCATCATTTTTTATTAACTCTAGCCTAGACCAACTCTAAACAAACTCTAATATATAGATAGATATTTATTTGGTTTTCAAATTTTATCTTACTAGCTAACTCACGCGAAAAAGCGATATAGTAGTAATAATAATAAGATAGGAAACTTATACTTAGCTGGATTTTAATTGGAGGGTGCCCTCCCCCAAGCTTAATGTTTGTCAGGGTTTTTAATGTTGCAAATTGAGTAATCCTTCTGGGAGTAGGTGTATCGACAGCGTAGAGATGTCGGGTTGACTAGCTCCTTGATCTTGTATTTTCCTATGAAACTCAATTGCCAATAAAAATACTAAATCTTATGGAGAGGGTTTAGGTTTAATACCACTCCATGGTAAGTAATTGATTTTATATTTCTAGTAGAAGCTTAAGCTTCTTTACCCAATTAGGAAGCTTCTCTAAGAGTGTGGACCTTCATGTGCCCACATATTTTTGGTATTTTTCTGAAAGGTGTGGACCTTTATGTGCCCACATATTTTTGGTATTTTTTAGATTTTCCTATGATACTATGGTGAACCTTCATGTGTTCACATTTTTTGGTATTTTGTGCTTGTATAAAGTAGACTTAATAAGCGCTTAGGTAAAGTTACCAGATAACTAGGGGATGCTCCTCCCCAAAGCTTGATGTTTGCAATACTTGGTGCTTGAATGATCATCAGAGCGAGTTGGTTAGTAGCAGTCCTGATAGGTGCCACTAATAGACTCTCTCCTTAGTCATAATATTATTCCTGCATAGTTATACTCCAACAAGAAAACCAAAACTCGAGGCTCGAATTATCAAGGGTTTAGCGGTCAGCTAATGAGCACTTTGATTAGTTGATTTTAATTAATAAATTTTAGCATAATTCTAATAGGATTCGCTTTTTTGGGGTTTTTCTAAGTTTCTTATGTAGAAATCAAAAAATGTATGTATGCTAATAATAATTTTTATGCCACCACAGGGAATATTCATTTCCATGGGGCTTAGGATTTTCATAATGCAACAAAGTAAATATAGATTGTTATTTTTATTTTTATTTTTATGCCACCATAGTAAATATGCCTACAGGGTTACCATAGGTTCATTCACATGGGGCTTAGTATTTATGACACAGTAAATAAAGCAGTAAACTTTTTTGTTGGTTTATTTTTTATGCAAAAAATGATTATACTAATAAATATGCTAAGCAAAATTACTAATGAATGCTAAATTAATTAGATAACTACCATTCTAACCTTATGGCTAGGGTACAGAATTTAAAGTCTACCGACAGGACTTAGATAGAGGAGAGTACTTACTCAGTAGGTTCATCGTCTGCGGTTACCTCAGTCAATTCCCCATTTTGCGGTGGTGTAGCAGGTGCTTCTTCTTTCTCCTCCCATCTCTTTTCTGTCTCTTCTGCTTCTCTCTTTTCTAGCTCCAGCTCTTCCTTGTATGCTTCTCTTGATTCTTCATCTCTCTTCATCCATTCTTCTACTTGTGCCTGGATCTCTTCCTTCTCTGCCTTAGCAATCTGGTCCATCCTCTCAGCTTCCGCTTCCCACTCACTCCATCGTGGTGCTTGTACGGCTTCTTCTTGCTCCTTGTAACAGTCTTCATACTTCACAATCTTACCAGGGAACTCCTCCCATCCACAGTGAAGCTAGGCAGCCTGACGGCGGGCTTGGCGTTTCCTCCTGTTGTGTTGCTTCCTGATCTGCTCATGGTTAAGATGTGTTCTAAATTGACAGCGTACCTTTCCAGTGGGTAGGTTGAAGTGGATCTGTCCAGACCCGATGTAGATGATAGAATTGGTGGTGTAGAGGAACGGTCTTCCCAAAAGAATAGACGATTCGTTGTCTTCCTACATGTCAAGAACTAGAAAATTTGCGGTATATATTTATTTTGAATTCTTACCATGATGTCCATGACTACGCCTTCAGGGAATTTCAGTGATTGGTCTGCCATCTGCAACTGAATATATGTTGGGTATAATGGTGAATCATCAAATAATTCATCATATACCTTTTTGGACATTACGTTGACACTTGATCCAGTGTCGTAGATGGTGTCGGGAAAAGTGATGTCTCTGATTGTGCATTCGATGATTGGTACACCTGGGTCACCTTTCTTTGTTGGAAATGGTTTTAGGAGCATATGATCATTTTCTGTGTTGATAGGATTGATTAGTTGAGCTGTTTCTTCAGGTACACGCTGGGGCTTGTTCTTCCTCCATCTTCTATTGTTCTTCTTCTTGGGTGCTGGTTGTTGTTGCTCTTCTTGTTGATGGAATTGCTTTGGGACTGCAGGAGTCTTGAGGATGCGGTTCTTGAATGAAAATCTCTCCTTGTCTTTGATGGAGAAGACAATGTTAGCGTGTTCCACATAGATGATGGCTTTGGTTGTGCATAAGAATGGTCGTTCCAAGATAATGGGTGCCTTCTCATCTCCTCCAATATCCATAATCACAAAGTCAATTGGGACATATGATTGCCCCACTCTAATAACAACTTCTTCTAGTACGATGTTGCTACCTTGTCGACATATGATTGGGACATATGATTGGTTGTTACCTTGGTAATTACCTTGTCGAGGTTGCTGATTCCATCCTTGGTTTGGCTGGTTCCATCCTTGATTTTGCTGAGGACGATAGTAGGTGTTGTTGTTGATGAAGTTCACATCCTCTTGCAATGTAGCGCAGTTGACAGCTGAATGCCCATAATCTCCACATTCTTCACAGGTCATGCGAGAATCATTGATATGCATGACTTCCTTCTTCTCTATGTCGAGCTTCTTCATGATGAGGTCTAGCTTGGCAGTGACCATGTCTGTTTCCTTGAGATGATGGATACCTCCTCCTCTCTTGCGAGGTTGACTACGTTCTTCAGTACATCTTGAATTTGAGGCCATCTTCTCAACAAGTGCTTGAGCTTCTGGAAGATTAAGTGACAGGAAAGCTCCTCCTGCTGCAGCATCTATGGACTGACGGGTGCTAGAGACTAGCCCGTGGTAGAAGGTCTGCAATAGTAGCCAATTCTCTATCCCATGATGAGGACAGTCTTCAATGTAATCTCGGAATCTCTCCCATGCTTCAGTGAATGATTCGTCATGTTGCTATTGAAAGCTTGAGATTTTCTCTCACAGAGCATTTGTCTTGCCTGTAGAAAAGAACTTTGCTAGAAAAGCAGTTGAGCATCGGTCCCATGTAGTGTTCTTGTCTTTGTTGGCGTAGAACCATTGCATGGCTTTCCCCAAAAGTGAAAATGGGAAAAGACGGAGTAAAATAGCATCTCTTGGTACTCCTCTAATCATCAAGGTCCTGCAAATCTCTAAAAGGTGTTGTAAGTGTGCACTTGCATCTTCATGAGCTTTTCCACAAAACTGGCTGGCTTGAACCACGGTGATAAGAGCAGGCTTGAGCTCGAATCCAATCTCCCCCGTGTTGACTGCTGGTCCAGTCCGGATGTTTTCTGTTGTTGGGGCAGAGAACTCACGCAGCATCTTCTCAGCCATGTCTTCAAACACAAGAGATAAATCTTCTCCTAAGTGTTCTTCTTCCAATATTGGAGCTGGCTCCTTTGATGAATGAGCTTGAGCAGCGATGGGTGTTTTTGATGGTAGCTTGAAATTGTCCCTCGCTTCTACAAACTTCTTTCTTCTCGGGAGTTTCTCTGGATCGGCAGTGAAACTATTTGGAAGAGAAAAACCACTCATTCATCACCTTGCATAAGATAAGCAAATGATAAAAACAAGGGTGTGCCTGTTTGAGTTAGAGATCAATCGGTAATACAATCTTATCCATTATGTATACATATGTTATCAATATTTCCTAAGTTTCATGTGCCTTCCCCGGCAACGGCGCCAAAAATGCTTGTTGACATCTATAAACGTCGCCAAATATAACTATATAACTATTAATGCGAGAGGCGAGATTAGAAGATGAATGGTAATTAATTAACTTGTCATTAGCAACTAGCCACTTTTCTATTACCAACATTCTTATGCAAGAACTAGGTTGTCATCCCTAATTAATAATGCTAAGAATAAATAAAGGTTTTGTATATTAATCTATGTGACTAAGCAGAAATAAATATAAATATAAAATAAGATCAGTTCTGCAAGTGGACAGATAATTATACCATTATAGCATTTTACCTAGGGAGTTCTACCAGGTTGTCGATTTATATTTATACCGCTGGGAAGGACTAGGATAAACTTTAATCTATTATATTGATATAGTGATGGTATACAATGGATAAGTGACATTACCGATGTCATTTACTCTACTCATAACAGGTAGAGGTCACAAGGTAAATAAAGACAAAGGTGATAAGTATGATCAAGCATCATAAATAAAAGATAATCATCAGAGCACGCTCTAGTCATAGTAATAACTAGCCAATGGATAAACTAAGGAATTAATATTAAAGGTAATTCTATAACTACATCAATGAATAACTCTAATTAGTGCAATTACATCTAGCAATAAATGTTAGACTAATCCTATATCATAATCACATGAAAAGGGCATCATCTAGGAAGGATGTGAAACAGAGTCATCATCCAACTTTGCGACCGTGCCTGCTGGCCTACATACGGGGGTGGACTACAGAGGAATTAACGCAGCTGTCACCTACGCGATCTACCACACGACCCGGCACATCAGGGTGCACTCGCAGATAAACAAAATACCTAGACACCACGTCTATATACTGTTCATCATCTATCCATCGTCCGCATGAATAAACGCTATACAAGCAATTACATGAATTCAATAAGATCAAACAAACTATACTAGACATATAATCAAAGTAGACGAAGACTATTGTAATCAAGAACATATGAACTATTAAGAACAATGTTTCCTTAATCATAATGAAGAATACAATAATAGAGAAAGAACTAGAATTACACCGAACTCCGCGCTCCAGACAGACGCCGGGGCTCTAGATCCGCCGAAAAACTAGAACTCCTCTACTTCTAATCTAACTAGGCTAGAACTATGAACTAGGAGGCTCTTGATGAATTAGGAGGCTCTTGATGGCTTGAGGACTTGATGCCTTGAATGAATGATGGATTGATGCCTCCAGGGGGTCTGCCCCTCTATTTATAGCCCGGTGGGATGCACGTGCGCTGTAGGATCAAACCGACTTGAAATAAGGGCCGAGATGACTCCACAAAGACGGCGGAAAAAGACTCTAGAAGGTGGGCTGAAACCCTAATGGGGGGTGTCGGCCGGCCCCACCCTATTGGGTCTCGGGCCCCGGTGCTTCGGGTGTGTCCTAGACTCTTCCAGTGTCTTCGTGATGATGTTTCCTTGGCGATTAAGTTTCATGGTAATTATGCTCTTTAACCCTTCTTTCTTGCTTTTCTGGAATAGCCCCTAGAAAATACAGAACATGCAAAACTCATGGAAACTGTCAGTTAAAACCCAAGACTAGTGTGTATTCATGTATCCTTTGGTGTCTAAAGTTCTAATAAAAATTGACGTTATCCACCGTCAACAGTGGTGTGGAGGAAGTTGACATGAGCTAAGAAATGGAGATCAAGTGAAGAAATGGTGGAAAAGGCAAAGGATCAATGAGCTAGTGGCAAAGGTATAAGTTAGGACTCTTTGGTTTGGTGATCAAGGCACTTAGTGAGTACGATCACATTTAGGATAGTTGGCCGGACTATTAAGTGGAGAATTGTTTCGTGAACTTGGTCAGCAAGTGCACTAGGTGCATATTAGTTGCATACACTTGATATAACTTAGAGTGACTAACTTCGCCTTGCAAATGCGCTTAAAACCTACTAACATACGTGCCTAAAAGTGTGAAACACTTAGTTGTTAGCATCTAAAATCAAGGTAGTTGAAGAGAGGGTGAAAGCAGCTCTCAGAGGAGCACCGGACGCTGGCTGCGTTCGGTGGGTGCACACCGGACGCGTCCTGTGTTCATTTGACCTCTCTGGAACCTCTCTGTGAAAGCATCGGATGTTTGAACAGTAACTCCAGCGCGTCCGGTGACTTAGTTCGTACGTCCGGTGTTGAAGTTGAGGAACTGACTCGGTGAGTACACCGGACGCTGGGAGTGTCCGGTGATCTAACAGCGGATGCGTCCGGTGCCGATTTGAGCTCTCTGGAAGTTCTCTGTCGTTGCACTGGACATGGGCGTCAGAGTGTCCGGTGTGACTGCTCTGCGTCCGGTGTGAGCGCGTGCAGGAATAAAATTCAAACGGCTAGTACATGTGTCAGCGGGTGTTACACCAAACAACCACCAGACGCGTCCGGTGCGAACTTAAGTAGCGTCCGGGGTGCCTGATTTCAGAGTAAAATGGATAGATCCTTGAGCTTACTTATAAATTGGAGTGTGGCTGCCTTGGGGTATAACTCTTGCGCATTTTGATCTTCCTAAGCCCCTTGAGAGCTCAGCACACTCCCTCCAACTCTCACCCTTTGATTCAACTCAAGATTTTGATTGAGAGAGAGTGAATCAAGTGTAGTGATCATCATCTTGCATCCTAGTGCACTTGATGGCTTGGTGGCGGAGTAATCTTGTTACTCTTGATGATTGCCGTCACCTAGCCGGTTTGGAGGTGGAGAAGGTGTGGAGAAGCTTGGTGATTGTGCTTGCTCACACCGGTGGATTGTGAGGGGTTGTGCCTACCCCGAGCGGAGAGCTCAAAGGTAACTCTGGTGGATTGCTCGTGTCATTGAGCTACTTTCTCTGTGGTAGGTCCTTGTGGCGCCTTGTGTAGGCTTGGTGTGTTATACCGATTAGCCATTGGACCACCGGTTGAAGTCGACACAATGGGGACGTAGCGTGCCGGCAAGCACGTGAACCCTGGGGATAAATCCTGGTGTTCATATTGATTTCCTCACCTTCGAGTGAGTGACTTGTTGATTATCCCGGTGATTGGCTTTATCTCAAGGCAAAGGTATAACTTCCAAAGCGCTCCTCCTTACCTTGTGCAAAGTAGTTACTTCTCTAGGTAGTTTGCTTTGTGTAGTTGTGTAGTTGCTTTACTTGTTTGTGTGGCTTAGTGCTTAGAGTATACTAGACTTATGTAGGTGGCTTGCTTAGACTAGTTGTTACTTTAGCATTGCAATTATAGCCTCTTGTGGTACTAATCACTTGTTCTAGTGGTTTGTAGAATTTTTATTTAGGCTATTCACCCCCTCTAGCCAACTCGGACCTTTCAATTGGTATCGGAGCCGTGGTCACCATTTAATCAAGGCTTAACATCCTTCGGTGCATTGAAATGGCTCATATCATGTTCAATCATGTTGGGGGCAAACCACCTCACTTTGATGGCATAAGCTCATTTGATTATTGGAAGAGGAAGATGAGGATGTACCTTGGCTCAATTCATGAGAAGGTGTGGGAGGTCACCAAGAAGTAATACATTGTGCTTGATCTTGCAAGCCCCACACCTAGAGAGCAAGAGAACAATCAATGCAACACAATGGCTCTCAACACCATATACAATGGCATTGATTCAAAGGTGTTTGAGCAAATCAAGGATTTGGATAGAGCAAGTGAAGTGTGGATAAGACTAGAGCAAACATATGAGGGCACTTCAACGGTAAAGAGTGCCAAGTTGTATATGCTCAAGGACAAGCTCTCAAACTTCAAGATGGATGATGGAGAGAGTATTCCAGAGATGTTATATAGACTCCAAGTGATCATCAATGATCTCAAGGCTTTGGGAGAAAAGACAAGTGATGAGGACTTCTCTCATAAGTTTCTCATGTGCTTGCCTAAAAGGTTCAAGACCTTGAGGACTATCATCTTCGGACGTGGCTTGAAGGGTGTTAGTCTAAATGAGGTTCTTAGTGATGTGATGACCGAGGATCAATATAATGAGAAGAGTGATAGTGAAGGAGGATGACAAGAACAAGAAGACCATGGCATTCAAATCCACCACCTCTTCTTCCAAGAACAAGGGCAAGGGCAAGAAAGTGCAATCTAGTGATGATGATGATGCATCTAGCCTTGATAGTGATGATGAGGCACTAGCTCTCTTTGTGCGCAAGTTTGGAAGATTCATGAAGAAGAAGGGCTATGGTGCTAGGAAGAGAAGGGACAACTTCAAGGGCAAAGATATAGTGAGGAAGTGCTACAATTGCAAGAGCATGGATCATCTTGTGGCGGATTGTCCAAATGCTAGTGATGATGAAGATGATCACAAGAAGAGAAACAAGAAGGACAAGAAGGACAAGGTAGAAAAGAAAGACAAGAAGAAGGGTGGATCCTATGTGGTGACATGGGATAGTGATGCTTTCACCGATGATGATGACTCTAGTGATGTTGATGAGAGGAAGACATCCAAGAAGAAGGCTATGGCTTCCATTGCTATCAATATGAAACGACCTCGATTTCCGCGAAGGGAAATCCACAGGCTCGAATTGTAATTCAACAGATTGCTTGGGACAATCCATGAAATTACCCATTTCTCAGTTGACACCAGGATCCATACAACGGTAATTAAGTCTTACATAAACATTTATTACATCGCCACATTGGCGGAATCAACATTCAGAGAAGCTTTAGAAGATGCGGAAACGTTTCATCCTTCACGGCCAACTTGAGTGTAGCACGTGACCCTATTCTTCGCCATCGTCTTCCTCGAAGTCGTACTCATTCTCGTCACCTGACAGCAAATTTATCAGTATGATTTGTACTGGCCACGGAGCCCACCTATGCAGCATTTGC
This sequence comes from Eremochloa ophiuroides, assembly GCA_038502445.1. Classification (NCBI taxonomy): domain Eukaryota; kingdom Viridiplantae; phylum Streptophyta; class Magnoliopsida; order Poales; family Poaceae; genus Eremochloa; species Eremochloa ophiuroides. Next base: position 38,305,199 of record JAHLJS010000006.1, on the reverse strand, counting down.
TTTGAGGAAAGTGGATGCAAGGCTATACAAGCAGACCTATAGGCTGAGGTTTTCCTATGCAGCTGAAATCAATGTTTAAGTAGTCAAGTTTTATCTCCAATTACACCATCATCCCTTTTCCCATCACCACATCTCACTTACCCACACCTCGCTCTCATTCGACAGGCCTAACTCCCTCTCGGGCCTATCTCAGCGGCACACTACCACAACGGGTACACTGCCGGAAAAATGCCATCCCGGGGGCAGAAGAGAACACTCACTACACTGGTAGAAGCTTCACAGGAAAGGTCCATAGCCAACGAGTTGGCATATGTATCGATCGATCAACCGTACACTCTGTAGAGGTTTCACTACCCACAAGATTAGCCATCATAGGTGTTGCACAAACACCTAGGCAGAATTCCGGGTGCTTGCTTGCCTAGGTCGATGCCACCCTACCACTCAGCCCTGGGATATTCCGGATCCTACACCGTTATGCTGAGACTGGGAGACACAGTACCGGGCCCATCCAGTGGTACTGCGCATCTAGAACGGAACGGGAACCCATCGACCATCTCCGCCCACCCTTATCACCTCTCAACCTAGCAGTAGTGGCACCGTCCTACCAAGTAGTCCAGCCGTCTCCCGCCCATCAGAAGCGAGTGAGTAGAAAAAGATTCCCATGAACCTGAAACTAGTCCGTCCTAGGTTTGACCAAGCAGGCATCTTCACTTAGGGGATACTCTCCCCGTGCCATCACAGCACCTCCGTCCACGGGCTTCAAACCACCAAGGCTATCCCACCCGGAACCTCCTCAACAACTTTACCCGCCACAGGTATCTCCCTTGGGGATGCCCAGGTTGCACCCCCGGCACGACTTGTCCCATGGGCTTGTCTCACATCCCACTTGGTCGACATCAACCCTTACCACGCACACAAGACACACGCAGCACTCTCTCCCAGTGGTTATAATCAGTTATACACCGTCCCAATTCCACCACATAGCATATAGCAAGTAGTAAGTAGTGGAAGAGTAACAGTAAATTAAGCAGCAGCTAACCTAGCAGCGGATAGCAGGGTATAGTCTTATCAAGGCAGGGAATTCAAATATACTACCATGCAACCAATCCATACATAATCATAAAGCAATAGCAACAATGTCATTTGCAATGCATAAATAGGATCTAAGGATTTGGTGGGACATGGCACCTTCGTAGTCGTCTCCTAGCTCCTGAAGGTACTCGTGGTCGTCTTCCTTAGTCAGATCCTCCTCCGGCTCTGAAATCGAACACGAAATAGTCGCGTCAGCGACTCCTATAGAGTATTTCAGAAAAATCCAATAAAATAAAGAGCCAAATGCACACAAACATAGTCTTAGATTGTAGATCTCATTTTTCTGAGAATTTTGATATATGGTGCGCAATTTTTGGACATCGTATGAATAAGTTATAAATTTCCGAAGATTATCCTATTTTCTGAAAATGGAAAATGGTCGATTAATCAGGGGCAGCTCGGGATTGGTCCACGTGGCGCGCGGGTCCAGTAGTGCGGCATGTGGCGCCTCATCTGAACACAGACCCGATGGTCGCCCACCAGGTGTTCGATGCTGGTTCCCAGATAGTCACCGGCGTCGGCGTAGCTCGGCGGTTGGTCGGGCGAGCTCGATGGTGGTCGGGGGTGGTTCTCAGAGGTCGGGGGTGGTTCTCAGTGGTCGGGGGGCGTCGACGTAGCTCGGCGTAGCTCGGCGGGGCTCGGCGGAGCTCGGCGTAGCTCAGGCGTAGCTCGGGCGAATCGGAGATTCAGGGCACCGAGGGTGCCGTTCTCCCGAGCTCTCCCAGGGAGGCTCGGGCGAATCGGACATTTGGGCGCCGAGGGTGCCGCTCTCCCGAGCTCTCCCGGGGAGGCTCGGGCGAATCGGAGATTTGGTGCGCCGAGGGTGCCGCTCTCCCGAGCTCTCCCGGGGAGGCTCGGGCGAATCGGAATTTTGGGCGCCGAGGGTGCCGCCCTCCCGAGGGTTGGCTGCCATTAGAGAAATGATGTCGTGGGCCTCCTTCTCTCCCACGGCATACGGCTGGTTCTCCGACGAGGTGGAGGCGCACGTAGCCAAGGCGACAGACATGATTCGGGGCTCGGCTATCTACGCGGCGGTGCCGAGGCAGACTTGGCAAACCTTGTCGGCCTTTCTCCGCAGCGCGAGGCGATCGGGGGTACTCGGAACGGATTTTAGGCGAGGCGGAACGTGTTGGCGGCGATCACGTTTCCCCGAGAACGCACCTCTCGGTGTTCCCGGCTATGGAGGTTCGATCTTCCGCAACTAAGCTTGTCCGAGGTGGTCGGTGAGTTGGTGGTCACGCTAGCGGGTCGCGTCGGCGGTTTCACGGCTTGTGCGCGGGAACGCCGCCGAGGTGGCGGTGCTCCGAGCACGTGTGACGGCGATGCCCGTCGGAAGTGGCCTGACGTCCATAGCCGATGTCCAGTGGTTTGATGGCCGGTCTTGTGCGCGTGTTGTGCGAAGTGTTCAGGGGCCGGAAACGTGATATGGTCATGGCGCTTCGGGGTGACTCCTTTTATAGACGGCCAGGGCTTGGCGTGGCGGCGGACGATGATTAGCGGCGAAGGGGGCATGTGGAGACCATCGGTGCCCCGAGCTAGGGTTTCCCAGTGCGCGCGGCTTCTTGGCGAGCAAGGCAGGGGACAGGCGAGGGACAGCGGGGTCAGGGCTCGCCATGCGTGGCGCTATCGGTCACGCCATTTGCGTGACTCTGTCGGCCACCGTCTTTCGTGAGGTGAGAAGAAGAACAGTAGCGAGAGCGGCTGACAAGCGGGGCCGGGCGGTCAGCGGCTGCGGGGGAGTGGGTGAAACGGTCGCGCGCGCGCGTTTGCTCGGTTGTGCCGCAGCTGGGCCGACAGGCTGGCTTCCTTTCTTCCTCTCTTCTCTTTTCTTTTTCCTTTTCTATTTTCACTTAAGTGTATTTATATACATATATTACCCTTTAAATATTGAGTAAATACAAACATAAATTGCAATAAATCCCAATTGTGATGCATAAGCTATTATTCTATGTGAATGGAATTAAAATGCAAGCTATACTCCTTTATTTACCAAATTCATAATGAAACCTATATGCTTGCACAAGAAAATGGGTTTTCATAATAAATAAATGAAAAATTTTAATTGGTTGGGATTTTTAGGTTGTGTGGGTTTTTAGGGCTGTTACACAATAAGAGGCCTTCATCATTTGATTCATCATGCTTCACGGCAAAGTCCACCAAGGTAAAATACGATGACTCAAGTGATGATGATAAAAATGATAATGATAGTGATAGTGATGATGATGAGCCTAGTGTAGCACAACTCACGGACATGTTGGAGCAAGCCGAATACTTGGTTAGCACTGAGTCTAAGAAGTGCAAGGAATTGATCAAGAAGGTAAAAGATCTTGAGAAATCCCTTGATGAGCTAAATGCTTCTCATGAGTGTTTAAAGGAAGACCATGAGGATCTAAAACTAGCTCACACCAAGCTTGAGGAAGCTCACTCCTCACTCTTAGAGCTAAGCAAGGTTGAGGATGTTGCTATAACATGTGATGTGGGTGTAACTTGTGACTTAATGAATGAATAAACTAATGAACCACTTGTTGAAACCACACCTCACAACACTAGCTCTTCATCATCATCCACTTCTACTTCTACCTTCACAACTAGTGTTGACCCAACACTAAAAGTTGATAATGAGAAATTGAAGAAGGAAGTGGACAAGCTAACTGTTGACAGTGGATATACCCTAAAATTCCACATTCAAACACCGTCAACAGGCCTCGGATTCAAAGGAGAATAAACACAATATGAGCTTATTTTATCAATAACGAGTTCCACTTGTACTCTTAGCTTGTGATTGCAGGGAACACCAAAACAGTGCAAAAGTGAGCAGCTAAGGGCTAACTACATGGTTCGGCCGAACCATGTCAAGTTGCCGCAGGCCACCACCTTTCAACATGGTGCATACAACATCAAATGGAAGAGATCCAAGCCAAGGGTGGGCCCACCCATGGGTCGGCCGAACTGGCCATGGGGCCCACCTAGCTTTGGTGACATGGCAGGATCCGTGTGACACTCCAACCAAGTCATTTCATCCATCGGATCAACTTGTGCTTTCATTCAACGGTGGAGATCAAAGGCACACGGATTGAGGCATGAAACGAAGCAATCAAGATAGGACAAGTACCAGGGGAGACCCTATGACTGGTGGGACCACACCTGGCCTGGCCCCACCTATCATAGGGGTCAGTCAAACTAGTTGGTGTGGGCCCCAGTCACCGACGTTCCCCACCGACTCCAAGCATGCTTCCCATGTGCTCAAATTGCCAAGACCGTCCATTTTGAGACGGTTACAAGGTGGTGGATCGAAGGGTGCAGAGTTGAGGAGCACACAGATCGCTGATGTGGCATCCCCGCACTCTCCACTATAAATAGAGGCTGCCCACTCCTCTTCGAGACACACAAGACACCCAAGAGTCACAAGTCACAAGAGTTTTACTCCTTAGTAGTAGTATTAGTCTAGTGTGGGAGTTAGAGTCGAGTCGATCTATGCTCGGAGTCTCCGGAGTCGTCTGCTGGAGATATAGCTCTTGTACCTTTCCTTCTGTAAGACTTTACCTTTATCAATATATTATCTTTACTTTACTTTACTAAGTCTCTACTTAGTGCATTACTATTCTTTATGGTATTGTTGTGTTTCGTCTTAACTTATAGTTGAGTTATATTGGATAGTGATCCTGTAACCAGTTCACGTGTGTAGTTCATCGCCTGTCATAGGGTACTTTAGTTGTTGGTACGCAACTGGAGTAGTAAGGCTTAGTGTAAGCGTGGTGCTTAGACTAGATCTTGCCTTTGAATGCCGCTTGTCGCACGGATTGTTTGTGGGTGCTAGCAGGTGGTGACAGCCCTGTCTAGTCTTAGTATCCCTCCACGTGTTTTAGGCAAGTTCTTAAAAGGTAGGCTCCCATAAGAGAATAGCCGCTTCTGGTAGAGGTTATATCCCCTACTGTCTCGCCTATCCCCTACACACCGGAAGTAAGGTAGCTGTCTTGATATACTTCATCTGTTTGATAGAATAATTCACAAGAGTAAAGTAAGTGTCATAGGAGTCTTATACTCACTCGTTGTCCTCTCACCTAACTATACTCTACTAGTTATCTTAGTTATCTCAAAACCTTATCGTGTCTTGGTGTCATTACCCTTTCCTCTATATATCGATTTACCCCCTATCACTAGTTGATACTAAGTTGCTATCGACTTAAGGATCTCTCTATTTTTATTAATTATTCCTAGCAACCGCTTTCACTTAGGATAAAAATAAATAACGATACCTTGAAATACTCCCGGGTGAAGTGCTACAGCGGTATATTCTGTGCACTTGCGGAATTATCCAATAGACATAAGAAATACCCCAGGCACTTCTGGCGCCGTTATCAGAGATAGCCTAACACCCTGTCTCAGGTGGTCGTGCTAAGAAGTGTCAACAAGCATTTCTAGCGCCGTTGCCGAGGAAAGCATCAGTCTAGGAATATTAATAAAAAATTAAATCCGGAGTCTACTATCAATTTAGTTATCGATTAGTGTTAGGGGCTAACCCCTGTCTATGTTTCTCGTTATCGTGAAGCTAGACAGTGCATGAACGGTTTCCAATTGCCATCAAATTTCATTGACGATCCTGAGCAATTGCTGAGGAGAACTAGATGCCGTCAAGTTCCACCTCAAAGGTTCATCTCAAACCTGAATCCGTTCAAGGAAAGAGGCTCCGCACCACCAACCGAGGAAGCTATGGCCCAAAAGACCATCTCTGAGTTCTCTACACCGTCGGCTGACAACATTGCCACTGATCCACAGCTCAACTTGAGGGATGCTACCTTTGAGCTCAGGCCAGCTCTGATCAACATGGTGCAAGCCAATCCATTCTGTGGGAAGCCGCATGAATACGCCAATGCCCATCTCTAGCACTTCCTGGAGGTGTGTGGTACCTTCACTATCAAGAATGTCTCGGCTGACGCCATCCGTCTTCGCCTGTTCCCATTCTCACTGCTTGGGAAGGTGAAGCAATGGTTTTACACCAACAAGAATGAAGCTACCACCTGGGAGAAATGTACCAACGCTTTTCTCAAGAAGTTCTTCCCAATGAGCAAAACAAGCGCTCTCCGTGGCAAAATTTCAAGCTTCCAATAACAAGCGGATGAGATGATTCCCGAAGCATGGGAACGTCTCCAGGAGTACATTCATGCCTGTCATCATCATGGGATTGAAGAATGGCTCCTAATCCAAGGTTTCTACCATGGGCTGACTAGATTAGCCCGTAGTCACCTTGATGCTGCAGGCAGAGGAGTATTCCTGCAACACAATATCAAGGATGCTAAGGACCTCATTGAGAAAATGGTTATCTACCAAGGATGGAATGAGGAACGCCTCCAACCCAAGAAGAGGGGTATGCACACCGTTCATGAGGTGGACCTGCTCTCTGCAAAAATGGACCTCTTGATGAAAAAGATCGAGGAAAGTTCTAAGAAGGAACAAAAGGCCATTAGACCCACTGCCACCGTACGATCAATTGAAGCTGATCCATGGTGCGAGGTATGTGGTGGAGAAGATCACTCGGGCAACAACTGTCCCAAGACGAAGGAGGAAGTGAGCTTCATCAACAACAACAACAATGGGTATCGACCCCAGCAACAAGGTGGATGGAAATCGCTCCCCTTCTACCAAGGAAATCAAGGTAATGGTTACAGCAATAATTTTTCTTATGGTAACCAACCTTCTCTTAAAGATCTTGTCGTAGGCCAATCTAAAATCAATGATAGTATAAACCAGAAAATAATGGCTAATGATAAGATTCTTGAAAATCTTAGTGAGAAAATGGATAGCTTTAACACATCTATGAAAAATCAATTAAGCTTTAATAAAATGTTGGAAACCCAATTAGCTCAAATAGCAGCAGCTGTCCCATCATTCGAACAAGATAAGATCCCAGGGAAACCTGAGGAACCAATTGAGGGTGTTAAGTTAATTTCCACGAGGTTTGGTAAGCCTCCGGTAAGAAAAAACCTGGGTTGCCTTCTTGACCCGCCATTCATGGCCAAGAAGAGTGACCCCGGCCATCCTACCATCACCTGCGAAATCGGGCCACACACCTTCAATAACGCCTTCTGCGACCTTGGATCTGGAGTCAACATAATGTCCAAGGTAATGTACGAGAACTTGCTAGGGGGATCTTTGTACCCCACTTTTGTCAAATTGCAGATGGCTGACCAATCAATCCGGTTCCCTAAGGGATTGGAAAGGGACATCCTTGTCAAAGTTCAAGACGAATACATCCCCGCCGATTTTATCATTCTTGACATGGGGGCCGATGACGAAGTCCCCATCATCCTGGGAAGGCCGTTCCTCAAAATGGTGAATGCCATCATCTACGTGGGATCTGGCCAAGTCCACTTCCAACTCCCAGGTAAGAGAATTAGATGTCCTTTCAATGGTTATAAATCGATGCAACAGGCAAGGAAGAATCTGTAGAGAAACAAGCCACAATATGCACCCCGCCGAAAGAATCAACCGCCAAGGTCCAAAAAGGCCGAACTAGTAAGTAAGGCTGAGGTGATAAACAAGACTGACTCCACTGAATCACAAGCATCAACCAAGAAGGAATGGCGAAAGAAAGAGGTGCGATTATCACGGTCTCCATCTCCGGGACCGATCGAAGCACCCGAAGAATAAACCCAAAATGGAGAGGTCCTGCTCTATGGACCTAAAACATGGAGCCCTTACTGGTAAGGTAAATCAGTATTTATCTCATATTTAATTCCTGCATTGCAATTTTTGCATTTCATATTTAAATTTTGCAATAATTTATTTTGACAGAATAAAATGCTTAGGTGAATAAAACTTGAGAATGAACAGTAGTGCTCACACCTGAGGTGGTGGGACCACCTAGGTGGGGTCGGCTGACCCTACTATGGGGGCCACCCACCTCTGGTGGTGTTGGCCTGGTGTAGTGATTCACCTCCTGAATTTTGAACACCACATCCTTTTGAATTTGGCCGACCACATTTGGTTACGACCACTTTCATTTGCTCCAAGGAGAATCCAACATCCACTACCAACCAATTCTGAAAAGTGGACACTTTGGCATGCATTAATGTTCCCATGGTCCATGGGAATCACTTTAAACATGTCCCTACTTTTGTCATACACCTTTTCTCTTTCATCAAACACTAAACAAGGGAATCTCTGAAAATTTTAAAACTTTTGGTCCACCACTAGTCTCTACTTTTCTGGACACACTGTTTAAAGCTAAAAGGGGACAAACCCTGGTTCGGCCCAACCATGTTTTGGCTCCCCCCAAGAAAGTGTTAGTTTGAATTCAAATAGATTCCCTGTGCAAAGGTAAAAGCAACACTGAACTTGTAATTAGTGGTTCGGTCGACCCATTATTGAGGTCTTCTCTGCAGAGTTGTGTTTGAATTCAAATAGATTCCCTGTCCAAAGGCAAAAGCAACTCTGATCTTGTCATAATGGGTTCGGCCGACCCATCATTGGAGAGCTGTTAGCAAGGTCGAGTTTGAATTCAAATATATTTCCTGTCCAAAGTTGAAAACAACAAAGACCTGACCTAGGGGGGTCAGCCGAACTGGCCATGGTGGCCTGGCCACCAGCCCTTCTCCCCCTATAAATACCCTTGCATTGTGTGCTCAAATCCACACCCAAACCAGCTAATTTCTGCCGAGCACATAATCTCTCTTCTTCTCTCCATCTGAGCAAGTTCTTTCTCAAGTTTAGTTTAAGCTTAGCCACTCAAACCAAAAACCCAAAAATATTGTAGTAGTAGAAGCTTGTCTCACACTCATCTTTGCTCTCAAATTCTTGTTTGTGGAGGTAACCATACCCCGCAAGGACTACAAACAGTGGGATAGCTAACGGTAATCCCTGTTGTTGTAGTGTGTTCTTGTGTTAGCTCATTGTTGCAGGATAAAGAAGTTCTCCTCCGCAAAGAAGGCCAAGAGTGTCGTAGGGAGTTCCTCCCGACGACCCTGCCATGATGAAGATGAAGGAAGAGAAGCTCCACCAAGACGAAGCTTTAGAGTGCCTTCCAAGAGGATGTTCGATTCCGAGAGCGGCCTCATGCTAAATCAAGAAGAGTACCAAATGTACGTCTCCATCCGACACCGAGGGTATGAACATACCGGCATCATCGACCCTGTCCTTTTGAACAGCATAGGTATAACATCGGAATTCAATACTATTTTCAATACAATCGGGTGGGGAAGTTTTTGGGAAGTGCAAGAACTTGGAATAGAAAAGCTCATCATTGAATTTCTATGCTCTTTACAAGCCACTGAAAATAATGTCTACTTTCGCATATTTAACCAAGAATATAATTTAACATGGGGAGTTTTTAGCATGGCACTTTGTTTTGATAATGACTGTCATCTAGACCTTGTTAATGCAACAAGAAGATTTGATAAAATTGAATTTTGGAAAGCTATAACAGGATCTAATGATTGCTCTGACCCTAAAACCGATGAAATCCATAATCTTACTTTGCGCTTGATCCGATATTGGATGGCTATAACTTTTCTTCCTGGCTCTAATGTGCAAGTTCTTTATAATGATGAATTAAGACTGCTCTATGCCATGACAAAGAAATTAAAAATTTCACCTGCTAAGATGTTAGTCCACTTTTGGCTTGGTATTTTCCATAGAAGCGAGCCCATATTCTTCACTTCTTTTATCACGCGCATTGCTGAAACAATGGACTTGCTAGATGCAAAACATTACTTTGAATACATTGCTTCTCCTAGAGATCTTGCATCTTGGTTTCACAACACATCCAAACTCATCCAAATAAGGTTCTACTTCTCCCATGACAATTACGTGTTTCATGGAGTGCAAAGCAAATAGTTTTGAGGAAATTATTTCCTTGGCCTTGAAAAAAGTTTGACTTAGCTTCTTGGCCCTGTTTTCATCGAAATTTGTTAGTTAGCCTTAAAATGAAATTCGTTTAGTTTCTTGGCCGTTCCAGCCATACCAAAATACTTCAAAAAATCATAACTCTTCGATACAATATCGGATGAAGAAGATTTTTATATGAAAATTTAGATCTTGATGAGATCTACAACTTTATAGTTTTAAGTTTTTTCATTTGAAAAAATTTAGGTTCTAGAAAATAATAAAATAATATGTTAACTTTTTGACTATATGAACTTCCTCAAAAGAAAAAACTTAAAACTATAAAGTTATAAATCTCGTCGAGATCTAAATTTTCATATAAAAATCTTCTTCATCCAGACATCGTATTGAAGAGTTATGATTTTTTAAAGTATTTTGGTCTGGCTAGAAGGGTCAATAAACTAAGAGAATTTAGATTTAGGGCCTAATAACAAAGCTCAATGAAAACAGGACCAAAAAACTAAGTCGGACTTTTCCAGGGCCAAGAAAATAATTTCCTCAATAGTTTTCGTGCCTATGACAGGTTCGAAGCAAACCGTGCTCCTATCTTGCATCTTGGCTTCACAACGCATCCAAATGAGGTTCCACTTCTCCCACGACACCTATGAGTTTCATGGAGTGCAAAGCAAATAGTTTTCATGCTAATGGTAGGTTCGGAGAAAACCATGCTCGTACCCTGCATCTTGGTTTCACAATGCATCCAAACGAGATTCCACTTTTCCCATGACACCTATGAGTTTCATGGAGTGCAAAGCAAATAGTTTTCGTGCCAATGGTAGGTTCAAAGCAAACCGTGCTCCAATTTTGGATCTCGGTTTCACAATGCATCTGAACTCATCCAAATGAGGTTCCACTTCTCCATGACACCTATGTGTTTCCTGGAGTACAAAGCAAAAGGTTTTCATGCCTATGGTAAGTTCGAAGCAAACCGTGCTCCTATCTTGCATCTTGGTTTCACAATGCATCCAAATGAGGTCCCAGTTCTCCCATTAAACATATGAGTTTCATGGAGTGCAAAGCAAATAGTTTTCATACCTATGGCAGGCTCGAAGTAAACCATGCTCCTATCTTGCATGCTGGTTTCACAACGCATCCAAATGAGGTTCCACTTCTCCTTTGACACGTATGAGTTTCATGGAGTGCAAAGCAAATAGTTTTCATGCCTATGGTAGGTTCAAACCAAAATCGTGCTCCTATCTTGCATCTTGGTTTCACAATGCGTCCACCTATGAGTTTCGTGGAGTGCAAAGCAAATAGTTTTCATGCCTGTGGTAGGTTCAAAGCAAACCGTGCTCCTATCTTGGATCTCGGTTTCATAATGCATCCAAACTCATCCAAATGAGTTTCCACTTCTCCCATGACACTTATGTCTTTCCTGGAGTGGAAAGCAAATAGTTTTTGTGCCTATGGTAGGTTCGAACCAAACTCTGCTCCTATCTTGAATCTTGGTTTCACAACACATCCAAATGAGGTCCCACTTCTCCCATTAAACCTATGAGTTTCATGGAGTGCAAAGCAAATGGTTTTCATGCCTATGACAGGCACGAAGCAAACCGTGCTCCTATGTTGCATCTTGGTTTCACAACATATCCAAATGCAGCTAAACGAGCTTCCACTTTTCCAATGACACATTTGAGTTTCATGGAGTGCAAAGCAAATAGTTTTCGTGCCTACGGTAGGTTCAAAGCAAACCGTGCTCCTATCTTGCATCTTGTTTTCACAACGCATCCAAACTCATCCAAACTGTAACACCTCAGGTGTTAGTCACGAGCTAACCAGCGAGTGTGGACCTAACCAAGTTATGTCAATAAATGATCTTGATCACTATTTCATATTCATCTCCATCTACCATGATCATTGGAAATGGTTCATAAAGATCCGAATTGAGAATTCACATGGAATGACGAGTTATTCACTTAATTGGATTTATGGATTAAGTGAAGATGAGCATGCAAAGCCAACCAAACCTTGCAACCTTGCCCAAACAACTCTATTTGAACTCTACAACAAAAGTCATGAAGGACTCATGTTGAGAAAATGTCAAGGAAATACCTCAATTGGCCTAAATATCCACATTGAGCTCTCTAATGATCTTACTTTGACCAAAGTGGAAATACTATTTGTGAGCAAGGTATGAAGTTTGACCTTTAATAAAGGTTGAAGATATTTTGGAGTACAACAATTGTTATTTTTGGACCAACTCATGATTCAATCTCTAAGTGCCTCAAACAGTGGAATGAAGTTTGGCAAAATCCTGATTTCAGGATTTAAATAATTCTAAGTCTGAAAATGGTGTTGATTTCATGGCCTTCCCGTGTTCACCAAATTTCGTTAAGCAACTTGAGTTGGACCAAATATAAAAGTTGTCACAAACTCTTTGGAGCACAACATATTCAAATTTGAGGTCAATCCGACTTCGTTTGATAAGAGTTGCCACTCGATCTTTGATCGTAATTAGCTTGTTGACAGCATCAACTTTGAGCCTAATTATCTCTCAAACCAGAGCTGTTCTGGCCATGACCACTAAATACAAATTGAAGAGCATAACTAGGTGAACAACTTTCGTATTTGCACCAAGATCGGAATATGCCCATAAGATGCCAAAATCGGCCGTCCAAAACCCGATCGACAGCGCACGCCACGTGCTCGCTCTTTTGCTGCAACCAAGGACGCGTGGCAGCACTGCTTTGGAGCTCCTGCTCCATTGCCGGCCACCACCACCTTCCCTTCCGCGCCCCAGCTCAAAATGGAGAGCACCAGGGAGCCCTGTGCTCATTCCTACTCCTCTCCCTCGCTCTCCGGCTCCCCTTTCCGCCTTCCTTTGCCGGCGCTGTGCTGTTGTTGGCGTGCCGCCATGGCCGCCAGCTCGCTGAGCTCGAGCGCGCCGTCGCTCTCTCCCTTCCGGTCACTCTCTAGCCCGACTGAGCTCTCCACCACCTTCCTCGTGTCATGCCGCCCCCACCGAAGCCCTCTCCTTGGCACTCTGCTCGCCGGAGCGCTGCCAGCGACGGGCGCCGCTCGCCGGAGCCGCCGTCGTGCACCGCCAGGCCGCCTCGAGTCACCTCGGGCCGCACCACCGGCACCAGCAGGTTCGTCGGAGGACGGGCTACCTTCAGCCCCGAGCTGCCACAGCCGAACGCCGGCTAGCCGGAGATGGCCGAGCCGGCCGAGTTCCATCCCCTGCCGGCGTTCCGAGGAAGAAGAAGAACAGCAGGCCGACTCCCTCATTCTCTCTTTGTGTGTATGACAGGTGGGGTCCAGCGGTCAGCGGGTCCCGCGTGTCAGCTTCACTGGAGAGCTTGCCGGGTGCATGGACCGTGTGGATCTAGCGAGATCAGGGGTTAAATGTGTATTCGGTTTTCATTTCAGATTTCGTGCTATTAATTGTAAAATCAATATCTAGTGTTTGGGAGCTCCAAAAATGATGAGGCTTGTTTTGTTGAATTCGTGGTAAAGTTTTCTGCATGTTAGTGTAGTTGGTTGTGTCATGCATGACTGTATTTATGCTGTAGAAATTCATTATTGAAATGTGGTTTAGAAGTTCATTTAAATTATCCCAATCCACATCTTGAGAAATATATGTCCAAAAATCATGATTCCAATTTTGTTAGTCTTCTAATGACATGCACTAGCTCATAAAAATATAAAACATATAGGTTGTTTACTATTTTATTGGTGTTTCCCATTTATCTTTTTAAATAGAAAATAAATGGTTGAATTGCTTGTTATTTTTGTATCTGAAGTTATATTGCTCCAAATGATATGAAAATTTATTTGTAGACTCTTGGTATGTTGTGTGATGTCTGGTTAAATTTTTGGGATTTATGGCACAAGTATGACTGATTTATTGATTTATCTTTTTTATGCCTAATAAGTAGTTTTAAATGTGTATTAATTATTATATAGGTGTAAAAATGGAAAATGGTGCTCCTCTACCTTTGTGTGATATTGTAGTAACCTGAGAAACAATAATATGGTCATATTGTTTTAGAAAATATTGAGTTTCATATTTAATTTGCTCTCCAATGCTTTATTGCATTATAGATTTGTTTATTTTGTAATAATTAAATTATGGAACCTGAGCATGTAAGATTTGAACCTTGGTCATGATTTATAATCACCTAGCTCTCATAAAAGTTTGGGACTCATTTGAGATGTTTACCATATAACTTAAATAATTAAATAATGGGTTTTTATGTAATAATGAGTGAATAATTAAAGACAAATGAATGCATATATGTGTCTTGTGATTCCTTAATATGCTTTGGTCTGAGATGAGTCTTGTATGACCATGTAATCATGTTTGGAGCTATCTAAATAGCTCATTCCTATGTGTGCTTAGGTGATAAATAAGGGAAAAATATGTTTTGCTTATGTGCTGAAATGGCTGCAGGTGTAGTCTCTGTTGTTGGGATGTTTTCCCCATCAAGATGATGTTGCATGTAAATGTGTTATATATAAAAGTTGTATCCAACTTCTATATCTAGATTGTCCTAAAATTTCTTGTTCATAGGCCTAATAGTTTAGGAGTTATGGCTTTTGGATGACTGCTGTCAGGTTTTGCCAATTTTCTGTCTAGATCTGATTGATTGCATTATTTGACTGAGTTATGCTTTGAATCACCTCTTGGTGATAATAGAAGAGTTTTAGTAAATTTCATTGGCTTTCTAAATTGTCTAGGATCATCCCTTTTGGTGGTCCAGATCCCTAGTTTTGATTGTTTGAAGTGGGAGGACAGAATCTGTCCAAATCTGGACAGAGCTGCCTTCTTTGTGTTGTTTGACCTTTATATGAATTAAATCATCTGAAGAGAAAAATACCAAAGTTGTAGACAATTTCAATAGCTTTTCAGAAAGGCTTAGATCACCCTGGTTGGATGTATATAGCTTCAGTTATGGTTGAATCTTGTGCTTGCTGTCCTGCTGTCCTTAAAATGCCTATGTGAGATTATGATTGCTTCCATGTTGCTTTGCTTGGTGTGTTTGTTATCTCATGGTTCAGTGACTGTAGATTAACATTCCTTGTATTACTTCCTTTTATTCATATATGTGCATTGTGCATCTCATTTAGGTACGATAGATGAACACGTGAACATGAAGGATATGATGATGGAACTAACCACAAGACGGTGTGGTGGACTAATCACGAAGGTGGAAGGACTAATCGAGTGCTTGGATGGAAAATGCTCGTCGAACAAGTGTCATCTAACAAACACTAACTTAGTGTTGAACCCCAGGCAAGCCCCGGAGCATCCCTAAGCCTCCACCTATCTCTTTTTATAAATGCACCGGTCTTTATTAAATCGTGTGTTTGTGCATTTAAGTATAGGAGTTGGTTTGGAACCGTTGCTGCATATCTACCTTGTCTACTATATATGTGAACCTGATACTATTACTAGACAGGTGACCGATCTTATGCTTAGCCCTGCTTAGACCGGTAGAAGTCGGGTGATTTCCTGTCATCCGCGAGAAAGTCGGGTGATTTCCTGTCATCCGCGAGTGTAGGTGGTGACTGACAAGATCCACATGGTTGGCTATATGTGTCACCATGCCACAATGAAATAATGAGAGAATCAAGGCTAGGTAGCGGGGAGCTGCATGACATGGGTCATGTTGACTTCGGTGCTGCTTGCGGCCGACTAGGACTGAGGCCACCACACATCAGTTGAGATTGAAAGACGTCATCACATAGCTGGCCAGATAAGTCGTTCTGACCGCGAAGCCGAGTATTTCTTTCTGAGCCGGGAATTGGGCGTGATAAGGCAGACATATTCTGGAGGTAGGAAGGATGTGCGGAGACACCATCTTACCAAGGGCAGGTCAGGGACCTGATGCATCCTGGAAGTGGGTTTGTCTCTGAGAATATGGACCCCTCCAAGCCCGCGATACATATTATGTCTCAGAAAGATTTAACGGTGGCCCAAGAAGCCAGTGGCTCGGCTGACAGGGTTTGTGATTGGCATATTTGCCAGCTGGTACAATCGATTCGTATCGCTATCTCTCCTGGTTAATGAGAAACTGAACTGATCTTCTGATGAGGTAGAGGTTAACAACTTGAACGTGATTATTGGTGAGATGAGGTTGATATCTGTGGATATCGGAAATCATATGGTTTTATTGATTGCTATAATATCAAGTGATTGTTTAGTATAGCTGCAAACCTTAGCTTAATAGCTTAACTGAAATCGAAGCTGAATCACATCTAAAACTTATAAGTTGAGGAACTATTGTAGTAATGCTTTTTTTCTGCAAAAATGATGCTATCTCCTGAACTCCACCAAATAAGCCTTGCATATCCTTGAGAGTCTTTTTATTTACTTCCTGTCGGGCAAGTCTAGCTGAGTACAATTGAGTACTCAGGGTTTTATTCCCAATGTTGCAGGAGGAATGCTTGGTTGACTAAAGAGTTACTTCTATCCTTCGGGAGAGGAAGACTAGACCTTGGGCATGGTCATGTTATCTGTCTCATCTATGTTGTTGTGACTGGTCGGTACTTGGCACTGTATTATGAAATTAAGCTTATGTAAAATGATTTCGTTTCCGCTATTGAACTTTTATGTAAAAGTTCATCTTGTACTCTGATGTATTTGAAATATGTGCGAATCTATGTATCATGTGTATGTGTACAGCTGAGTTTCTGCGATCCTTGGGGTATGTACTGTGTAAAAGTTTAAAATCCTTCGAGATTTCACGGACTACCGGGTTTATATTGGCTCAAGTGTGGCTTGATAGCTGGGAAAACAGCTGTCACTGTACTTGTGCTCGTATAAATTGGTCGGTTCTGTTACAGTTGGTACCAGAGCAAAAATTCAGCATGTACCGTCACATGAGTATTTAAAAATAAAAAGTTTTGAGTTTGCAAAACTAATTACCAACTTATAGCTAGATATAGGTGTTTTTAAACAAATGGTTTGAACAAACTAAGTGTGCCAAGGACCAAGTCTTATAGCCCATATTAGGATTATTAGGTGGCTTATGTAAGTACTAACTGGGAAATTGCATCATGTCTCTATTTGCGGTTCATTTGGTTTTATTGTGCGGATAATTATGAATTGTCGGTTTCTTATTGCTTCTTATGTGCCAATGTGCCACGTCGAATGAGGTAAGGTGAGATGTGAGTGTACGATCGAACAACCGTCGATCTATGGTGAGTGTTTATGGTTACTGAAGTGAGTACATGTGATTCATATGTGTACTTATGGAAGTATGATGGAGTAATTACTTTCATGGGGTCGCAAGTGCTCATGGGAGCATTTCTGGCAAAAAGTGCTTCTTATTGCCATGCATACATGTGGGGTTGGGCTGAAATGAATCTTCTGCAGGTACGCTAACCTCGAATGTGTATATGGTAGTTAACGACTAGCTATATACCGAGAGAGTACGTAGGTTATGCCACCGACTTAGAACGTATTTGCCATGTTATATAGGCAACTAAGTGAGAATGAATAGGACGAGCATGCATCATGATTGTTGCATTATGTGATTGTTGCTTGTTGCATAAGTATGCTTCTTCTCACCCTTGTTCTACGTTGTCCGAATAGCCTTATTAAGTTTACAACTTGTGTTGCCTCTCTTCCTTGCTTGTTTTGAAATCATAAGAGTTGCTAAACCTTTAAGTAGCCTCTATAAGTATTTCTCAACCATAAATCTTGTCAGAAGCTAAACCAATTCTGCCTGTAGGCTTTTCATTTGACACAATAGACCCACCTGAGTTTTCTCTTAATGCTAGCCTATGGTTGTCATATGTTCTTGTTCAAGATCTATGAAACCATGCCTGCATTTTCTTTCATCTAAAGCCTTATCCAAATCCTATCTGGGGTGTCTCCTCTAGTCCTTCTAGATGTCATGATGATAGCTTGATCTCTGTTAAATTAGATCTTATAATCTTTTCTTTAGAAATTAGGTTATGCAAAATCGATCACCCTACAAATGATTTGATCTAATTTGTTCCTTACTTCCAGCAGTCTTCTCCATATCTAGAGAATGATTAGATTTCATTCAGCAAGGCTTGCCTACATCATGTTCATTGGAGTCTTTGCCCAAATCCTTGATTTGAACCTCTTGTCAGCTTACCCAGAAGTTTCCTCATAATCTTTTCATTATGGATTATGTTATGGTTTTATCAATTCAATCTCACAAATCATGCATTGAATCTGTCCCATGATCAAGTTGTTTTCCAAATCTCTCTAAAGGCCTAGCAATGTTGATTATTAAGAGTCTCCTAGTACTAATTAATGGTACACAAGCTCACGACATTGGATGGTCTGAAGGTTTCTTGATAGATGCGAGATGCATGTGGAATTATATAATCTCATGTTAGTTATTCTTGGTAGCTAACCTATAATTCCCTTATGCCATGTTTCTATCTAGACCCTCTCCTTGTTACTCACTTGAAGGAAACCATCTTGTGTGAGTTAAATCTCTCCTTCCCCATTTTCCTTGTATTCTTTCTGTATGAATCATGATGTTTGTCAACTCAACCTATGATTGTTGTATATAGTTGGTTCATGAGACATCTGGTTGTCTATGGTTATTTTCTTCTCAAGATGCTAGTCAATCTTTGTCCCATGATTTTCCCTCCTTCTATCTAATCTCTTGTAAATCATGGGTCGGGTAATCTCCATACTAGACACCTGGAAACCGCGTGGGACTGAAGCAAAGCCTCATGTACTGCTATTTTGGCAACTAATCTGTCTTCTAACTCATGTTTTCATTGCCAAATCATGCTCTTGTTGTCTATTAACCCTATAATTGATTGTAGTAGCTTACCTTCCCTCTGCGAAATGTCATCCTTGCACAAATCTATCCTTGCCACGCATAATTTTCTCATTGGTTGTATGTTCATTTATGTTGTTATGATCCATGATCGATGATACTGCGACGAAACCGAGGACATCCTGTGGATCGCAACCACTAGGCTGTGTTGCTCGGCACGTGCGGATATCGAGGTCTCTGGTCATGATAAATTGCAGAACTACACCGATGTGTAATATCTCGTATCTCCCAATCTATCCATGTTTCTTAAGATTTCTCGTTGGTCATGTTTGATAGTGGTTTTATGATTATTGACTAATGGTGCCATGACGAAACCGAGAACCTCTTTGTGGGGACGCCCAATAAAGTAGTGCTTCTCGGCACACGTTGGTATCACGGCCTCTAATCGTAATCCATTATGAAGTAATGCCAATGTGTTGTCTTCCATGGATTTTTCCTAAATCTATCTTTGAAGGTGTCTCTAATTCAAATTGATTTGTCCCTATATTTCTTGATCTATCTTGCAAAGTCTTTACCGACTCAATCCTTCAATGTTCTATCAGAAAGTACAGATGTTTGTCAAGTATGTAGCTTCCTTCAGAAGTCACAAAGAGAATGATCTTTGAAGAGCAAGTCACTGACATCAACATTGACATACTAAAAGATGTGGTAAACAAAAAAAATCTGACATGATCTAGTAGGGCATATCAACCAGCACCTGCCATTATTGTGGGATCAAAAGAGCACAGGAACTTTAAAGTTATCTGCAAAGTATCAGTCAGGCAATAGTTAGCAGGATGTGATATGTTTTCTGATAGGTTATTTGCAAGTCCACTAGCTTCTATCCAAGTTCAATACCTATTTGCATGATGATCATACAGTTAAGATCAATCTTCTCATGCGTTGCTTCATGTCTGCTGACTGTGGTGACCATGTGCATGTATATCATCTGCAACCATTTGCTATAGAAGCTGAAGACGTAGAGCCTTTTTAGGGACAACTAACTAGTTACCCCAGTGTGAAGAATAGTCTGCAGCTAAGCAATGAAGTGTATTTGGTTCTTGTATCAAGAAGGAACAAGACCGGCCGTTATTAGTTTCTGCTCGATGAGATGGTTGCCTCTGCTGATGAAATGCAGAAGTTTGTTCATTCGCTCTCTCATATGAGCAATGTATTGCCCAATTGGATTAGTCTGTTTGACATAAAGAAATGGATGCATGAAATAGCCAAATAGATCACTATCAAGAAGTGTTGTTTCATGCTAACAAGTGTGTTCTGGGGGTATAAAGAAGTGTTTGACCATGTTTTTGAAGACCATGTCTCATAGAACCATGCTATGCAAGAAACCCCTAAGCCAAATGGTACTATTTGTAGCACCTTTATCTCCAAGGCCTTGCTATAATGAAGCCAATTCCATCTTTGTCAATCACTCAGATAGTGCAAACTATGGTTTCATCCTAGTGAAGAGCTACAAAAGATACCCCAACAGATGAAGTCGATACCATAGTACATCTTGGTGCAATCAGGTGCCCTGTTTGATACTCTATGGTATGGACAACAAAAAGGATATTAAAAAATCAGTTCCTTATTCTTGATCGGTCAAGGTGTTCTACCACTCAACTCCTGAGAGTGTAATGTGAAGACAAGTTGAATTATGTCAAACAACATATTTCAGATTTCTATTTGGAAACCCTCTGATCTCGGATTGCTGATGCAAAAATAAGAAGGTTTACCCAATGTCAAAAGTAGTTCAACAAGTTGGTTTTGTTAATTCATGGTTGTATCATGAAGAAAGTTGTACTCAAGTTGTTGGTAGAGGACTGCTTCTCAAAACTTTGTGAGTAAACACTCTACACAACCAACCTCATTAAACCTGCCAATCCGCTTCAATCTTGTTTATTCTCGGCTGCAAATGAGAATACCTAAGTTTGGGATTGCTCATCGGTTTTCCTCGTGTACAAAAAGGTTTTTGATTCTATGCAGGAATTTGTGATCTGTCCCATCAACCTGCACAATTCATGTCTGTCTAGACTAACCATCATGCAAATGTGTATGCCAAGTTGCATATTGCACAAACTTTTGCTACTGCATGGTGTACTCCAAACCATTGCCTTGGATCATGAACTATAGTTTTCAGCTTATTTTGGAAGCATTTACAAGAATCACCTTACTCGAGTAAATGCCTGCCAGAATCTTGTGCCTTGGAAGAAAATGGAGTGTAACCATATGCATCTGTATGCCTACACTTGTCACTTGATGTCCTCTGTGCCTTTTATCACGGAGTGACAGAAAACTTTGTTTACATAATGAAACTAATCCAGAGTTCGTCCTATTTTCAGCATAGCATACCTCAGGCTCTACCCAAATGACTGTTGCTACATAGACACGAGGGTTCCCTTATTGATGGACATCAAAAGCACTGAGCCAACAGAATCAGCCATCACATTCACCGTTCACTCGACAAACTCAAATAATTAGGTGTGCCATTAGAGAAGAGAAAACTGCACACATGGAACATTATGTAGCTTTCCATCAGACGCCAATTGCTTTGTCTGTAGCCGACATGAACCTTGTATGTTGGTTAGGCAATTTTCTCAGCCTCAGTAAATGTCTGCCTCTTCTATGATATCACCCCATATGAAAATAGTGGTGTATGCCATATCCACTAGAGAATAAGATGTTTTGAAAAACTACTCTTTAACGCTCCAATTCACACCCTGCATGCTGAAAGTGCTAATTAGGATGAGTTGTCTTGAAATCCTCCTAAATTAATTGGCAGTGTTATCTTGGATTCCTCCCAAGTAACAGTGCTTTATAGAAATCAATGAAGGAAATTCTTCAAACAAGAGTCAACTACAAAGAATTCTTGAATGATCAGAAAGTTGTCCTATCCTTAATGATCTCTCTTGCATTTGCACCAAGGTAAATAGAAGTACATGATATCTTGGAGTAACGACTCAACAAACCTCTGCCGCCCATACATTTTCATAAGCCATGAGGTAATCACCCCTGCCTATAAGCGCTATGGAATTTTTAAGTAGCTTCGTACTAGCACCGCCTTGAAAAAGGGGCTGACATGCTTCTCTACCCTTGAAAGCTCTTACGTTCTGAATCTCGGGACGAGATTCCTTTAAGGGGGGAAGGCTGTAACACCTCAGGTGTTAGTCACGAGCTAACCAGCGAGTGTGGACCTAACCAAGTTATGTCAATAAATGATCTTGATCACTATTTCATATTCATCTCCATCTACCATGATCATTGGAAATGGTTCATAAAGATCCGAATTGAGAATTCACATGGAATGACGAGTTATTCACTTAATTGGATTTATGGATTAAGTGAAGATGAGCATGCAAAGCCAACCAAACCTTGAAACCTTGCCCAAACAACTCTATTTGAACTCTACAACAAAAGTCATGAAGGACTCATGTTGAGAAAATGTCAAGGAAATACCTCAATTGGCCTAAATATCCACATTGAGCTCTCTAATGATCTTACTTTGACCAAAGTGGAAATACTATTTGTGAGCAAGGTATGAAGTTTGACCTTTAATAAAGGTTGAAGATATTTTGGAGTACAACAATTGTTATTTTTGGACTAACTCATGATTCAATCTCTAAGTGCCTCAAACAGTAGAATGAAGTTTGGCAAAATCCTGATTTCAGGATTTAAATAATTCTTAGTCTGAAAATGGTGTTGATTTCATGGCCTTCCCGTGTTCACCAAATTTTGTTAAGCAACTTGAGTTGGACCAAATATAAAAGTTGTCACAAACTCTTTGGAGCACAACATATTAAAATTTGAGGTCAATCCGACTTCGTTTGACAAGAGTTGCCACTCGATCTTTGATCGTAATTAGCTTGTTGACAGCATCAACTTTGAGCCTAATTATCTCTCAAACCAGAGCTGTTCTGGCTATGACCTCTAAATACAAATTCAAGAGCATAACTAGGTGAACAACTTTCGTATTTGCACCAAGATTGGAATATGCCCATAAGATGCCAAAATCAGCCGTCCAAAACCCAATCAACAGCGCACGCCACGTGCTCGCTCTTTTGCTGCAACCAAGGACGCGTGGCAGCGCCGCTCTGGAGCTCCTGCTCCATTGCCGGCCACCACCACCTTCCCTTCCGCGCCCCAGCTCAAAATGGAGAGCACCAGGGAGCCCTGTGCTCATTCCTACTCCTCTCCCTCGCTCTCCGGCTCCCCTTTCCGCCTTCCTTTGCCGGCGCTGTGCTGCTGTTGGCGTGCCGCCATGGCCGCCAGCTCGCTGAGCTCGAGCGTGCCATCGCTCTCTCCCTTCCGGTCACTCTCTAGCCCGACTGAGCTCTCCACCACCTTCCTCGTGTCATGCCGCCCCCACCGAAGCCCTCTCCTCGGCACTCTGCTCGCCGGAGCGCTGCCAGCGACGGGCGCCGCTCGCCGGAGCCACCGTCGTGCACCGCCAGGCCGCCTCGAGTCACCTCGGGCCGCGCCACCGGCACCAGCAGGTTCGTCGGAGGACGGGCTACCTTCAGCCCCGAGCTGCCACAGCCGAACGCCGGCTAGCCGGAGATGGCCGAGCCGGCCGAGTTCCATCCCCTGCCGGCGTTCCGAGGAAGAAGAAGAACAGCAGGCCGACTCCCTCATTCTCTCTTTGTGTGTATGACAGGTGGGGTCCAGCGGTCAGCGGGCCCCGCGTGTCAGCTTCACTGGAGAGCTTGCCGGGTGCATGGACCGTGTGGATCTAGCGAGATCAGGGGTTAAATGTGTATTCGGTTTTCATTTCAGATTTCGTGCTATTAATTGTAAAATCAATATCTAGTGTTTGGGAGCTCCAAAAATGATGAGGCTTGTTTTGTTGAATTCGTGGTAAAGTTTTCTGCATGTTAGTGTAGTTGGTTGTGTCATGCATGACTGTATTTATGCTGTAGAAATTCATTATTGAAATGTGGATTAGAAGTTCATTTAAATTATCCCGATCCACATCTTGAGAAATATATGTCCAAAAATCATGATTCCAATTTTGTTAGTCTTCTAATGACATGCACTAGCTCATAAAAATATAAAACATATAGGTTGTTTACTATTTTATTGGTGTTTCCCATTTATCTTTTTAAATAGGAAATAAATGGTTGAATTGCTTGTTATTTTTGTATCTGAAGTTATATTGCTCCAAATGATATGAAAATTTATTTGTAGACTCTTGGCATGTTGTGTGATGTCTGGTTAAATTTTTGGGATTTATGGCACAAGTATGACTGAGTTATTGATTTATCTTGTTTTATGCCTAATAAGTAGTTTTAAATGTGTATTAATTATTATATAGGTGTAAAAATGGAAAATGGTGCTCCTCTACCTTTGTGTGATATTGTAGTAACCTGAGAAACAATAATATGGTCATATTGTTCTAGAAAATATTGAGTTTCATATTTAATTTGCTCTCCAATGCTTTATTGCATTATAGATTTGTTTATTTTGTAATAATTAAATTATGGAACCTGAGCATGTAAGATTTGAACCTTGGTCATGATTTGTAATCACCTAGCTCTCATAAAAGTTTGGGACTCATTTGAGATGTTTACCATATAACTTAAATAATTAACTAATGGGTTTTTATGTAATAATGAGTGAATAATTAAAGACAAATGAATGCATATATGTTTCTTGTGATTCCTTAATATGCTTTGGTCTGAGATGAGTCTTGTATGACCATGTAATCATGTTTGGAGCTATCTAAATAGCTCATTCCTATGTGTGCTTAGGTGATAAATAAGGGAAAAGTATGTTTTGCTTATGTGCTGAAATGGCTGCAGGTGTAGTCTCTGTTGTTGGGATGTTTTCCCCATCAAGATGATGTTGCATGTAAATGTGTTATATATAAAAGTTGTATCCAACTTCTATATCTAGATTGTCCTAAAATTTCTTGTTCATAGGCCTAATAGTTTAGGAGTTATGGCTTTTGGATGACTGCTGTCAGGTTTTGCCAATTTTCTGTCTAGATCTGATTGATTGCATTATTTGACTGAGTTATGCTTTGAATCACCTCTTGGTGATAATAGAAGAGTTTTAGTAAATTTCATTGGCTTTCTAAATTGTCTAGGATCATCCCTTTTGGCGGTCCAGATCCCTAGTTTTGATTGTTTGAAGTGGGAGGACAGAATCTGTCCAAATCTGGACAGAGCTGCCTTCTTTGTGTTGTTTGACCTTTATATGAATTAAATCATCTGAAGAGGAAAATAAAAAAGTTGTAGACAATTTCAATAGATTTTCAGAAAGGCTTAGATCACCCTGGTTGGATGTATATAGCTTCAGTTATGGTTGAATCTTGTGCTTGCTGTCCTGCTGTCCTTAAAATGCCTATGTGAGATTATGATTGCTTCCATGTTGCTTTGCTTGGTGTGTTTGTTATCTCATGGTTCAGTGACTGTAGATTAACATGCCTTGTATTACTTCCTTTTATTCATATATGTGCATTGTGCATCTCATTTAGGTACGATAGATGAACACGTGAACATGAAGGATATGATGATGGAACTAACCACAAGACGGTGTGGTGGACTAATCACGAAGGTGGAAGGACTAATCGAGTGCTTGGATGGGAAATGCTCGTCGAACAAGTGTCATCTAACAAACACTAACTTAGTGTTGAACCCCAGGCAAGCCCCGGAGCATCCCTGAGCCTCCACCTATCTCTTTTTATAAATGCACCGGTCTTTATTAAATCGTGTGTTTGTGCATTTAAGTATAGGAGTTGGTTTGGAACCGTTGCTGCATATCTACCTTGTCTACTATATATGTGAACCTGATACTATTACTAGACAAGTGACCGATCTTATGCTTAGCCCTGCTTAGACCGGTAGAAGTCGGGTGATTTCCTGTCATCCGCGAGAAAGTCGGGTGATTTCCTGTCATCCGCGAGTGTAGGTGGTGACTGACAAGATCCACATGGTTGGCTATATGTGTCACCATGCCACAATGAAATAATGAGAGAATCAAGGCTAGGTAGCGGGGAGCTGCATGACATGGGTCATGTTGACTTCGGTGCTGCTTGCGGCCGACTAGGACTGAGGCCACCAGACATCAGTTGAGATTGAAAGACGTCATCACATAGCTGGCCAGATAAGTCGTTCTGACCGCGAAGCCGAGTATTTCTTTCTGAGCCGGGAATTGGGCGTGATAAGGCAGACATATTCTGGAGGTAGGAAGGATGTGCGGAGACACCATCTTAACAAGGGCAGGTCAGGGACCTGATGCATCCTGGAAGTGGGTTTGTCTCTGAGAATATGGACCCCTCCAAGCCCGCGATACATATTATGTCTCAGAAAGATTTAACGGTGGCCCAAGAAGCCAGTGGCTCGGCTGACAGGGTTTGTGATTGGCATATTTGCCAGCTGGTACAATCGATTCGAATCGCCATCTCTCCTGGTTAGTGAGAAACTGAACTGATCTTCTGGTGAGGTAGAGGTTAACAACTTGAACGTGATTATTGGTGAGATGAGGTTGATATCTGTGGATATCGGAAATCATATGGTTTTATTGATTGCTATAATATCAAGTGATTGTTTAGTATAGCTGCAAACCTTAGCTTAATAGCTTAACTGAAATCGAAGCTGAATCACATCTAAAACTTATAAGTTGAGGAACTATTGTAGTAATGCTTTTTTTTCTGCAAAAATGATGCTATCTCCTGAACTCCACCAAATAAGCCTTGCATATCCTTGAGAGTCTTTTTATTTACTTCCTGTCGGGTAAGTCTAGCTGAGTACAATTGAGTACTCAGGGTTTTATTCCCAATGTTGCAGGAGGAATGCTTGGTTGACTAAAGAGTTACTTCTATCCTTCGGGAGAGGAAGACTAGACCTTGGGCAAGGTCATGTTATTTGTCTCATCTATGTTGCTGTGACTAGTCAGTACTTGGCACTGTATTATGAAATTAAGCTTATGTAAAATGATTTCGTTTCCGCTATTGAACTTTTATGTAAAAGTTCATCTTGTACTCTGATGTATTTGAAATATGTGCGAATCTATGTATCATGTGTATGTGTACTGCTGAGTTTCTGCGATCCTTGGGGTATGTACTGTGTGAAAGTTTGAAATCCTTCGAGATTTCACGGACTACCGGGTTTATATTGGCTCAAGTGTGGCTTGATAGCTGGGAAAACAGCTGTCACTGTACTTGTGCTCGTATAAATTGGTCGGTTCTGTTACACAAACGAGGTTCCACCTTTCCCATGACACCTATGTGTTTCTTGGAGTGCAAAGAAAATAGTTTTCGTGCCTATGGTAGGTTAGAAGCAAACAGTGCTCCTATCTTTTATCTTGGTTTGACAACGCATCCAAATGACGTTCCACTTCTCCCATGACACCTATGGTTTTCGTGGAGTGCAAAGCAAATAGTTTTCGTGCCTATGGTAGGATCGAAGCAAACCGTGCTCGTATCTTGCATCTTAGTTTCACAACACATCTAAACTCATCCAAACGAGGTTCCACTTCTCCCATGACACCTATGTGTTTCATGGAGTGCAAAGAATATAGTTTTCGTGCCTATAGTTGGTTCGAAGCAAACCGTGCTCCTGTTGACGGTGGATATACCCTAAAATTTCACAATCAAACACCGTCAACTGGCCTCGGATTCAAAGGAGAATAAACACAACATGCGCATATTTTATCAATAACGAGTTCCACTTGTACTCTTAGCTTGTGATTGCAGGGAACACCAAACCCGTGCAAAAGTGAGCAGCTAAGGGTGGGCCCCAGGCCACCACATTTCAACATGGTGCATACGACATCAAATGGAAGAGATCCAAGCCCAGCGTGGGCCCACCCAAGGGTCGGCCGAACTAGCCATGGGGCCCACCTGGCACTGGTGACGTGACAGGATCCGTGTGACACTCCAACCAAGTCATTTCATCCATCGGATCAACTTGTGCTTTCATTCAATGGTGGAGATCAAAGACATAAGGATTGAGGCATGAAACGAAGCAATCAAGATAGGACAAGTACTAGGGGAGACCCTATGACTGGTGGGGACCACACCTGGCCTGGCCCCACCCATCATAGGGGTCGGTCGAACCAGTTGATGTGGGCCCCAGCCACCGACGTTCCCCACCGACTCCAAGCATGCTTCCCATGTGCTCAAATTGCCAAGACCGTTCCATTTTGAGGTGGTTACAAGGCGGTGGATCCAAGGTGGAGAGTTGAGGAGCACACGGATCGCTGACGTGGCATCCCCCCACTCTCCACTATAAATAGAGACTGCCTACTCCTCTTCAAGACACACAAGACACCCAAGAGTCACAAGTCACAAGAGTTTTACTCTTTAGTAGTAGTATTAGTCTAGTGTGGGAGTTAGAGTCGAGTCGAGCTACGCTCGGAGTCTCCGGAGTCGCCTGCTGGAGAGTCTGGTATAGCTCTTGTACCTTTCCCTCTGTAAGACTTTACCTTTATTAATATATTATCTTTACTTTACTTTACTAAGTCTCTACTTAGTGCATTACTATTCTTTATAGTATTGTTGTGTTTTGTCTTAACTTATAGTTGAGTTATATTGGATAGTGATCCTGTAACCAGCTCACGTGTGTAGTTCATCTTCTGTCATAGGGTACGCAACTGGAGTAGTAAGGCTTAGTGTAAGCGTGGTGCTCAGACTAGATCTTGCCTTTGAATGCCGCTTGTCGCATGGATTGTTTGTGGGTGCTAGCAAGTGGTGACAGCCCTGTCTAGTGTTAGTATCCCTCCACGTGTTTTAGGCAAGTTCTTAAAAGGTAGGCTCCCATAAGAGAATAGCCGCTTCGGGTAGAGGTTATATCCCCTACTGTCTCGCCTATCCCCTACACACCGGAAGTAAGATAGCTGTCTTGATATACTTCATCTATTTGATAGGATAATTCACAAGAGTAAAGTAAGTGTCATAGGAGTCTTATACTCACTCGTTGTCCTCCCACCTAGATATACTCTACTAGTTATCTTAGTTATCTCAAAACCTTGTAATGTGTTGGTGTCATTACCCTTTCCTCTATATATCGATTTACCCCCCTATCACTAGTTGATACTAAGTTGCTATAGACTTAAGGATCTCTCTCTTTTTATTAATTATTCCTAGCAACCGCTTTCTCTTGGGATAAAAATAAATAACGATACCTTGGAATACTCCCGGGTGAAGTGCTACAGCGGTATATTCTGTGCGCTTGCGGAATTATCCAATAGACATAAGAAATACCCCAGGCACATCTGGCGCCGTTACCAGAGATAGCCTAACACCCTGTCTCTGGTGGTCACGCTAAGAAGTGTCAACACTAACCCGCGCATTAGGCAATGCCTATGGTGGGGATGCCCGCTTGCTACAATGCTTGGGTAGCCAAAGATATAGTAACTCCAAGGAGGGACTTGGCTACACTCCCAAGAAAGGCAAGGCGGCCTTTGCAACTCCAAAGCCTAGCTTTGTGAGAAGCAATGGTCGGTTTTGCTACAAGTGCAAGCAAGTAGGGCATATTGAGGCAAATTGCATCACTAACAACAAGAACAAGCAAATAAAATTTGCAAGTGCAAAATCTATTAGGCTTGATTCTTGTTACATGCTTACCAAGGGTGAGAAAGGTGTCAAAGCTAAATACATTGGTACACCTAAAGAGAGCCCAAGGTTGAAGGCTATTTGGGTACCAAAGGCTTTGGTTGCTAACCTCCAAGGGCCCAAACAAGCATGGGTACCTAAAAGGCATTGATTTGTTTTGTAGGTAAATTACAAAGTCAGAGGGAGGCATTAGGTTCTTGATAGTGGGCGTTCTCAACACATGACCGGTGATGCAAGAATGTTCAACTAAATCAACTCTAGTGGCAATGAGTATGATAGTATCACTTTTGGGGACAATAGCAAAGGCAAGGTCAAAGGGCTTGGCAATATTTCAATATCCAATGACTTGAGCATTTCCAATGTGCTATTGGTAGAGAGCTTGAACTTCAATCTGTCGGTAGCTCAACTTTATGATCTTGGTTTCAAATGCATATTTGGTGTTGATGATGTGGAAATCATAAGTGTGGATGGTTCAAATTTGATATTCAAAGGATTTAGATATGAGAACCTCTACTTAGTGGATTTTGGTGCTAGAGAGTCTCAATTGTCAACATGCTTACTCTCTAAGTCAAGTATGAGTTGGTTATGGCATAGAAGGCTTGGTCATGTTGGAATGAAGCAATTGAACAAACTTGTGAAGCATAACTTGGTTAGAGGCCTTAAAGATGTTGAATTTGAGAAGGACAAGTTATGTAGTGCATGTCAAGCCAGAAAACAAGTTGGCAATACTCATCCCAAAAAGAGCATGATGAGCACATGCAAACCATTTGAGTTATTGCACATGGATTTATTTGGTCCAACCACTTATACAAGCATTCGTGGCAACAAGTATGGTTTGGTGATTGTAGATGACTTTTCAAGATACACACGGGTTTTCTTTATGATTGACAAGGGTGATGTGCATGCTATCTTCAAATGTTTTGTCAAGAGAAGTTGCAATGAGTTTCAAACTACCATCAAAAGAGTGAGAAGTGACAATGGTAGTGAGTTCAAGAACACAAGAGTTGATGAGCTATGTGATGAATATGGAATCAAACATCAATTCTCGGCTAATTACACACCTCAATCCAATGGGCTAGTTGAAAGGAAGAATAGAACTCTCATTGACATGGTGAAGATCTATGCTTAGTGAGTATGATGTGAGTCAACCTTTTTGGGCCGAAGCAATCAACACGGCATGCTACTACTAAAATAGACTATATTGCCATCCTATGTTAGAGATGACTCCCTATGAAATCTTGAATGGAAGAAAGCCAAATATTTCATACTTTCGGGTCTTTGGTTGTAAGTGCTACATATTGAAGAAGGGTGCTAGATTGAGCAAATTTGAGAAGAAATGTGATGAGGGATTCTTGCTTGGATATTCCACCACTAGCAAAACTTATAGAGTTTGGAATTTGGGAAGTAGTCAACTTGACGAAGTCCATGATGTTGAATTTGATGAAACCAATGGGTCACAAGATCAAGATGAGAATCTAGATGATGTGAGTGGACCTCAATTGGCAAAGGCTATGCAAGAGATGGACATTGGTGACATTAGGCCAACTCAAATAGTTGACATAGAAGATGACAAAGATCAAGTGCAAGTTCCATCCAATGATCAAGCTAGTGACTCTCAAGTGCAATATCAAAATCAAGCTAATTCATGTCAAGCAAATCAATCTAATGCTCAACCAAGCTGAAGCAATCAACCTCAAGTGTTCCAACTCGGAAATGTTGCAAAAGATCATCCTTTAGATCAAATTGTCTGTGATATTCAAAAGGGCGTGCAAACTAGATCAAGACTAGCATCATTTTGTGCTCATTACTCATTTGTGTCATTTGAAGAGCCGGAAAATATTGAGAAGGCATTGCAAGATAGTGATTGGGTGAATGCTATGCATGAAGAGCTCAATAACTTTCAAAGAAATGAAGTTTGGGAATTGGTAGAGAGACCAAAGAACTACAATGTCATTGGAACCAAATGGGTATTTAGAAACAAGCAAGATCAAGATGGTGTTTAGTAAGGAACAAGGCAAGATTAGTGGCACAAGGGTACACTCAAGTGGAAGGATTGGACTTTGGAGAAACTTATGCTCCGGTTGCAAGATTGGAGGGAATAAGGATTCTTCTAGCATATGCTTGTGCTCACAACATCAAGCTCTACCAAATGGATATGAAGAGTGCATTTCTCAATGACTTCATCAATGAGCAAGTATATGTTGAACAACCACCCGGTTTCGAAGATGAGAAGAAACCCAACCATGTGTACAAGCTAAAGAAGGCACTCTATGGATTGAAAAAAGCACCAAGAGCATGGTATGAGAGGCTAAGGGATTTTCTCCTCTCTAAAGGGTTCAAAATGGGCAAGGTTGATACCACTCTATTCACCAAAATGTTTATAGTGACTTGATGATCATGCAAATCTATGTGGATGACATTATATTTAGATCAACAAGTCAAGCTTTGTGTGCGGAGTTTGAAGGCATAATGGCTAAAGAATTTAAAATGTCTATGATGGGGGAACTCACATACTTCCTTGGATTGCAAATCAAACAAATGAAGAATGGCACATTCATTAGTCAAGGGAAGTACACAAGGGACATGATCAAGAAGTTTGGTATGCAAGATGCAAAATCAATTAGCACTCCTATGGGCACTAGTGGAAACTTGGATGAGGACAAAAGTGGCAATATGGTTGATCAAAAGGCATATCGGTCTCTAATTGGAAGTTTGCTCTATGTCACCGCATCAAGACCAGATGTCATGTTTAGTGTGTGCATGTGTGCTAGATATCAAGCATCTCCTAGAGAGAGTCATATGAAGGCCGCAAAGAGAATATTGAGATATTTGAAGCACACTCAAGATGTTGGATTGTGGTATCCCAAGGGTGCAAAGTTTGAGTTGATTGGATATGCCGATGCGGATTATGTCGATTGCAAAATCAATAGAAAGAGTACATCAGGCACATGTCAACTCTTGGGAAGATCTCTTGTCTAATGGTCATCTAAGAAACTAAATAGCATATCACTCTCCACCGCTGAGGCCGAATACATTAGTGCGGAAAGTTGTTGTGCTCAAATCTTATGGGTGAAGGAAACTTTGAGAGATTATGGAATCAATTTCAAGAAAGTGCCATTGCTATGTGACAATGAGAGCGCCGTCAAGCTAACTCAAAACCCAGTTCAACATCAAAGAACCAAGCATATTGATGTGAGGCACAACTTCATTCGGGATCATCAACAAAAGGGTGACATTGACATTCAAAGCATTGGAACCGATGATCAATTGGCCGACATACTCACCAAGCCACTAGATGAGAAGATGTTTTGCAAGTTGAGGAACGAATTGAATATTCTTGATTTCTCAAATATGAGTTGACACCACCCCAAACATATGTGACATGCCTTTACTCCGACAAAGCAAGGTAAAATTGTTTGACATGACATTCATACTCGCTAGGACATGTTTAGAGCATATAGACATACTCAACTTAGGATCATTCATGGAAATAATTTTTTTATGGATATATGCTACCACTATTGTTTTTCTTGCTTAAATGGACTAGTGGTAACATATGCCATGTGTATGTGCTTAATCCCCTAGTGTTCAATCTATTTCATGAGCTATAGGTGTATAACTTAACATGGGCAAGATAATCCCTAGTGGCGTGAAGAAGCTTGTCCTTGGATCAAACTTAGTTATATATCCTAGGCAAATGCACTAGATTGAGCCAAAGTGACAAATGAACTCTCTTTCCAAATCAAATGACCTTGACAACTTCTCTCCACTAAAATTAACCTTTTTTGAGAAATTGTTGACAAAGGGGGAGAGATAGTTCCAAAAGAAAGAGAAAGCGCGATGAACCATCATTAGGACGATGATGGGAGAGCAATAGGCCAAAGGAAAGGGGTAATTAAAATTTTGAAGCACACAAGTAGGGGGAGCAATCACATATGCAAGTTGTTGCATTAGGATGTGCACTAATCATATGATTGCTCATTGCATTTGTACTTACGTTCATATACATGCTTGTGTGGTGTATTGCTAGTAGTAGGACTTGAATGATGATTTGAACAACTAGCATGTGTAGGAGTAACTAGTTGGTCTTGTACTTTCAAGTGGTAACTAGAGCTTGTTTATAATGTGATCTTACGGTATGCTCTAGTATTTGTGATCTTCTAGTTACTAAAGTGCTAAGGATGGTGTACATGGCAACTCTGATGGTATCACGCTTCAAAGGTCCATTCTATACACATTAGCATAATTTCTGGTAGAATTACTCTCTATTCAAATGCATATGTGCTAGCTTTTAATCCAAACTCGATGCACATATGTAGGGGGAGCTAATACTACCAAAGTAGAACTTGT
Source organism: Eremochloa ophiuroides (assembly GCA_038502445.1). Taxonomy (NCBI): domain Eukaryota; kingdom Viridiplantae; phylum Streptophyta; class Magnoliopsida; order Poales; family Poaceae; genus Eremochloa; species Eremochloa ophiuroides. Next base: position 38,271,572 of record JAHLJS010000006.1, on the reverse strand, counting down.
GATGTTTGTCGAAATCCTTTCATGATCTACTTATGGACAAGCATGATAAGTTCAAAATCTTAATGCATATTTCTTTTGTAAGGGTTGTCATCAATTACCAAAAAGGGGGAGATTGAAAGTCCCTAGTTTGGTTTTGGAAATTGATGAAACCTAGCTACTAACTTAAGTGCTAAGTGTGTGTAGCCTAAAAGAGGTTAGTGGTGTGGAGGAAGTTGACATGAGCCAAGAAATGGAAATCAAGTGAAGAAATGGTGGAAAAGGAAAAGGATCAAAGAGCTAGAGGCAAAGGTATAAGTTAGGGCTCTTTGGTTTGGTGATCAAGGCACTTAGTGAGTACAATCACATTTAGGATAGTTGGCCGGACTATTAAGAGGAGAATTGTTTCGTGAACCCTGTCAGCAAGTGCTCTAGGTGCATATTAGTTGCATACACTTGATCTAACCTAGAGTGACTAACTTCGCCTTTTAATTGCGCTTAAAACCTGCTAATATACATGCCTAGAAGTGTGAAACACTAAGTTGTTAGCATCTAAAAGCAAGGTAGTTGAAGAGAGGGCGAAAGCAGCTCTCAGAGGAGCAGCGGACGCTGGTTGCGTCCGGTGGGTGCTCACTGGACGCGTCCCGTGTGCATTTGACCTCTCTGGAACCTCTCTGTGAAAGCACCGGACGCTTGAACAGTAACTCCAGCGCGTCCGGTGACTTAGTTCGTGCGTCCGGTGTTGAAGTCGAGGAACTGAATCGGTCCTAGCGTTCGGTGATCTAACAGCGGACACATCTGGTGCCGATTTGAGCTCTCTGGAAGCTCTCTGTTGTTGCACCGGACACGGGTGTCAGAGTGTCCGGTGTGCCTACTCCGCGTCTGGTGTGAGCGCGCGCAGGAATAAAATTCAAATGGCTAGTACACGTATCAGCGGGTGTTGCACCTGGACAACCACCGGACGCGTCCGGTGCGAACTTAAGGAGCGTCCGGTGTGCCTGATTTCATTGTAAAATGGCTAGATCCTTGAGCTCGCTTATAAATAGGAGTGTGGCTGCCTTGGGGAAGAACTCTTGCGCATTTTGAGCTTCCTAAGCCCCTTCGCTCAGCACACTCCCTCCAACTCTCTCCCTTTGACTCAACTCAAGATTTTGATTGAGAGAGAGTGAATCAAGTGTAGTGATCATCATCATGGATCCTAGTGCACTTGGTGGCTTGGTGGCGGAGTAATTATTGTTACTCTTGGTGATTTCCATCACCTAGCCGGTTTGGAGGTGGAGAAGGTGTGGAGAAGCTTGGTGATTGTGCTTGCTCACACCGGTAGATTGTGAGGGGTTCGTGCCTACCCCGAGCGGAGAGCACAAAGGTAACTCTAGTGGATTGCTCGTGTAATTGAGCTACTTCCTCCACGGTAGGTCCTTGTGGTGCCTTGTGTAGGCTCGGTGTGTGATACCGATTAGCCACCGGACCACCGGTTGATGTCAACACAACGGGGACGTAGCGTGCCGTCAAGCACGTGAACCCTGGGGATAAATCTTGGTGTTCATATTGATTTCCTCACCTTCGAGTGAGTGACTTGTTGATTATCTCGGTGATTGGCTTCATCCCAAGGCAAAGGTATAACTTTCAAAGCGCTCCTCCTTACCTTGTGCAAAGTAGTTACTTCTCTAGGTAGTTTGCTTTGTGTAGTTGTGTAGTTGCTTTACTTGTTTGTGTGGTTTAGTGCTTAGAGTATACTAGACTTGTGTAGGTGGCTTGCTTAGACTAGTTGTTGCTTTAACATTGCAATTATAGCCTCTTGTGGTACTAATCATTTGTTCTAGTGGTTTGTAGAATTTTCATTTAGGCTATTCACCCCCTCTAGCCAACTCGGACCTTTCATCCTCCCTTCTCCTGGCAAGATTTTCCTCCTTAGCTTTGAGACGGATCTGATCGGCCCTGATCTATCGCTCTTTGTCCTCCCTGATTTTGCGGTCAACCTCACGAGCCTCATTCATCCTCAGAAGATATTGAGTTTTGTCTTCATGCTCCTTCGGGCGCCTCTGTGGCCATGCGGGCATCTCCCGATCCACCCATTGGATCCACTTGCAAGGCTACATGTGTGGATGTAAAGGATCAAAGTGTGAATAGTTTACAAGAAACGAAAGAAGAAGTTGATAGTACCATGAAGTCGTCATCCAGATCTGGGCACTCGAAGTACCTACACCCATAGTGCCGGTCCAACTCCATCCACACTCACAACCTAGTCACAAACCCACAACGACACTTTAGCCGGTCACGCCATGATGGTAGCTGGGTTAGGTCAGTTGTCCATGACGACATTATAGTTGAATGAGGAGGGTTTGGAGAAGAAGATGTGTGCTATGCTAACTCGTCGGATGTCCTTAAATAGGTCAGGCATGGAGTAAAGTAGTAAATTCATGGACCCGAGCATTTTCAGACTTAGTCCTTTATAGGCTTTATAGAGTTTGTTTTTTTCAATAAGTGCATATACCCTAGCCTTTTTTGTTCCACACCTCAGGTTACACAGTGAGTAGCCTTTTCAGTGGCTTGGCAAATCAAGAGTAGCTTGTTCAATCAGTCCAATTTAACAGCGACTAGCCTTTTTAGTGATTTAGAGGGCTTGCGAATAGCCTTTTCAGTGCATAGCCTTTTCAGCGAGTTGTCAATTCAATTCATGGCCTCCTTTTAGTGCACAGTGACTAGCCTTTTCAGTGAGTTTGCCAGACCGAGAATCTAGCCTTTTCAGAGTACTTCAAAGTGTTGTGCTCAATTAACTCTGCATTAATTCAGTTCTGTTGAAACACAATGTCACCCCTCGGCTCCCTCTATAAATATGGGATGGTGCTGGCCGAACATCACCTGTAATACAAGATGTCTAGACCAAAGAATTGGGGGTTTGGGGTTGGGAAGGGCAAGGGCACGGTGGAGAGCAAGGGCCCGCCAATAATATGGGATGATGGGGATAGTCTTGGTCCCGAAGAGTTCGAGCAACCCATTGATAGGTTTCCAGAAGAAAGCAGGAGTGATTATGGTCTAGAAAGACCTCTGAGGGACTACGTGAAGAAGGATAAAGAAGTGTGGCCAAAATACAGGAAGGGTGAGGACTGCCTGGTGCAGATGTACACCGAGGGGGGATACACAGGGGCCGGCGATTCTTCAAGTGTCCCTATGCATATGTAGTGTTTTCTTGTCATTTATTTCAGTAATGTATTTCGCAACATAAAAGCATGCTAACAAATCTATTCATCGCAGACCTCGTGGGCAGAAGGCAGTTGTGGGTTCACTAAGTGGGTGGACCCTCTACCTATTACCCCGCATTTACAGTACATCTGGTACCTGTAGGACTGCATCAGCTCGCTCGGCCCAAGCTATAGCTCGAGCCACAACAAGGAGGAAGATGAGGAAGAAGGCAACAGTGGGGCCACATTGCAGGAGCCAATATGCACAGACCCGTACTGCCGCTGCCGTCATCACAAGAACAATGGCAATTCGCTGGCATTGCCACCGCCACCACCTCCGCCAATGGGCGGGTACTATGGGGAAGGTGCCACACAGCTCAATATGTGGTAACACTACTAGTAGGCTCTCCGATTGTCGGGTCTATGTGTGTTGTGCATGCTTTAATTACCTAAGGCATGTTAGGTCTAGTGCAGAGAGTCTTAACCCTTGTTTAGTTCAGATTCTCACATGCCAGTTCGTGTATGCATTGTATGTTTTTATTTGCAAAGGCATGTTAGGGTACATACATGCCTTTTCATGTGTTCTGCATGTTCGTATGGTTTTGTAATATGTTTGACAAGACAAGAAATGTTCGCAATTCAAGTGTACTGGAGCGTTGCCTCCATTCAATGCAATGTAATCGGCAAATACGATTGGATGAAATAGTAATGCATTAGTACGTAACATCCATGGAAAATTGTGATCATGCATGCATGCGCCATCAATCTGCATGACGCCAACGCTTAGGGCCCTGTGCTCCTCGGCAACGAACCTAGTCCGTCGAAAAAGTGAATTGCGGTGGAGGGCGACGCTGGCGTGGTGGCGGGGTCGGGTCTACAAGCTGAGACGGCTGCGTCGGCTAGGTCGGCAGCGGTGCACAAAAAAGCGGTGAGGGACCGGCCTCATCCGGACGACTAGGCGGAGTACCGCCTACGTCAAAGCTCCCGAAGCTGCTCATCCCCTCTGTGTACTCGCTTGTAGAAGCAAGTGTCCCTGCACAACGAAAGTGTGGTCATGTAACGCTTGCGGTGCACGTATAATATACAAATATATTAAATACCCATTGAAGTGGTACCTAGGCGTGTAGTACGTCGTATGGAAGACCCTCCGGGAGGCACAGGAGTAGCTGCAGGCAGGCCCTGGTCATCGTGCCCAACGATGTCCATGGTGTACCAGCACGATGCTCGACGTACGCCTGCCAAGCATCGTTGGCCCAGTTGTCGAAGGGCGGCCACCAACTCTAGCCTACCAACCTGTGGAGGGTTCTACTCGTACCGCTACGCATACGACAGAAGCTCGTGGCCAACGTCCGTTCATATATCTGTCTGCAAACAAGTCATATATAGTTTTGAAATGTTGTTGGCAGTCATAACCCAAGTAATAATAGTAAAAAGAATTACTTAAAAAATTAGTGTTACCAGTGTATGGAACGCAGCTGGTGGCTCCATCGCGAAGGTGTCCGTGATCTCTGCTTCATATGGCTCGGTGTCCACTGGTACTGGGAAGCAACGAATGCGTGTAGCTCTGTGCAACCAATGCAAGTACTGTGGATACTCGTCCTCGTCGAAGGGCCCACCTAGGTCGTGCACGTCGGTCGCCACCTGTGCCCATGCGTCCACCGAGGGCACCACCCTGTCCACCTAGGACTGCTCAAATGCTATCCCTTGGCCTTTTGACTCCACCTGCAAAACAAAATAAACTGAATAAAATTGTAGAATGAAACAAATGGATGGCAGTAACAGAACACTTACCCGTGGGACGCGTCAAGCTGAAGTCAAGGAAGGAGGAACACTTGCCCGCGGCCAAACTGACGAGTCACCTGGCCTGGACAGTACGGCTCGATGTTAACGTCGAACACCAGTCGTTTCCTCATCAACCAAAGCTCCTGGTCACGGTAGCACAACTCGGACACACCGTGTGGTCCCGAGCCTGGACGTCGTGCGCTGCATAGGGAGTCCACCGAACCCTGTTAGGTGTGAGCTGGTCCATCGCGGCTACGAATGCCGTGTACGTGCCTTTTCCCGTGCCAGTTGCCCACCTCAGCTGCAAAACAAAAATCATTAGGACTAGTCGCCATAGTACGAAACAGTAAGCTGAAATGCGGATACGTATGTCAGGACACAACCAAAGTTTGCCCATCGTTGGCGCATCGATCTCGTCGGGTACACCAAACTCATCGAACAAGTACATCCTGCCCTCGTACGCCTCGTACGACGACAGGGTCGGCCTCCCGATGTCGAACTGCTCAAAGGACCAAGCATCAACAACAGTGGACACCCAGCCAATGTGCCTGTCGTCGTCCACCGAGTGCACGCGTCACACAGAGCTCGGTACATACTAGCCAGCACCGCCGAGCCCCAACTGTACTGAGCGATGTCCTCAAGTGGTGCGTACGCTATCTGCACAGCGTAGTGGACGAAGTGCTTGTCGACGGTGTCGTGGTGAGAGCTGGTGAAGAGTACCCAACCGAACAGCCGCAACAAGTATGCCTCCAGGTGTTGCTGCACCCGCCACTTGGGGTCCTCGTCTGTGAGCCTCTCTGCACGGAACTGAGACAACCACGCTTTGGGCGAGCCATGGTGGTCGTGGAAGCCGAGCTGCTCCTCTCCCGTGTGAGGGTGGAGAGCACCCTGGAACCGCTGCAGAAGCTGCTCCTCCTAGTCAGGTGGAACGACAACAAGGCCTATGGGAACACCAGCAAGTGGTAGACCAAAGAGCATGGCGACGTCCTCCAAAGTGATGGAGACCACACCAACTGGAAGGTGAAATGTGTGTGTCTCGGGTCTCCAATGGTCCACCAAAGCAGAGAGCACAGCACGGTCTACCAGGAAACGTGCACTCCTATGGCGGTGTCGCTCTACGAGACGAGCGAACGTGAGCAAGCCAGCTGCACGCAACCTGTATGCAACCATATAAGACAGATTAATGAAATTGGAATATTCATGAAATTGAACCTGGCACCCACCCTACTAGGAAAGAACAACGCTTACCTGGGAACCCAACGCGGGTCAAGAAGCCACAGCTCGTCGTGCGTCCGAAGGCGTAGGGCTGTTGGAAGCTACCCATCCACCAAGTGAGAGTGGTGCCTCTGATTGACAATGGGGTCGATTAGCTCCATACCTACCATTATACAGAACAATACAAAGCAACAGATTTCGAATATGATAACACAATAAATATTAGAGCACTTCCGAAAAATAAGTAGTACAAAACAAAAAAATTACAACACCAGTTCATAAGTCAAATATTACAACACTTCCAAAACATAAATAATACATAGCACTAATATTACAACACCATTTTAAAGTGTCAATTATTACAATAATTACGTCGCTGCATAGATCATTGTTTTGGAATACCCGCACTTCCGTTCTATCCGGTAGCCTATGTGTTGGATACATGCCACAGTTTTTCCTCAAATGCTCTCCACCGCACGCAAGACAGTATGGACGCCTATCTGTAGTTTCAGAAGCGTCCATATCATTCCTGATATGATGACTCTTTCGATGCCCCTTTGTCTCCACCCTTTTCTCAGGATCCGGAGACCAGTAACGGTCCTCATCCTCAACCCGCTTACTGAAATTAGCAACGGCCCTCCAACCTCGCAGCTCGCCAGACCATGTGTTGAACACATTCTCCTTCCAAAAGTAGGGGGACACAAACGTCATTAGAATGTTGGCTTTCCCACAAGCAGCAAGTACATAGGAGCAGGGATAATGGTAGTACTTTAGCTTGTTACATGTGCACTCGCACTTATTCTCTTCTGGCCACAGCTGACACTCCATAGTTATTTCGCTCGAACCAGTGCAAAGTCCACCTTTATCACGCAACATGACTTCGAACACAAGGTCCAGATTTCCAACATAGAAGACGGTGTGCATCGACCCTTTGGCACTTTTATCTTGTAGGTATGCATGAATGGTCAGTGAATAAGTCATAAGTGGATTCTGCGCAACTACGGCTGCCGCTGCACATCGCTCTCGCAGGTAAACCATTGTACCTCTCAGGATACCCTCCAAAAGTGCAACCAGAGGAAGGGACCGTGTGCCTTTAAGCACCTAGTTGTAAGCTTCTGCGAGATTTGTGGTCATGCAGCCAAATCGTGCACCTTACTTGTCATGTAACAAAGACCACTTCTCGGGGTCTTCCTCTTGAATCCATTGAGAGAAACAAGTTAATGATCTGCCCCCTTACATTGATGTGTCTTGCTTCTGGGCTCGTTAGGGAGTGGACCAAGGCCTTGCGGCTCCTCCTCTGTTGCCACAACAGGGTGCTTGCGCACTTCTTTCATGTGGCTATTGGTAAGCTCATCTAGGCGTTTCCAAATGAAGTCAAATTTCCTTTTCTGGTTCTTCTTGCATAGCCTCTTGAACAAGTCCTGGAGACGCTTGCTCTTGAACTACTTATAAAAGTTGGTAGCCAAATGCCTCATGAACCAACGGCTTTGTATATCTGGCCATTGAACCTCTGGATCTGCACCGTTCTTCAACTTCTCCATCGCATTCAATAAACCGGCATTCCTATCATGTAGCACACAGACGTTCTCCCTTCCTTCCACCAAAGCTCGTTTCAACCACTTTAGGAACCACAGCCAACTCTCATTGTTCTCAGATTCTACTAGTGCAAAAGCAATGGGCACAAGCTGTCACACCCAATTTTAAGGATAAAATGGGATGCATAATCTTATGTGCGCCCAGAGATCAGTCACACACATAAGCCAACAAATTGCATAAATTGTATCATAACCAATGTTTAATACATAGCGAATAATATCAAAGCCATTACAAAGCGAAAAAATAAAGATAACTCTCGCGGTAGCTCCATAGCACAGGGACATCGACTGGTGAAGCACAAGTCTAGTAGTCCTCTGGGTAGTCCTCATCACTATCACCATCTGTTACCCATCCGGGATTTTTAACCAAGTAATGAAAAATAAACAAGCGTAAGTACATGTCGTACTCAACAAGACTAGCATGGGTTCATGAGGCTCAAAAGGTTGACACGGTTTAACAGCAGGTTGCTTTTAATTAATCATCTTTTATGTAGTTGGATAGCAACAAGTTAATAAACCCATTCTCATGATCATAGTAAACACAATTAATGAGTAGCAATAAATAGATTAGCAACAAGTAAATATCACCCTGAAAGATAACTACTCCGTGAGTTTTCCGGGCCACTCGTGACCGTGAGCGCGGCTAGTATACCAGTTTTACACTCTGCAGAGGTTGTGCACTTTCACTATGAGCCGTGATTCCCATTTGCTCGGGTTAATTACTCCCATAACACTACCAAGGTGAGAGAGCAGGGTTTCACTATGAAGCCTTTCAAAGGTTCGTCTAACATGTTAGGGCCGTGAGGTTTCCTCAGCAAGCAGATGTAGAGCCCCCCTTCCATATGGCACAAGGTCACGCAGGTTATACACACATGGACAGAGGGCGCACTATACCCGAGTCGTCAAAGCCCCTCTTGCGCCTTTCGGTAACCTCTAACAAGCTAAAAAAGGTCCTCATACTGAGCTAAAACCAGAGCCATATAGCCCTCATAGTTGCACTGTAAGTCCCAGCTTTTGCTGACAGATCATTACCAAGGGGGTAGGATATGGTGCATCACAAAACTATGCTCCAATCCGCTAGTTCCATGTTGCAAAAAAACATCTTTTAATCCTTATTGCATATTCAATTAATCAGTTTACATGATCATGATATCAATAATGCACTAGCATCAATTACCACATGCATAAACCCATAGGTTGCATGGAACAGGATAACAAAACTAGGAAGTAACTATGGTTAACAAGGAAGACACATGCAAATGCAATTATTTATTTGGTGAATAGGACAACAAGGATGATCCATGCTAATACTTGCCTTGATCAGCAAACTCCTGGTGATCCGGGTTGTCACAGTACTGATCTTGATCACCCACGTATGGCTCACCGTCTATACTCGATCCATCATAACAACACACACGCATACAGGGGCAATCATGCATACAATAAGAGTTTTCATTAGAACAGTACACCAACAGAGAGAAAATAAATTAAAAAGGTTATAAAACAAATCTACGCGTTGCTACGATCACATCGATATAAAGTTTGCGCAAATCGGATTTAAAACGAGGAAGATATGAATTTTACAAGATTTATAATAGAATAATAATAGATTAAATATAATCTCGAATTTTAAGAGTGGAAAATATATGAAACAGTGATACCATCAGATAGATTATGAAATTATGAATCTAACGCAATTTGAATCGTTCAAATCGGAGCTAAAACGTGGAAATTATAAATGAAACAATTTTGAATTCAAATCTGAAAACACATTTTCATATATACCGAAAATAAATACGCCTTCAAACGTAATCTACTGAATACGCTAAGGGCTACGGGCTAAGCATTAAAAACTGCAGGGGGTTATTCGCAAAAACGCCGGCCGAATCGGTATGGGCTGCTCTTCGGCCGTCCGATTCAAAATCGGCGGATCAGATTAACAGAGAGGAGGGGTGGCGGTGCTCTCGGCCGGAAAACAGAGGCCGACGGCGGTGCCATGGCCGGAGGGCCGCCGAAGAAGGTGAACTCGGCCCTCAGTGCATGAAATAGGTCGGGAAGGGTACCCATAGATCGGGAAGAGCGTCGCAAGCTCACCTAGGGTGATGGGAAGGTCGGAAATCGACTCGGAGATAGCTCGCGGCGTGACCCGGCAGACGGTGGCTCTCTGCAACGGCGGCGGAGGCGTGTCAGTGCACAAATCGAAGGGGGAAGTGCTCAGAAACTTCACAAGATCACAGCAAAGCTCCTCAAAGGCTTACCGAGAGGAAATTGGTGGCGAATCGAGCTAATTGCTCGCGGCGGCGGCTGCTCGGTTCTCGCGGGAGCTCGACAGTGGCGGCGAGAAGAGGCGGCTAGGGTTAGGTGACGGCTACGAGGGGATGTGGCGCTGCTTAAGTACTCCCGAGGCAGTGACGACAATCTCGGAGATTGAAACAAACTCGGCGAGCGGAGAAATCGGCTTCGGCCGTTTCTTCTCTGCTTCGGACTTCTCGGCGCGGCGACGAACTCGGCTTCGGCCGTTTCTTTCTTGCCCGCGTCGGACTCTTGGCGAGCAGCAGAGGGAAATAGGGGAGGGGCTGTCCTGTGGGTCCACAGGTCGGTAGCACCGAGCGCTGGGGTCGGGCTGGTAGTCACGGCAGAGGGACGCTTCGCGCGCGCGTGCTCGGCCGCGGCGGATGAACACGGCAGCGGCGTCTCTATTCGCGCGGTGAGGGAGGTGGAGAAGGAAGGGGCTGACCCGTGGGTCCCACTCGTCAGTCAGAAGGGGTAAGGAGCTGGTCGGCCGAGCTGGCCTCGGGCCATCCGACCTGGGCCGGCTGGGGCCAGGGAGGAGAGGGGAAGGGCTCTTCTCTATTTCCTTTTCCATTTTCCAATTTCATTTTCCAAAAGAATTTTCAAATTGGGTTTTGAAATATTTGAGAAATTCAAATAAGCTACAACAGTACAAAGAAGAAATGCCCCAGCATGAATGCATCATACATGTGTATGACCTAGGTTTGATTTTATATTTGAGAAAAATTATTATTTCCCTATATTGGAATGATCAACTAATTGCATAATTAAATAAATTCCCACTACTTAAAAGAATGCAATTTTTCGGGTGTTACAATTCTACCCCCCTTAAAAATAATCTCGTCCTCGAGATTCAGTTGGTGCTTACTCAAACAACTCCGGGTACTTTTCTCTGAGATCTTCCTCTCTTTCCCAAGTAGCTTCTTCCTCAGAGTACCGATGCCACCGCACCTTGCACATCTTTATAACTCGACTTCTTGTAACTCTTTCTGCGGTTTCCAAAATTTTCACTGGATGTTCCTCATAAGTGAGACCCTCCTTGAAAACTATTTCCTCGACAGAACCTGCTCTTCCGGTACTCTCAAACACTTTCTCAACTGAGATATGTGGAACACATCATGCACACCGGACAAACTTTCCGGAAGTTCAAGCTGATATGCCACTTCTCCACGTCTCTCTAGGATCTTGAAAGGACCAATATACCTTGGTGCCAATTTTCCTTTGCTGTTGAACCTTTTTACACTTCTCATCGGGGACACTTTAAGATATACATAGTCTCCTACATTAAAAGCTAGTTCTCTTCTCCGTGTATCCGCATAGCTCTTCTGTCTAGATTGTGCTATTCTCAAGTTCTCTCTTATTGTCTGGACTTGCTCCTCTGCATCTCTCAACACATCCGGTCCAAACACTTGACTTTCTCCAGTTTGATTCCAAAACAAGGGTGTCCTGCACTTGCGTCCATACAATGCTTCGAAGGGTGCCATCTTGAGACTTTTCTGGTAACTATTATTATAAGAGAACTCCGCATACGGCAGACTCTTATCCCTACTCGTTCCATACTGTAAAGCACAAGCTCTCAACATATCTTCCAAAATCTGATTAATCCATTCAGTTTGACCGTCAGTTTGAGGGTGATATGCAGAACTGAAATTCAACCGTGTTCCCAATGATCTATGCACTTGTTGCCAAAACTGTGAGGTGTACTGCGTACCCCTATCGGACACTATCTTCTTTGGAACTCCATGTAAACACACAATCCTTTCCATATACAACTCTGCAAGTCTTGCTCCGGTATAGGTGGTCTTGACGGGGAGGAAATGAGCAACTTTAGTCAGTCGATCCACAATTACCCAGATTGAATCATAACCTCTCTGAGTACGTGGCAATCCAAGTATGAAGTCCATACCGACTTCTTCCCACTTCCACTCAGGTATCTTTAGTGGTTGTAGCAATCCTGCAGGCCTCTGGTGTTCAGCTTTAACTCTCTGACAGGTATCACAGATAGCCACATATTCTGCTACATCACGCTTCAGTCCAACCCACCAATATTTTTCCTTCAGATCCAAATACATCTTGGTACTTCCTGGGTGTATAGAATATGCTGACTCATGAGCTTCACGCAGTATAGCGTCTCGGATGGATTTCACTTCAGGTACACAGAGTCTCTTCCCAAACCATAAGGTTCCATTCTCATCTAGCCTGAATCCGGGTGATTTTCCAACCACAATGTTCTCTGCTATTTCTTTGAGCTTCTCATCTTCCAACTGAGCCTTTCGTATCTCTTGCTCTAGTGTGGGTTCAACCTCCATCTCAACAGCATTGATCACAATTCCCAAGTTGAGACGCTCCATCTCTGCACACAACTCTGCGGGTATAGTGGTTGCTCGAATCCCATTAGCATAACTCTTTCTACTAAGAGCATCTGCTACAACATTTGCTTTGCCAGGATGATAGTGCACTTCCAAATCATAATCCTTTATCAATTCCAACCAACGACGTTGCCTCAAATTCAACTCTGACTGGGTGAAGATATACTTCAAGCTCTTATGATCAGTATAAATGTCGCACTTATGACCAATCAGATAATGCCTCCATAACTTCAGAGCGTGAACCACGGCTGCTAGCTCCAAATCATGGGTAGGATAATTCAACTCATGCTTCCTCAACTGCCTCGATGCATATGCTACGACTCTTCCTTCTTGCATGAGTACACAACCAAGACCTAGGCGGGAAGCATCACAATAGATAGAGAACTTCTTACTTAGGTCCGGCAAAACCAACACTGGCGCTGTTGTCAATCTCTTCTTCAATTCTTCGAAACTAGCTTGACACTTCTCAGACCACACAAACTTGGCATTCTTCTCTAGCAAGGAAGTCATTGGCTTCGCAAGCTTGGAGAATCCTTCAATGAACCTTCGGTAGTAACCAGCTAAACCAAGAAAACTACGAATGCCAGTCACATCAGTTGGCGGCTTCCAATTCAACACGTCTGCCACCTTGCTTGGGTCTACAGAAATTCCACCATTGGACACAATATGTCCTAGAAAAGCAACTTCCCTCTACCAGAACTCGCACTTACTTCGCTTGGCATACAGTTTATGTTCCCTGAGCTTCTGCAAAACCAATGTCAGATGTTCGGCATGCTCTTCTTCATTCTTGGAGTAGATCAAGATATCATCAATGAACACCACAACAAACTTATCCAAGAATTCCATGAATACCTTGTTCATCAGATACATGAAGTAGGCAGGTGCATTAGTCAAACCAAAGGACATTACCGTATACTCATACAATCCATACCGAGTAGTGAATGCAGTCTTAGGTATGTCAGAGTCACGAATCTTCAACTGATGATAACCTGAACGGAGATCAATCTTGGAAAACACACAAGCACCTCTCAACTGATCAAATAAGTCATCAATTCTAGCCAATGGATACTTGTTCTTAATGGTGACCTCATTCAGTAACCGATAATCAACACACATCCTTTGACTACCATCTTTCTTATCAACAAAAATAACCGGGGCTCCCCAAGGTGAAGAACTAGGACGAATGAAACCTTTTTCTGACAGTTCTTTAATTTGTTTCTTAAGTTCTTCTAATTCTTTAACTCCCATTCTATATGGACGTTTAGCTATAGGTGCAGTACCAGGTAACAACTCAATGATAAATTCAATGTCACGGTCAGGCGGCATACCTGGCAACTCATCTGGAAACACATCTTCGAACTCATCCACCACTGAGTTATCCGGCTGCACTCCTTCTCTGAGCTGATGTACTATGGCTTTCTGTTGAACTTGCAAAACAACCTCAACTCTGACCTCATCTCCCTTCTGGGTAGTGATAGTCACGACCTTCTCCTTGCACTTTATATTGATGTCGTTCTTCATCATCCAATCCATACCCAGGATAAGATCAATTCCGGCAGTATTTAGCACAGTAGGGGTTATCTCAAATTCTACCTCCCTTAATGAGACAGTAATCGGGAGACACTGAAGAGTAGCTTGCATAACACCACCCGGAGAAGAAACCATAATAGGATGTTTCATGACACTAAGGGGAATACCATGCTTTCTAACAAATGTGTGCAAAATGAAAGTATGCGAAGCACCAGAGTCAAAAAGAACTGTAGCGGGGATGGAGTCGATATTGAACGTACCCATCATGACCTCTGGAGTCTCCTGTGCCGTATCAACCGACACATGGTTCACCTTCCCGGTGCGAGGTGGCACTCTCTGCTGGTTGTTCTGCTTCTAGGAGGCTTGGGGATTCTGCTTCTCAGGACAATTGTAGGACAAGTGTCCTTCCTTGCCACAACGGAAACACTTGTTGGGGGCACCATTCTTCACTGGGATGTTGTTGGGAGTAGTCAGCTGTGGCGCCTGGTTGCCACCTTGTTGCTGGTACTGGGAACGCTGCTGGTTCTGGGAACGTTGTTGATTCTGGAAATTGTTCTTGAATCCAGACTGTCCCTGGAAACGTTGTTGCTGCTGAGGCTGCTGCTGGTTGTTACGGAAGCGGCTGTTGCTTCCAGACGACTGCCCTTGAAACTTCCTCTTCTTCTTCTTCTCATCTATCTCACGGCGCTTGCTCTCGATGATCAAAGCTTTGTCCACCAACTGTTGGAAGTTGGCGAAAGTGTGGGAGAGCAACTGGTACTGGAGATGATCATTCAGTCCCTCCAAGAAGAGCTCTTGCTTCTTGGCATCATCTTCTACCTCTTTTGGAGCATACCGCGACAATTGGATGAACTTGTCACGGTACTCGGCAACTAGCATACCTCCCTGCTTCACAGAAAGAAACTCCTTCTTCAGCTTCATCAACCCTGTAGGCACATGATGATTGCGGAACCCCTCATGGAATTGCTGCCAAGAGATGGGGTCGGCACGTCAAAAACGGAAAGACTCCCACCAATCTAGAGCAGCTCCCTGCAACTGCCCGGATGCATAGAGAACCTTCTCGACATCATTGCATTGGGCGATCTCCAGCTGCCTTTCTATTGCACGCAGCCAATCATCAGCCTGGAGAGGATCACTGGAATGATCGAAGGTGGGCGAGCATCCCTTCAAGAATTCGCTTCTCTTGTCACGGGGTGGTGGAGGTGGGTTCCCGTTGCCATTACTTCGCTGCAGCAGTTGAATGTTCTGGGCCATCTGCTGCATCAGCTGTGTTTGCATCATCATCAGTTGCTCCATATTAGGCTGTGGCGGAGGTGGTGGTGGATTAGCATTTTCTTCAGAGGTACCATCACCCCTTGGGTTCCTCCTGGTGTGGGCCATCTGCTGTTCAAATCATTGAAGTGAGGTTTAGAATTCTTTTCCATTAAAATAACACTTAAAAGACTAGAACAGGAAATTCTGGGCGCGATCCAACAACGGCAGAGTAGAAAAACAGTCATATCTGGAGTTCCCGAAGTCAAACAGAGACATGCTATACATGGTTGGAAGGCATGAGAAAAACTCTACAACTTTTATTCAGACCATCTCTCCAGATTCTGTCATTAAGTTTAGCAAAAACAGATTTGATTCGAAACTGTTTTAGAGTAACAGACAACGCAGATACTTTGACTTGTGACATTTGTTTCTCCCAAACCGTAACTGATATTGAGATGATTCTTGCGGCCAAAGAAAACTACAGAAGTCTAGTTTTTCACAAAAAAAAATTTCACGATTTTTGGTCGTATATAATTAAATAGGAAAATAACTAAGGCAAAGAGGTCTGAGAAACAGCACTGCTGGAAACTGAGATAATCAACCCAAACTATTATGCATTAATTCAAGCCTTATATAAGAGATTTTGCGGACATGCCCACAATCTCAGCACTCATTACAAACTCCAAATCAAGCATTATTCATAAGGAAAAGCAATCTAGCACAAAAGTTCACAAGACACGAACTAGACTCGACTTGACTCAACTTGCGCTACTAGCGTCTTTTGCTACTAACTGGGGGTAACTCCTCTAGGGGTCGATGTCGGTGCGGGTGTGAGCATCTCCATGGTCACCTCGGTTCCTTGGCGGTGATTCAGCTGGGCACCTTGGTGATGGCGGAGGGGGTCCAACACCGAGTTGCCTGTTCAACTCATCCACCGCCCGGCTGAGCTTGTAGTTAGCTTCAGTCCTGGTGTTCAGCTCATCCAGTGTCTGATCCAGAAAAGTGTTGGTCTGGGCCAAACATTCCAAGGCAGCGCGGAGTCGGGCGTTCACTTCTCCAAGTGGACCGGCGATGCTGCAGTTAGCTTGGCCACTCTGTCGGCGGGGAAGGTAGCGGTGCATCTCCCACTTGATGATGTCCCAATTCTCATGGCGGTGCACCATAAGAGCTTGTCGTGCGGCATCCTTGATGGCGGCAGCTTTGGAGAGTCGAATGGAGACAGCATAGTGGATATTCTTCACCTGGCTTCCCTCCTTGATGTACACCCTCGTCTCATAGTAGTCGGCGTAGTCAGGGTGCTTCCAGTGCTCCGTCTTGTACAGCACCGAGGCGTTGGGGTAGAAGCGGCGCACCAAGTCGAGAAGCAGCGGGTGGTAGTAGTCATCACCATGATGATCATAGTGAATCATTCCCACCCAGGGTTTTCCACCTTGGTCTCCATCATCGTCGCCATCGTCATCGGGGTCGTCGGAGTCATCCGAGTCGCCTTCATCATCTTCGTCATCAGGGTCGCCAGCACAATCTTGGTCACCCTACGGCTCCACCTTCTCGGGTTCATCTTCCTGAGGGTCCTCCATAGGTACGTCTTCAGAGCTGTCTTCCAAGGGCTCTTCACTGGGCTCCTCTGCGGGCACCTCCTGCTGGGGCTCCTCCACTGGTACGTCTTCCACGGGTACCTCTGGTCGGGATACACGTCCGCTAGAGATGAAGCGCTGCAGGTACCTCTTAGGTGGCATGACACGCTTGCGGGCAGTGCGCTTAAGGTTGGCCATCTACAAGAATTAAGATTAAGTCAAAATTTTGCAATGGACAAGGGTAAGATATCAGCAAAAACTTGTAACAAATTAATATAACAAGTAAAAGAGATAATAAAGCTAAGGGCTATCCAGTGCTAACTAGGCTTGCGTCCTACAGTCAACACGGCTTTGATACCAATCTGTCACACCCAATTTTAAGGATAAAATGGGATGTATAATCTTATGTGCGCCCAGAGATCAGTCACACACATAAGCCAATAAATTGCATAAATTGTATCATAACCAATGTTTAATACATAGCGAATAATATCAAAGTCATTACACAGCGGAAAAATAAAGATAACTCTCGCGGTAGCTCCATAGCACAGGGACGTCGACTGGTGAAGCACAAGTCTAGTAGTCCTCTGGGTAGTCCTCATCACTATCACCATCTATTACCCATCCGCGATTTTTAACCAATTAATGAAAAATAAACAAGCGTAAGTACATGTCGTACTCAACAAGACTAGCATGGGTTCATGAGGCTCAAAAGGTTGACACGGTTTAACAGCAGGTTGCTTTTAATTAATCATCTTTTATGCAGTTGGATAGCAACAAGTTAATAAACCCATTCTCATGATCATAGTAAACACAATTAATGAGTAGCAATAAATAGATTAGCAACAAGTAAACATCACCCTGAAAGATAACTACTCCGTGAGTTTTCCGGGCCACTCGTGACCGTGAGCGCGGCTAGTATACCAGTTTTACACTCTGCAGAGGTTGTGCACTTTCACTATGAGCCGTGATTCCCATTTGCTCGGGTTAATTACTCCCATAACACTACCAAGGTGAGAGAGCAGGGTTTCACTATGAAGCCTTTCAAAGGTTCGTCTAACATGTTAGGGCCGCAAGGTTTCCTCGGCAAGCAGATGTAGAGCCCCCCTTCCATATGGCACAAGGTCACGCAGGTTATACACATATGGACAGAGGCCGCACTATACCCGAGTCGTCAAAGCCCTTCTTGCGCCTTTCGGTAACCTCTAACAAGCTAGAAAAGGTCCTCATACTAAGCTAAAACCAAAGCCATATAGCCCTCATAGTTGCACTGTAAGTCCCAGCTTTTGCTGACAGATCAGTTACCAAGGGGGAAGGATATGGTGCATCACAAAACTATGCTCCAATCCGCTAGTTCCATGTTGCAAAAAAACATCTTTTAATCCTTATTGCATATTCAATTAATCAGTTTACATGATCATGATATCAATAACGCACTAGCATCAATTACCACATGCATAAACCCATAGTTGCAAGGAACAGGATAACAAAACTAGAAAGTAACTATGGTTAACAAGGAAGACACATGCAAATGCAATTATTTATTTGGTGAATAGGACAACAAGGATGATCCATGCTAATACTTGCCTCGATCAGCAAACTCCTGGTGATCCGGGTTGTCGCAGTTCTAATCTTGATCACCCACGTATGGCTCACCGTCTATACTCGATCCATCATAATAACACACACGCATACAGGGGCAATCATGCATACAATAAGAGTTTTCATTAGAACAGTACACCAGCAGGGAGAAAATAAATTAAAAATGTTATAAAACAAATCTACACGTTGCTACGATCATATCGATATAAAGTTTGCGCAAATCGGATTTAAAACGAGGAAGATATGAATTTTACAAGATTTATAATAGAATAATAATAGATTAAATATAATCTCGAATTTTAAGAGTGGAAAATATATGAAACAGTGGTACCATCAGATAGATTGTGAAATTACGAATCTAACGCAATTTGAATCGTTCAAATCGGAGCTAAAACGTGGAAATTATAAATGAAACAATTTTGAATTCAAATCTAAAAACACATTTTCATATATACCTAAAATAAATACGCCTTCAAACGTAATCTACTGAATACGCTAAGGGCTGCGGGCTAAGCATTAAAAACTACAGGGGGTTATTCGCAAAAACGCCGGACCGAATCGTTATGGGCTGCTCTTCGGCCGTCCGATTCAAAATCGGCAGATCAGATTAACAGAGAGGAGGGGTGGCGGTGCTCTCGGCCGGAAAACAGAGGCCGACGGCGGCGCCATGGCCGGAGGGCCACCGAAGAAGGTGAACTCGGCCCTCGGTGCATGAAATAGGTTGGGAAGGGTACCCATAGATCGGGAAGAGCATCGCAAGCTCACCTAGGGTGATGGGAAGGTCGGAAATCGACTCGGAGATAGCTCGCGGCGTGACCCGGCGGACGGTGGCT
This sequence comes from Eremochloa ophiuroides, assembly GCA_038502445.1. Classification (NCBI taxonomy): domain Eukaryota; kingdom Viridiplantae; phylum Streptophyta; class Magnoliopsida; order Poales; family Poaceae; genus Eremochloa; species Eremochloa ophiuroides. The sequence continues at coordinate 38,252,368 of JAHLJS010000006.1, read as the reverse complement.
CTCTGCAACGGCGGCGGAGGCGTGTCAGTGCACAAATCGAAGGGGGAAAGTGCTCGGGAACTTCACAAGATCACAGCAAAGCTCCTCAAAGGCTTACCGAGAGGAAATTGGTGGCGAATCGAGCTAATTGCTCGCGGCGGCGGCTGCTCGGTTCTCGCGGGAGCTCGACAGTGGCGGCGAGAAGAGGCGGCTAGGGTTAGGTGACGGCTACGAGGGGATGTGGCACTGCTTAAGTACTCCCGAGGCGTGACGACAATCTCGGAGATTGAAACAAACTCGGCGAGCGGAGAAATCGGCTTCGGCCGTTTCTTCTCTGCATCGGACTTCCCGGCACGGCGACGAACTCGGCTTCGGCCGTTTCTTTCTTGCCCGCGTCGGACTCTCGGCGAGCAGCAGAGGGAAACAGGGGAGGGGCTGTCCTGTGGGTCCACAGGTCGGTAGCACCGAGCGCTGGGGTCGGGCTGGCAGTCACGGCAGAGGGACGCTTCGCGCGCACGTGCTCGGCCGCGGTGGATGAACACGGCAGCGTCGTCTCTGTTCGCGCGGCGAGGGAGGTGGAGAAGGAAGGGGCTGACCCATGGGTCCCGCTCGTCAGTCAGAAGGGGTAAGGAGCTGGTCGGCCGAGCTGGCCTCGGTCCATCCGACCTGGGCCGGCTGGGGCCAGGGAGGAGAGGGGAAGGGCTCTTCTCTATTTCCTTTTCCATTTTCCAATTTTATTTTCCAAAAGGATTTTCAAATTGGGTTTTGAAATATTTGAGAAATTCAAATAAGCTACAACAGTACAAAGAAGAAATGCTCCAACATGAATGCATCATACATGTGTATGACCTAGGTTTGATTTTATATTTGAGAAAAATTATTATTTCCCTATATTGGAATGATCAACTAATTGCATAATTAAATAAATTCCCACTATTTAAAAGAATGCAATTTTTCGGTTATTACACAAGCTGGTTGTTACCGTCGACCCCTATGGCTGTTAGCAAAGTCCCTCTGTATTGCCCAGTCAAGAAAGTACCATCGACACATAGAAAAGGTCGGCAATACTTGAAGGCCCTTATCATGCACCCAAAGGACCAAAATGCTCGCTTAAGGATGTGGTCTCCATTGGCATCGATGTAGTCATCGATATTATATGTAGTGCCAGCGTTCCTAGCTTGTAGAGTAGCCAAGAGAGTTGGAAGGTGGTGATATGAATCCTTGTACGAACAAATCTCTTTTCTAAAGCTAACTGTTTCGCTCATCAAGCCATGTCATAAGATATCTCATATCCATATCGGTTCTGTATAGCAAGCATTATTCGGAAAGGAGACATGCCAAGTTTCTCAACTACCTCCCCATACATCTCATTTGCCACGAACCCTGCTGTCATGTTGCGATGCTTAGTTAGCGTGGCCTCCAAGAAGCAACTATGTGGTTGCACAATAGTTGCTATGAAGCTACTCTCCGTTCATGGCATATGACCATGGACACGCCAGGTGCACCCTGGGGTGACGCACTTAACATCCCACGTCTTGGGATCAAAATAACCACCCTGAACTACTTCTTCTCCCTGAAAGCCCACCGCCAGACGGCATGCTACATATGGACCTTGTCATGGAACATCTGCCCTTGCAGCACCTCCGTCCTTGAATACTCCCATGCCAAGTGATGGCTGTCGTCCACCATCATGGCATCTGCTGCGAATTTAGTCCAATCCTCGGGGATGACGGTCTCATCTTCGAACCTCCTGCCAACATGCTCATCCACGAATGCCAGGTGCTCCGCATTGTCAACTTCCATATGCTCAACGATTCTTTCGTCCTCCTCGCCCTCATCAGCTTGCACGTGTGTGTGAAAACCTAGTTCGTCCTCTTCATCCGTCCTATGCTCAACCCCCCAGTATTTGAAACCAAGGTTTGCTCAGCGTTTGCATCATATTCGTGCCCTCTTGCAGCCTCTGTGCTAAAATCAACATCTTGAGAATCATGAACAAACCTCTCATCTACATTTGTGGCCTCTAAGTTCTCTTCTTCTCGAACTGTGTTGCTACTCTCCCCTTGCATGGCACCATCGACGAACTGAACAAGCATGATGTTGTCATACCCATGTTCTAAAGCCTTACTCACAAGAAACCTCCATTTATGCGTATTACTGGCCTCGTACAACTCCCATCTCCATCCATTATCCCTTCGCCTGGGCACCAACATACTAATCTGTAAACGTTGTTGTGACGGCGTAAAACCCAACCATTCATGCAGCCAGGCTAATACTTGTCTCTGACTATGATCTAGCGGTAAGTTCAGTTGTGTGTCAAAGAACTGGAACTGACTAAGGTCTACACTGCTATCCCCAGTTCTGATTTCACCATTGCCATAGTAGACTCTGAAGGGAACTACATCGGACGACATTCCTGCTTCGGTCTCAAAAATTACACGGTTAGTTCAATAGCGCTAGAACCCATAAACCCTAACAACAACCAAACTAACCCTAACTAACTAAATCAACTAACCCTGAACTATTCGTAAAAATACGAATAAATAATGCTAACAAATAAACTAATATATCTAAAGCATAAACAATTCCTAACTAACTAAAACAACTAAGCCTAACTAACTAACCCTACTAACTAAATCAGCTAAAACAACTAACTAAATAAACTAACCCTAACTAACTAAATATACTAACCCTAACTAACTAAATCAACTAACCCTAACTAACAAAATCAACTAACCCTAACACTAACCCTAACTATAACTAACTAAACTAATAAAATAACTAACATTAAAACAAATGAAACAAAAAATAAAGAAAAAAATAGCTTACCTGCTCGGTGGCGGCAGCTGGCGTCGAGGAGGAGGCGCCAACCGTGGGGGGCGCCGGGGAGGCGCGGCGTGGGGGGAGGTGGCGGGCCCAGCCAGATCCGGCGGTCACCGGCGCGGGGAGGGGACCGGAGGCGCGGACGCGGCGACGACGACGCGGCGAGGAGAGAGAGAGCGTGAGAGAGAAGGAGAGGGCCGCGGGTTAGAAGAAAGGGTCAGGCGTAGATATTTAGGACCTGTCGGCCGCCCGTGAGCCGATAGGTTCTGTCGGCTCACCAGGGGCCGACAAGCCTGTCGGGCCGACTGCCTGCCACCAACTAATGCGTCGTACATAGGGCCAGGCCTCCTATCGGCTGCTCAATTGCTGACAGGGTCCAGTCGGCTCCCCAGCAGCCGATAGGCACCCTGTCGGCTTTTGGGTAGCTGACAGGATGCTATTTTTGCAATTCCAATCCAAACACTAGATTTGCCATTAATCATTAAAAAATATTATTTAAAAAATTCGTACTCTGACATGCTGGAAGCTGCTTCTCAACAACGCCATCAACGGTGTGATGCTCGACGCGCTAGCCTCGTGTCCCATGCGCTGGGCCATGCCCGACCGCGTCCGCTTCTTCAGGTCCCAGATGCAAACCTTCATCACCCGCGCCTGTAGCGAGCAGGGCGTGAGGGCCGTGCCGAGCCAGAGGTGCGTGTCGTTGCTACTGTGGCTGGAGGAGTGATATGAGGACCCACCCCTAGGAGGCATCTAGAGTTCGAGCAAAAAGAGGCCAAGACAACGGACTTGTGGAAGACGGTGGCCGCGGCGCACTTGGAAGTAGATTGGCTCAGCCCATGACCTGGTCCAGTAGAAGGCGGCCAGTTAGGGATCGGTGAATCGCGTTGCAGAATGGCAGGTCGCACCAGCTCTCGTCAGTGCGGCGTTGTGCCCCCACTCGTCGCGTACCTCTACACCCCCGCACATCGTGCTCCTCCTCGTTGCTGCTCGTACTGGAAGCCAACACCAGCAGCCAGCAAGATCCCACAGCCAGCTCACAAGTAGCCGCCGCCTCTACTCTGCCTCCGCGGCTCTGCCCCAACCTCCAAGCCCCGCGACCCAACCGGCATCCTCTGGTGCTCAGCCATGTTGCACGACAGCCTGGAGGCCAGCCCCAGGCGGCCGACCCTCAACGGGCTCAGGCAGATAGGCGGTCAGGCTCCAGCCATCTGGCCCGATTCTTTATGGTTTGGTTATTTACTCATTTGAGTTCCTCCGGTTGGAGATGAAGGAGGATGGCCCCGCACCCCGCGCCGCCCCCACGCCCCGCGCCGTCCCCTACCCACACTGCCGTCACCAGTCCTCCCGCCGCCGCCGCCGCCACCACCCTCAGCCGCCCTACCGCCACCCTCCGCCAAACCCAACCTCTCCTCCTGCTTCTACCCTGCCCTGGTGGCGCGCTTCTCCCAACTCCTGCCGCTAGTGCTCCCGCGGCTGACCGCCACCTCTCTGCCGCCACCGCCGCCCCCCTCGCAACCCTCGCCCTTGCCAACCCCCAAGCCCCTCTGGGGCCGCCTGGCCCTCTACCTCGCCTCCATGCCCGTCCTGGTGTTCGACGCAAGAAGGCGCCTCGATTGGACGAGGTTGTGAGAGCCTAGCCGGGCTCGTTCCTGCTAGATGTCCTCCTGCATAACTTCTATGACTCCGTCATTCCAGGTGCTATCTCCACATCTCCTGCTACCTCCCCTGCCGACATCTGGATCACCCCTGCCTCCCGAACCCCCGCTTCAACGTCTTGTTTGTCCGAAATGCCGTCTCGTTTCGACATGTCGCCCCCAGGCTCCGTGGAAGTTTATTGTGTTCACAAGTTTGTTTTTCATGTCCGTGTGTCTTGTCAAAATATTGCGAATGTTTTGTTTGTTCACGGTCGTTTGAAGTCTGGTTCTTCCATCCTCTTCCTTCATTCGACCATGGCGGCAGCCCAGGGACGTGCTGACTCGCTATCCCCCGAGGTTGAAGACACAGTTAATGCCCACCTAACGGACGCCACCTCAATCTAGCTGGCCCCTGAATGCTCTGTGCACCCTGGGGCACATGATGAACAAAGGTCACCTACCCATCCTCACTGCTACAAGATTGTGCAAGATTTTCTCTATGCTTCCACCCTCTGCAACTCTGCTTCTAGCTCAGGCGCCCCCTGCCACCCTCTAGGGAAACAAATGCAGGTCTTGTCCCCAACGACCCTGCCATTACTTCGAGCGGAACTATCTCCCTGCCAGAGGCTTTCCCCCTCTGGAGACAGCCACCCTCGAAACTACCTGCAGGCTATGCTCTCCCCGGCTAAAGCCAAACCCCCTAAACCCATCACTTGCTCCAATGGCTGCTTCCGCTGTCTGGCCGTCGACCACAAGGTCTGGGACTGTAGGGACCCTATTCATTGCTGAAACTGCCTGGCTTTTCACCACCGCCATTGGAGCTGCAAGATGCTGCTCACTAGAGCCCTCGCCTCCCCTTGACGCCGTGAGCCTTCCATTCTCCTCCCTGCTATGCGCAGCACCGTGCACACTGTCCCCTTCTCTAGGATCGCTAATCGCGCCTCCCCTCCTCCCCTATCCCCACCTCTCTCCTCGCCTATCAACAACCACCTCAATGACGCCTTCCACCCACTCAACATGATCCCTTCGTCGAGCACTTTGGCTCCTGATTTCGAGGCTGCTTGCGCTCCCCCTCCCAGGCGCTCTTCGCCGACTATGCTCTGTTCAGCCCCTCTTCTCCGACGGTGAACATCCCTATGGCTGATGCCACTGGAAAGGGGCCTGCTTTCTGGCTTGCCAACCCTCCTCAGGAGCCCGGAAGCAGGTCCCCGTCCCCGGTGGCCACCCCACCTCGGATCCTCAGCTGCCTGCCACCTCCGCCGCCAGTCTTCGATGCCGCGGTTGGCACTGCGTCCGAGGGCTCGGGGTCCCCCTTCTACGACTCCAGTGACTTCGACGAAGTGGAGAGTGATGACTCGTCGCTCGACTGGGACGGGCGCGCCACGTTCTTGGAGGTTTGGGCTGGTCCGGGACGCCCCAAGGTTGACGATTGTCCTGCCTATGCTTTTAGCGTCCCAGCGGTACACCCCTCTGAGCTATCGCACACCCTTCGTGCGGCCCTTGGTTCCGTGGAGCTGCTCCTTCCTGTTGAGCTGCTACACTCCTCCCACGGCGCTATGCTTCTCCGCTGTGCTGCTGTTGCTGATCAGTGACTGCCTCCGCTCCCACAGCCCAATCCTCCTCGGTTACTCTTCTTTCTACTTGCAGCGCCCGGACGAGAGGGCTAACTGCTTTTGGAGGGTTCCGGAGTGGATTGCCTACGTCCATGTTGATGACTATCCCACATCACAGTGGACTGAGGCAGAAATCAAGGCTAACCTTGCCGGGTTCTGCAACGTTGCTCAAATCGACCCGGCTTGCATGACTGGCGACAATTTAGTCCCCCTCCGCTTGCTCCTTGAGGTCTATGATCATAGAGACATACCTCGTGAACTCTGGATCAGCGAGCCTCGTCGTGGTGGCCGTGCTGGTTCAGTAGCGCGCATTGTACCAATCCGGGTTTGGCCGTGCACTCACCAGCTCTGCTCCGATGGGACCCTTGCTCCTTTCTTCGGCCCACCGCTGTCTCCGCTAGCCGGCCTAGGCCTAGGTCCTGACAGGTGTGACAGAACCTCCTAAGCTATATGGCCCACATGCACCTGTTGTGGTCCCAAAGACCTTCGATAGCTGTGCAGGTGACCCGCATAACATAAAAGGGTCTGCCGGGTTTACACGTAAACCCAGTTCCTCCAAACAGGATCTTAATTACGAAGAGATTACAGAGTACAATATTTCATACAAATTATACAACTCGGAGTACAAGAGCGGAAGACTTAAAATATTACATATGATTACAAACCAGTGTTCTTAACTAAACATAGGTATGATTAATACAAAACCAAAATATGAGTAGTGGCAGTAGGTAAGTAGCTTATACAACATATATTACAAAACATCCCTGCCCAAGGGATCAAATACTCACTGACTGTCACAAACCTCCTCGACCACTTCCTTGAATACCGTCATGTAGCAAGGTCCAACGCAGACCTTGGATTACTGATTTCCTGCAACATAGGGTTAACAAACCCTAAGTACAAGGGTACTCCGCAAGACATACCCGACTAAAAATTGGGGAGAAGACTCAGGAATGCAGGCTGAGGGGAATCAAGGAGAGGTTTTAGCAAGAATCAAAGAGTTTTGCAGAAAAGCTCTCTAAGTCAGCTTAAAACTTAATCCTGAATCTAGGTTGATTCATTAATATAATCTCCACAATCACCCATTTCCCATATCTTTCACCTAGTTCCGAACCACTCTTCGTTGTAAGTCAGTGGATTAAGTCTCCATTATCCGAGGAGCAACGACGATTCGAATCGATTGAAATACCCAGCTAGGGATCCCTATCCACACTGCATATGTAGCACTTAAGCTTGCATATACCAACCCCGCCTACCACGGCTTTTCCAAAACTTGAACCGGTCCTGCGCCACCCAAGAGCACAGTACTCCTCTCCTCTCTAGGCACGCTGGCCACGAGGGTACACGCTACTCTCGCCATCTCTCCACTTCAGTGCGTGGTTGTCGGTTCAAGTAGAGGAGCGACCAGAGTCAGAGGCTTTCCGTAGTATGTCGCTAGTTAAAAGTCTTGATCACAGCAGGCCGACAATGAATGGTCCCTAATAGATTCCATTTCGTAATAGACAGTCAGAGACACTACATTGAGACTCCTTTCTCAATGCAAGTCTACTGCCCTGTCAAATACTTACAACATTTCATAATAGTATACCCCAAGCATACAAAATATCTTTTTCATAAAAGCTTAACTATTAAGCATGACTATACATTTTACAAACATTTGCATTTAAAACCAGGTATCAAGGGTGATATATAATTTATCAAGGTAGGTAAATGCAGCAAGTAGGTGACAATCAATTCTTATCAACCTAATGCAGTAGATTAACTGAAGTGATAAAAATTTGTAAACGCAAGGAGGGGTTAATGCGCCGGGGCTTGCTTTGTTGCACAGCGAGGGACGGATCAGGATCAGAACCGCAAATGTCGAAACCACGGACAACTCCCGGAGCCTCGTCAGCGGCGACTTGCTCGACTTTCACTTCCTCGCCTTCGGTCACTATTCGCAAGATAATGATGCATGCTTTAATGATGGTGCAAATGTCATAATTAACAAATAAACAAATGTTAATTTAATAATCTTGAGTACAACTTTCCTTCACGGTAAAGTTGTAATCAGGATCTCACCTAGCAGTGTTAATGTTACATAATTATTTAATTATTTTAACAGTCATAGAAAGTCGCAATTAATACGACTTTCAACACTAAAGAAAGTGCTTAGGAACAATTAGGGTTTCCTGATCCTAAGTCTTCACATAATCCTAAAATATCACAGAAACTCAATAGTGATTAACATTAAATATCATTTTTAATTATTTATTTATTTAGAGGTAATTTACCAAACAATTAAATTTCATCCAATTGAGCTACAGATTTTTGAGGAAGTAGCTCACTGGTCAAAACAGCTACACAATTAATTTCACAATTTTTGGATTAATATTTTGAGCTATAAAAATGATGGGAAAGCCATTTCTTAATCTAAATATCTATTTTTATCACAAACAAATTATGCTCAAAAATATAAATTTCATATTTTTCATAAATACTACATTACACAGAGAGGCTATACAATTTATTTTGTAATTTTTGGAGCTATACATTAATTCCCATGAAATTCACAAGATTGAGCACTAATTATACATTTAAAATTGAAAAGACCATTTAGAGAGGGATACTGGGCCAACTCGGTCAGGCCCAGCAAAGCCCAACCCGGCCCCTCCCTCCTCTGCTCAAACAGAGCAGAGCAGACGGCGCGCGCGCAATGCCGACCGCGGCGACCTACCGGCGGCGGCGAACTCTGGCAAGGGCAGGGCCCCCGACGAGAGCCCAGCAAGTACCCACATCTATCTTGGTTGCCAGAGCGGGACCTAAACTTTCAGCGAGAGCTAGCAGGCAGCCATGGCGGCCCGGTCAGCTCGGCGATGGCGGCACCACCCGTTCCGGCGGCCGCAAGGGTTCCAGGACCAAAATAGCTAACCTTAAAGCACCAAGGAGCTCACCAAACCTGATGCTTGCGCTGGTTCGACGAGAAGACGGTCGAAGGAGAGAGCTCGACTACGACCGTGGCCTCGGCGGTGTACTCCTGCGGCAACAACTCGTTCCGGCGTGTCTGGAACACGAAACACCAAACGGTCTTGCCCAGGATGTACACTGAGCAACGGGGAAACGGAGACGTGCAACGAAATGACTCAAAGCTCACCGTATCGACCTAGCTACGACGAGCAGATCGCGGCGGCACCTTGCCGGACTCCGGGAAGACGACGACGCACCGGCAACTCCGGCAAGGAGAGGACGTGTATGTAGGCTCTACGGGTGCGCTACAAGATGGCAAAGCTATGTGCACGATCGATTTTACATGAGGGTGATCGGGGACGGCGAATTCGGGACGAGCAGTGAGCTCGCCGGCGACGAGCCGAAAAGGGAAAAGGGGAGAAACGAGCTCATTCTCGAGCTTATAAGGAGGAGGTGGGATTCCGGGCGAGTGCCACGCTGCCTTGCCCTTGCCACGTCCCAGGGCCGCATGCACGCGTGCGCTGCGGTGGTGAAAGGCGGCGATGGACGAAGCAGACAGGCGAGCAGCTCTGTGGCGTTGCTCTGCTCTCCCGGTTAATGTAGCAGAGTTTTATTCGAATTTTATTTTTACAAAATTACTTTCGTTTTTATGTATGAAGTTGAAAATATCCCAGAATAAAAGATGTGGGGAATTCAATTCTGTACAACTTTCATATACAAAACATTTTCAAATTTGGAATATTTTTGAAATTAATTAAAAGGGGGTAATTAGTCTTTTTTCAATTTGAATTAAATCTCAAATATTTATTGAACAAGTTCAAAATCTGTAAACATCAAAGTTACTCAGTTTAGTGAGCTTTATAACTTTTGTTTAATGACCAACTTCAGATTCCAAATAATTTTTAACTTGGAATTTTAAATTCAAATTTTTGAACAGTACCCTGAGAAATTTTGTATACCAAAGTTGCTCTATTTAATACGAGCTACAACTTTGCTTTTGGGTCCAAAGCGCAATTCCATATAGTTTTGAAACTAGGGTTTTAGCCCATTCTAGGGTTTTAAAAATTAATTTGCGGTGAATATCACTCTATTGCCCTAAGCACAAGCCATCAATATAAATTTAAATTTATTTTAGTTCATGCAGTGCAAAATTAATAGCAATCACAGATGACATGGAATGCTTCATGATGACATGCCAAATTTTAGTTCAGTAACACAGTGGTGTTATAGCCATTCCCCCTTAAAGAAACCTCGTCCCGAGATTTAGTAACGCTAAAAACCCTGGGTTGAGTAATGGAAAGAAAATGTGTTACACAAACATATTTCTTTCATTTCTATAGAGAATAGGTGGGGAAGTTTACATTTTTTTTACAAAACAAAAGAAAATAGATCAAACTATAGGGAAGCATAGAACTCCGGAAAGTTCTCAGATAGAAAATATTCGGATTCCCACGTAGCATCTTCTTCGGAGTGCTGACTCCACTGAACTTTATACCACTTTGTGGTCGTTCTTCGAGTGACTCGATCTCTTTGGTCCAAGACTCTGATCGGGTACTCTGCATAGGTCAAGTCTGACTTGAGTTCTACCCCTTCAAGGTCGACGACTCGATCCGGCACTCGAAGACATTTCTTCAACTGCGACACATGAAATACATTGTGAACCTCGGACAATTGCTCAGGCAATTTTAGTTGATACGCTACAGGTCCACACCTCTGTATAATTTGGAACGGGCCAATGTAGCGCGGGGATAGCTTTCCTTTAACCCCAAAACGACTGACTCCCTTCATAGGTGAGACTTTCAGATACACATATTCTCCTACCTTGAATGCTAGAGGTCGACGCCTCCTGTCAGCATAACTCTGTTAGCGAGACTGTGCCACCTTCATATTAGCTCGAATAGTTTGAACTTTTTCTTCGGTTTCTTTAACTATGTCGACTCTAAAGAACCATCGTTCTCCGGGTTCAGACCAATTCAGCGGGGTTCGACATCTGCGACCATATACTGCTTCGAACAGGTGCCATCTTGATGCTTTCCTGATAACTATTATTATAAGAAAATTCTATCAAGGTCAAACATTCATCCCAGCTAGCCAAATAATTGAGAACACAACCTCTCAGCATATCCTCGAGAATCTGATTGACTCTCTCAGTTTGACCCCCAGTCTGTGGATGATAAGCAGTACTGTGCAGAAGCTTGGTACCCATGGACTCATGGAAGGATCTCCAAAAATTGGAGACAAACTGTGTACCTCTGTCAGACACAGTAGTCTTCGGCACTGCATGAAGTTTTATAATGTTATTAACGTATAAGCTTGCATACGTTGCCGCAGTGTTTGCGAGCTTAACAGATAGGAAGTGGGCTTGTTTGGTGAGGCGATCTACAATAACCCATATTGAATGAAAGCCCCTAGATGTCTTGGGCAAACCCACTATGAAATTCATGCTGATATCTTCCTATTTACCTCCAGGAGCAGGTAATGGGTGGAGTTCACCTGCTGACTTCATGTGCACAGCCTCTACTCTCTGGCAGGTGTCACATTCAGCAACATATTGAGCAATCTCAATCTTAATTTTGGTCCACCAGAATCATTGTTTCAGGTCCTGATACATCTTATTGCTTCCTGGATGAATGGAAAATCTTGTTAAGTGCGCTTCATCAAGGATCTTTCGACGTAACTCAGGAACCTTTGAAACTACTAGACGATTCTTGAACCATACGACACCATCATCATCAATTCGGAAACAGCCAGCTTTCCTACCTAAAACTTTTTCCTTGATATGTTTAATACCCTTATTTCCTTTCTGTGCAGCAACGATCTCTTCTCGGATAGTCGACTTAATGCTGAGGTTGGTTAAGCTGCCTTGTAGAACCATCTCGATGTTCAACTTTTCAAGCTCATAACACAAAGAAAGGTCTAACAGCCTCACAGTTAGACAGTGATAGTGAGCCTTTCTACTAAGTGCATCGGCAACTACGTTTGCCTTCCCAGGATGATAATGCACTTCCAGATCATAATCCTTTATCAGTTCGAGCCATCTTCTTTGTCTCATGTTCAACTCTGACTGAGTGAAGATATACTTCAAACTCTTGTGATCTGTATAAATATGACAAGTGTTGCCTAGCAGATAATGAAGCCAGATCTTTAGAGCGTGAACAACAGCAGCTAACTCCAGATCATGAGTTGGATAGTGCTCTTCATGTCGCTTCAGCTGACGAGATGCATATGCAATGACTCGGCCTTCTTGCATCAGCACACAACCAATACCAATGCCCGAGGCATCGCAATACACATCAAACGGCTTCTCGCTGTCAGGCTGAGCTAAGACAGGAGCAGTGGTCAAGAGTTTCTTCAGAGTTTGAAAAGCTTCTTCACATTCAGCTGACCATTTGAACTTCACATCCTTCTTGAGAAACTCAGTAATTGGCTTAGCTATTTTGGAGAAGTTAGGGATGAATCGGCGATAGTATCCTGCCATTCCCAAGAAACTTCTGACTTGATAAACAGTGGTCGGCGGTTGCCAATTTATGACTTCTTCAACCTTGCTAGGATCGACAGCTACACCTTTAGCTGACAGTATATGTCCCAGAAATTGGATTTCCTTCAACCAAAAGGCACACTTGATGAACTTAGCATCCAACTTATGCTCCCTTAATCGAGTCAGAACAATGCGAAGGTGTTCCGCATGCTGCTCCTCGCTCCTTGAATATATCAGGATATCATCTATGAACACAACTACAAACTTGTCCAACTCTGGCATGAACACAGAGTTCATCAGATACATGAAATGAGCAGGAGGATTGGTCAGACCGAAGGACATGACAAAATACTCATATAACCCATAACGAGTGGTGAAAGCTGTCTTAGGAATATCCTCGGGATGAATCTTTATTTGATAGTACCCTGTTAGCGCTTCTTAGTGTCAGCAAAAAAGTCCGCAAGCGAACGGAAGTACCGTTGTAGCCTTCACCCGGAAGTATTCAGGGTATCGTAATTTCTCAGAGGAACGGTCTTTGTACTTAGTCTCTTAAACTAGTTTACTCAGAAGAGATAGAAGGGATAGCTTGGGTAGAGAGGTTCTTCTAAGGTCAAACGCATATAAGCGATGGTAGCTGTAACACCCCAGGTGTTAGTCACGAGCTGACCAGCGAGTATGGACCTAACCAAGTTATGTCAATCAATGATCTTGATTACCTTCTCACATTCATCTCCATCTACCATGGCTATTGGAAAAGTCTCATACAGATTCGAATCAAGAATTCACATGAAATAGTAAATCATCTCCTTGTTTAGATTTATTGATTAAGTGAAGATGAGCATACAAAGTCAACCAAACCTTGCAACTAGGACCAAACAACTCTACTGAAACTATACAACAAAAGTCATGAAGAGTCCGTATTGACCAAATGCACTGAAAATATCTCTTTTGGCTTAAAAACCCTAATTTAGGCCTCCGCAGGGCATTGCTTTGACCAAAATAGGATTCTATTTTTAGAGCAAGATATGGAGTTTGACCTTTAGTAAGAGTTACATGTATTTTGAGATAAAACAAATGTTATTTTGGGGCTAAGTCATGATTCAACTCCTGTGTACCTCAAATAGTGGAATCAAGATGGATGGAAACCTTGCTTTAGGACTTAGAATATTTTCTAAGTCTCAAATTCCAAGCCAACTGCGTCGATGTCTCGTGTTCTTCAAATTTCGTTAAGAAATTTGAGTTGGACCAAAAATAAAAGTTGAAGAGAATTGTTTGAGGAAGAGCATGTTAAAATTTGGGATCAATCCGACTCCGTTTGACAAGGTTCCGACATCGTGTTGTAATTATAATTAAGTTGTTGACAACAGCAAATTAGGAGCTAATTATCTTCTAATACATTACCCTAATGGCTGAGCAACCTTAATCAAAGATGTAGAGACATCAGAGATGAAGATATTTTGTATAGGTGCCAAGATCCAGTTTCACTTGGAATATGCCGAAAAGATCCTCTCAACGTGTCTACTCTGGTGCTTGCCACCTGCTCGACGAAATGTCCCGAAGGACGGACGTGTCGCCTGAGCTCCAGTTCACCACCTCCATTGCCGCCCCTGCAGCCACCTTACCTGCACTCATGTCGATGAAGGACGACTCCAGAGGTGCTTCTAGCTCCCTCTCGGTCTCTCCAGCTCCATCTCCCACTCGCTCGCTCTCTTTTGCTCTGCCCTCGGGCGAGCACAGAGCGCTGCCGCCATGAACAGGGGAGCCGAGCTCCATGGCTGCCAACCATCTTCCTCTTTCGGCCTCCCTCCTACCAAATTAACAGAGCTAGCATCATCTCCTTATCGTGCTGCATATCTCGGGCCTCTTTTCCCGAGCTTCCCGTTGCCGGAGAGCAGCCGGCGTTGAGCGCCACCCGCTTGGGCCGCCTGTGCGCAGTGGCCAGGCCAGCCTGTGCCGCCTCGGGTTGGGCCGAGACCATCCAGGGGTGCAGCCTGCTGCTCTGCTGCCGTGGCCCTGACCGCCGCTGCTCGGCTGGTCGCCGGTAAGATCAGGTCGAGCCGGCCGCCTCCCTGCTCTGCTCCCTCCCTTTGCTCAATTGAGACAGAGGAAGAAGAAGACTAAATCCCTTTGTGTTCTCTTCTGTGTCCACGACAGGTGGGACCGAGTTAAGCAGCAGGCCCCACACGTCAATGAAACTGGAGACTGAGCTGGGTAACAGATTCGGGTGCATCTAGCCAAGGTCTAGGGTTAATATATTTTGTGTTTTTGTTTTCTAGATTTTGCTCTAATCTTGTAAAATCAATAACTCATGCTTAGGAGCTCCAAAAATAGTGAATTTGGTCTTGTTAGTTTTGTTATGAAATGTTCTACTTGTTAGGCCTATAAAAGTGTACTGTTCATGAATGTTTGTGTGCTGTGTTTATGAATCTTTTAAAGTGCTTTAGAAATTGTCTTTGAGTTGGACAGATCCATATCTTGAGATATATAAGTCCAAAATGTGTGATTTTTGTTTTGTTAATCTTATGATGACATGAACTCACTAATAAAAATATAAAACATGTAGGTTGCTTACTGTTTTCATGCAGTATTAGTTTAATCTTGATAAATAGGGGTTTTATGCTTGCTTTGAAGTATTTCTCAAAGAAATGTGAAATTTTTATGACATGTTAATTATGTGATGATTAATGGTTTATGAAAATTTAAGGATTTTAAGATAGATAGTTTAGGATTTCTAAAAATAACAAATTCCCTGTTTTGCTTTGCTTCTATTCTGCATGGGCTTTATAATTGAAGAGTTGTAGGGAACTTCATAAACTATCTGCTGATTTAAGTTTCATAATTTTAGGATTTATGGTTTGTGAGTTTTAGAATTTATAAGCTTGCTATCAGCTCTGGATTTTAGTCTGAGCAGATTTGAGTGATTGGTTTGTTTGATTCATTTAAGTATGGAAACATGTTTTGGTTATCATATAATAGTTGTAGTACTTTTCAGATGCTTTCTAAAATGTCTCGGATCACTATTGTTGGTGGTCTAGAACCCTAGCTATAATTGTTTTAAGTTCAGGGTCAAAATCTGTCCAAGTCTGTACTGAGCTGCATAATTGTGTCTGTTCGACCTTATTAACATTTGAATCACCCATTGATGATAAAAATACAATTGTTGGCAATTTATTATAGTTTCTAAAAAGTCTGGGATCACCTTGGGTAGAAATCTAGAACTCAAGTTATGACTGAATCTTGTCCCAGTTATGCTGCTGTCCTGAAACTGCATGGGCAGAGTTGTTTGCCTTAGCTTACTCTTGCTTGGGTAAACATGTTGGCTTAATTCTTGATTTATCAATATTTGCATAGCCTGGATGTAATTCCTTGTGCATTCTGTTTGATTACTTTCTATGTCCTAGGTCATGTTTGAGTGAATTAAGTGAGATAACCTTTAGGTGGCTATGTATTGGATAACTTTGGACTTGTCTTGATAAATTTATGTGATGCATCTCTTATTATCATTTCTTATATTCATACATGCATCTTGCATCTAATTTAGGTACGCTAGATTTAGCGTATGAAGAGTATGATGATGGGTCCGATCCACAAGACGGTGTATCGGTGAACTTATCCCGAAGATGGAAGGACTAAGCAAGTGCCATTGTGGGAGATACTCACCAAGCGAGTATCCGCTGACAAACACTAACCTAGTGTTGAATTCCAGGCAAGCCCCGGTGCATTCTTATTTCCTACATTTTTTAAATAATGTGACTTGAGTATAGTGACTGTTGCATTAATTATAGAAATTGTTTGAAAACTTAGTTGCATATATTGGATAATTTTATATCCTCCACCTAAATAGGTTCTGGATCGTATCTTTTGCTTAGCCCTGCTTAGAACCAGTAGATATGGTGATCCCGGTCACCAAAATAAGGAAGTGAGAAGCACGGTTGGCTATATTTACTATTGTGATATAACCATGTGAGCTGAGGCAGGAAATGAGTTTGGGCGGGATGATGACTTGGATACAACAAGACATGGAGGTCTTGGTTGTGTGCCAACTCTCGCCAAGTGAAATAGGGAAACATCCCTGTGGGACATCGGTTGAGATTGAAAGACGCCATCAATCCGGCCGCGAAGCCGAGTAGCTCTATTTGGGCCAGGAACAGGATAGCTGGGTTTATATACTGGACCGCGTAGGGTTTTGGGAGCTAGATCGGACCATGGGCAGGTGGATTCCTGAGCTTCCTGGCCACTAGTCAGTCCCCCAGTATATGGCTCCCCCAGACCCGCGGAGGAACCCAAATAGTACCAAGGGTGACCTAAGGGACCCCGTACAGGTCTGTCTGGGTTTGTGATTGGCATTTGACACCAGCTGGTTTGTAATCGATTCGAATCGCCATCTCTCCTGGATAGTGAGAAACTTGACTGATCTTCCCTCATGGTAGAAATGGATAAGTTTGAACATGAACATGGTTATCAATGTAAATGCCAAATTGCTATGGTTCTATTATATTGTTTGCTTAGAATTAATCAAGTGCTTGAATTAGTTAAGGTTTAAAGTAAAGAGCAAGAAGTTATGACTACTGAAAGCTTGCTAGTAATGACATATGACATCTTTAACTAAAATAGCTTTTACGCAAATGAGTCAGCCAACTCCACTGAAAAGCCTTGCATGTTCCTTGAGAGTCTTTTATTTGGTAAGACGGGTAAGTCTTGCGGAGTACAATGTAGTACTCAGGGTTTATCCCAAATTGTTGCAGGTGGCGTGTCTCCTGTGGCTAAGGCAAGAGTTGCCTCTATATAATTATTGATATGATATGAAGCTTGGGCAGCTGATACCTATACTATACTCGTCTTGCTTAAGAATGATCCACTTTAGGCACTGTATTGCAACAATAGGTGTGAGTAAATGTAATTACAAAACTATTTGGCTACGGCAAATCTGAGTTTAAATTCTATGTGTAAGAACTCTTATGCGAACTCCGTATTTGTGAATCTATGTAATATGAATGGATGTTGTTGAACCATGTACGATCTTGGTTGTGTTACCATTTGGTTTGAAATCCTTCGAGATTTCACAGACTACCGGGTTTATATGGGCTCAAGTGTGGCTGATTTTGCTGCTTCGATGGCTATCACCGTACTTGTGCTCTTATAAATTGGTCGGTTCTGTCATAGCAACTTCCCCACTACTTGTCTGCTTCAGGCCCACTGATGCAGTAGGTCTGCCAGCCGATACCAGTATCAGCGCTACTCCGTGGCCGAACGTGGGGGAATTCAGATACGAGTGGACAGGGCTGTCACCACCTGCCACCTACCGCTCTGCCCGTGGGCACGCGCAACAAACGAAGGTAGACCCCGACTTAGACACCACATCTACGACGGCGACTACTACTCTAGCGGTGTATAGGAACATCCGTCTCTATTAGGAGTTCTCTTACTAGAGCATTCGTCCAATGGACGAACAATGATCCCACAAACAAGTAGCTTTATGAAAGTAACATGCTTAATGAATCAAACCAAAGTTGAACACGAACTTCTTACTTCAAGTAGCAAGACGATCGTAGAGGTACAAGTTGGATCGAGAGCCGACAAGCCCGGCACTTCGTCCACCCGGAGGCAGAACTGCTTCGACTCCGCTCTTTCTCCAGATCTTGCCCTCTCTCACTCCCTATACTAAATCAGCTAGAAGCTAATTGAATGGAGCTTGCTCTTCCTCTCTACATTGTGATCTCTTGTGTTGGTGAATGAATTGATCCCTCTTTCTTATTGAATAGGTGTAGAGAGGAGGCCTCCTTTTATAGCTAGAGAGGGGGTTCTATGCAAAAGGTTCATCCCCACATGGAAATACCCAAACCGACCTCTAAAGGGCGGTTTCCACTTTCCATCTGTGTTGATCGTAGGTGGGACCGTCCTTGGGGAACCGCTCTACAACCGCCAGAAGAAAACTGGGCCCGAGAGGCCCCACCAGGGGGCGGCCGCCCCCGGGACCGGTCGGTCCCCTAGTGGGCCCGTTTGGCCACCGTCTTCGCGTGGTTGGTTCTCCTCTGGGCCTAGACCCCTCCTATGGTTACGAATGGGCCCAGATTTGTAATAAAGGTGGGCTTGTTATTCTTGGTTGCGCGTTCTCTGAATTCATATTTCTCCTTTACGCTTTCCAATTGGTGTTGTGCACTTCCACTTGTTTCACCATAAATCCTGCAAAAACATAAACACTACGGGTACAAGTGGAACTCTGTTAATAGCATATGTCTATGTGTTAAAGTATGATAGTTTCTCTCCCTTTAGGCATAAGTTGGCGGTTAAAAATGATCTATAAGGACCGCCAACATACCCCGAGCGAAGGTCAATCTTAGAAAACACCTTTGCTCCAGCAAGTTGATCAAAAAGAAGATCAATCCGAGGCAGAGGGTACTTGTTCTTGATAGGGACTTCATTCAATGGTTTATAATCAACACACAACCTTAGAGTCTTGTCCTTCTTTTTCACAAAGATAGCAGGACAACCCCATGGAGAAGAGCTTGGTCTGATAAATCCCTTATCAAGCAACTCTTGCAGATGAACCTTCAGTTCTGCCAACTCATTCGGACGCATTCTATAGGACCTTCGGGAAATTGGAGCTGTTCCCGGCTTCAACTCAATGGTAAACTCTACATCCCGATCAGGAGGTAATCCAGGCAGATCTTCAGGAAACACATCTGGAAACTCACAGACTACCAAAATGTCCTGAACTTCTTTCACTGAGGTGGCATTAACTCTTTAAACAGCCCTCTGAGGTGTTGGAAGTTGGATGAGAAGTTGAGAAGTACTATTAGGTAAGTTCACCTTTATGGTTCTATTCAGAGTATCAATAATAGCTCCTCACCGGTACATCCAATTCATGACTAGGATCACATCTATATCTTGATTCTTTAACACTATCATGGATCTGGGGAAAATATGACCACCCAAGTCTATAGGTACCTGATATACCATTTCCTTGGTACTCAGTCGTCCCCCAGGTGACTGCAATATAATACTTTCCTTAGCTTCCCCAATTGGAATATCATACTCAATGACAAATGTACGATTGATGAAAGTATGAGATGCACCAGAATAAAAAAGCATAATAGCAGGATGGTTTGCAACAGGAAACCTACCAAGCATGACGGGTTCTCCTTCGGGAATCTCATTGACCTAAGTATAGTGGACTTGTCCGACTTTCTTCACGGCCTTACCTTTCTGGTTCTGCTGGTTGTTACGATTCTGATTCTGTTGCTGCTGCTGACCACCAACAACTCTTGGAACATTCTGATTATACTGTCTCGAAAACGGACAATCACGGGAGTACCAGGGCTTTCCACAGTTAAAGCATGGAGCGTTGTAGTTTGGTGGTGGAGCTTGGATACGAACACCAAGGGTGTTCGGCTGAGTGGTATTTGCCTAATTAATATTCTATGGTGTGGCAGCAGGGCGGATAACAACCTGTTGCTGGGGTGGATATTGTGGCAGTGGATACTGGGTATGTTGGTGTTGCATAGGATGGAACACAATCTTCTGGCACTTCTTATCACCAGAAGATCCGGTCGGCACAATCTTCTTCTTTTATTTCTCCGCCTGATGAACACAATTCTTAGCTTCATATGCGATTGCTATGTTGACCGCCTGGCGATAAGTAGCATCTAGATTTCAAGTCAACGCTCTCTGGATTTTTTGGGTTCAGACCCCTTTCAAAGCAGTCTTTCTTTTTGTGATCAGTGCTCACATGATCAGGTGCACATTGAGAAAGGAGGTTGAACTTGGACACATACTGCATCACGGTGTCCTCCCTCTGGCGAAGGGCTAGAAACTCATCTAACTTCAGGTTCATGACTCCAGCAGGAATGTAATGGGCACGAAAACCTTCACGGAACTTGGCCCATGTCACACGGTGATCTTCCGGCTAGGCGGCAACAAAGTTCGCCCGCTAGCCGCTGGCAGCTGCCCGAAGCTGCTGTGCTGCGAACAGAGGCTTCTGATAGTCGATGCATTGAATAAGTCTAAACTTTTGCTCCATGGTGCGGAACCAATCATCAGCCTCCAAAGGCTCATCAGCCTTAGTGAAAACCAGTGGACGGGTATCTGTGAAATCCACATAAGTGGTTTCATCCCGGTTGTTACGCCCACGACAGTTCCCTTGATTATTCTGATTTTGATTCTGTGCCAGTTGAGCAGTGGCATTAGCCAGTGCGGCGATAGCATCCACTAATGTTGGTGGAATTGGTGGCGGGTTAGGAAGCTCATCACCGCCATGAGAGGTTCCAGCCTCATCAGAAGCACGAGTACAAACCGGCATCTGTATATATAAGCAAGCCATATTCACATATACTTATTCCAAACCTTAGCAGTACATAGCATTTTACAGATTACAATACCAAAATTTGTCGCGCTCCTAGCACGACACAGCTTAATGGTTAACCTAGCTTAGATAACTATTCTACATACCCAACCTATGGTTTGAGCTATCCTAATCAGTGCTAGCTGATGCAGGCATGTTGCTAGCCTCGTTGGATTCCTCGTCCTGTTTGTCCTGGTCCACCTCATCAGACGCGCCGTGAGGGTGCAGCTGATGATATAGTCGGTACATCTCCTCGCGCACTTCCTCATTCTGGCACTCGAGGTCCCTTGCATAAACATCTAACTCACGAACTTGAGTCAGGGCAAGGTCCTCCTGTTGTCCCGCGAGGTCATGTTCCACCATCACCTCCCGCAGACGTGTCTTCAATTGGCGCACCTCGATTGCGCCCCTGCATCGGTTGTCAAACATCCTGTCGAGACGCTCGTGCAGCCTCTCGATCTCTGCGCACAGCTCAGCTTGGCTGCTGTTGGGAGCGACTCTTGGTGCGATCTGGTGCTGTGGCACACCTTGAGGTCCAACTCTCTTGCGAGCGGTGCGCTTGGTACGGGCCATCTGTAGAAGGTAAGCTAGAATTAGTTTAACAAAATTACAGGTTAGTAAGAATAGGTTTGGTTCTACTAAACCCATGCCCCTTTAAGAAGGAATATAATTATTGTTAACAATTATGATGCATGCAACGTACTTACGAAACAATCACAAGCAAAATAATAAATTGACTTGATAATAAATTTTTAAGCATAGGGCTAGTATATCATAAATGCTATTTCCCTACAATGCCAATACTCATCAATTTTTACCTCTATTAAATTGATTAAGACAAGATAATAAGCAATTTGGACCAAATTATAAATTAATAATTGATCCAAATCATTTTGAAATTTTGCAAAAAGACCCTGCAAGTCTTTGCAATTAAGGCTCCGATACCAGCTGCGACAGAACCTCCTAAGCTATATGGCCCACATGCACCTGTCGTAGTCCTAAAGACCTTCGACAGCCGTGCAGGTGACCCGCATAACCTAAAAGGGTCTGCCAGGTTTACACGTAAACCCGTTTCCTCCGAACAGGATCTTAATTGCGAAGAGATTATAGAGTACAACATTTCATACAAATTATACAACTCGGAGTACAGGAGCGGAAGACTTAAAATATTACATATGATTACAAACCAGTGTTCTTAAGTAAACATAGGTATGATTATTACAAAACCAAAATACGAGTAGTGGCAATAGGTAAGTAGCTTATACAACATATATTACATAACATCCCTGCCCAAGGGATCAAATACTCACTCACTATCACTAACCTCCTCGACCACTTCCTCGAATACCGTCATGCAGCAAGGTCCAACGCAGACCATGGGTTGCTGATTTCCTGCAACATAGGGTTAACAAACCCTAAGTACAAGAGGTACTCCGCAAGACTTACCCGACTAAAAATTGGGGAGAAGACAAAGGAATGTAGGCTAAGGGGAATCAAGGAGAGGTTTTAGCAAGAATCAAAGAGTTTTGCAGAAAAGCTCTCTAAGTCAGCTTAAAACTTAATCCTGAATCTAGGTTGATTCATTAAGATAATCTCCATAATCACCCATTTCCCATTTCTTTCACCTAGTTCCGAACCACTCTTCATTGTAAGTCAGTGGATCAAGTCTCCATTATCCAAGGAGCAACGACGATTCGAATCAATTGAAATACCCAGCTGGGGATCCCTATCCACACTGCATATGTAGCACTTAAGCTTGCATATACCAACCCCGCCTACCACGGCTTTTCCAAAACTTGAACCGGTCCTGCGCCACCCGAGAGCACAGTACTCCTCTCCTCTCCAGGCACGCCGGCCACGAGGGTACACGCTATTCTCGCCATCTCTCCACTCCCAGTGCGTGGTTGTCGGTTCAAGTAGAGGAGTGACTGGAGTCAGAGGCTTTCCGTAGTATGTGGCTAGTTAAAAAGTCTTGATCACAGCAGGCCGACAACGAATGGTCCCTAATGGATTCCATTTCGTAATAGACAGTCAGAGACACTACATTGAGACTCCTTTCTCAATGCAAGTCTACTGCGCTGTCAAATACTTACAACATTTCATAATAGTATACCCCAAGCATACAAAATATCTTTTTTCATAAAAGCTTAACTATTAAGCATGACTAAGCATTTTGTAAACATTTGCATTTAAAACAAGGTATCAAGGGTGATATATAATTTATCAAGGCAGGTAAATGCAGCAAGTAGGTGACAATCAATTCTTATCAACCTAATGCAGTAGATTAACTCAAGTGATAAAAATTTGTAAACACAAGGAGGGGTTAATGCACCGGGGCTTGCCATGTTGCACGGCGAGGGACGGATCAGGATCAGAACCGCAAATGTCGAAACCACCGACAACTCCTAGAGCCTCGTTGTTGATGGTAGTTTTACCATGTTTTTACCCCATCAAAATCGTCAACAAGGCATTCTTTCTGAAAGGAAACCACCAAACACATATTGACTTAGGTACAAATAACTTGGTTCCACATGTACTTGTCATTATTTGGTTGCAGACACCCAGAACAAGTACTATTCAGTGTCCAAAAGCTCTATATGAAGTTTGGGCAACCAACCAAGTATGGCCAAATGACAAACCAACTTCACAATCATTAATATCATAGCTTCTAGAGACGATGTGCAAAAGGTGGGCACAATGAGTGGTTCGGCCAAACCACCCATGGGCAAGTTAGTACCACCATTGTGCTTTGAATTGCATGAAGAAGCCACCTGCAGAAGATGGACCTTTGGTTCCAACAAAGGTGGTTCGGCTGAACCACATATGGTGACACCAGGCCATGACATTTCAGCACATGAGTCATATCAGCATACACAAGGAAGATCAGTGCAAATGGAGCACATGCATGGTTCGGCCGAACCATGCATGGGGCCCACAGGACTCTGGTGATGTGGCATGATTCGTGTGACACTCCATCCAGCTCAATTCCACCTTTGGATCAAAGTTGTGTTTCCAATCAAGGGTGGAGAAGCAAAGCACATGGATCAAGGCGTGGACCGACAAGATCAAGGCAAAACAAGTACATAGCCACAGTCTATGACAGATGGGGACCACGGTGGTGGGCCCACCTTGCCATAGGTGGTTCGGCCGAACCACCCATGGTGGGCCCAGGCCACCACCACACTCCAGGATAGGTGGGGACACCTTCTAGAAGCCCCTGGCTGGGCCCACCTGCCATAGGGGGGTCGGTCGAACCCCCTGGTGCCCAGCTAGGTCGGTTGCCTCCCCACCAACTTGAGCACATTTCCCACGTGCTGGTTTGCTCACGGTCGTCCATCTCAAGGCGGTTCCAAGGCGGTTCATCCAAGGGTGGAGAGGTATGGAGCACACGGATCGCTGACGTGGCACCACTCCACTTCCCCCTATATATAGAGGCTGCCTCCACCCTCTCAAGAGATGATTCATTCAAGATACAAGTGAGAAACAATGTAGTTCCACTTCTAGTAGTAGTGTAGTCTAGTGTGAGAGTTAGAGTTGAGTCGAGCTGCGCTCGGGGTCTCCGGAATCATCCACTGGAGAGTCTGGTATAGCTCTTGTATCTTTCTCTTTCTGTAAGACTTATTTACTTTAATATAATATTCCTGCTTTACTTTACTGAGTATTTACTTTGTTCTATACTTATTGCATTACTATTCTAATAATAGTATTGTTGTGAGTTATCATATTACTTGGTCGGCTTGCACTAGATTGTGATCCTGTAACCAGCTCACGTGTGTAGTTCATCGCCTGTCATAGGGTGCTCTAGTTGCCTTGGCCATAGCTAGAGTAGTGAGACTTAGTGTAAGCATGGTGCTTAGACTAGATCTTGCCTTCGAATGCCGCTTGTCGCACGGATTATTTGTAGGTGCTAGCAGGTGGTGACAGCCCTGTCTACTCTTAGTATCCCTCCACGTGTTTTAGGCAAGTTCTTAAAAGGTAGGCTCCCATAAGAGAATAGCCGCTTCGGGTAGAGGTTATATCCCCTACTGTCTCGCCTATCCCCTAGACACCGGAAGTAAGGTAGCAGTCTTAGTGTATCTCGTCCATTTGATAGGATAGTTCATAGGAGTAAAACAAGAATCACAGGAACCTTTCTCACTCGTTGTCCTCCCACCTAGCTATACTACACTAGTTATCTTTTAGCAATTCATTTGTTATCTTTGAATCATCACCTTCCTATCATACTTTGATTACCCTCCTCTGCACTAGTTGTGCTAAGTTGAAATAGATTTGAGGATCTCCTTCTATTAACATTTCTAGCAATCGCTTTCCCTTGGGATAAAATAAATAACGATACCTTGAAATACTCCCGGGTGAAGAGCTACAGCGGTATATTCTGTGCGCTTATGGAATTATCCAATAGACATAAGAAATACCCTCAGGCACTTCTGGCACCGTTATCAGAGATAGCCTAACACTCTGTCTCTGGTGGCTGCGCTAAGAAGTGTCAACACTCATCAGCGGCGACTTGCTCGACTTTCACTTCCTCGCCTTCGGTCACTATTCGCAAGATAACGATGCATGCTTTAATGATGGTGCAAATGTCATGATTAACAAATAAACAAATGTTAATTTAATAATCTTGAGTACAACTTTTCTTCACGGTAAAGTTGTAATCAGGATCTCACCTAGCAGTGTTAATGTTACATAATTATTTAATGATTTTAACAGTCATAGAATGCCACAATTAACACGACTTTCAACACTAAAGAAAGTGCTTAAGACCAATTAGGGTTTCCTGATCCTAAGTCTTCACATAATCCCAAAATATCACACAAACTCTATAGTGATTAACGTTAAACATCATTTTTAATTATTTATTTATTTAGAGGTAATTTACCAAACAATTAAATTTCATCCAATTGAGATACAGATTTTTGTGGAGGTTGCTCACTGGTCAAAATAGCTACACAATTAATTTCACAATTTTTGGATTAATATTTTGAGCTATAAAAATCATGGGAAAGCCATTTCTTAATTTAAATATCTATTTTTATCAGAAACAAATTATGCTCAAAATATAAATTTCATATTTTTTTTAAATACTAGATTACACAGAGAGGCTATACAATTTATTTTGTAATTTTTGGAGCTATACATTAATTCCCATGAAATTCACAAGATTCAGCACTAATTATACATTTAAAATTGAAAAGATCATTTACAGAGGGAAACTGGGCCGACTCGGTCAGGCCCAGCAGAGCCCAACCCGGCTCCACCCTCCTCTGCTCAAACAAAGCAGAGCAGACGGCGCGCGCGAGCGCAATTCCGACCGCGGCGACCTCCCGGCGGCGGCGAACTCCGGCGAGGGCAAGGCCCTCGACGAGAGCCTAGCAAGTACCCACATCTACCTAGGCTGCTAGAGTGGGACCTAAAGTTTCAGCGAGAGCTAGCAGGCGGCCATGGCGGCCCGGTCAGCTCGGCGATGGCGGCACCACCCGTTCCGGCGGCCGCAAGGGTTCCAGGACCGAAATAGCTAACCCTAAAGCACTAAGGAGCTCACCAAAACGTGATGCTTGCGCTGGCTCGACGAGAAGATGGTCGAAGGAGAGAGCTCGACTACGACCACGGCCTCGGCGGTGTACTCCGGCAGCAACAACTCGTTCCGGCGTGTCTGGAACATGAAACACCAAACGGTCTAGCCTAGGATGTTCACTAAGCAACGGAGAAACGGAGACGTGCAACGAAATGACTCAAAGCTCACCGTATCGACCTAGCTACGACGAGCAGATCACGGCGGCACCTTGCCGGACTCTGGGAAGACGACGACGCACCGGCAACTCCGGCATAGTGAGGACGTGTATGTAGGCTCTACAGGTGTGCTACAAGATGGCGAAGCCATGTGCGCGATCGATTTTACATGAGGGTGATTGGGGACGAGTAGTGAGCTCGCCGGCGACGAGCCGAAAAGGGAAAAGGGAGAAGCGAGCTCGTTCTCGAGCTTATAAGGAGGAGGTGGGATTCCCGTCGAGTGCCACGCTGCCTTGCCCTTGCCACGTCCTAGGGCCACTTGCCCGCGCGTGCTGCGGCGATGAAACGCAGCGGCGGACGAAGTAGACAGGCGAGCAGCTCGGTGGCGTTGCTCTGCTCTCCTGGTACTGTAGCAGAGTTTTATCCAAATTTTGTTTTTGCAAAATTACTTTCATTTTTATGTAGGAAGTCAAAAATATCCCAAAATAAAAGATGTGGGGAATTCAATTCTAAATAACTTTCATATTCAAAACATTTTCAAATTCGGAATATTTTTGAAATTAATTAAAGGGGGTAATTAGTCTTTTTCTATTTCGAATTAAATCTCAAATATTTATTGAACAAGTTCAAAATCTGTAAACATCAAAGTTGCTCAGTTTAGTGAGCTTTACAACTTTTGTTTAATGACCAACATTAGATTCCAAATAATTTTTAACTTAGAGTTTTAAATTCAAATTTGAGAACAGTAATTCAAGTCTAATTCACATTTTTGAACAGTAACCTGGGAAACTTTGTATACCAAAGTTGCTCTATTTAATACGAGCTACAACTTTTCTTATGGGAGCAAAGCCCAATTCCATATAGTTTTGAAACTAGGGTTTTAGCCCATTCTAGGGTTTTAAAAATTAATTTGCGGTGAATATCACTCTATTGCCCTAAGCACAAGCCATCAATATAAATTTAAATTTATTTTGGTTGATGCAGTGCAAAATTAATAGCAATCACAGATGACATGGAATGCTTCATGATGACATGCCAAATTTTAGTTCAGTAACACAGTGGTGTTACAGCCCTTCCCCCTTAAAGAAACCTCGTCCCGAGATTGAGTAACGCTGAAAACCCTGGGTTGAGTAATGGAAAGAAAATGTGTCACACAAACACATTTCTTTCATTTCTATAGAGAATAGGTGGGGAAGTTTACATTTTTTTACAAAACAAAAGAAAATAGATCAAACTATAGGGAAGCATAGAACTCCGGAAAGTTCTCAGATAGAAAATCTTTGGATTCCTATGTAGCCTCTTCTTTGGAGTGCTGACTCCACTGAACTTTATACCACTTCGTGGTCGTTCCTCGAGTGACTCTATCTCTTTGGTCCAAGACTCTGATCGGGTACTCTGCATAGGTCAAGTCTGACTTGAGTTCTACCCCTTCAAAGTCGATGACTTGATCCGGCACTCGAAGACATTTCTTCAACTGCGACACATAAAATACATTGTGAACCTCTGACAATTGCTCAGGCAATTTCAGTTGATACGCTACAGGTCCAAACCTCTGTATAATTTGGAACAGGCCAATGTAGCGCGGGGACAGCTTTCCTTTCACCCCAAAACGACTGACTCCCTTCATAGGTGAGACTTTCAGATACACATATTCTCCTACCTTGAATGCTAGAGGTCGACGCCTCCTATCAGCATAACTCTGTTGGCGAGACTGTGCCGCCTTCATATTAGCTCGAATAGTTCGAACTTTTTCTTTGGCTTCTTTAACCATGTCGACTCCAAAGAACCATCGTTCTCCGGGTTCAGACCAATTCAGCGGGGTTCGACATCTGCGACCATCTACTGCTTTAAACGATACTATCTTGATGCTTTCCTGATAACTATTATTATAAGAAAATTCTATCAAGGGCAAACATTCATCCCAACTAGCCGAATAATTGAGAACACAAGCTCTCAGCATATCCTAGAGAATCTGATTGATTCTCTCAGTTTGACCCCCAGTTTGTGGATGATAAGCAGTACTGTGCAGAAGCTTGGTACCCATGGACTCATGGAAGGATCTCCAAAAATTGGAGACAAGCTGTGTACCTCTGTCAGACACAGTAGTCTTCGGCACTCCATGAAGTTTCATAACGTTATTAATGTATAAGCTTGCACACATTGCCGCGGTGTATACGAGCTTAACAGGTAGGAATTGGGCTTGTTTGGTGAGGCGATCTACAATAACCCACATTGAATCAAAGCCCCTAGATGTCTTGGGCAAACCCACTATGAAATCTATGCTGATATCTTCCTATTTACCTCCAGGAACAGATAATGGGTGGAGTTCACCTGCTGACTTCATGTGCACAGCCTTTACTCTCTGGTAGTGTCACATTCAGCAACATATTGAGCAATCTAAATCTTCATTTTGGTCCACCAGAATCGTTGTTTCAGGTCCTGATACATCTTATTGCTTCCTAGATGAATGGAAAATCTTGTTAAGTGCGCTTCATCAAGGATCTTTCGACGTAACTCAGGAACCTTTGGAACTACTAGACAATTCTTGAACCATACGACACCATCATCATCAATTCGGAAACAGTCAGCTTTCTTAGCTAAAACTTTTTCCTTGATATGTTTATGTCGACGGAATACCGGCGATAGTCTACCGAGGGGTATGCCCGCGGTAGTAGATGAGACGGTGAGGGTGCACCTGAGACGAACGAGGGAGCACAACTCGTGCAGAACAGAGATTTAGACAGGTTCAGGCCGCCACGAGGCGTAATACCTTACGTCCTGTATGCTGCTGTGTTGTATTGCTAGTAGATTAGATGAATCGAGTAGACCCCCCTGCCCGCCTTATATAGTCCGGGGGGCAGGGTTACAAGTTGATCTTGCCATACATAAGAGATTACAATCCTAGTCGATCTGGGAAACCAATCGGCTAGATCCTAGGAAAGCTATTTTCTTGCCCGCCAAGGACTCGGCGGATAGACGCGATCTCCTGGAGATCGTATAGGCGACGTGTCCTGGGTAGTTCAGGCCTGTTCGATAGACTTGGGCCAAGTATGACTATGCGGGTATACGGGCTTATACCCCCACAGCTAGTCCCCGAGCGCCTTGCATTTGTCGAGAGGTGCAGACCTTCAGTGTTGCTTGACCAGACGGATGTAAGGGGCTCAGAAAAAATTGAAAAAAGTTTCTCTTTAGCGAGGTGTATCCACTTTTACCAGGACAGAGCCAATACCTTCACCGGCAGGTGAAGTGTATCCACGAGCCTGATAGTAGGTGACGCAGTCACGTGGTGTCAGGGTCAAAATCTTTATCCTTGTTGATCTTGTGAAGTGTCGATGAAGTCCCCGAGCAGCTTTAGTGCTCGAAAACACTTGATGAAGATGACAAAATCCCCGAGCAACTTTGTTGCTCGTAAACGCTTGACAAGACGGCGAAGTTCCCGAGCAAACTTGCTACTCGGGAACACTTGACGAAGGCGACGAAGTCCCCGAGCAGCTTTGCTGCTTGGAAACATTTGACGAAAATGACGGAGTCCCCGAGCAGCCTTGCTGCTCGGAAACACTTGACGAAATTGACGGAATCCCCGAGCAGCCTTGCTGCTCGGAAACACTTGAAGAAGACGACGGAGTTCCCGAGCAGTGCTTTATTCCTCGGAAACGCTTGACGAAGGCAACGAAATCCCCGAGCAGCTTTGCTGCTCGAAAACACTCGACGAAGGCGACGAAGTCCCCGAGCAGCTTTGCTGCTCGGAAACACTCGACGAAGGCGACGAAGTCCCCGAGCAGCTTTGCTGCTCGGAAACACTCGACGAAAGCGACGAAGTCCCCGAGCAGCTTTGCTGCTCGGAAACACTTGAAGAAGACGACGGAGTTCCCGAGCAGCTTTGCTGCTCGGAAACACTTGAAGAAGACGACGGAGTTCCCGAGCAGTGCTTATTCCTCAGAAACGCTGGACGAAGGCAACGAAATCCCCGAGCAGCTTTGTTGCTCAGAAACACTTGACGAAGGCGATGAAGTCCCCGAGCAACTTTGCTGCTCGGAAACACTTGACGAAGGCGATGAAGTCCCCGAGCAGATTTGCTGCTCGGAAACACTTGACGAAGGCGACGAAGTCCCCGAGCAGCTTTGCTGCTCGGAAACACTTGACGAAGGCGACGAAGTCCCCGAGCAGCTTTGCTGCTCGAAAACACTTGACGAAGGCGACGAAGTCCCCGAGCAGCTTTGCTGCTCGAAAACACTTGACGAAAGCGACGAAGTATCCGAGCGGTGCTTTTCTCTGCAACAAACGATTTGCAAACCCAAAATACCCCTGTGCCATTTGACAGAGGAATAAATAGAAAGAGGAAACAGTTGGTTTATTTTCTTGCGCATTCAAATCCCAAAACACACATCCGCCTCCGCCTATTCCTCCATCGCCGTCTAGGGTTCCATTTTTTCTTCCGCCGCTGCCACAGAAAAACCAACGAATCCACCTCTCCCCCGCCCAGATCTGCTATGGCAGGCACCAAGAAGAGCACCCGCGAATCAAAAAAGTCAAAGGAGGCACAACCGGGGGACTTCCGCATGTCGAACGAATGGCAACCGTCAGTATTGGGAAGATCGCAGCTCGATGCGCTCGTGGCCTGGGGATTTCTTCCTGACCAGGCGATCGGAGGCTGGAGAATATCACAAGGTGAACCATATCCAATGCCTGATTCTGGAGAAATAGTAGTCTTTTCTGATTATTTTACCCGCGGATTTGGTTTGCCATGCCATCCATTTCTTCGCAAGTTACTTGATTATTACCAAATTTCCCTGTGCCACTTGAATCCCAATTCTATCCTCTTGATTTCCATCTTTATCCACTTCTGCGAAGCATGCCTTGGCATTCTCCCGCACTTCAATTTGTTCCGCCATCTCTTCGTTCTTGTGAAATCAAGTGGCACAGGTTCTCGAGTTGCTGGTGGAGTGTATCTGAAAATGCGTGATGGGATGTCCGCACATTACCTCCAGATTCCTCTGAATACCAGTGTGCGTGACTGGAACAAGAGATGGTTCTATATCCCCAATCATGAACCAAGCGTCGGTGCGCCATGGATCAGATTCTAGAAAAACAGAATAGCTGGACGGAGAAACCGCATGTAGAGGAGCTAGGACAAGTAAACGAATTGCTGGAAATCATCAAGGGTTTAACCCTGAATGGAGTTGGGGTTGCTACCAATTTTGTATTTCATCGCGTCCAACCTTGCAAGGATAGAGTTCATCCTGCCTTTGAATTTACCGGTTGGAAAGATCCGACCAGGTGCTCATCCGGAGATTTATCCGAAGCCCAAGTTAAAGAAGTCTTGGAAGAATATTTTGGAAAAGGCTCTCATATAGGCAACCGTGGCCAAAGTGCGGCTTTTAATCTAAAGAATCCCCCGCCAGAGGTAAGTTCCGAACTGCCCCGGCACTTCCATCGCTCATACTGTACTTATACCATAACTTCTGTTTGATCTCTTGAAGATAAATGGACAGGACCGAAAGGTGTACTTCTCCGATGTACCAACCGCAGACTGGCCGGTCCGACTTGACGCGATGCACAGTTATCACCAGAGACGTGCCGAAGACAACTCTACTGAACTATCTGAAGAAGAAAGAGAGTCTTTTGACGAAGAAGATGAGGAGACACTGGCCCAAAGAACTGCTCGGGAAAAACAGCCGGTGTCAGAAAAGGCTGGATCCTCTAATGGCGTCCGAGCTGCTGAAGCTCCGGTAAAGATTTTCGAGGACCATGCCCAAGCCGCCGTTGACGCCCCTTGCACGAATCAGGATGAACCGAGCACAAAACGCCATAAGGGTGATGTTCCTACCGCTACCGCTGGAGCTTCCGGTCAAAGAAAGAAATTCGGCCGAAAGCGTCGTCGCT
This sequence comes from Eremochloa ophiuroides, assembly GCA_038502445.1. Lineage (NCBI taxonomy): Eukaryota > Viridiplantae > Streptophyta > Magnoliopsida > Poales > Poaceae > Eremochloa > Eremochloa ophiuroides. The sequence goes on along the minus strand of JAHLJS010000006.1, from coordinate 38,219,944 downwards.
CAGAAATGTAAGCAGGATTTCCTCCATATTTCTCCCTTTTTGATCCGAACAGTGTTGAGATTTTGTCTTGGAAATGTAGGGACCCTTCTAATGAAGACGCTGAGAATCCCGGCGCTGAAAAGATGACAACTTCAGAGGCTAGTGTAGCAGAGGGCCTCCACGCCGGCTGGACTTCAGAACATGAATCACCCCAGAGGTCGCCCGAGAGGCCCTCAACAGCTGATGCGCAAGGCTCACCATCTCCTCCCAAACAGCCGCGCATGCCCACCCCGCCGCCTCCAGCTTCTCCTCCGAGGCCAAATGTCAAGGACCCGAGCTGTGAAGATGAAGCTCGGACGTCGCCGCCGAGACACGGTAGCACTATTCCTCCTAGGAGTGCTGATCGTGGAACAGAAACCAGCTCGGAAGCGCGAACAGGGCCATGTCCTCGGCCCTCCACAAACGCTTCCCCAGAGGGTGCGGATATCGAAGAAATCGCCCGAACGGGGCCCGTGCCTTTGATTCGCATGTATCGGATGGTGGGGAACACCTATGCTGTCGCCACGGAGGAAGATCTTGCTGATGCCGAGATAGATGGACTGAAGAATGACATCCGATACTCGCGCGGACTTGAGAAAACTTCTCGGACGTCTGGGAAACCTTTCGTCGCATGTGCAGGTGACACCTATCGTATTTTATCCAGACGATATAATGACTTGATGACTTGTTGCTCTTTTGGTCTTCCAGACAGTGTATGAAACCGCCGAAGATCGCCGAAAAACCCTACACCGCCTTTGGGATGTAGTAGAGAAAAACAAGCAGCTGCAGACCGAGGTGAGTCGCCTAGAGGGGGTGGTGTCAGGCATGCACGAGGAGCGTGAAACCTTGGAGCTACACTGCTCGGATCTTTTGAAGTCCGAGAAGCGTCTATTGCGAGAAAACAAAGGTGTGTTGGAATGTTGTGCTTTTTGACAGCTATTCATCCCGCTTTTGCTCTCTGAACGCCTATTTTGTGGCATGTAGGTCTTCAAGAGCTGCTGGATGATCCACGAAGCGAAGTATATGCGACATCTCGTCATTTGTAAAATATCCTGGTTTGATGATCTGATTGTATTCTTTGTGACGTGCAGCCATTGAGCTGGAAGCTGAGGTGACATTGATGCGAGAGGCCGCCCAAAAGAACCTGGAAACGATGACAGGTTACCTGTTTGTCTTCGGCTTTCCCCTTTGAAAGGTCCTAAATGGCTAGAGGGGGGGTGAATAGCCTATAAAAATCTACAAACAACACTTATCAAGCCAATTAGTAACAATAGCAAGCTTTGCACAACACTAGCTCTAAACTATGCTATGCAAGCCACCTAGACAAGTATACTACACTATGATCTCTAGTTTACACTCAAAGGCTATGTTACTACTTTACACTATTCTTAAGTGAGCAACTAACCAACAAGCTACACAAGAAAGAAGTACACCAATGTAAAGAGTAAAAGTGATTTCAATACCGCCGGTGAAGAGAAGATATGAAGTCCAATATAACCAATCAATCACATATAAGGGAAATCCTCGGTAGAGAGATGACACAAGATTTTTTACCGAGGTTCACTTGCTTGCCGGCAAGCTAGTCCTCGTTGTAGCGATACACCCACTTGGAGGTTCACGCGCTAATTGGCATCACACGCCAAACCCTTCTCAAGGGTGCCGCACAACCAACACAAGATGGGGATCCACCAAGCTACGAGCAATCCACTAAAGATGCCTTTCGCGATCTCCCGTGGGGATAAGCTCAAGAACCCCTCACAACTTCACCGATCGGAGGCGGAGACAATCACCAACTCCCCTCAACGATCCTCGCAGCTCCAAGCCGTCTAGGAGTCGGCAAACTCCAAGAGTAACAAGAGAAACCGCTGCGAAATACCACTACCAAGTGCCTCTAGATGATCTCAATCAATGCAATGCACTTGATGCTCTCCAAACTCACCAAATGATGAAAACAATCAAGTAGGATGAGTGAGAGTGGAGTGGGAAGGCTCACAAGTATGTTATGATGTTTAGGAGTGCCAAGAGATCCTCCCCAAACCGGCCAAGTCGCTATTTATAAGCCACACACAAAGAACTAGCCGTTTAGAGTTCACTGCGTACCGTCGGACTGTCCGACGGCCAGAGCGTCGGACTAATCCGCACGGTCCGACGCCTCGGATGAACGCCACGTGTCACTAGCCGTTTGAAGTCGAACGTTGGATCACAACGGCTATTTCCTCGCGCCAAAACGACCGTCGGACGGACGAACGTCGGACTAAATCAACCGGTCCGACGCCCTCAGCCGACCACCGTCGGACTCAGTCAGACGGAGCCGTCGGACCAACGATCGCGGCCGTCCGACGTTTCCAGAGAGCTCCCCGAGCCCTGAAAACCGTCGGACGTTGGTCCGACGCTCACCGTCGGACTAACGCCGAGAGTCCGACGCTCTCAGAGCTCGCCACGTGTTATCTCTCGCACGAACTGCACCGTCGGACGCTTCGGCTAATGGTCCGACGCTCAGGAATCAAGCGTCCGACGCTTGCTGAAGGGGTTAGCCGTCGGACCGAAGACAATGGTCCGACGCTCAGTCAAGTTAGAGTCCGACGCTACTTTTTCTATTGTAACGTTTCCGAAAATCGCCGAATCCTGCCTCGCAAGCTCGGCAGGAGGAAGAGAGGACCAAACCCTCTCTAACCCTCGAACTTCACCCCGTTTCTTAAGTCACTAACACTCCAAAGTGTCTCTCACTTAGGTGCACGTGTGTTAGCCTTTTTCAAAGAGTTTTCCACGGGTCAAGTTAGTGTCACTAGCATCTAAATGCATATGCAATGATCATGAACACCTAGTGGCACTTGATAACCGTATTTCATCAACGATTTCGCCCCTCTTGATAGTACGGCTATCTATCCTAAATGTGATCACTCCCTCTATGGAGTCTTGATCACCAAAACCAAAAGAGCTCCTATGAATTATACCTTTGCCTTGAGCTCCTAGCTTTTTCACCATCTCTTGATGAAGCTTGTGGACTCCTTTTGATGATGGACTCATACCATTTGTATGGATGCCGTCATTAGGGCTTTCTCCTTTGTTGATGGACTTACACCATTTTCATGGACGCCGTCATTGCCCTTCACTTGTGACTTCCACCGACCCGGTCCTTTGCTCCATCTTGCCATTTGCTAATCAATTCTCATGAAACACTTAGAGCAATCGTTAGCAAACTAGGTTTCATCAATTACCCAAAACCAAACATGGGCTTTCACCCTTCCTCTCCCTTTTTTTTGTAGTGAGACTGTCTTGCTTTGTTTGTCAGAGATGGGATGTAGTCATCGTGCGCAGGTTGATGACCTTGCGGGTCGCCTTGAGGCTGCCAATGAAAGATTTGAAGCCTTTGTTGGTGGTGTTAAGCCTGTGCTTGACATCATTGAGTATGCGCCCGCCGTACCGCCTACTGAAGGTCCCGGTGCCCTCGACATCGTACAACGTGGACGGGAAGCTCTTCGATTCTTTAAAGACTTCTGTGTGGATGCTGCTGAAAACGTGGCCGCCCATGTGCTTGGAGTCGTCCGATCGCATTACCCGGGAGTGAAGAACGACCGAGTACAGACCGGGTATGCTCGGGGAACCACCGAAGAGCGGGAAGACCAGCTTGAAGAAGAGGCTAGGGAAGCCACAAAAATGTTAACCACTGATGTTCAACTTTTTCCCACCGAAGGGATTTAAATTGAGACGCCTGAACATAGTCGAAGATCTTGTATGGTCGGAGAATAATCCTATACGCCCTGCGTGTTGCCCGTGCTTTTGCCGGGGCTTTTGGAGACGCTGCTAAACTGCCCAAGCGACCTCGGGGCTTACGTGTTAGCGAAGACCTAAAGGCCCAGGCGTCCCCGGGGCTTACGTGGTGGCGAAGCTGCCCGCGCTAGGCGGGGGTTACGCTTATCGTGGGCGAAGGCTACCCGATATATCGGGGCGGTCGATGAAGTGTCGTAGGTAGGCAGCCTATCATTTTTAGGGCTTACGCGGCGTCGAACCAGATGCTGCCCGGCAGGGTGCGGGGGTTACACATTGGTGAAATCATGCTGCCCGAGCAGTGGCGGGGCTTACGCATAGGCGAAGACGTGCGGCCCGAGCAATGGCGGGGCTTACGCATGGGTGAAGACGCGCTGCCCGAGCAGTGGTGGGACTTATGCGTAGGCGAGGACGTGCGGCCCGAGCAGTGGCGGGGCTTACGCATGGGCGAAGACGCGCTGCTCGAGCAGTGGCGGAACTTATGCGTAGGCGAAGACGTGCTGCCCGAGCAGTGGCGGGACTTATGCGTAGGCGAAGACGTGCTGCCCGAGTAGTGGCGGGGCTTACGCATTGTTGAAGACGTTTAGCTGTATAAAATGTAATGGAGGCGAAAATATCAAGAATAACAATATATTTCCCTTATTTATAATAGAATGAAAATACACATATCTGTTTTGAACCCTGCATCAAGGGTAGAAACGTCGCAGGTGCTCGATGTTCCAGGAATTGGGGATGTCGACGCCGTCCAGGTCGGAAAGCCTATATGCACCTGGTCTTGTAACTGCCTTGACGATGTATGGCCCTTCCCAGGGAGATGATAGTTTATGCATCCCCTCCTTGCTCTGCTTTCGACGGAGAACGAGGTCGCCGACTGCAAAGGCTCTGCCGTTGACATTGCGATTGTAATATCGCCTGATCCCTTCTAGATATTTAGCTGTTCGTAGACAGGAGATCAGGCGCTCTTCCTCTAACTTGTCAACTTCGTCTTCTCTGGCCTCGTTGGAGTGGGCTTCTTCGTATATCTCAACCCTTGGAGATCAATAGATTACATCTGCAGGTAGTACCGCCTCCGAGCCATACACCATAAAATATGGCGATACTCCTGTGCTCCGGCTGGGTTGAGTCCGAAGTCCCCAGATCACTGCCGGTAATTCGTCAATCCAGTTGCCTGGGCTTCTCTCCATGACTGCATGGAGACGCTTCTTGAGGGCATCGAGCAGCATACCGTTTGCCCTCTCCACCTGGCCGTTAGCTCTAGGATGAGCCACGGACACATATTTGACGGATATGCATCTTTCTTCGCAGAAATCCAAAGAATCACTTCCAGTAAATGTTGATCCCAGGTCGGTGATGATGCTGTTCGGAAGCCCGAAGCGATAGGATATGTCCCTGAAGAACTCTGCTGCTTTGGTTGCCGTAGCCTTGACTAACGGCTTGTACCCGATCCACTTGGAAAACTTATCGATGGCGACATAAATGGAGCGAAATCCCCCTCTTGCCGTTTTAAATGGACCAACCATGTCCAGTCCCCATGTAGCGAAAGGCCACGACGCAGGGATGGTTTGCAACTCTTGGGCTGGTACATGTGTCTGCTTGGCAAAGAACTGGCATGCCTCGCATTCTCTGACTATCTTCTCGGCGTCTTGGACTGATGTTGGCCAATAGAAACCTGCTCGGAAAATCTTGCCGACCAGAGTACGTGAAGCCGCGTGATTGTCGCACATGCCACTATGAGCCTCATGAAGGATCCTGAGACCCTCTTTCCTTGGGACGCATTTTTGTTGGACTTTGCTCCTGGTATTCTTGCGCATGAGTTTGCTATCGACCAGGACATAGCTTTTGGATCTTTGGACCAGGCGCTCGGCTTCTGTTCTATCTTCGGGGACCCTTGCTTCCAGTAGGTAATCAATGAACTAGGTTCTCCAGTCCTCTTCAGGGGTTGGGATATTCGCCACTATCTGGTCTGTCGCGGAGCTGCTGGTATCGCCATCAGTCTATATGGAGGGGTTGAACAGATCCTGGATAAAAACGCCTGCAGGGACGTCGGACCGGGATGATCCGAACTTTGACAATTCGTCGGCTGCCTGATTTTCGCTTCGAATGATATGATGGAATTCTATTCCAAGGAATTTCCCTTCGATTTTTCTGATTGCGGCGACGTAGGAGTCTATTTTCTCATTGATGCAGTCCCAGTCTTTGTTAACATGGTTGATGACCAGGGCCGTGTCCCCGTAGACCATGATGCGACGGATGCCGAGCTCGGAGGCTATCTGGAGACCATGCAAGGCGGCCTCGTATTCGGCCGCATTGTTGGACGCCATGAAGTGAATTCGCAAGACGTAACGGAGGCGCTCACCAGAGGGCGATATAAGGAGTACTCCGGCTCCAGCGCCGCTGATGCTGAGGGACCCGTCGAAGAACATTGTCCAATATTCTTCCTGTGCCGAATGCGAAGACTCTTGTATCTCTCTCCATTCCGCTATGAAATCGGCGAGTGCCTGCGACTTGACTGTTATTCGGCTGCGGAAATCAATAGAGTATGTTCCCAGCTCTACTGCCCATTTCAGGATCCGACTGTTGGCGTCTTTGTTTCGGAGGATGCTACCCAGGGGGTATTCAGAGACTACTGCTATGCAATATCCTTCAAAATAGTGACGGAGCTTTCTTGAGGTGACGAGAACAGCGTATATCAATTTCTGCACCGTTGGGTAACGGGTCTTGGACTCGTTAAGGACTTCACTGATGAAGTAAACTGGTCGCTGGACCGGATAAGCGTGACCGTCTTCTTCTCGTTCAACGACGATGGCAGTGCTGACGACGTTATTAGTCGCGGCGATGTAGATCAGCAATGTTTCATCCTTTTTTGGAGCTGTGAGGAGCGGAGGACTCGTCAAGAAGCGTTTGAGTTCTCTGAAGGCCGTATCTGCCTCTTCCGACCAGGTGAACTTCTCGCCAGCTTTTAGTAACTTCAAAAATGGGAGGCCTTTCTCACCCAGTCTGGAGATGAAACGGCTAAGGGCCGCCATGCACCCGGTGAGCTTTTGCACATCTTTAACATTGGTTGGAGGCTTCATCCTCATAACCGCGTTGATTTTTTCCGGGTTGGGGAGGATGCCTTGCTTGCTAACGATGTTACCGAGCAAGTTGCCGGATCGGACGCCGAATATACACTTGCCAGGATTAAGCTTCCATTGGAATTTGTCCAGTTTTTCGAAAACTGCTTCGAGGTTGGAAATGAGGCCTTCAGCCGTTCGAGTCTTAATGACGACGTCATCAACGTATGCTACAGCGACGTCGGGGATAAGGTCGTCCAGACAAGCTTGAATCGCTCGTTGGTAGGTTACTCCAGCATTCTTTAATCCAAAAGACATGGTCTTGTAGCAATAAGCCCCGAAAGGGGTAATGAAAGACGTCTTCTCTTGGTCTTCTTCCTTCAAAGCGATCTGATGGTACCCGGAGTAGCAGTCGAGGAAGCTGAGTAGCTCGCAACCTGCCATTGAGTCGATGACTTCGTCGATTCGTGGAAGACCGAAGGGGTCTTTAGGGCAGTGTTTGTTGAGATCGGTGTAATCAACGCACATTCTCCATTCATTATTCTTTTTTCTTACAAGCACCAGATTGGCTACCCAATCAGGGTGATACACCTCTCTGATGAAGCCGGCAGCTAAGAGCCGGGCTATCTCTACCCTAATGGCCTCCTTCTTGTTTGGAGAGAATCGCCGGAGTTTCTGCTTGGTTGGCTTGGCGGTCTTCAAGACATTCAAGGAGTTCTCGATCAACTTCCTAGGAACGCCGGGCATATCCGCTGGTTTCCATGCGAAAGTGCTTACGTGCTCCCTTATGAAGCTGACGAGCGCGTCTTCCTATTTGGGATCGAGGTCGGCCCCGATGCGAGTAGTCTTGTTTGGCTCGCCGGGGACCAGGAGAACCTCCTTCGTTTCCTTGTTCTTGGTGGCTGATCTTGATGAGGTCTTCTCTGGGATGACTTGGTCTTTTGGGGCTACTTGCTTTGCGTCCGCAGCACAGATGTTCATGAGTATGGATTCTTCGACAGCTTCCGCCATGGCAATGGCCTCTCGCTGGCAAGCATATGCAACTTGGAGATCGGCGCAAATGGAAAGGACGCCGTTCTCCGCAGGTGTAACACCCTAGTGTTAGTTACTATTTTCACACTTGCATTTGCATGTCATCAAGCATAGATCATGTCATTCCATGCATCATCATCATTTCATTTGAATTGATTCCCTTTTATTGCTATATGTTTGTTTATATGTCCATAACATGCTAAATGTGTTGACATGCAAATGTGATGCTTGTTTACTGTTCTAAATGCTTTAGACATGTTTGGGATAACATTTGGAACAATGTTCATGTTGGTGAAATCCCCAAAATACCCCTCTAGCTCATAGTTGACTAGAGAGCCCTCTAAAAGCTATTCTGTTTGACCAAACAAGAAGGGCATTTTGGAGATTTTGCATGTCTGTGCACCCTTAATCAAAGTTGTGTAGAATTGTATAAGCAACAAACTTTATTTTTGGGTCAACTCATGAAAATGGGTGGAAGGTGGTCAAAAAGTTGAATTAGTGCAGATTTGGAGCTGTTTTGAAGTTTCAAAATTTTCCTAAGTCTAAACTGGTTTTCAGTTTCGGTGTACCCATGTTCATCGACCTGTATCTCTCAATCCAGGACGATCTAGAGTAAAGTGTCTTAATACCAAATGATCTACTCATGTAGCTCTTCAATCCATAGTAAGGAAGTTTTCTCTAATACGCTCTGGATCGCGAGTTATGGATCGATCAAAATCTAGTTTCAGTCGGTTCATTGAAACTGAATCGAAGCCGATTCAGTTCGGCCGTCAGTCGCCGCCGACGTGGCCGCCGTCAGGCATCGGCCGCCAGGTGGCGCCGTACGCCGCCGTTGGCCGCCGCGCCGGTCGGCTTTACAAAAGGCGACACTCCACTCTGTCCCCCGCACGCTCCTCTTACTCTCACTCGCTCGCTCTCGCCCTCTGTTCTCCGTTTTCCCCTCTGCCGTCGCCATTTCCGCCGCGCCGTCGCCGAAGTGAAATCCGCCGTCATCGAGCCGTCTCCGACCGCTCCATCGCCGCCATAGCTTCGTCTTGCTCTGCTCTTCATCCTCGACCCGTTGCCGACCTCAGCCGAGCTAAGGTATAACGGTTTGGCCTTTCTCGCCGCCGCGCCATTGCCGGAGTACCACCGAGCTCTCGGGTCGCCGCGACGAGGGCGATGCCGGGGTCGGCTTCTCTCTCCATTGCTCGTCTAGGAGTCTCCGTTAGCTGTAGATCCAGTCTAGGCCATCGGATGGGTCAGTCTCGCCGTAGGTTCGCCGGAACCCGAGCTCGCCGTGAACCCGCTCGCCGCCGTGCCGCCATGCGTGCGCGGTCAGTGAGTTCCCGTGCACAATAGTTCGATTCGTCGCACGCATAGGTCCGCTAGGGTTCCAGGGTCACGGAACGAAGCTTAGCCGTGCAAGTAACGGCTGGAATCGGCCGGCGCAAGCTCGCCGGACCGCCGTCGAGCTTGCTCCAGTGGGGTACAACCCTCGGCAGTTGGTCCATCGAGTTCGCCTCGTTGTCACGAGTCGGTAGGTAGCCTCGGCGTCGCCGGAGACCTCGCCGTCGGCGAGCTCTCGCCGGTCAGCGCCGGCGGCTCTGCCCCTCTCTCTGACGCGTGGGGTCGGGTTGACCCCGGGGCCCGCGAATCAGCCGTTCGGGTGCGCCTCTGGTTCACTGAGCCGGGTGCACGTAGCAGTTTCTATCGGGTTTGGGTTATATGATTTATAAAATGAATTTCCAGAAAATGTGTAAAATCTTCCAAAATTCATATCTGGATGTAGGAGTGTACAATTAGGGTGAACCAAATTTTGTTATGTTTGTATTTCTGAGCTCTATCAAGAAAAAATATAAAATGTACTTTTGGAATACTTTTTATGTGCAGTTATATTTAAATTGTTAATTGCTTGCAAAATTGATAAATGCATAAGTAATTGTAGGAATGTGCTAAAAATGTGATTCCACTTGCATTAATCTTGTTTAGGGAAGTAGAATCTAAGAAAAATATGTTTGCTAGTGTTGCACTGTTATTTATATGATGTCTAGTATAATGTGCCTTTTATGCTTTAATCTTGCAAAAATCACCATGCTTAATGTGTTAAGGATATGGTCATGAATATTTTTCCTGGACCATGTTATGTTGGAAAGAAGCTAAGAAAATTGGGAAATCTGTTGTTTGATACTTTTCACTGTGTTAAGTATTTTCCATTGCTTAAAAGGCTAGTTGTTTGTTATTTTTGTGTAGACTGTTATACTTGTTCAAATGACTTGAAATTTTGTCAGTAGGCTAATCTAGATGCGTAATAGCTACTGTAATTTTTATGGATTTTTCTGGTCACAGTAAACAGTAGGTCCAGTTATAGGCTAGGTTTGTTTAATTGTTTTTAAGCAAATATCTTTGGGTGTGAAGTGTTTTCATGCATTTCTGTGAGGTTCAGTATTATCACTTGTTTAAAACAGTGGAGTTGATCCTCATTTGAGCTTAGGGTAGCAAGGATAATATTTTATTTATATGATGTTGCTCGCGCTTGTTAATTATAAGTTGATTGTGGTAGGTTAGTTGATGCATGTCGATTATTAAGTACAGGTTGTAGACCTCTCACCCGGGACGAGAAATTGTTTTATGCTTTGCTTAAGAAGGGTGAGTATGAGTTAGTTGTCTAGAGAAGAAATATGCACGTACTCGGTAAATGAGTGTGGATTGTTAAACTGATTGCATATCATAGGTTAATTTGTGCATCTCTATCTTGCATTTCATGTGCATTCTCAGTTCTCATATATGCATATCATGCATACAGGATCGCCGGGAGGCGTGACGCTATTGCAGTTCGATCCACCGGAGGAGGGAGTTCCACCGGAGATTGAAGTGCCAGAGGTTCCTAAAGGCCAGGAAGAAGAGGCTGAACTTCTAGAGTGCCCTGATCACCAACCTACTAACTTTGTGAAAGGCAAGCCCCGGAGCATCCCTAAGTCTCCACCTACTCTTTTTACAAATGCACTGGTCTTTATTAAATCGTATGATTGTGCACTTAAGTATAGGAGTTGATATGATACCGTTGCTGCATTTATACCTTGTCCACTTATACTTGATCCTGAAGTTATTACTAGACAAGAGGATGGGTTCGATCCTATGCTTAGCCATGCTTAGACCTGGTAGAAGTCGAGGGATTTCCTGTCCTTCGCGAGCATAGGTGGTTATTAATGATGATGGGGTTGGATTCCACATGATGGACTATATGTGCCACCATGCCACAGTGTCTAATGAGAGAATCAAGGCTAGGTAGCGGGGAGCCGCATGACATGGTTGAGGTCATGCCGTCTTCGGTGCTGCTTGCGGCCGACTAGGACTGAGGCCACCAGACATCAGTTGAGATTGAAAGACGTCGTCACATAGCTGGCCAGATAAGTCGTTCTGACCGCGAAGCCGAGTATTTCTTTCTGAGCCGGGAATTGGGCGTGATAAGGCAGACATATTCTGGAGGTGGGAAGGATGTGCGGAGACACCATCTTACCAAGGGCAGGTCAGGGACCTAATGCATCCTGGAAGTGGGTTTGTCTCTGAGAATATGGACCCTTCCAAGCCCGCGATACATATTATGTCTCAGAAAGATTTAACGGTGGCCCAAGAAGCCAGTGGCTCGGCTGACAGGGTTTGTAATTGGCATATTTGCCAGCTGGTACAATCGATTCGAATCGCCATCTCTCCTGGTTAGTGATAAACTGAACTGATCTTCTGGTGAGGTAGAGGCTAATAACTTGAACATAATGATTATGGCGAGATGAGGTTGATATCTGTGGATATCGGAAATCATATGGTTTTATTGATTGCTATAATATTCAGTGAATGCTTAGTATAGTGGCTAATCTTAGTAAATAGCTTAACTGAAATCGAAGCTTATCACAATTAAAATGAATAAGTTGAGGATCTACTGTAGTAATGCTTTTGATGCAAAAATGATGCTACCCTCTGAGCTCCACCAAATAAGCCTTGCATATCCTTGAGAGTCTTTTTATTTACTTCCTGTCGAGTAAGTCTAGCTGAGTACAATTGAGTACTCAGGGTTTTATACCCATTGTTGCAGATGGTGTAGTCTACTACGCGTATTGCAGGAATTGCTTCACCCCTGCGGGCGAAGAAGACTAGACCCGAGGGCAGGGTCATTATCTATCCGTAGATGTTGTAAGAATGCTGTAACAGGGTCATTTGATGGTACTCGTATTTGAACTCTGTGGTGTAAAACTATGTTAACTTCCGCTACTATTATATTTGTGTAAAAGACTATGTTGTACTCTGATGTTTAAATTCGGTTGCGAACTTATGTGTCATGTGATCGGGTATTGCTGAATGAATGATCCTTGGGGTATGAAATGTTTGAAATCCTTCGAGATTTCTGGACTACCGGGTTTATATTGGCTCAAGTGCGACTGGATTGCGATTAAAAATGCGATCGTTGTACTTGTGCTCGTATAAATTGGTCGGTTCTGTGACAGCTGGTACCAGAGCATAATTCAGCATATACCGTCACTTGACTATTTAAAAATTAAAAGAGTTTTGAGTTTTACAAACTAATTGCCAACTGGTAGTGTGTATAGGTGATTTAAACCAAGTGTTTGCGAAACTTATGAGTACCAATGACCAAGTCCTATAGCCCTATATATATATGTGGTAATTAGGTGGCTTATGTAAGTACTGACTTGGGGGGAAATTGCATCATGTTTCTATTTGTGGTTCATTTGGTTTTATCGTGCAGATAATTATGAACTGTCGGTTTCTTATTGCTTCTTATGGGTCAATGTGCCACGTCGCCTAAGGTAAGGTGAGATATGAGTGTAAGATCGAACAACCATCGATCGATGGTGAGTGTTATGGTTACTGAAGTGAGTACATGTGATCCATATGTGTACTTATGGAAGTAAGGTGGAGTAATTACTTTTGGGGTCGCAAATGTTCATGGGAACATTTCCGGCGAAAAGTGCTTCTTGTTGCCCTGCATACATTGGGATTTGCGCTGAAATGAATCTTCTGCAGGTACACTAACCACGCAAAACGTATAGCACGGTTAGTTACGTATATGAGAGCACGTGGTATGCCACCGACTATAACGTTAGTTAATATATACTATGTGTGAGGTCGTTGGCACGTGCATGCATCATGATCATGAAATTAACTCAAGCTATTTGTACTATTTTCCTTCCCTATGATAAAAATTTGTGCTGCCCTATCTTATTCTAAATGCTGAAAGATGTTGTAATGTACCAGATGGCAGCTGAAGGTGAGCCGCAGAGTGGTCAGTTTCTGGAGCAGTTTGGCACACCCACTGTGCTATGGAGGTTGTTGAAGTCTGTGGGATATGCAGAGCCACCACTGTATTTCTGGAAGCCAGCGGAGACCATGGTGCAGCCTTGGTTTGATGTTTGGGTGACTATCCCTGTGCTTGATAGGGGCTGGTCGTTTCCAGGAATAAAGGTGGAAGTTGACATGAGGACGCCATGGGATGGTGCGCAGCTTGCAGCTTTCGAGGTGTTGACGGATATTTGCAGCCGGTTCAACAAGAGAGCTGATTTGGGGCCAGCAAATGTTTTTCCCAAGGTGGATGCTTCTCAGGATGAGTGGGCTTAGTCCAGCCAAGCTTCCTTGGAGCGAGGCAGAGATGAGCGTGCTCATAGCACGGGTGCTTCTATGAGTGCTATGTTTGCTGTCCTGAGGATGCATTATTCCACTAGGGATGGTTGGATGAAGTGCGTTGAAGCCCTGCATGATGCTGTGGAGAAGAAGTTAGAAGCTGAAGAGTGGGCACGTATGGCTCGTCGTAGCTCAGATGAATTGGTGGTAGCTCTCACTGCCTGTCGCAATGAGTTGTTACGATGCACCGGCGCTTTGTTGGCAGCTGATCGCCGTGTTGAGGTGCTTAAGAGGGAGAATGCAGATCTTCGCCGCCAGCTCGACAATCGCAATATGAGTTTGACACGTCAGTGTGATGAGTTTCTGCAGGAGTTGCGTACTAGTCAGCAGCAGGTTTGGGAGTTGCAGCAGGATGTTCATAGTCTGAACAACCGTGTTGATCCGTTTCATCCTCCGGGTGCAGCGGAGTTTGCTCCTGAGATCTTCGTTGCAGCCGATGATGGTGAAGCAAGTGAGGAAGAAGAGGAAGAAGACCCCGAGGAGATCGTGCCTATTGACGAGAGTGATGACCATGGTGGGAACGTGTCCAGCATGGACAGTGACCACGATGACTAGGCTCTTTCTAGTGATCTTGCCATGATCGGCACCCTTTTGTATTGGAAAAACCTTTAATGTCGTGTAATGGGTAGAACCTGAATTGTAATGAGAGAACCTTGTGTGTTCAGGGCTGGAACCATCAAACTTTTAATTAAGTAATGGTAACTTATGCAGTTTGGAAACCCTTTTTGGTTGCGCCTTGTTATTGTGCGGTTGTGTGATGATTATTGAATTATTGTGCCGTTTGTTGGTTATCAAAAATGATCATTGATATATTTTGGGCATAATCTTTCGGTTTTCTTTGGCATAACTGACACTTAACAATGGTTGTTGTGTGTTGCTACAGATGGCACCTCATACCCGTCGTCATGGGTCAACCAGTGGTGGTGGGAATGAACATGAAGATGAGGAGTTGCCGCCTCCTCCACCGCGTACCCAGGAGCAGATGTTTGCTCAGTTTTTGGACACTCAGCAAGCGATTCTGCAGCAGATGGTTGCTAGTAACACCCACAATCGCAATCGAGATGGACGCCGCGGAAACGATGAGGACCAGTACAGTAACTATAAGGACTTCATGGACACTAAGCCTCTGGTATTCAAGCAGGCCGTTGAACCACTGGAAGCTGATGAGTGGTTAAACACTATTGAGCAGTCATTCTCTGTGCTGCGATTGACTGAAACCATGAAGGCTAGCTTTGCTGCTATGTTGCTGCAAGGCCAAGCTAGAATATGGTGGGCCAATCGGAAGACCGCCAACCCTGTGGTCGCTGATATCACCTGGGAGCAGTTCACCAGGGATTTCAGGGGACATTTCATTCCAGCAGGCTTGATCAAGATGAAGGTGAATGAGTTCATGCAGCTTACTCAAGGTACCAAGACCCTCACTCAGTATCATCATGCCTTTAACAATCTGTCAAGGTATGCCCCGTGGATGGTGGATACAGATGAAAAGAAGATTGAAACTTTCAAGAGAGGCCTTAGTACCAAGCTTATGATGACTCTGGCGAACAACGCTCGTACAACTTTTAACGAGTTTATCAGTGAAGCTTATATCCAAGAGAAACAGAACAACTTGCACACTGCTTCCAAGGGAGGCAAGAGGCCATTTGAATGAAGTTCTTCTCAACCAAGGACTCCAGCAGCTAGTCGTGCGGTGGCAAATCGCCCTGCTTACCATCCGGCTGTTCCTGGAGCAAAATTCAGACCCCCTCCAAAGAAGCAGTCAGCACCACAACGCTACAAGAAAGGTTTCACCGTGCCTTTGAACAAGAACAATGCTCCTCCAGGCAATGTCATTCCGGTGAGGACCAATCAAGGTCTGGGGCCGTGCTTCAATTGCGGTCAACAGGGGCACCTTGCTCGCTATTGCCCTCATCCAAAGCAGGCTCGAGTGCATCACACTACTATTGAAGAAATTCCAGAAGGTGAACCAGTCACTGCGGGTATGTTTTCAGTTAACCAGCACCCTGCCATTGTTTTGTTCGACTCTGGATCATCGCATTCTTTCATAAGTCAAGCATTTGCACAAAGGCATGCTTTTCAGATCGTTGATTTGGGATGTAATTTCCGGATAACCTCAGCTGTAATACCCCGGGTATTAAGGTTAATAAAACTGCCATGTCATCATATTTAATTTTTCATAATTGCATTATGTTTGTGCATTAGGGCTTAGATTGATGTGCTTGATGGTGTTTGTGATTGATTGTGCAAATAAACACTTAATTAAAATCAATTATTAAATAAAAAGAAAAATCCAATTTAAACCTTATTTTGGCCCTAAAACCCAAAATCAAAAACTATAAGGAATCTGAGGTAGGTGCTTTAATAAAAGTTATAAATCTTTTAAATGAAGAGACTTTTATTTTGGGGTAGTTTGAAGTTATGTTGAAAATATTTGAATTAAACTCAAAACAGTGCTTTAAGATTTGAATTTGAAAATACACTTCAAAAATTATTGAGAATCTGATAAAACTTCCTTAACAAGAGTTTTAGATATCTCTGAGATGCAAAACTTTTATTTTGACCAATTTTGAAGTTGTTTTATAAAAATTTGAATTAACTTTGAATTACTAGTTTAAAATTCAAATTTAAAGTCCCATTTCCAAAAATATCAAGAATTTGGCAAAACTTCCTTGATAGAAGTTGTAAAGCTCACTGATTAGAATAACTTTTATTTTGGGTATTTTTCAAGTTGTTGATAAAAATAAAAAGTAATTTTGGAATTACAGTTTAAATTTCAAAACCCTAGTTTACCCCCGTTTGAATATTGTCAAATCTTGGCCGAATTTGAATTTGGTTCCTAAAGCAAATTTGATCCTCATCAAATTTCCTGCAACTTTCGTTTTTGCCCCATCTCCTAATTCAGATCAGATCAACCCCAATTCAATCAACTAGCTGCTGACCTAGAGAGCCTAGCACTGTAGCTACAGCGGGGGGGTCCCCTGTTTTTCTTCCCGGCCGTGCACGCGCGTGCGCGCGAGGCGCGCTGCCGCCGTCCGGCCGGCAGGCTCGCTGTCGACGTCGCGGCGTGGGTCGATGGGGGCCCCGGACGCGTCCCAAACCTGACCGCTTCGTTCCCTTCGGCTATAAAACCCCGTGCACGGCTCCTTCGCCATTTCTCCCGCCACCGTTCACCGGCGAGCTCGGTCTCGAGGTGAAATTCGTCATCCTTAAACCACTGCAAACCTCTCCATCTTCCCGATTGATAACCCACTTCTTTGCGCATCGATTCCACCACTCGTCTCGTGCTCTGGTGCCTTGTTGGCCTCGGCACGCCATTGCCACCGTCGCGGTCGCGCAGAGCGCCGCCGTGGATCTCGCCGTCGCCACCAGCTCGTTTGGGTGAGCTCTGGGACTTGAGATGGTGCGCATCAGTGTCTTCTCGACCGGTAGTTTCTCATGTGCGTGTTGGTTCGTTCTCTGTTCCTCTAGGTTTGCCGGGACGGGGACTCGCCGTCGTGTCCAAGCTGCCGCACCCGCCACCGCCGCCACGCTCGCCTTCACGCTCCGTCTCGGTCTCCACCAACTGTTGGGTTAGCTTCGTGGTGAGCCCCTCGTTTGATTCCGCGCCTAATCTCCCACTCTTCCAACTCACCCTCGCCAGAGTGTGCCACGCCGCCGCCGCCGAGCCGCCGCGAGCGCGGTCGTGTCCGCTCCGGGCATCAAACCTAGTCCTATCTTACATCGTTGGGTTCGGGGAAGAGTTTTAAGCATGGTGGTGTCTTCGGTTGGGTCTCCCGACTCGCCGGCGGCGAGAGCCGCGCCGGTCGTCGCGTGCGCGCGCGCGTGCTCGCGCCTGCGCGGGGTGGAAGAAAGGGCTGGCAGGCTGGCCCCGCCTGTCAGCGACTGGGAGAAGAGAGGGAGTGAGCGCGGGCGGTGCTGGGCCGATTTCCCCGAGCTAGGCCGGCTTCGGGCCATTTTTAGTCTTTCTATTTTCCAAGTGTTTTCAAATGCTTTTCTATTTTAATAGTGTTCTGTTTTGTTATTTTTGTATAATTATTTCTGAGTGTCCAAAAATAATG
Organism: Eremochloa ophiuroides; assembly: GCA_038502445.1. NCBI lineage: Eukaryota > Viridiplantae > Streptophyta > Magnoliopsida > Poales > Poaceae > Eremochloa > Eremochloa ophiuroides. The sequence goes on along the minus strand of JAHLJS010000006.1, from coordinate 38,202,345 downwards.
AAATTAATTTTGTGTGCTCTCCATTATGTGTAAAATTTTATAAAATGATTAGTTATGCATTTAAAACACTATCTAAAGTTTATAAAAATTTCTAGATTAATTAATAAATGGATCTTTAATGAATTTCAATAATTTTTCTATAGCTCCAAAAATCATAAACATTATTATGCTACTATTTTAGACTAAGACCTTTATGCTAATAGAGTTTTGGCTCAAGTGGAATTAATTTAATTACTAGTTAATTAAAATAGGGTTAATAATTAATAAAATAATTAGAAATGAAATTAACCCTAGGGCTTGTGTGACTTTATGATTGATTGTGGTTCTAGGTCCAAACCCCTATGACCTCGAACACCATAGCCTAGTATAGTTATGCCTAGCTTGTATAGAGAGTCATGCTCTAGGTTAGGATTTGTTTGTTGTTATTTTCATGCACCGTCATTTCATGTGCATCGCATTCATGCATTCATTATGCACACGTGTAGTGATCGCGAATCCGGAGGTGCCAGTGGAGGTGACTACTGAGGAACCACTCCAGAGTTCGTGCAAGGTTTTGTCGTCAAGCAACAGGCAAGCCCCGGTGCATTTGCCCCTCCTTGTATTTAAAAATATTTATCACTTGAGTTAATCTACTGCATTAGGTTAATAGGAGTTGAGTGATAACCTATTGATGCATTACCTTTCCTTGACCACATATTATACCTAAGACCCTGGTTTATTTAAAGTATTGAAAAATGCTTAGTCATGCTTAATGATAGAGTTGCAAAAATGCTATTTTGAAAACTGTGATGATATGAAACAAATGAATCATTTTATGGGATTGGTATTGTCCTCGTTTGGTGATGGTGTACTTGGCCAGTCCATTATCATCAACGTGGATGGGTTTTCCCGTTTGGTTGGCCAACTGCTTGGGTTAGAGTCCCAACTTTCGTCGCCATCGGGAAAGGGATGCGAAAACCGGGTAGTTACCAGTGTACTTGGGTTAGAGTCCCAATGCATGGTTTCTAACGGAAAAATATTAGGGACCATTCGTTGTCGGCCTGCTGTGATCATGACTTTGCAACTAGCCACATACTACGGAAAGCCTCTGACTCCGGTGGCTCTACTGCTGGAACCGACAACCACGCACTGGGAGTGGAGAGATGGCGAGAGTAGCGTGTACCCTCGTGGCCGTCGCGCCTGGAGACTAGAGGGGTACTGTGCTCTCGGGTGGCGCAGGACCGGTTCCGGGGTATGAAAAGCCGTGGTAGGCGGGGTTGGCATATGCAAGCTTAAGTGCTACATATGCAGTGTGGATAGGGATCCCCAGCTGGGTACTTCTGGATTCGAATCGACGTTGCTCCTCGGTTAATGGAGACATGATCCTCACACTTACAGCGAAGAGTGGTTCGGAACTAGGATGTTTTTGAATGGATTAAGTAAATGAAAGGATGTTGATATATGAGAAGGAACTTGGAGATATGGTTAATGATTAATAATATTATTGAGACAAAATACTGAAATAGGATTAGTATTGCTTTTCCGCAAAATCCTTTGACTCTTGCTAAGCCTTACCTTGACTCCCCTCAGCCTGCATTCCTGAGTCTAATTTTATACCTTTAGTCGGGTAAGTCTTGCGGAGTACCCCATGTACTCAGGGTTTGTTAACCCCCTGTTGCAGGTAAGTTGAGTAAACAGTTCTACGAAGGATCGTGCCGGTCATCGGATCGTTCATGGATGAAGATGTGTATATAATGAAACCCTTGGGCAGGGTGTTTAGTTGTATACAGCTACTCCACTGCGAAACTCTGGTTTGGGATAATGTAATTGTAATCTATGTTTAAGTAATACTTCCGCACTCTTTACTCTGATTCAAATTATTTGTATAAACTGTTGTAATACTTGCAAGGTCTTTACAATGAGATCCTCGGGGAAATTAGGGTTTCCTATGAGACCCGACGGGTCACCTAAGTCAAAGGGAACTCGTGCAGACTAGTCAACGGTCCTTAGGGACGATGACGTGGCACGTGGGCCCTATGATTAAGGCGGTTCCGTCACAGGTGGTATCAGAGCATTTCATTGTAGAGAACTTGCGGTATTACGTTACAACAACGTTCAAAATGTTTTGGATCAAATAAAAACAATGGGGTAGTTTGGTCTGAGTTGCTTCTAAACTCACCTCATTCGTCTATAGGATCTTTCTTTTATTCTTTCTATAGGTCTGTAGATAGACTTTAGGCCTAGTAGTGGATTAGCACCCTAGGTATGCCATATGTTCTAAAAAAATTGAGTGCATGTCACCTAATATTTTATTTATGTGAATATATACGTATATCGTAGTATTCTAATTCGCGTTGGAACGTTCATGCATCATGATATCATGCATTACAACAATTAATACTTCCCCCATAATAAAGTATAATTGTATTTCCATAAACAAAACCTATTTCAAAAGGTCTCATTCTCATATCTTTCCTTGTGCTTGCTGAAAGATTTGATGAAGTTTTCTGACAACTCAAGTCAAAGGCAGGTTTTGAAAACAAAGATGAGTGCAAAAGTCCTCCCAATTTTGTTTAAAGTAAACAAACGGCCTTGATATGAAAGCTGAATCATTCAAACCAAGTTTTGCAAATTTGGAATTAATACATTCTAAATTTTTGTTAAAAAAAAAGCAAGACAGTCAAAAGATTTGTTTTTTTTCAAAAACTCGTTTTGGGTTCAAAACTAATCTCAAACCTAGAGTTTAAAATTTACAAAATGCTTTTCAACTCTTAAACATTAATTGAGTTCCATCATCCTGAAAGGCTTGTGGTAAATGTACAGTTCCTTCCGAATAATCCTAACTCTGAATAGCACTATTTTAAAACACCTTTGACCAGAAGTCTCTTGTCAAAAGTTTACGAAACAACTTAATTTTAAAATTCTATCCTTTCAAAAAGTCACCTATCCCTTAGGATTTCAGAGGAACAAAGTCCTAAATCAGTTAAAAAGAATTTCTCTAAAGGCTCCCTTGCCTTTCACCTGCTTGGAATCTCAGGTTGATGCTAGTACCTCGATGGGATAAGTCGTTCTCGACCTACGGTGCCGCTGTAAAGCTTGAAGCCCCATGTGTGATGCATCCACATGGCTTGCTGCCGAGAGTATGCTGGTATCGTGGTATGATCGTGACCGCCCTCTAATGGTACTGAGCACCACTGAATTCTCAAGTTAGACTCTGTTAAAAATCATCTTCCAAAGTAAAAAAATATATATATATCAGGATCAATTAAATCAATGAACCTGGTTCTATATCAAGTTCCTGTCAATCGTAAATGATCATTACTCCATGAGTTTCTGGTCCTTGGGAAACTTCTGGATGCACTCGTTCACTCTGTCAACCCAATATAAAGCCTTAGCTAATTCTCGATTTTGTGAAAACTATTCATGTGTAAATTTTATCTTCTTTCAAGATATTGTCACGTACTTCCAAAACTATCCTAATTGTGTCCTATGGTGGTATTATAATCAGTAACCATAATGACGTGATGGAACCTAGTGTCATTTGCATGTCTGAATCATGCGAGATTCTGCTGGGTGCGCGCGGGCATTGGGGTTTATGGTTGTTGTCTACCATAGCTTCACAATTCTTCTTCGTTTACACTTTTTGTGGAAACGAAACCATCTCACTATGATGACTCATGGTCTACGGGTATCATGTAATGTCGAAACTTGAAATCTTTTGTGGTTTGCTGCTGCAAGAAATTTTTAAGGTATTTGCTTGCATCAAGATCCATAGTCATTATCCATCATACGTTTACCCGTTATATCTTCATTTCGGTAACTCCTGTTTACCGAAGTTATTTTAAGTATGACCCTAAAATGATGAATGTCCACGACTATGGTGCCTTGTAAACTGAGCAAATTGAGTGATGTACAATCACATAAGTTTTCTCAGGGCACATACTAATATCATAGTCAGTGCTACTCATCACGAAGGTCATAATTGGTGCGATCTCTTCTACCAATAATCCTTGTTGCATAAGTTGCCAGTCTTTTGACAACTTCTGAAAGAAATCAATTTAATGCAAGGAATGACCACATCATGGACTTACCTGTGTGTGTCAACCTTACTTTCTACTCTCGCGGCATATGCTATTTCCTTGAAGTATGTAACCAACTAATCTGCTATTTCCGTGAAAACTACTATAATTGTAGTCTATTGGATATCACGATCTACAACCATGATGCAACGTCGAAATCTGGGGTCTCTTATGGGTCGCAACCATAAGAAGTTATTGCCGGACACTCGTTGTTATCAGGGATAGAGGTTATGATCCTAGCCTGCAATTAATGTGCTTTCACTCGCCTTCAAAAATCTTACACAATATTCATATTAGTATATCTTCCTGAATATCTAAAATTCTTTTGTTATTACAAATATAACAAAAGTCTATTTTGAGAATCCACATCTGATCTCCCGAAATTCCTCGTCCCTCCGATCATACTAATCTTATCTGATAAAATAACGGGAACCGATTTGAAAATGGTACCTGAAATCCATTCACTTGGAAATTGTATCTATGATCTGCTGAGGATTCCCCGTTGTTTTATGAATTCCTGAGTATCTTGGAATCTATGAAAAATCTACTTTCTCAAAAATTTTGCGATGCCCTCGCATTCATCCCACTGCCTAGTCCAAAACTTGTTCTAAAATTTTTTCTTCCACCTATGTATGTGTCATGTCCTGATTCGGCACGTACCACCCCTTTTGAATTCGACTTGTTATCAGAGTCTTTATGGTTTGTGTCCTATAGTAGTGCCATGACCTAAGGCCATGGTGCCGCATCGAAACCTAGGGTCTCTTGTGTACCATGGTCACACGAGGTTCTGCTAGGCACGTGCAGGTATCAAGGACGAAGGTTCTGATCTACTATAGTTTCACAACGAATAAAGCTCTATTCGATTATGTTTGGTGAAACATGACCTACGATTGAGATACACTGTAGCAACCTAAAGTCTCTCGTGACTCCACTACCTGAGATTTTGAAGGTATATGCTCGTGCCAATATCTGTGGTCATATTTCATCATATCCATAATCACCTTACTTTTCCCTTTTGCTATGGTCACTTTAATTGTGTTCTATAATGGTAACTCGCTCCGTGACTATGGTGCTGTGCTACACTTGGGATCCTCTGTGGACTGCAGCCACCTAGGAGTTCATTAGGGTATTCACTGGTATCGTGGTCGGTACTCCTAAACCATTGTAGCTCGCAATTAATGTGTCATCAGTCCATCACCTCCTTGAAATCTCTTTTGAGGATCGTATTTGACTTGCATAAACTCTGTGTACTTCTAGCACCACTTTTGAAAAACCATTTCAACTTAAGTAATAACAAGAGTGTTTGTTATAGTCAAAAATTAAATTAGAATACAAAAACCACCTTGTGGTGAATTATTTGAGTGTATTTGATAATGGTGTTAGGGTCATCGATTGATGGTGCCGCGACGCAACCAAGAGTTTCTCTTGTTTTATACAGGAGTAGCTACTTGGCCCACGCTGGTATCGTCACTCTTAACCTTAACTCATTGTGAGATCACACTCAGAAAACTTTCCTCATAGGTTTTTTATTTTGGAGAATTAAGGTTTAAGGTTATTGTGTTGAGAGACAACTGAATAGGTTAAATAAGAATCTTTATTATAATTGGGAAGTTAAGTGTGGGTTAGTAGAGTGTTGGCTCCAGTGTCTGAACCCTCATGAGTGTGCTAAGTGTGTTCCATAAGTCACCCCTTGGGAAGTGTCGACAAGAGTCTGATCAAGATGTTGACTTGATAAGAGTAAATTGGACCAGGTCTGGCACACTCCGAGTATCCAGCATGAGAGCTAGAACATGAAGGAATTATGTGACTCAAAAGACTCTAGCAAGAAGATACAAGTGTATTGAAATCAGCCGTCAGAAGGAGAAGCAATCCTAGAATTCAGAGAAATGTCCACCCGAAAGCTTTCTAAATTCTTGCTACCCTTTAAACATAATTCTTCCCTATGAAGTTCCATAAAATAAAAACCTCTGCTTCTTTACTAATCAAGTTCAAACTAAGTGCTTGAGACCTTTTCTTTTCCATTGCAAAACCTAAGGCTTTATCCATACCAGAAATCTCAGGACGAGATTTATTTTAGGGGGGAAGGCTGTAATACCCCGGGTATTAAGGTTAATAAAACTGCCATGTCATCATATTTAATTTTTCATAATTGCATTATGTTTGTGCATTAGGGCTTAGATTGATGTGCTTGATGGTGTTTGTGATTGATTGTGCAAATAAACACTTAATTAAAATCAATTATTAAATAAAAAGAAAAATCCAATTTAAACCTTATTTTGGCCCTAAAACCCAAAATCAAAAACTATAAGGAATCTGAGGTAGGTGCTTTAATAAAAGTTATAAATCTTTTAAATGAAGAGACTTTTATTTTGGGGTAGTTTGAAGTTATGTTGAAAATATTTGAATTAAACTCAAAACAGTGCTTTAAGATTTGAATTTGAAAATACACTTCAAAAATTATTGAGAATCTGATAAAACTTCCTTAACAAGAGTTTTAGATATCTCTGAGATGCAAAACTTTTATTTTGACCAATTTTGAAGTTGTTTTATAAAAATTTGAATTAACTTTGAATTACTAGTTTAAAATTCAAATTTAAAGTCCCATTTCCAAAAATATCAAGAATTTGGCAAAACTTCCTTGATAGAAGTTGTAAAGCTCACTGATTAGAATAACTTTTATTTTGGGTATTTTTCAAGTTGTTGATAAAAATAAAAAGTAATTTTGGAATTACAGTTTAAATTTCAAAACCCTAGTTTACCCCCGTTTGAATATTGTCAAATCTTGGCCGAATTTGAATTTGGTTCCTAAAGCAAATTTGATCCTCATCAAATTTCCTGCAACTTTCGTTTTTGCCCCATCTCCTAATTCAGATCAGATCAACCCCAATTCAATCAACTAGCTGCTGACCTAGAGAGCCTAGCACTGTAGCTACAGCGGGGGGGTCCCCTGTTTTTCTTCCCGGCCGTGCACGCGCGTGCGCGCGAGGCGCGCTGCCGCCGTCCGGCCGGCAGGCTCGCTGTCGACGTCGCGGCGTGGGTCGATGGGGGCCCCGGACGCGTCCCAAACCTGACCGCTTCGTTCCCTTCGGCTATAAAACCCCGTGCACGGCTCCTTCGCCATTTCTCCCGCCACCGTTCACCGGCGAGCTCGGTCTCGAGGTGAAATTCGTCATCCTTAAACCACTGCAAGCCTCTCCATCTTCCCGATTGATAACCCACTTCTTTGCGCATCGATTCCACCACTCGTCTCGTGCTCTGGTGCCTTGTTGGCCTCGGCACGCCATTGCCACCGTCGCGGTCGCGCAGAGCGCCGCCGTGGATCTCGCCGTCGCCACCAGCTCGTTTGGGTGAGCTCTGGGACTTGAGATGGTGCGCATCAGTGTCTTCTCGACCGGTAGTTTCTCATGTGCGTGTTGGTTCGTTCTCTGTTCCTCTAGGTTTGCCGGGACGGGGACTCGCCGTCGTGTCCAAGCTGCCGCACCCGCCACCGCCGCCACGCTCGTCTTCACGCTCCGTCTCGGTCTCCACCAACTGTTGGGTTAGCTTCGTGGTGAGCCCCTCGTTCGATTCCGCGCCTAATCTCCCACTCTTCCAACTCACCCTCGCCGGAGTGTGCCACGCCGCCGCCGCCGAGCCGCCGCGAGCGCGGTCGTGTCCGCTCCGGGCATCAAACCTAGTCCTATCTTACATCGTTGGGTTCGGGGAAGAGTTTTAAGCATGGTGGTGTCTTCGGTTGGGTCTCCCGACTCGCCGGCGGCGAGAGCCGCGCCGGTCGTCGCGTGCGCGCGCGCGTGCTCGCGCCTGCGCGGGGTGGAAGAAAGGGCTGGCAGGCTGGCCCCGCCTGTCAGCGACTGGGAGAAGAGAGGGAGTGAGCGCGGGCGGTGCTGGGCCGATTTCCCCGAGCTGGGCCGGCTTCGGGCCATTTTTAGCCTTTCTATTTTCCAAGTGTTTTCAAATGCTTTTCTATTTTAATAGTGTTCTGTTTTGTTATTTTTGTATAATTATTTCTGAGTGTCCAAAAATAATGAAATTAATTTTGTGTGCTCTCCATTATGTGTAAAATTTTATAAAATGATTAGTTATGCATTTAGAACACTATCTAAAGTTTATAAAAATTTCTAGATTAATTAATAAATGGATCTTTAATGAATTTCAATAATTTTTCTATAGCTCCAAAAATCATAAACATTATTATGCTACTATTTTAGACTAAGACCTTTATGCTAATAGAGTTTTGGCTCAAGTGGAATTAATTTAATTACTAGTTAATTAAAATAGGGTTAATAATTAATAAAATAATTAGAAATGAAATTAACCCTAGGGCTTGTGTGACTTTATGATTGATTGTGGTTCTAGGTCCAAACCCCTATGACCTCGAACACCATAGCCTAGTATAGTTATGCCTAGCTTGTATAGAGAGTCATGCTCTAGGTTAGGATTTGTTTGTTGTTATTTTCATGCACCGTCATTTCATGTGCATCGCATTCATGCATTCATTATGCACACGTGTAGTGATCGCGAATCCGGAGGTGCCAGTGGAGGTGACTACTGAGGAACCACTCCAGAGTTCGTGCAAGGTTTTGTCGTCAAGCAACAGGCAAGCCCCGGTGCATTTGCCCCTCCTTGTATTTAAAAATATTTATCACTTGAGTTAATCTACTGCATTAGGTTAATAGGAGTTGAGTGATAACCTATTGATGCATTACCTTTCCTTGACCACATATTATACCTAAGACCCTGGTTTATTTAAAGTATTGAAAAATGCTTAGTCATGCTTAATGATAGAGTTGCAAAAATGCTATTTTGAAAACTGTGATGATATGAAACAAATGAATCATTTTATGGGATTGGTATTGTCCTCGTTTGGTGATGGTGTACTTGGCCAGTCCATTATCATCAACGTGGATGGGTTTTCCCGTTTGGTTGGCCAACTGCTTGGGTTAGAGTCCCAACTTTCGTCGCCATCGGGAAAGGGATGCGAAAACCGGGTAGTTACCAGTGTACTTGGGTTAGAGTCCCAATGCATGGTTTCTAACGGAAAAATATTAGGGACCATTCGTTGTCGGCCTGCTGTGATCATGACTTTGCAACTAGCCACATACTACGGAAAGCCTCTGACTCCGGTGGCTCTACTGCTGGAACCGACAACCACGCACTGGGAGTGGAGAGATGGCGAGAGTAGCGTGTACCCTCGTGGCCGTCGCGCCTGGAGACTAGAGGGGTACTGTGCTCTCGGGTGGCGCAGGACCGGTTCCGGGGTATGAAAAGCCGTGGTAGGCGGGGTTGGCATATGCAAGCTTAAGTGCTACATATGCAGTGTGGATAGGGATCCCCAGCTGGGTACTTCTGGATTCGAATCGACGTTGCTTCTCGGTTAATGGAGACATGATCCTCACACTTACAGCGAAGAGTGGTTCGGAACTAGGATGTTTTTGAATGGATTAAGTAAATGAAAGGATGTTGATATATGAGAAGGAACTTGGAGATATGGTTAATGATTAATAATATTATTGAGACAAAATACTGAAATAGGATTAGTATTGCTTTTCCGCAAAATCCTTTGACTCTTGCTAAGCCTTACCTTGACTCCCCTCAGCCTGCATTCCTGAGTCTAATTTTATACCTTTAGTCGGGTAAGTCTTGCGGAGTACCCCATGTACTCAGGGTTTGTTAACCCCCTGTTGCAGGTAAGTTGAGTAAACAGTTCTACGAAGGATCGTGCCGGTCATCGGATCGTTCATGGATGAAGATGTGTATATAATGAAACCCTTGGGCAGGGTGTTTAGTTGTATACAGCTACTCCACTGCGAAACTCTGGTTTGGGATAATGTAATTGTAATCTATGTTTAAGTAATACTTCCGCACTCTTTACTCTGATTCAAATTATTTGTGTAAACTGTTGTAATACTTGCAAGGTCTTTACAATGAGATCCTCGGGGAAATTAGGGTTTCCTATGAGACCCGACGGGTCACCTAAGTCAAAGGGAACTCGTGCAGACTAGTCAACGGTCCTTAGGGACGATGACGTGGCACGTGGGCCCTATGATTAAGGCGGTTCCGTCACATCAGCTGGGGCTGAAATATGCACACGTGAGGGTATCAAGCAGGCGAGTATTGAGATTAATGATAGGAGTTTTATCAGTCATCTCATTGTGTTGCCTGGGCTAGGTCTGGATGTAATTCTAGGGGTTAGTTGGATGAACAAATGGGGTGCGGTATTGGACGTTACTAACCGAACTTTGACGTTGAAGGCGCCCTAGGATGGGGATACTTTTCAAGTTTCCTTACCTCGAAGAGGGGATCTTTTTAATCTCTCTTTCGCAGTTGAGGGCAAGACCATCCAAGGTATTCCGGTAGTGTGTGAGTTTCCTGATGTCTTTCCTGATGATCTACCTGGACTTCCTCCTGATCGAGATGTGGAGTTTGCAATAGAACTTATTCCCGGTACGGCTCCTATTTCTCGAAGGCCATATAGAATGCCTCCTCATGAATTAGCTGAACTCGAGAAACAACTCCAGGAGTTATTGGACAAAGGGTTTATTCGCCCTAGTTCTTCTCCGTGGGGCTGTCCTGCAATCTTTGTTAAGAAGAAGGATGAAACTTTGCGTATGTGTGTGGACTACAGGCCACTAAATGCTGTGACAATTAAGAACAATTATCCTCTACCTCGTATTGATGTCTTGTTTGATCAATTGTCCAAGGCCAAGGTTTTCTCCAAAATTGATCTGAGATCTGGGTATCATCAAATTAAGATCAGACCACAAGATATTTCCAAGACGGCTTTCTCCACTCGGTATGGATTGTATGAGTATTTGGTTATGTCTTTTGGATTAACCAATGCTCCTGCACATTTCATGTACCTAATGAATTCGGTATTCATGCCTGAGTTGGATAAGTTCGTGGTAGTCTTTGTTGACGATATTCTGGTGTACTCTGAAAACATGGAGGATCATGCTGAACACTTGAGAATAGTCTTGACTAGACTCAGGGAGCATAAGCTATATGCTAAGTTCAGCAAGTGTGAGTTTTGGTTGACTAAGGTACCTTTTCTGGGCCATATCTTATCTGCTAAAGGTATTTCTGTAGATCCGTCAAAAGTTCAGCAGGTGTTGGATTGGAAGTCACCAACCAATGTGTCTGATGTTCATAGCTTTCTGGGATTAGCTGGGTATTATCGCCGCTTTATCCAAGATTTCTCTAAGATAGCTAAACCTATGACCAAGTTATTTCACAAGGATACCAAGTTTGTGTGGAGTGAGGAGTGTGAAACAGCCTTTCGCACCTTGCGAACGTTGTTGACCACTGCTCCAGTTCTTGCACAACCTGATATTGAAAAGCCTTTTGATGTGTACTGTGATGCTTGTGGCACTGGGTTAGGATGTGTTCTCATGCAAGAAGGCCGAGTCATTGCTTATGCCTCGCGTCAATTGAGAAAACATGAGCAAAACTATCCTACTCATGATTTGGAACTTGCCGCTGTAGTTCATGCATTGAAGATTTGGCGCCACTATTTGATGGGTCACAAATGCCATATCTATTCCGATCACAAGAGTCTCAAGTACATTTTCACTTAGCCTGAGTTGAACATGAAGCAAAGAAGGTGGTTGGAGTTTATCAAAGACTATGATCTAGAAGTACACTATCATCCGGGCAAGGCCAATGTCGTAGCCGATGCTTTGAGCCGAAAGTCTCATTGCAATGTATTGCAGCCTTTGCTAGCAGACAGATTCAATCTTGTGCATCCAGTGGTGTTGAATAATATCACTCTCAGTTGTACTTTGGAAAGCAAGATTATTGAAGGTCAGAAAACAGATCCCGGCATATATCATATCAAAAGGAAGATGAAAGAACAAGAAATGCTTCATTTCCGAGTAGATGAAAAAGGTATATTGTGGTTCAAGGATCGATTGGTAGTACCGAAAGACCGTGAGTTGAGGAATCAGATTATGGACGAGGCTCATTTGTCCAAGTTGTCTATCCATCCTGGTAGTAGTAAGATGTATCAAGACTTGAAACCTAGGTTCTGGTGGACCAAAATGAAGAAGGAAATTGCAGCTTATGTGGCCAGGTGTGTTACTGTTGTCGCGTGAAGGCTATTTATCTTAAGCCAGCAGGTCTATTGCAACCTTTACCAGTTCCAGGTTGGAAATGGGATGAGATAACCATGGATTTCATATCTGGGTTATCTCTAACGCAAAAAGGCCATGATTCTATTTGGGTGATTGTAGATCGATTGACTAAGATTGCACATTTCTTACCAGTTCGAACTACAGATCGTCCTCATCAGTTGGCACAGCTCTACTTTGCTCAGATACTTCGGCTACATGGTGTGCCGAGGACGATAGTTTCCGACAGAGGCCCGCAATTTATTGCACGCTTCTGGGAGCATCTACACAAGTGTTTGGGAACCAATTTGGTTCGCAGCTCAGCTTATCATCCTCAAACTTCTGGTCAGACTGAAAGGGTAAACCAAATCCTCGAAGATATGTTGAGAGCTTGTGTTCTATCGTCTAAAGGTTCGTGGGAAGAATGGTTACCTTTGGCCGAGTTCTCATACAACAATAGCTATCAAGAGAGTATTCAAATGGCTCCTTTTGAAGCTTTGTATGGGCGCAAATGTAGAACTCCTCTCAATTGGGTTGAATCAGGCGAAAGGAGATATTACGGGATTGACTTTGTGAAAGAGGCCGAAGAGAGAGTGCATACCATTCAAACACATCTCAAAGCCGCTCAGACTCGTCAAAAGAGTTATGCGGACAAGCGAAGAAGGCCATTGGAATTTGATGTGGGTGACTACGTATACTTGAAGGTGTCACCTATGAAAGGCGTACAACGCTTCGGAGTGAAACAAAAGTTAGCTCCAAGGTTTGTAGGTCCTTTTCAAATTCTGGAAAGAAGTGGGAAAGTAGCATACAAGTTACGGTTGCCACCACACATGTCCACTATCTTCAATGTGTTTCATGTATCTCAACTCAAGAAATATTTACGAGTACCGGAAGAACAAGTGGATCTTGGTGATATCAAGTTGAAATCAGATTTGACCTACGAAGAAAAGCCTATTGAAGTAATAGATTACAAAGAAAGAATCACCCGTAGCCGAGTGATCAAGTTCTACAAGGTGGTGTGGAACAACCAAAGTCATTGGGATGCGACTTGGGAGCGAGAAGATTATCTCAAGGAAGTCTATCCTTCTTTCTATAAACAATGGTAATTAACTCTAATCTCGGGGACGAGATTCTTTTAAGGGGGGAAGGGCTGTAACACCCTAGTGTTAGTTACTATTTTCACACTTGCATTTGCATGTCATCAAGCATAGATCATGTCATTCCATGCATCATCATCATTTCATTTGAATTGATTCCCTTTTATTGCTATATGTTTGTTTATATGTCCATAACATGCTAAATGTGTTGACATGCAAATGTGATGCTTTTTTACTGTTCTAAATGCTTTAGACATGTTTGGGATAACATTTGGAACAATGTTCATGTTGGTGAAATCCCCAAAATACCCCTCTAGCTCATAGTTGACTAGAGAGCCCTCTAAAAGCTATTCTGTTTGACCAAACAAGAAGGGCATTTTGGAGATTTTGCATGTCAGTGCACCCTTAATCAAAGTTGTGTAGAATTTTATAAGCAACAAACTTTATTTTTGGGTCAACTCATGAAAATGGGTGGAAGGTGGTCAAAAAGTTGAATTAGTGCAGATTTGGAGCTGTTTTGAAGTTTCAAAATTTTCCTAAGTCTAAACTGGTTTTCAGTTTCGGTGTACCCATGTTCATCGACCTGTATCTCTCAATCCAGGATGATCTAGAGTAAAGTGTCTTAATACCAAATGATCTACTCATGTAGCGCTTCAATCCATAGTAAGGAAGTTTTCTCTAATACGCTCTGGATCGCGAGTTATGGATCGATCAAAATCGAGTTTCAGTCGGTTCATTGAAACTGAATCGAAGCCGATTCAGTTCGGCCGTCAGTCGCCGCTGACGTGGCCGCCGTCAGGCATCGGCCGCCAGGTGGCGCCGTACGCCGCCGTTGGCCGCCGCACCGGTCGGCTTTACAAAAGGCGACACTCCACTCTGTCCCGCGCACGCTCCTCTCACTCTCACTCGCTCGCTCTCGCCCTCTGTTCTCCGTTTTCCCCTCCGCCGTCGCCATTTTCGCCGCGCCGTCGCCGCGGTGAAATCCGCCGTCATCGAGCCGTCTCCGACCGCTCCATCGCCGCCATAGCTTCGTCTTGCTCTGCTCTTCATCCTCGACCCGTTGCCGACCTCAGCCGAGCTAAGGTATAACTGTTTGGCCTTTCTCGCCGCCGCGCCATTGCCGGAGCACCGCCGAGTTCTCGGGTCGCCGCAACGAGGGCGATGCCGGGGTCGGCTTCTCTCTCCATTGCTCGTCTAGGAGTCTCTGGTAGCTGTAGATCCAGTCTAGGCCGTCGGATGGGTCGGTCTCGCCGTAGGTTCGCCGGAACCCGAGCTCGCCGTGAACCCGCTCGCCGCCGTGCCGCCATGCGTGCGCGGTCAGTGAGTTCCCGTGCACAATAGTTCGATTCGTCGCACGCATAGGTCCGCTAGGGTTCCAGGGTCACGGAACGAAGCTTAGCCGCGCGAGTAACGGCCGGAATCGGCCGGCGCAAGCTCGCCGGACCGCCGCCGTCCGCCATTGCCGCCGTCGAGCTTGCTCCGGTGGGGTACAACCCTCGGCAGTTGGTCCATCGAGTTCGCCTCGTTGCCACGAGTCGGTAGGTAGCCTCGGCGTCGCCGGAGACCTCGTCGTCGGCGAGCTCTCGCCGGTCAGCGCCGGCGGCTCTGCCCCTCTCTCTGACGCGTGGGGTCGGGTTGACCCCGGGGCCCGCGAGTCAGCCGTTCGGGTGCGCCTCTGGTTCACTGAGCCGGGTGCACGTAGCAGTTTCTATCGGGTTTGGGTTTTATGATTTATAAAATGAATTTCCAGAAAATGTGTAAAATCTTCCAAAATTCATATCTGGATGTAGGAGTGTCCAATTGGGGTGAACCAAATTTTGTCATGTTTGTATTTCTGAGCTCTATCAAGGAAAAATATAAAATGTACTTTTGGAATACTTTTTATGTGCAGTTATATTTAAATTGTTAATTGCTTGCAAACTTGATAAATGCATAAGTAATTGTAGGAATATGCTAAAAATGTGATTCCACTTGCATTAATCTTGTTTAGGGAAGTAGAATCTAAGAAAAATATGTTTGCTGGTGTTGCACTATTATTTATATGATGTCTAGTATAATGTGCCTTTTATGCTTTAAACTTGCAAAAATCACCACGCTTAATGTGTTAAGGATATGGTCATGAATATTTTTTCTGGACCATGTTATGTTGGAAAGAAGCTAAAAAAATTGGGAAATCTGTTGTTTGATACATTTCACTGTGTTAAGTATTTTCCATTGCTTAAAAGGCTGGTTGTTTGTTATTTTTGTGTAGACTGTTATGCTTGTCCAAATGACTTGGAATTTTGTCAGTAGGCTAATCTGGATGTGTAATAGCTACTGTAATTTTTATGGATTTTTCTGGTCACAGTAAACAGTAGGTCCAGTTATAGGCTAGGTTTGTTTAATTGTTTTTAAGCAAATATCTTTGGGTGTGAAGTGTTTTCATGCATTTCTGTGAGGTTCAGTATTATCACTTGTTTAAAACAGTGGAGTTGATCCTCATTTGAGCTTAGGGTAACAAGGATAATATTTTGTTTATATGATGTTGCTCGCGCTTGTTAATTATAAGTTGGTTGTGGTAGGTTAGTTGATGCATGTTGATTATTAAGTGCAAGTTGTAGACCTCTCACCCGGGATGAGAAATTGTTCTATGCTTTGCTTAAGAAGGGTGAGTATGAGTTAGTTGTCTAGAGAAGAAATATGCACGTACTCAGTAAATGAGTGTGGATTGTTAAACTGATTGCATATCATAGGTTAATTTGTGCATTTTTATCTTGCATTTCATGTGCATTCTCAGTTCTCATATATGCATATCATGCATACAGGATCATCGGGAGGCGTGACGCTATTGCAGTTCGATCCACCGGAGGAGGGAGTTCCGCCGTTGATTGAAGTGCCAGAGGTTCCCGAAGGCCAGGAAGAAGAGGCTGAACTTCCAGAGTGCCCTGATCACCAACCTACTAACTTTGTGAAAGGCAAGCCCCGGAGCATCCCTAAGTCTCCACCTACTCTTTTTACAAATGCACTGGTCTTTATTAAATCGTATGATTGTGCACTTAAGTATAGGAGTTGATATGATACCGTTGCTGCATTTATACCTTGTCCACTTATACTTGATCTTGAAGTTATTACTAGACAAGAGGATGGGTTCGATCTTATGCTTAGCCATGCTTAGACCGGTAGAAGTCGAGGGATTTCCTGTCCTTCGCGAGCATAGGTGGTTACTAATGATGATGGGGTTGGATTCCACATGATGGACTATATGTGCCACCATGCCACAGTGTCTAATGAGAGAATCAAGGCTAGGTAGCGGGGAGCCGCATGACATGGTTGAGGTCATGCCGTCTTCGGTGCTGCTTGCGGTCGACTAGGACTGAGGCCACCAAACATCAGTTGAGATTGAAAGACGTCGTCACATAGCTGGCCAGATAAGTCGTTCTGACCGCGAAGCCGAGTATTTCTTTCTGAGCCGGGAATTGGGCATGATAAGGCAGACATATTCTGGAGGTAGGAAGGATATGCGGAGACACCATCTTACCAAGGGCAGGTCAGGGACCTGATGCATCCTGGAAGTGGGTTTGTCTCTGAGAATATGGACCCCTCCAAGCCCGCGATACATATTATGTCTCAGAAAGATTTAACGGTGGCCCAAGAAGCCAGTGGCTCGGCTGACAGGGTTTGTGATTGGCATATTTGCCAGCTGGTACAATCGATTCGAATCACCATCTCTCCTGGTTAGTGAGAAACTGAACTGATCTTCTGGTGAGGTAGAGGCTAATAACTTGAACATAATGATTATGGCGAGATGAGGTTGATATCTGTGGATATCGGAAATCATATGGTTTTATTGATTGCTATAATATTCAGTGAATGCTTAGTATAGTGGCTAATCTTAGTAAATAGCTTAACTGAAATCGAAGCTTATCACAATTAAAATGAATAAGTTGAGGATCTACTGTAGTAATACTTTTGATGCAAAAATGATGCTACCCTCTGAGCTCCACCAAATAAGCCTTGCATATCCTTGAGAGTCTTTTTATTTACTCCCTGTCGGGTAAGTGTAGCTGAGTACAATTGAGTACTCAGGGTTTTATTCCCATTGTTGCAGATGGTGTAGTCTACTACGCGTATTGCAGGAATTGCTTCACCCCTGCAGGGCGAAGAAGACTAGACCCGAGGGCAGGGTCATTATCTATCCTTAGATGTTGTAAGAATGCTGTAACAGGGTCATTTGATGGTACTCGTATTTGAACTCTGTGGTGTAAAACTATGTTAACTTCCGCTACTATTATATTTGTGTAAAAGACTATGTTGTACTCTGATGTTTAAATTCGGTTGCGAACTTATGTGTCATGTGATCGGGTATTGCTGAATGAATGATCCTTGGGGTATGAAATGTTTGAAATCCTTCGAGATTTCTGGACTACCGGGTTTATATTGGCTCAAGTGCGACTGGATTGCGATTAAAAATGCGATCGTTGTACTTGTGCTCGTATAAATTGATCGGTTCTGTGACAGCTGGCATCTTCATAACGAGGTAGGTGTAGTTGGGGATGGCCCCGAATTTCGCCAGAGCTGGTCGGCCGAGGATAGCATGATAAGCGGCGTCGAAGTCGGCCACCAAGAAGTCGATGTGCTCGATGCGGAAGCACTGTGGGTGCCCGAACTGAACCGGAAGGCTTATCTGCCCTCGAGGATATGACGGCTGTCCCGGGACGATACCCCAGAAGGGAGCTGATGTGGGTCGCAAGTCTTCTTCTTTTAGCCCGAGTTCCTTGGCAGCTCCAGGAGAACAGGATGTTGAGGCCGCTGCTGCCGTCGATGAGCACCTTCCGGAAACGTGTCGTGCGTATGACCGGATCGACGATCAATGGAAAGCGACCCAAGTACGGAATCTGGGTCCATTGGTCGGCCCTGCTGAAGGTGATGTCTTGGGGGGACCAAGGAGGAAGCCTTGGATCAGCGATCGCGCTGTCGGAATTTGCAACGGAGTTGACACGTCTATTGACGAGTTTCTACTCCCTCTTTGACTCGATGGCGGGGCGTCCACCGATGATGGTGGAAACGGTTCGGTGTGCGTCAGTGAAGCCTGGAGGCTTGTCGGTGTCATCGCGCCGGTCCCTGTCAGACACTACGCGAGCCTTCTTCTTCTCTTCTGCTTGGAACTTCCTGGAGAAACCCTCGCATATGGTGTACTTGTGGTGCTTGTGGACGGGGCACTGGGCGTCGAGGAGCTTGGAGTAGGCCTCCTCGTAATTGCATTTTGGGGCTGGTCGGGTGTTGTAAACTTGGTAGTGGCGGCGCCTCTCTCCAGCCCTGGAGCTCTCGGGTTCGTCGTAGCGGCGGTGTTCTAAGCGTCGTCGGTGGTCGCGGTCATCGCGGCGGTAGTCTCTCCGAGGAGCTCGATCACCCTGGTGCCGATCAGTTCGGTGGCCCTCTTCTTGGTTCCGCGACTGGTCGGGGAAGCGAAGGCGACTGTGAATGGAGTGATGAGCTGCGTCGTTTCCATCGGCATATTTGTTGGCAATGCGTAGCATCTCGGCAACGCTGGTCGGGCTGGTGCGGTATAATTTCTTCCGCAGTTCCTCGTCGGGCCTCAGGCCGCGCATAAACGCAGAGATGGCTTCTGCATCTGTGATGTCGGGGATGTCGTTTCTGATTTTTGAGAAGTGCTGGATGTAGTCTCGTAGGGAGTCCCGAGAGCCTTGCCGAAGTCTTTCAAGATCATACTTCGTGCCCGGTTGCTTGCAGGTGGCACAGTAGTTATTGACGAACTGCTCTTTCAACTGATCCCAAGTGTCGATGGAGTTCGGCCTCAAACTATGAAGCCAGTTGTTGGCGGAGGCACTGAGCATGACCGGGAGGTAGTTGGCCATCACATCCCTGTTTCCACTGGCGGCTTGGACAGCGATCTCGTAGACGTTGAGCTATTTGTTGGGATCGGCTCTTCCGTCGTAAGTCTTGACGCCGACAACTTTGAAGTTAGGAGGCCAGACGACTTCTCGGAGGGCCGGCGTGAATGACGGTTCCGGGGCGGTCTTGTCGTTGGGGAGGCCGTGCGTCTGATCATACTCTCTTTGTCGCTCGGCCTCTGCTGAGTGTCTGGCTTCTCTCCTGTTCTCGATGCGGCCGCGTAGGTCTTTGGTCTTCAGCTTTGCGCGGAGGTCGGATTGGTTCACCTCTTGGTCGCCGTCTCGCCGATGAGGTCTCCGACCACCGCGAGACATCTCACCATCTTCGCCGACGAGCTCTGTAGCCGATGCCGTGCTATGAGATGGCACTTGTCTTCCTTCGTTGATCTGGACCTGAGTTGCTTGGAGAAGAGCGGTGAGCCGCCCGAGCTCTGGAGTCTGGGGTAGCCTCTTGGCCTCGGCGATCGCGACGGCGACATTGGCGCTTGGAGTCGTGCAGACCTTGTACTGCCCGAGCATGCAAAATTTGGGCTCCAGATTCTTCACCGCAGTCCTCCTCACTTCAGCTTGCTGCTCGCGATGTCGTCTGCGATCAGTGTTCCTTGCCTCGCGGGCTGCTCGGGCTTCTTCGGACTCATTGGGTGGCGGGTCGCTGTCGTTGCTGATGGCAAGGACCGGTCCCCCAAAAAATTGCTTGATGGGGGGCAGATCCACGGGAAGGCCACCCTCTTGATCATCATTGTCGGGGCGGACGTTATCAGCGGTGATGAAGGAGCTGGTGCCGGCGTGTTGACGCAGCGTTTGAGCGAAGCTGGAAGCTGCGTTTTGTAGCCCGAGCGGCAAGTAGCCGTTCGGAGGACGATCCGCTCGAGGTCGCTCCTCGACGATGCGTTCAAGAGGTGTGACGGTGATGACTAGTGTTGTGTCGGGGGATAGCGAAGAGGGGCGGCGCGTTGTGGATGACACGGACTCCAGGATTTGGAGTCCCACTGACAGCTTCTTGGTGACCCGATCTATAGACCCGATCAGGTCGTCTTTGTCGATGTTTTTTCGAACGTAGCGTGGCAGCCTTTTCGTCAGAGGCAACACGCAGGGGATCTGAGCTACGTCCAGAATCACCCCTTCGCCGTTCGCGCCGACGACCCAGGTGATGGATCCCACTGTGAAGATCTGGCCCGGCGTCGGGAGCTTGATGGAGCTTGAAAAAAATCACCTTGTTCGCCATGGAATCAGGTGGCACACCCCTACCTGGCGCGCCAACCGTCGACGGAATACCGGCGATAGTCTACCGAGGGGTATGCCCGCGGTAGTAGATGAGACGGTGAGGGTGCGCCTGAGACGAACGAGGGAGCACAACTCGTGCAAAACAGAGATTTAGACAGGTTCAGGCCGCCACGAGGCATAATACCTTACGTCCTGTATGCTGCTGTGTTGTATTGCTAGTAGATTAGATGAATCGAGTAGACCCCCCTGCCCGCCTTATATAGTCCGGGGGGCAGGGTTACAAGTTGATCTTGCCATACATAACAGATTACAATCCTAGTCGATCTGGGAAACTAATCGGCTAGATCCTAGGAAAGCTATTTTCTTGCCCGCCAAGGACTCGGCGGATAGACGCGATCTCCTGGAGATCGTATGGGCGACGTGTCCTTGGTAGTTCAGGCCTGTTCGATAGACTTGGGCCAAGTATGACTATGCGAGTATACGGGCTTATACCCCACAGTTTAATACCCTTATTTCCTTTCTGTGCAGCAACGATCTCTTCTCGGATAGTCGACTTAATGCTGAGGTTGGTTAAGCTGCCATGTTGAACCATCTCGATGTTCAACTTTTCAAGCTCATAACACAAAGAAAGGTCTAATGGCCTCACAGTTAGACAGTGACAGTGAGCCTTTCTACTAAGTGCATCGACAACTACGTTCGCCTTCCCAGGATGATAATGCACTTCCAGATCATAATCCTTTATCAGTTCGAGCCATCTTCTTTGTCTCATGTTCAACTCTGACTGAGTGAAGATATACTTCAAACTCTTGTGATCTGTATAAATATGACAAGTGTTGCCTAGCAGATAATGACGCCAGATCTTTAGAGCGTGAACAACAGTGGATAACTCTAGATCATGAGTTGGATAGTGCTCTTCATGTCGCTTCAGCTGACGAGATGCATATGCAATGACTCGGCCTTCTTGCATCAGCACACAACCAATACCAATGCCCGAGGCATCGCAATACACATCAAACGGCTTCTCGATGTCAGGCTGAGCTAAGACAGGAGCAGTGGTCAAGAGTTTCTTCAGAGTTTGATAAGCTTCTTCACATTCAGCTGACCATTTAAACTTCACATCATTCTTGAGCAACTCAGTAATTGGCTTAGCTATTTTGGAGAAGTTAGGGATGAATCGGCGATAGTATCCTGCCATTCCCAAGAAACTTCTGACTTGATGAACAGTGGTCGGCGGTTGCCAATTTAGGACTTCTTCAACCTTGCTAGGATCGACAGCTGCGCCTTCAGCTGATAGTATATGTCCTAGAAATTGGATTTCCTTCAACCAAAAGGCACACTTGCTGAACTTAGCATACAACTTATGCTCCCTTAATCGAGTCAGAACAATGCGAAGGTGTTCCGCATGCTCCTCCTCGCTCCTTGAATATATCAAGATATCATCTATGAACACAACTACAAACTTGTCCAACTCTGGCATGAACACAGAGTTCATCAGATACATGAAATGAGCAGGAGCATTGGTGAGACCGAAGGACATGACCAAATACTCATATAACCCATAACGAGTGGTGAAAGTTGTCTTAGGAATATCCTCGGGACGAATCTTTATGTGATGATACCCTGAGCGAAGGTCAATCTTAGAAAACACCTTTGCTCCAGCAAGTTGATCAAAAAGAAGATCAATCCGAGGCAGAGGGTACTTGTTCTTGGTAGTAACTTCATTCAACGGTCTATAATCAACACACAACCTTAGAGTCTTGTCCTTCTTTTTCACAAAGATAGCAGGACAACCCCATGGAGAAGAGCTTGGTCCGATAAATCCCTTATCAAGCAACTCTTGCAGCTGAACCTTCAGTTCTTCCAACTCATTCGTAGGCATTCTATAGGACCTTCGGGAAATTGGAGCTGTTCCCGGCTTCAACTCAATGGTAAACTCTACATCCCGGTCAGGAGGTAATCCAGGCAGATCTTTAGGAAACACATCTGGAAACTCACAGACTGCTGGAATGTCCTGAACTTCTTTCACTGAGGTGGCATTAACTCTTTAAACAGCCCTCTAAGGTGTTGGAAGTTGGATGAGAAGTTGAGAAGTACTATTAGGTAAGTTCACCTTTATGGTTCTATTCAGAGTATCAATAATAGCTCCTCGCTGATACATCCAATTCATGCCTAGGATCACATCTATATCTTGATCCTTTAACACTATCATGGATCTGGGGAAAATATGACCACCCAAGTCTATAGGTACCTGATATACCATTTCCTTGGTACTCAGTCATCCCCCAGGCGACTGCACTATAATACTTTCCTTAGCTTCCCCAATTGGAATATCATGCTCAATGACAAATGTACGATTGATGAAAGTATGAGATGCACCAGAATCAAAAAGCATAATAACAGGACGGTTTGCAACAGGAAACCTACCAAGCATGACGGGTTCTCCTTTGGGAATCTCATTGACCTGAGTATAATGGACTTGTCCGACTTTCTTCACGGCCTTACCTTTTTGGTTCTGCTGGTTGTTACGATTCTGATTCTGTTGCTGCTGCTGACCACCAACAACTCTTGGAACATTCTGATTATACTGTCTCGGAAACGGGCAATCATGGGAGTAATGCGCGGGCTTTCCACAGTTAAAGCATGGAGCGTTGTAGTTTGGTGGTGGAGCTTGGATACGAACACCAGGGGCATTCGGCTGAGTGGTATTTGGCTTATTAATATTCTGTGGTGCGGCAGCAGGGCAGATAACAACATGTTGCCAGGGTGGATATTGTGGCAGTGGATACTGGGTACGTTGGTGTTGCACAGGATGGAACACAATCTTATGGCGCTTCTTACCACCAGAAGATCCGGTTGGCACAATCTTCTTCTTTCGTTTCTCCGCCTGATGAGCACAATTCTTAGCTTCATATGTGATTGCTATGTTGACCGCCTGGTGATAAGTAGCATCTGGATTTGAGGTCAACACTCTCTGGATTTTTGAGTTCAAACCCCTTTCAAAGTAGTCTTTCTATTTGCGATCAGTGTTCACATGATCAGGTGCATATTGAGAAAGGTGGTTAAACTTGGACACATACTGCATCATGGTGTCCTCCCTCTAGCGAAGGGCTAGAAACTCACCTAACTTCAGCTTCATGACTCGAGCAGGAATGAAATGGGCACGAAAACCTTAACGGAACTCGGCCCATGTCACATGGTGATCTTCCGGCTGGGCGGCAACAAAGTTCGCCCACCAGCCGCTGGCAGCTCCCCGAAGCTGCTGTACGGCGAACAGAGGCTTCTGGTAGTCGGTGCATTGAATAAGACTAAACTTTTGATCCATGGTGCGGAGCCAATCATCATCCTCCAATGGCTCATCAGCCTTAGTGAAAACCGGTGGACGGGTTTTGACACCAAAGGTGGCAAACGGATATACCGCAAGCGTACGGTAGTCAATGTAGCTTTCACCGGGAGTATTCCAGGTATCGTATTTTCCACGGGGAACGTGAAGTGGACTAACTAGGTTCAAGATCGTCAGATAGTGATCAAGGATGTTGGTGATCAAAGAGGTTTAGAATATAGGTATAGAGAGGTTCTATGTAGCGAAAGATATCTGGTCTTGGTTTTCTAAGTATAAAGAGGTTTACCACCTCCTCCCTTTAAAAGAGGCAACAGGCGAAACAGGAGGAGATATAACTCCTTCCGAGGTGGTTGTACTATTGTCTTGATGCCCTGCCGTTTTAATAACTTGTCTTACACACGTGGTGGAATACGAAGACCAGACAAGGCTGTCACCACTTGCTGGCTACCACAAACAATCCGTGCGACAAGCGGCCCACACTGATAAGATATAGCCTAGACACCACGTCTACACTATACTTACTACTCTAATCTTAGCTAGAGACTAGAGCACTTCACAACTAAAGCAATGTGCAGGTAAAGCAAGTATATACTTAAAATACCAGAACCAGAATATTAAATGCTAGAAGGACTCAGATGGAAAACTTACTAGAAGCTTGCATCCGCTGAGGTACACCTTTGAGAAGACTCCCGATAGGCCCGGGGCTTTCTCCTGAAGACTTCCCTCACTCTTTTCCCTCTTATTCTAACACTAAAACTACTATGATACACTTGGTATTTACTCCTTTGATGCCTCTAAAGTGAAGGACTAGGGGGTATTTATAGGGGGATGAAGGGCAGCGCCACGTAAGCGATCCGCTTACTTCTCCACCTCCACCCTTGGATCCACCGTCCTTGAAACGGCCTTGGATGGACGGCAGTGATGCAGTGACACTATGGTTTTATGACGTTTTCAAAAATAAACTTCTAAGTACTTTGAATGGAAAAAGTATGATTCATGAGCCAAGAGTGATCTCACATTTATCAACATCTTAGTCATTATGATTTCCTATTAAGATATTTACCCACAAGCATAAGCATATATGTTAAATTTGAACTTTGTGTCACCTCTACTCTTCAAATGTCATAAAATTTTATTCATTTAATTTTGGGATGCAAGATTTCCATTTTTTTCATTTCTATCTAGAAACAAAGAAAGGAATTGAATAAATGCGAAATTTGAGAGGGGGAAAGGGTGCAAACATGCCAGGGAGCATACCTTCGCTGCAGGGAGCCTGGCTGGTGGGACCAGGCCACATATGGTGGTTCGGCCGAACCACCAAATGTGCCATTGTTCCACCGTTTGAATGTCCTCGTCTCAAGTTACACCTCTGTAAAGTTGTTCTACCACTGGACCTTATTTTGTGGTTCGTCCGAACCAGGTTTTGTGAGTTTTCAGGTCCTGTTTGATCCAGCAGACATGTTGTGCACCGTGCCATGTTCGAATTTACCAATGGAGCTGTTGAGGGGGGTCGTCCGAACCCCCCCACACTTGTTTCTTTTTATCTGATGACATAAGCAGCGAACAACATCAAGTGCAGGTGTTCAGCTGGTGGCAACACACCAACAGAATGCAAAATAGTCTTATTCAATTTCTTAAAATGAAATGTAGGCAAGATTAAAATTGTAAAAATCAAAATTAAAAAGGAAAAACTAACTAATGCCTACTTTATTCTAAAGGAGTGCTAATCTAAGGAGAAGGTGGGTTTAGGATGTCCTCTTGCCCAGTGGCTTTGGCTATACGCTTGAGCTTCGCATTATTGCTAATGCGGAGTGCGCGAAACTTGTCTTCCAAATCTAGGTTTACCATCCTAAGTTCCGACACCGTCTCCTCTAATTCATTGTTCTTCTTCCTAAGACTAGTTACAATTTTCAGCATTTTCTCCATGTCACTTTTCTCCTTCCGATCGTCTTCAAGTTGGCCTGGCGGGCCATTGATCGGTGGTGGATCCATCCTCCTCAGAATGGTTGAAGGAGAGTTGGAGTTGAAATCAAGGGATTCCCTCAACTGCTTCCTTTCATCCGAATTGAGAGGGGCGACGAATACCTTCCCTACACCCAGCCCACCACCAATGATCTTGCGGCCTTTGAGTATGGTGGGTGTAGAAGGAGTGTAGGAGCTGATGCTCTTTGATGAATCCGAGTAGAGGGAGCTGGGGCGCTGTTCCAGCACCTCCGGAGCCTTCCCCTTCAATGTCAATTGGCCTGTGGTGGGCCTAATCGGCGTGGTGGAATGAACAGGGGGCTTCCAGAGATCCCGTTGCGGAGAGAGGGACCTGGGCGACGAAGTGGACCGAGGGGATGGCCGGGGGATGGTCGGCCGAACCCCCGTAGGGTCATCCGAACTAGGACTTCCCCCCGGTGACACTCCGGTCAGTGGCAGAGAGTTTAGCGGCTCCACCTCCAGCACGTCGACGGCCATTGCTCTCTCTAGGCTCTCGGTTAGGGATCTTTGGGGCTTTGAAGTGCCCTCTCCCATGGGGATAATGGCATTTTTGCTGGTTGGAGCCATAGTAGGATTCTCTGGTGTCTCAAGGTCGGAGAAGGGTGCTGGAATGGTGAAGGAATGCAGGTGGAAGAAGGAAGGAGGAGAGGAAGGGGTTAAGAAGACGAGTGCCAATGTTCTCCTTTTCGAACTCACGAGAGAACGTCGGGGGAACGTTGGCATATCGTTCAGGACCTGATGGGTCGCAACGGGTCGCATAGGGTGGTTCGGCCGAACCAGGGTTTGGCCCTTTTTGCCTCTCCACATGCTCCCCGAGTGCCCCCTAAAACGTGACAGCGTCGATGGGTTGCCCTCTATGGTTCAGCCGAACCATAGGGGTTCTCCTGACTTCTGTCACGACTCTAGAAGGGGCTCCTGAATACTACCCACTTTTCAAAATGTCAAGTTTTTGCCAAGTGTGGTTCGCCGAACCTAGGTTTGGATTGCCCAGTGTGACCAAAAAGTGTAATTTGAACATTTTATTACTTGGGTTAATTTTTGGTCCAAGTGGTCACCGAGTTTCGGCTATCCACTTCTACTTGGGGGTTTTGGGGACCAAGAAGCTAAAAAGGAGGAATTATTTGAAACCTATCTAGTGATCAAGCTATACAACATGAGAAAGAAGTAAGACATGTAGATTTTAATTATGTGACTTCATTATCAGGGATAAATTCTATCATGTCAACTTCTTCTTCTATTGGTGCATGTTCATGAAAAACTTTAAGACGATGACCATTTACCTTAAAGATGTTGTCGTCGTCGTCTTGAAGCGTGACGGCTCCATGCATTGCTGCATTGATTACCAGGTACGGTCTTTCCCATTTGCTCTTTAGCTTTCCATGGCCAAATAGCTTGACCCTTGAGTTGAACATTAGGACTTTGTCTCCAGGTTCCTTGGGCTTGATCCTTTTGTCATGCCACCTTTTGGTTCTCTCTTTATAAATCCTGGCATTATGATAGGCTTTTTCTCTCCATTCCTCAAGCTCTGAGATTTGCATCTTTCTATTCCTTCCAGCAGAGAGCAGATCCATATTCCATTGTTTAATTTCCCAATGTGCCCTGTGCTCTAACTCTACCGGCAGATGGCATGTCTTCCCGTATACAAGTTGGTATGGTGACATACCAATTGGGGTCTTGTATGCGGTCCTGTATGCCCAAAGTGCATCCGGTAGTTTGCTCTTTCAAGCTGTTCCCATTTCATTGACAGTCTTTTGCAGGATGTTCTTGATTTGCTTATTGGACGTCTCCGCTTGGGCACTTGTTTGGGGATGGTATGAGTTGCAACATTATGCTTTATCCCCATGTCGGCTAGGAAACGTCGGAAGCCTGTATCTATGAAGTGTGATCCTCCATCGCTTATGACTAGTCTTGGGGTGCCAAATCTTGGGAATATGACTTCATTAAACATCCTCTTTGAGTGTGAAGCATCTGCGGTTGTGCAAGGCATAGTGTCACACCCAATTTTAAGGATAAAATGGGATGCATAATCTTATGTGCGCCCAGAGATCAGTCACACACATAAGCCAACAAATTGCATAAATTGTATCATAACCAATGTTTAATACATAGCGAATAATATCAAAGTCATTACACAGCGGAAAAATAAAGATAACTCTCGCGGTAGCTCCATAGCACAGGGACGTCGACTGGTGAAGCACAAGTCTAGTAGTCCTCTGGGTAGTCCTCATCACTATCACCATCTGTTACCCATCCGGGATTTTTAACCAAGTAATGAAAAATAAACAAGCGTAAGTACATGTCGTACTCAACAAGACTAGCATGGGTTCATGAGGCTCAAAAGGTTGACATGGTTTAACAGCACGTTGCTTTTAATTAATCATCTTTTATGCAGTTGGATAGCAACAAGTTAATAAACCCATTCTCATGATCATAGTAAACACAATTAATGAGTAGCAATAAATAGATTAGCAACAAGTAAACATCACCCTGAAAGATAACTACTCCGTGAGTTTTCCGGGCCACTCGTGACCGTGAGCGCGGCTAGTATACCAGTTTTACACTCTGCAGAGGTTGTGCACTTTCACTATGAGCCGTGATTCCCATTTGCTCGGGTTAATTACTCCCATAACACTACCAAGGTGACAGAGCAGGGTTTCACTATGAAGCCTTTCAAAGGTTCGTCTAACATGTTAGGGCCGCGAGGTTTCCTCGGCAAGCAGATGTAGAGCCCCCCTTCCATATGGCACAAGGTCACGCAGGTTATACACATATGGACAGAGGCCGCACTATACCCGAGTCGTCTAAGCCCCTCTTGCGCCTTTCGGTAACCTCTAACAAGCTAGAAAAGGTCCTCATACTGAGCTAAAACCAGAGCCATATAGCCCTCATAGTTGCACTGTAAGTCCTAGCTTTTGCTGACAGATCATTACCAAGGGGGAAGGATATGGAGCACCACAAAACTATGCCCCAATCCCTTAGTTCCATGTTGCTAAAAAGGCATCTTTTAATCCTTATTGCATATTCAATTAATCAGTTTACATGATCATGATATCAATAACGCACTAGCATCAATTACCACATGCATAATCCCATAGGTTGCAAGGAACAGGATAACAAAACTAGGAAGTAACTATGGTTAACAAGGAAGACACATGCAAATGCAATTATTTATTTGGTGAATAGGACAACAAGGATGATCCATGCTAATACTTGCCTTGATCAGCAAACTCCTGATGATCCGGGTTGTCGCAGTACTGATCTTGATCACCCACGTATGGCTCACCGTCTATACTCGATCCATCATAACAACACACACGCATACAGGGGCAATCATGCATACAATAAGAGTTTTCATTAGAACAGTACACCAATAGAGAGAAAATAAATTAAAAAGGTTATAAAACAAATCTACGCGTTGCTACGATCATATCGCTGTAAAGTTTGGGCAAATCGGATTTAAAACGAGGAAGATATGAATTTTACAAGATTTATAATAGAATAATAATAGATTAAATATAATCTCGAATTTTAAGAGTGGAAAATATATGAAACAGTGGTACCATCAGATAGATTATGAAATTACGAATCTAACGCAATTTGAATCGTTCAAATCGGAGCTAAAACGTGGAAATTATAAATGAAACAATTTTGAATTCAAATCTGAAAACACATTTTCATATATACCGAAAATAAATACGCCTTCAAACGTAATCTACTGAATACGCTAAGGGCTGCGGGCTAAGCATTAAAAACTGCAGGGGGTTATTTGCAAAAACGCCAGTCGAATCGGTATGGGCTGCTCTTCGGCCGTCCGATTCAAAATCGGCGGATCAGATTAACAGAGAGGAGGGGTGGCGGTGCTCTCGGCCGGAAAACAGAGGCCGACGGCGGCGCCATGGCCGGAGGGCCACCGAAGAAGGTGAACTCGGCCCTCGGTGCATGAAATAGGTCGGGAAGGGTACCCATAGATCGGGAAGAGCATCGCAAGCTCACCTAGGGTGATGGGAAGGTCGGAAATCGACTCGGAGATAGCTCGCGGCGTGACCCGGCGGACGGTGGCCCTCTGCAACGGCGGCTGAGGTGTGTCAGTGCACAAATCGAAGGGGGAAGTGCTCGGGAACTTCACAAGATCACAGCGAAGCTCCTCAAAGGCTTACCGAGCGGAAATTGGTGGCGAATCGAGCTAATTGCTCGCGGCGGCGGCTGCTCGGTTCTCGTGGAAGCTCGGCAGTGGCGGCGAGAAGAGGCGGCTAGGGTTAGGTGACGGCTACGAGGGGATGTGGTGCTGCTTAAGTACTCCCGAGGCGTGACAACAATCTCGGAGATTGAAACAAACTCGGCGAGCGGAGAAATCGGCTTCGGCTGTTTCTTCTCTGCTTCGGACTCTCGGCGCGGCGACGAACTCGGCTTCGGCCATTTCTTTCTTGCCCGCGTCAGACTCTCGGCGAACAGCAGAGGGAAACAGGGGAGGGGCTGTCCTGTGGGTCCACAGGTCGATAGCACCGAGCGCTGGGGTCAGGCTGGCAGTCACGGCAGAGGGACGCTTCGCGCGCGCGTGCTCGGCCGCGGCGGATGAACACGGCAGCGGCGTCTCTGTTCGCGCGGCGAGGGAGGTGGAGAAGGAAGGGGCTGACCCGTGGGTCCCGCTCGTCAGTCAGAAGGGGTAAGGAGCTGGTCGGCCGAGCTGGCCTCGGGCCATCCGACCTGGGCCGGCTGGGGCCAGGGAGGAGAGGGGAAGGGCTCTTCTCTATTTCCTTTTCCATTTTCCAATTTCATTTTCCAAAAGGATTTTCAAATTGGGTTTTGAAATATTTGAGAAATTCAAATAAGCTACAATAGTACAAAGAAGAAATGCTCCAGCATGAATGCATCATACATGTGTATGGCCTAGGTTTGATTTTATATTTGTGAAAAATTATTATTTCCCTATATGGGAATGATCAACTAATTGCATAATTAAATAAATTCCCACAATTTAAAAGAATGCAATTTTTTGGTTGTTACACATAGCTTCTACCCATTTGGACACATAATCCACTGCCACCAGGATGTACTCACAACCTTGAGACTTGGGGAATGGACCCATGTAGTCAATCCCCCATGCATCAAATAGTTCCACTTGAAGGTTGTTTGTGAGTGGCATTGCATCCCGGGTGTTGATATTCCCATGTTTTTGACATCTTGCACATCTCTTCACATAGTCTTGTGCATCTTGGTACATGCAAGGCCAAAAGAATCCACTTTGCCATATCTTTGCGTGGTTTCTAAATACCCCATAATGGCCTCCATATTCTGCTCCATGGCATTTCTCAATGATCTTGATTGCTTCATTCATTGGCACGCACCTCCTCAACATTCCATCATTGCAGACTCTGTATAGATATGGCTCATCCCAGAGGTGCACCTTACTCTCTTGGATGAGTTTCTTCTTGTCTGCCCCCGGTGGCACATATCCTGTGACCATGAAGTTGACAATGTTTGCATACCAGGGTTTGGAGTCCGTGACCTTGAGTGTGTCGTCTCGCAGGAAGTCGTCGATGGGCAGATCCTGTTTGTCTTTGAATTGCATTCTAGACAAATGATCGACTACAGAGTTTTCTACTCCCTTTTTATCTTTAATTTCAAGATCAAATTCTTGGAGCAGTAATATCCATCTTATTAATCTTGGTTTAGCATCTTTCTTAGTGAGCAAGTACTTTAATGCAGCATGGTCAGTGTAAATGATGACTTTAGCTCCAACTAAGTAAGATCTAAATTTGTCTATAGCAAAAACCACGGCCAACAATTCTTTTTCAGTTGTTGCATAATTCAATTGCGGCCCAGTTAAGGTTTTGCTAGCATATGAGATTGCATGATATTTCTTATCTTTGGTTTGTCCTAAGACAGCACCTACAGCATAATCACTAGCATCACACAGTATCTCAAAAGGAAGCATCCAATCAAGGGGTTGTATGATTGGCATAGAGACGAGTGCTTTCTTAAGGTAATAAAAGGAGTCTAAGCACTCATCATCAAAATTAAAGGGTGCATCTTTAGCAAGCAGGTTTGTTAAAGGTCTAGCAATTTGGGAAAAATCTTTTATAAACCTTCTATAAAATCCTACATGATCAAGAAAGCTACGGACACCCTTAACATTTGTGGGCGGTGGAAGTTGCTCTATGACCTCTATTTTAGCTTTATCCATCTCTATCCCACGCTCGGACACGCTATGTCCTAGCACTAATCCTTCTCGAACCATGAAGTGGCATTTCTCCCAGTTCAAGACTAAGTGCTTTTCCTCACATCTTTGTAAGACACGGTCCAGATTCTCTAGGCAGTGATCGAATGTTTTGCCATAGACTGAGAAGTCGTCCATGAACACCTCCATGATTTCTTCGATCATATCGGAGAAGATGGACATCATGCACCTTTGGAAAGAGGCAGGAGCATTGCATAGGCCAAAGGACATGCGCCTGTATGCATATGTTCCATAGGGGCATGTGAAAGTTGTCTTACTTTGATCGTCGGATGGATTGGGATTTGGTGATAACCCGAATACCCATCAAGGAAATAAAAGAAAGAATGTTTTGCAAGCCGTTCCAACATCTCGTCGATGAATGGTAATAGAAAGTGATCTTTCTTTGTGGCCTTGTTAAGTTTTCGGTAGTCGATGCACATTCTCCAGCCCGTGACGGTTCGTTGAGAGATTAGTTCATTTTTCTCATTTTTCACGACCGTCATCCCTCCTTTCTTAGGCACTACTTGGACGGTGCTGACCCACTCGCTGTTAGGAACAGGGTAGATTATGCCTGCGTGCAAGAGTTTCAAGACCTCTTTCTTCACTACTTCTCTCATCGCATTATTTAGCCTCTGCTGCAGCTCCCTAGAAGGTGCAGCGTCTTGCTCAATTGGGATGCGATGGGTGCAGAGAGTGGGACTAATTCCCTTAAGATCTTGAAGAGAGTATCCTAAGACAGAGCGGTGTTTTTCTAGAATGGTGATGAGTTTGGAGGTTTTCTCCTCAGAAAGTTGGTCACTAATGATTACGGGAGTCTCCCTATCACCATTAAGGAAGGCATACTTAAGTCCAGAAGGAAGGGGCTTAAGTGCTATAGAGGGTTTAGATGGGGGTTCAGATTTATCCAAATCTAAAGGTTCTTCTAATTCAGCCTCTTTGTGACAGAACCACCTTAATCATAGGGCCCACGTGCACCATCATCGTCCCTAAGGACCCACGATCAGCCCGCACGAGTTCCCCTTGAGCTAGGTGGCCTGCCGGGTTTCCTCGGAAACCCTAACTCACCCGAGGATCTCATTGTAAAGACCTTGCAAGTATTACAACAGTTTACACAAATAATTTGAATCAGAGTACAAGGTGCTAAAGTATTACATAAACATAGATTACGAATATAAAGTACATTATCCCAGACCAGAGTTTCATAGTGGAGTAGTATCATACAACTAGACACCTTGCCCAAGGGTTATATCATATAACATCTTCTTCCATGCACGGTCCGTCAACCGGCACGGTCCCACTTAGATTGGTACGCTCGACTTACCTGCAACAGGGGTTAACAAACCCTGAGTACTGGGGTACTCCGCAAGACTTACCCGACTAAAGAAAAAGGAATGTGACTCAGGAATGCAGGCTGAGGGGAATCGAGGTAAGGCTTTAGCAAGAGTCAAAGTATCTTGTGGAAAAAGCATTACTAATCCTGCTTTTAGTATTTTACTCAATATTATTATAGTCAACATCAATAGTTCTCAATTCTTTCACATATATCCTTCATTTCCAATTACTTATTCATTCTCAAAAACATCCTAGTTCCGAACCACTTTCGATGTAGACATGAGGATCAAGTCTCCATAACCGAGGAGAAACGACGATTCGAATCGATTAGTACCCAGTTGGGGATCCCTATCCACACTGTATATGTAGCACCTAAGCTTGCATATGCCAACCCCGTCTACCACGGCTTTTCTATCCCTGAACCAGTCCTGCGCCACCCGAGAGCACAGTATTCCTCTCGTCTCCAGGCACGACGGCCATGAGGGTACACGCTACTCTCGCCATCTCTCCACTCCCAGTGCGTGGTTGTCGGTTCAAGCAATAGAGCCACCAGAGATAGGGCTTTCCGAAGTATGTGGCTAGTTGCAAAAAGTCTCGATCACAGCAGGCCGACAACGAACGGTCCCTAATACTTTTCCGTTGGAAACCATGCATTGGGACTCTAACCCAAGTACACTGGTGACCACCCGATTTTCACATCCCTTTTCCGTCGGCGACGATAAGTTGGGACTCTAACCCAATCATATGGCCCACCGAACGGAAAATCCCTTCCCGTCGGTGACGATGTATTGATCAGGTGCACGGCCACCGAACGAGAACGTAACCATATCCCTTTCTCATGAATTAATCATTAATATATCACATCGCTCAAAAATAGCATTTTTGCAAAACTAAATTAATTTAGTAGGGCTAAGCATTTTTCAAACATTTCATTTTTAAAAAGGTTTCAAGGTATTTCAGTAGTCAAGGATGGTATGCATCAATTGGGTTATCAATCAATTCCTATCAACTTAATGCAGTAGTTTAACTCAAAGTTATAAACATTTTATAAATCACAAGGAAAGGGGCTGAATGCACCGGGGCTTGCTTGTGTTGCAGGTCGGTCACTTCTGCCAGAAACCAAAGAAAATCCGCTTGACTCCTCCTGACGAAGAATCCTTCCATCGGGAAGCAATCAACAATTCTCCCAAAAACCTGATCACTACACGTAATAATAATACAATGCTTAACATGATGATATGTATGCCATGATGCATGAGATGCGCCAAATCATGGATCAATAGAAAATAAACTTAATTAGAAAGTTGAGTACAACTTTCCTCCATGATAAAGTTGCAAGCCAACGAAACTAATTAGTGTCGAGTATTGACTACTTTGGTTTATTGACCATTTTAACAGTTGTTGAAAGTTGAAATTTCTCTCCTATAATAGTGGCCAGTACTCACTTAAGTGATTCATAAAAATCCTATTATCATATGTGTATATCATAAGTTAATAATATTTCTAATTAATAATTTATCTATTTTACTAGAATTTCCATTTAAACATCTTAATCACAAGGTTAGCATGAACTTAAACAAGTTAGCAAGGTACCAGAGGTCAACACATGATAACGACCCATGGTTAACATACAATCTCGAAGTTACGCAAACCCTAAAAATGACTAGGCCTTCCATTTACTTTATTACTCGATTAATAGAGTATTAAATAATAAGTAAATAAACTATATTCATTTGAGCCCAAACTGATTCTATTTAGTTTTTGATTTAAGGTTTTGGGTCCGATTAGGGTTTTTAATTGTTTTCCTTTTTATTTTCTATTTGGATTTAGAGGCATACACATAAACAATTATTTAAATCATAAAATCACCCAAAGGTACCTAAGCACATTCACATGTGGAAATAAAAATTGTCTTAGTGATGCACAGTAACAATGATTTTATGCGGGATGACTTACATGAAATCATGATGACATGGCCGGTTTTAGTTATCGTAACACCAGGGGTGTTACACTCTTCTTGGATGAAATCCTTAGCATCTTCTTTTAGATCAGGATGAGAAGGTTCTAGAAGCGATGCAGCCATCACTTCCTCTATCGAGTCAGTCTCAGGGTGCAATTCTACTTTAGAGTTGGCAGAATTTGCTAATGGGATTGAAACACAATGGTTCTTCCCGAGATGACCTTCAAGGTTCCCCCCATGGAATCCATCAAGGAATCTCATGGACCTTGTTAACTGTGACAGGAATGGTCTGTGCAATCCCGCAGCTCCTGACCAATTTCCCAGAGGGTAATTTAAGAAATTTGTTGGTCGGGGCTAGACGTTCCTCTCCTAGGAGTGCATTTGCTAATGACTTAGACATAATGCTAACTCCTACGGTGGGGTCATAAAGAGAGTCTATGGTAGTCCTATTTATGACGCAAGGAATGGTTGTGAAGCAAGATAGGGTCCTAATAACCTTAGGTGAGGCTTCGGCTTCCTTCAGCCATTCGTCACTCATAATAGACGCGAGCTCTTGAACAGTCTCCTTGAGATAGCGGGTCTCAAGGCGATGTGGAATGTGATCATTTGGAGCTCTACGTGTTGTAGACTTCTTTTGCACAGGTTGATTCGAGGCATTTCCGAAATCGGAGAAGAGATCGGCCTCGATATCAAAAGGAAATTCCAGAGGTTTAGCTTCCTCTGGAGGACTTGGTGGTTTTGGTTCAGGTTCGACAGCTTGTGATGTAAGTGGTGAGGTTCCGGCTATCGTAGGTTCGTCCTTCGGGGCTTGTTCTTCCTCGGGGGCTTCATCATAGATATTAGTGTAGGGGGTGTTCTCGAGAATTTTCGCAAGAACTTCCTTACCTTCACTAACAGAGAGATGCAAGAATGCTCCCTTGGAGGCTAAATCAAGAAATTGTGTGGAATTTTGGCTAAGACCGAGGTAGAAATGTTGCAAAAGGGCTGGCTCGGTTATAGCTAAATCAGGGCCGGCAGATGTTAAGTCTGTGAAACGGGCCCATGCTGCACCTAGAGGCTCCTTATCCTTTTGTCTAAAGGTTAGGATCTCTACAAGATGACGAGCAACCCGGGGAATGGAGAAGAAGGTGATACAGAACTTTGATTGCAGCTTCTCCCATTCTCTATTTACACTACCTACATGACGAGTATACCATCGTTTGGCTATTCCCGTCAAAGAGAACGGAAATAGCTTCCACTTAAGGGTATCTCGTTTCATCCCGTGGATATAGGGGTGTATAGGGGTTCTCATCTTCATCCCCAGAAAAAGGTTTCTCCTGAACCATCGCTATGAGACTCGGGCGTAGCTCATAACGAACGGCCAAAATGGCCTGTGATGAACTAGGCGGCTCCATACTAGCACCCGATGGAGCAGCATATTCGAAGATAGGTGTCTGATCCATGTGTGTGTGAAAGAGATAGTTTTGATCAAACAAGGATAACTAAGACGACTCGACTCTAGTTAAGACAGCTACCGTTCCCCAACAACGGCGCCAGAAAGCATGTTGACACCAAAGGTGGCAAACGGATATACCGCAAACGTACAGTAGTCAATGTAGCTTTCACCGGGAGTATTCCAGGTATCGTATTTTCCACGGGGAACGTGAAGTGGACTAACTAGGTTCAAGATCGTCAGATAGTGATCAAGGATGTTGGTGATCAAAGAGGTTTAGAATATAGGTATAGAGAGGTTCTATGTAGCAAAAGATATTTGGTCTTGGTTTTCTAAGTATAAAGAGGTTTACCACCTCCTCCCTTTACAAGAGGCGACAGGTGAAACAGGAGGAGATATAACTCCTCCCAAGGCGGCTGTACTATTGTCTTGATGCTCTGCCGTTTTAGTAACTTGTCTTACACACGTGGTGGAATACGAAGACCAGACAAGGCTGTCACCACTTGCTGGCTACCACAAACAATCCGTGCAACAAGCGGCCCACACTGATAAGATATAGCCTAGACACCACGTCTACACTATACTTACTACTCTAATCTTAGCTAGAGACTAGAGCACTGCACAAGTAAAGCAATGTGCAGGTAAAGCAAGTATATACTTAAAATATCAGAACCAGAATATTAAATGCTTGAAGGACTCAGATGGAAAACTTACTGGAAGCTTGCATCCGCTGAGGTACACCTTTGAGAAGACTCCCGACAGGCCTGGGGCTTTCTCCTGAAGACTTCCCTCACTCTCTTCCCTCTTATTCTAACACTAAAACTACTATGATACACTTGGTATTTACTCCTTTGATGCCTCTAAAGTGAAGGACTAGGGGGTATTTATAGGGGGATGAAGGGCAGCGCCACGTCAGCGATCCGCGTACTTCTCCACCTCCACCCTTGGATCCACCGTCCTTGAAACCGCCTTGGATGGACGGCAGTGATGCAATGAGCACGTGGGAGGCATGCTGGAAGTCGGTGGAGTAAGGCGGTGGCCTGGGCCCACCATGGGCGGTTCGGCCGAACCACCCACTGGCAGGTGGGCCCTACCAGGACCTTCTAGAAGCCTTGTGATGTCAGTGAAGTGATGCCTATGAGGTGGGTCCACCAAGTGCGGTTCGGCCGACCCACCTCTGGTGAGTTGGGCCCACCATCTTGGTCCCCACCTGTCATGGACTGAGGCCGTGTGATCCTCTTGTCTTTATCTTGTCGTTTCACACCTTGATCCGAGTGCTTTGCTCCTTAGCCATTGATTGAGGACACAATTGCGATCCAAAGGTGCAAATGGACTCCAGGGGGTGTGCCACGGATCATGCCACGTCAACATGGCCACAAGGGTTCCCTACCTGGTTCGGCCGAACCATAGGGTGGGGCCACGTGGCCTCTGCTCTCTTCCATATCACTCCATTACTTGATTCCTTGAAGTTGGAGTGCCGGGGCCACTACTCATGGTTCGGCCGAACCATGAATAGTGTGCACCCATTGTCCACTTGATCCTGGAGTGAAGTCTTTGATGATTGTGACATCACCTAGCTATTTTGTCATAGCTGGGTTGGCATTATATCTTCATCTTAAGCTTTTAAACTATAAAATCACCTGTGTTGGGTACCTGCAAACAAATACTAACATGTACATGTGGAACCAAGTTATTTGTACTTATGTCACTATGTGTTTGTGGGGTTATAAGCCCATATACCCGCATAGTCATACTTGGCCCAAGTCTATTGAACAGGCCAGAACTACCAAGGACGCGTCGCCCATACGATCTCCAGGAGATCGCGTATATCCGCCGAGTCCTTGGCGGGCAAGGAAATAGCTTTCCTAGGATCTAGCCGATTGGTTTCCCAGATCGGCAAGGATTGTAATCTGTTATGTATGGCAAGATCAACTTGTAACCCTGTCCCTCGGACTATATAAGGCGGGCAGGGGGTCTACTCGATTCATCTAATCTACTAGCAATACAACACAGCAACATACAGGATGAATTGTGCTCCCTCGTTCGTCTCAGGCGCACCCTCACCGTCTCATCTACTACCGCGGACATACCCCTCGGTAGACTATTGCCGGTATTCCGTCGACAGTTGGCGCGCCAGGTAGGGGGTGTGCCACCTGATTTCATGGCGAACAAGGTGATTTTTTTCAAGCTCCATCAAGCTCCCGACGCCGGGCCAAGTAGGATCCATCACCTGGGTCGTCGGCGCGAACGGCGAAGGGGTGATTCTGGACGCAGCCCAGATCCCCTCCGTGTCTCCTCCGGCGAAAAGGCTGCCACGCAATGTTCGGAAAAACATCGACAACGATGACCTGATCGGATCTATAGATCGGGTCACCAAGAAGCTGTCAGAGGGACTCCAAATCCTGGAGTCCGTGTCATCCACGACGCACCGCCCCTCATCGCTGTCCCACGACACAACACTGGTCGTCACCGTCACACCTCTCGAGCGCATCGTCGAGGAGCGACCTCGAGGGGATCGTCCTTCGAACAGCTACTTGCCGTTCGGGCTACAAAACGCAGCTT
Organism: Eremochloa ophiuroides; assembly: GCA_038502445.1. Taxonomy (NCBI): domain Eukaryota; kingdom Viridiplantae; phylum Streptophyta; class Magnoliopsida; order Poales; family Poaceae; genus Eremochloa; species Eremochloa ophiuroides. Next base: position 38,163,144 of record JAHLJS010000006.1, on the reverse strand, counting down.
CCAGCTTCGCTCAAACGCTGCCTCGACACGTCAGCACCAGCTCCTTCATCACCCCCGACAACGTCCGCCCCGACAATGATGATCAAGAGGGTGGCCTTCCCGCCGACCTGCCCCCCATCAAGCAATTCTTTGGGGGACCGGTCCTTGCCATCAGCAATGACAGCGACCCGTCACCCAATGAGTCCGAAGAAGCCCGAGCAGCCCGCGAGGCAAAGAACGCCGATCGCAGACGACGCCGCGAGCAGCAAGCTGAAGCGAGGAGGACTGCGGTGAAGAATCTGGAGCCCGAATTTTGCATGCTCGGGCAGTACGAGGTCTGCACGACTCCAAGCGCCAATGTCGCTGTCGCGATCGCCGAGGCCAAGAGGCTACCCCAAACTCCAGAGCTCGGACGTCTCACCGCTCTTCTACAAGCAACTCAGGTCCAGATCAACGAAGGAAGACAAGCACCATCTCATAGCACGGCATCGGCTACAGAGCTCGTCGGCGAAGATGGCGAGATGTCTCGCGGTGGTCGGAGACCTCATCGGCGAGACGGCGACCAAGAGGTGAACCAATCCGATCTCCGCGCAAAGCTGAAGACCAAAAACCTGCGCGGTCGCATCGAGAACAGGAGAGAAGCCAGACACTCAGCAGAGGCCAAGCGACGAAGAGAGTATAATCAAACGCACGGCTTTCCCAACGACAAGACCGCCCCGGAACTGCCATTCACACCGGCACTCCGAGCAGTTGTCTAGCCTCCTAACTTCAAAGTTGTCGGCGTCAAGACTTACGATGGAAGAGCCGATCCCAACAAATGGCTCAACGTCTACGAGATCGCCGTCCAAGCCGCCGGTGGAAACAGGGATGTGATGGCCAACTACCTCCCGGTCATGCTCAGCGCCTCCGCTAACAACTGGTTTCATAGTTTGAGGCCGAACTCCATCGACACTTGGGATCAGTTGAAGGAGCAGTTCGTCAATAACTACCGCGCCACCTACAAGCAACCGGGCACGAAGTATGATCTTGAAAGACTTTGGCAAGGCTCTCGGGACTCCCTGCGAGACTACATCCATCATTTCTCAGAAATCAGAAACGACATCCCCGACATCACAGATGTAGAAGCCATCTCCACGTTTATGCGCGGCCTGAGGCCCGATGAGGAACTGCGGAAGAAATTATACCGCACCAGCCCGACCACCGTTGCTGAGATGCTACGCATCGCCAACAAATACACCGATGGAAACGACGCAGCTCATCACTCCATTCACAGTCGCCTTCGCTTCCCCGACCAGTCGCGGAACCAAGAAGAGGGCCACCGAACTGCTCGGCACCAGGATGATCGAGCTCCTCGGAGAGACTACCGCCGCGATGACCGCGACCATCAACGACACCCAGAACACCGCCGCTACGACGAACCCGAGAGCTCCAGGGCTGGAGAGAAGTGTCGCCACTACCAAGTTTACAACACCCGACCAGCCCCAAAGCGCAATTACGAGGAGGCCTACTCCAAGCTCCTCGACGCCCAGTGCCCCGTCCACAAGCACCACAAGCACACCATGAGGGAGTGCGAGGGTTTCTCCAGGAAGTTCCAAGCAGAAGAGAAGAAGAAGGCTCGCGTAGAGTCTGACAGGGACCGGCGCGACGACAGCGACAAGCCTCCAGGCTTCACTGACGCACACCGAACCGTTTCCACCATCATCGGTGGACGCGCCGCCATCGAGTCAAAGAGGGAGCAGAAACTCGTCAATAGACGTGTCAACTCCGTTGCCAATTCCGACAGCGCGATCGCTGATCCAAGGCTTCCTCCTTGGTCTCACCAAGACATCACCTTCAGCAGGGCCGACCAATGGACCTAGATTCCATACTTGGGTTGCTTTCCATTGATCGTCGATCCGGTCATACGCACGACGCGTTTCCGGAAGGTGCTCATCGACGGCGGCAGCGGCCTCAACATCCTGTTCTCCGGAGCTGCCAAGGAACTCGGACTGAAAGAAGAAGACTTGCGGCCCACATCGGCTCCCTTCTGGGGTATCGACCCGGGACAGCCGTCATATCCTCAAGGGCAGATAAGCCTCCCGGTTCAGTTCGGGCACCCACAGTGCTTCCGCATCGAGCACTTCTACTTCTTGGTGGCCGACTTCGATGCCGCTTATCATGCTATCCTCGGCCGACCAGCTCTGGCGAAATTCGGGGCCATCCCCAACTACACCTACCTCGTTATGAAGATGCCAGCGGAGAACGGCGTCCTTTCCATTCGCGCCGATCTCCAAGTTGCATATGCTTGCGAGCGAGAGGCCATTGCCATGGCGGAAGCTGTCGAAGAATCCATACTCATGAACATCTGTGCCGCGGACGCAAAGAAAGTAGCTCCAGAAGACCAAGTCATCCTAGAGAAGACCCCACCAAGATCAGCCACCAAGAACAAGGAAACAAAGGAGGTTATCCTGGTCCCTGGCTAGCCAAACAAGACTACTCGCATCGGGGCCGACCTCTATCCCAAATAGGAAGACGCGCTCGTCAGCTTCCTAAGGGAGCACGTAAGCACTTTCGCATGGAAACCAGCGGATATGCCCGGCGTTCCCAGGAAGTTGATCGAGCACTCCTTGAATGTCTCGAAGACCGCCAAGCCAACCAAGCAGAAACTCCGGCGATTCTCTCCAGACAAGAAGGAGGCCATTAGGGTAGAGATAGCTTGGCTCTTAGCTGCTGGCTTCATCAGAGAGGTGTATCACCCTGATTGGGTAGCCAATCCGGTGCTTGTAAGAAAAAAGAATAATGAATGGAGAATGTGCGTTGATTACACCGATCTCAACAAACACTGCCCTAAAGACACCTTCGGTCTTCCACGAATCGACGAAGTCGTCGACTCAACAGTAGGTTGCGAGCTACTCAGCTTCCTCAACTGCTACTCCGGATACCATCAGATCGCTTTGAAGGAAGAAGACCAAGAGAAGACATCTTTCATCACCCCTTTCGGGGCTTATTGCTACAAGACCATGTCTTTCGGATTGAAGAATGCTGGAGCAACCTACCAACGGGCAATTCAAGCTTGTCTCGATGACCTTATCCCCGACGTCGCTGCAGCATACGTTGATGACGTCCTCATCAAGACTCGGACGGTTGAAGACCTCATCTCCAACCTCGAAGCAATTTTCGAAAAACTGGACAAATTCCAATGGAAGCTTAATCCTGGCAAGTGTATATTCGGCGTCCGATCCGGCAACTTGCTCGGTAACATCGTCAGCAAGCAAGGCATCCTCCCCAACCCGGAAAAAATCAACGCGGTTATGAGGATGAAGCCTCCGACCAATGTCAAAGATGTGTAAAAGCTCACCGGGTGCATGGCGGCCCTTAGCCGCTTCATCTCCAGACTGGGCGAGAAAGGCCTCCCATTCTTCAAGTTACTAAAAGCTGGCGAAAAGTTCACCTGGTCGGAAGAGGCAGATACGGCCTTCAGAGAACTCAAACGCTTCTTGACGAGTCCTCCGCTTCTCACAGCTCCTAAAAAGGACGAAACATTGCTGATCTACATCGCCACAACTAATAATGTCGTTAGTACTGCCGTCGTCATTGAACGAGAAGAAGACGGTCACTCCTATCCGGTCCAGCGACCAGTTTACTTCATTAGTGAAGTCCTCAACAAGTCCAAGACCCGATACCCAACGGCGCAGACATTGATATACGCTATTCTCGTCACCTCAAGAAAGCTCCGTCACTATTTTGAAGGATATTCCATAGCAGTAATCTCTGAATACCCCCTGGGTAGCATCCTCCAAAACAAAGACGCCAACGGCCGGATCCTAAAATGGGCAGTAGAGCTGGGAACATACTCCATTGATTTCCGTAGCCGAATAACAGTCAAGTCGCAGGTACTCGCCGACTTCATAGCTGAATGGACAGAGATACAAGAGTCTTCGCATCCGGCACAGGAAGAGTATTGGACAATGTTCTTTGACGGGTCCCTCAGCATCAGCGGCACTGGAGCCGGAGTACTCCTTATATCACCCTCCGGTGAGCGCCTCCGTTACGTCTTGAGAATTCACTTCATGGCGTCCAACAACGCGGCCAAATACGAGGCCGTCTTGCATGGTCTCCAGATAGCCTCCGAGCTCGGCATCCATCGCAACATGGTCTACGGGGACTCGGCCCTGGTCATCAACCAGGTTAACAAAGACTGGGACTGCAATAATGAGAAAATGGACTCCTACGTCGCCACAATCAGAAAAATCAAAGGGAAATTCCTCAGAATAGAATTCCATCATACCATTCGAAGCGAAAATCAGGCGGCCGACGAATTGTCAAAGCTCGGATCATCCCGGTCCGACGTCCCCGCCGATGTTTTTATCCAGGATCTGTTCAACCCCTCCATACAGACTGATGGCGATACCAGCATCTCCGCGACCGACCAGATAGTGGCATATATTTCAACCCCTGAAGAGGACTGGAGAACCCAGTTCATTGATTACCTACTGGAAGCAAGGGTCCCCGAAGATAGGATAGAAGCCGAGCGCCTGGTAAGAAGATCCAAAAGTTATGTCCTGGTCGACAGCAAACTCATGCGCAAGAATACTAGGAGCGAAGTCATACAAAAATGCGTCCCAAGGGAAGAGGGTCTCAGGATCCTTCATGAGGCTCATAGTGGCATGTGCGGCAATCACGCGGCTCCACGTACTCTGGTCGGCAAGATTTTCCGAGCAGGTTTCTATTGGCCAACAGCAGTCCAGGACGCCGAGAAGATAGTCAGAGAATGAGAGGCATGCCAATTCTTTGCCAAGCAGACACATGTACCAGCCCAAGAGTTGCGGACCATCCCTGCGTCGTGGCCTTTCGCCACATGGGGACTGGACATGGTGGGTCCATTTAAAACGGCAAGAGGGGGATTTCGCTCCATATATGTCGCTATCGATAAGTTTTCCAAGTGGATCGAGTACAAGCCGTTAGTCAGGGCTACGGCAACCAAAGCAGCAGAGTTCTTCAAGGACATCTCCTATCGCTTCGGGCTTCCGAACAGCATGATCACCGACCTGGGATCAACATTTACTGGAAGTGATTTCTGGGATTTCTGCAAAGAAAGATGCATATCCGTCAAATATGTGTCCGTGGCTCATCCTAGAGCCAACGGCCAGGTGGAGAGGGCAAACGGTATGCTGCTCGACGCCCTCAAGAAGCATCTCCACACAGTCGTGGAGAGAAGCCCAGGCAACTGGATTGATGAATTGCCGGCGGTGATCTGGGGACTACGGACTCAGCCCAGCCGGAACACAGGCGTATCGCCATATTTTATGGTGTATGGCTCGGAGGCAGTACTACCTGCAGATGTAATCTATCGATCTCCAAGGGTTGAGGCGTACGAAGAAGTCCACTCCAACGAGGCCAGAGCAGACGAAGTCGACAAGCTAGAGGAAGAGCGCCTAATCTCCTGTGTACGAACAGCTAAATATCTAGAAGGGATCAGGCGATATTACAATCGCAATGTCAACGGCAGAGCTTTTGCAGTCGGTGACCTCGTTCTCCGCCGGAAGCAGAGCAAGGAGGGGATGAGTAAACTATCATCTCCCTGGGAGGGGCCATACATGGTCAAGGCAGTTACTCGACCAGGTGCATATAGGCTCTCCGACCTAGACGGCGTCGACATCCCCAATTCCTGGAACATCGAGCACCTGCGACGTTTCTACCCTTGATCTAGGGTTCAAACCAGATATGTGTATTTTCATTTTATTATAAACAAGGGAAATATATTGTTATTCTCGATATTTTTGCCTCCATTACATTCTGTACAGCTAAACGTCTTCAACAATGTGTAAGCCCCGCCACTGCTCGGGCAGCGCGTCTTCGCCTATGCGTAAGCCCCGCCACTGCTCGGGCCGCACGTCTTCGCCTATGCGTAAGCACCGCCACTGCTCGGGTAGCACGATTTCACCAATGTGTAACCCCCGCACCCGCCGGGCAGCATCTGGTTCGACGCCGCGTAAGCCCTAAAAATGATAGGCCGCCTAACTACGACACTTCATCGACCGCCTCGATATATCGGGTAGCCTTCGCCCACGATAAGCGTAACCCCCGCCTAGCGCGGGCCGCTTCGCCACCACGTAAGCCCCGGGGACGCCTGGGCCGTTAAGTCTTCGCTAACACGTAAGCCCCGAGGATGCTTGGGCAGTTTAGCAGCGTCTCCAAAAGCCCCGGCAAAAGGACGGGCGACACGTAGGGCGTGTAGGATTATTCGTCGACCATACAAGATCTCGACCATGTTCAGGCGTCTCAATTCAAATCCCTTCGGTGGGAAAAAGTTGAACATCAGCGGTCAACATCTTCGCGGCTTCCCTAGCCTCTTCTTCAAGCTGGTCTTCCTGCTCATCGGTGGTTCCCCGCGCATACCCGGTCTGCACTCGGTCGTTCTTCACTCCCGGGTAGTGCGATCGGACGACTCCAAGCACATGGGCGGCCACATTTTCAGCAGCATCCACACAAAAGTCCTTAAAGAATCGAAGAGCTTCCCGTCCACGTTGCACGATGTCGAGGGCACCGGGACCTTCAGCAGGCGGTACGGCGGGCGCATACTCAATGATGTCAAGCACAGGCTTAACACCACCGACCAAGGCATCAAACCTTCTGTTGGCAGCCTTAAGGCGACCCGCAAGGTCATCAACCTGCGCACGATGCTTACGTCCCATCTCTGACAAACAAAGCACGTCAGTCGCGCTACAAAAAAAAGGAAGGGGAAAGCCGAACACAAACAGGCAACCTGTCATCGTTTCTAGGTTCTTTCGGGCGGCCTCTCGCATCAGTGCCACCTCAGCCTCCAGCTCAGTGGCTGCACGTCACAAAGAATACAATTAGATCATCAAACCAAGACATTTTACAAATGGCGAGACGTCGCACATACTCCGCTTCGTGGATCCATCCAGCAGCTCTTGAAGACCTACATGCCACACAACTGGTGTTCAGAGAGCAAAAGCGGGACGAATAGCTATCAAGAAGCACAAGAGTCCAACATACCTTTGTTCTCTTGCAATAGACGCTTCTCGGATTTCATAAGGTCCGAGCAGTGTAGCTCCAGGGTTTCACGCTCCTCGCGCATGCCTGCCATCACCCCCTCTAGGCAAGTCACCTCGGTCTGCAGTTGTCTATTTTTCTCTGCTACATCCCAAAGGCGTTGTAGGGTCTTCCGGCGATCTTCGGTGGTCTCATACACTGTCTGGAAGACCAAAGGAGCAACAGATTATCAAGTCATTATATCGTCAGGATAAAATATGATAGGCGTCACCTGCACACGCGACGAAAGGTTTCCCAGACGTCCGAGAAGCTTTCTCAAATCCGCGCGAGTATCGCGGATGTCATTCTTCAGTCCATCTATCTCGGCGTCAGCAAGATCTTCCTCTGTGGCGACAGCATAGGTGCTCCCCACCATCCGATAAGTGCGAATCAATGGCACGGGCCCCCTTCAGGCGATTTCTTCGATATCCGCACCCTCTGGGGAAGCGCTTGTGGAAGGCCGAGGACATGGCCCTGTTCGTGTCTCCGAGCTGGTCTCCGCTCCATGATCAGCACTCCCAGGAGGAATGGTGCTACTTTCCCTCGGCGGCGACGTCCGAGTTTTATCTTCACGGCTCGGCTCTTTGACATTCGGCCCCGGAGGAGAAGCCGGAGGTGACGGGGTAGGCATGCGCGGCTGCTTGGGAGGAGATGGTGAGCCTTGCGCATCAGCTGTTGAGGGCCTCTCAGGCGACCTCTGGGGTGATTCATGTTCTGAAGTCCAGCCAGCGCGGAAGCCCTCAGCTACACCAGCCTCCGAAGTTGTCATCTTTTCAGCACCGGGATTCTCAGCGTCTTCATTAGAAGGGTCCCTACATTTCCAAGACAAAATCTCAACACTGTTCGGATCAAAAAGGGAGAAATATGGAAAAGATCCTACTTACATTTCTGAGCGACGACGCTTTCGGCCGAATTTCTTTCTTTGACCGGAAGCTCCAGTGGCAGCGGCAGGCACATCACCCTTATGGCGTTTTGTGCTCGGTTCATCCTGATCCGTGCAAGGGGCGTCAGCGGCGGCTTGGGCACGGTCCTCGGAAATCTTTACCGGACCTTCCGCAGTTCGGACGCCACTGGAAGATCCAGCCTTTTCTGACATCGGCTTTTTCTCCCGAGCAGTTCTTTGGGCCAGTGTCTCCTCACCTTCTTCATCAATAGACTCTCTTTCTTCTTCGGGTAGTTCAATAGAGTCGTCCTCGGCACGTCTCTGATGATAACTATGCATCGCGTCAACTCGGCCCGGCCAGTCAGCGGTTGGTACATCAGAGAAGTACACCTTTCGGTCCTGTCCATTTATCTTCAAAAGATCAAACAGAAGTTATGGTATAAGTACAATATGAATGATGAAAGAGCCAGGGAGTTCGGAACTTACCTCTGGCGGGGGATTCTTTAGATTAAAAGCCGCACTTTGGCCACGGTTGCCTATATGAGAGCCTTTTCCAAAATATTCTTCCAAGACTTCTCTAACTTCGGCTTCGGATAGATCTCCGGATGAGCACCTGGTCGGATCATTCCGACCGGTAAATTCAAAGGCAGGATGAACTCTATCTTTGCAAGGTTGGACGCGGCGAAACACAAAATTGGTAGCAACCCCAACTCCGTTCAGGGTCAAACCCTTGATGATTTCCAGCAATTCGTTTACTTGTCCCAGCTCCTCTACATGAGGTTTCTCCGTCCAGCTATTCTGTTTTTCTGGAATTTGATCCACGGCGCACCGGATGCTCAGTTCATGGTTGGGGATATAGAACCATCTCTTGTTCCAATCATGCACACTGGTATTCAGAGGAATCTGGGGGTAATGTGCGGACATTCCATCACGCATTTTCTGATACACTCCACCAGCAACTCGAGAACCTGTGCCGCTCGATTTCACATGAACGAAGAGATGGCGGAACAGATTGAAGTGCGAAAGAATGCCAAGGTACGCTTCACAGAAGTGGATAAAGATGGAAATCAAGAGGATAGAATTGGGATTCAAGTGGCACAGGGAAATTTGGTAATAATCAAGTAACTTGCGAAGAAACGGATGGCATGGCAAACCAAATCCGCGGGTAAAATAATCAGAAAAGACTACTATTTCTCCAGAATCAGGCATCGGATATGGTTCACCTTGTGATATTCTCCAGCCTCCGGTCGCCTAGTCAGGAAGGAATCCCCAGGCCATGAGCGCATCGAGCTGCGATTTTCCCAATACCGACGGCTGCCATTCGTTCGACATGCGGAACTCCCCTGGTTGTGCCTCCTTCGACTTTTTTGATTCGCGGGTGCTCTTCCTGGTGCCTGCCATGGCAGATCTGGGCGGAGGAGAGGTGGATTCGATGATTTTTCTGTGGCGGCGGCGGAAAAAAATGGAACCCTAGACGGCAGTGGAGGAATAGGCAGAGACGGATGTGGGTTTTTGGGATTTGAATGCGCAAGAAGACAACCCAACTGTTCGCTTTATCAACTTATTCCTCTGTCAAACAGCACAGGGGTATTTTCAGTTTACAAGTCGTTTGTTGCAGAGAAAAGCCCCGCTCGGATACTTCGTCGTCTTCGTCAAGTGTCTCCGAGCAAACTGCTCGGGGACTCCGTCGTCTGCGTCAAGCGTCTCCGAGCAATAAGCACTGCTCGGGGATTCTGTCGTCTTCGTCAAGCGTCTCTGAGCAATAAGCACTGCTCGGGGACTCCGTCGTCTTCGTCAAGCGCCTCCGAGCAATAAGCACTGCTCGGGGACTCCGTCATCTTCGTCAAGCGTCTCCGACCAATAAGCACTGCTCGGGGACTCCGTCGTCTTCGTCAAGCGTCTCCGAGCAATAAGCACTGCTCGGGGACTCCGTCGTCTTCGTCAAGCGTCTCCGAGCAAACTGCTCGGGGACTCCGTCGTCTTCGCCAAACGTCTCCGAGCAATAAGCACTGCTCGGGGACTTCGTCGTCTTCGTCAAGCGTCTCCGAGCAATAAGCACTGCTCGGGAACTTCGTCGTCTTCGTTAAATGTCTCCGAGCACTAAGCACTGCTCGGGAACTTCGTCGTCTTCGTCAAATGTCTTCAAGCAACACTGCTCGGGGACTCCGTCGTCTTTGTCACGTGTATCCGAGCGACAAGTTGCTCGGGGACTTCGTCGTTTTCGCCAAGTGTCTCCGAGCAGTAAAGTGCTCGGGGACTTTGTCATTCAACCAAAAATGATCAGCGATATCATCACAATTCATGACCCTGACACCACGTGACTATGTCACATGCTATCAGGCTCGGGGACTAAGTAGATACACTTCACCTGCCGGTGAAGGTATTGACTCTGTCGTGGCAAAAGTGGATACACTTTGCTAAAGAGAAACTTCTTTCAATTTTTTCTGAGCCCCTTACATCCGTCTGGTCAAGTAACGCTGAAGGTCTGCACCTCTCGACGAATGCAAGGCGCTCGGGGACTAGCTGTGGGGGTATAAGCCCGTATACCCGCATAGTCATACTTGGCCCAAGTCTATTGAACAGGCCTGAACTACCAAGGACGCGTCGCCCATACGATCTCCAGGAGATCGCGTATATCCGCCGAGTCCTTGGCGGGCAAGGAAATAGCTTTCCTAGGATCTAGCCGATTGGTTTCCCAGATCGGCTAGGATTGTAATCTGTTATGTATGGCAAGATCAACTTGTAACCCTGTCCCCCGGACTATATAAGGCGGGCAGGGGGTCTACTCGATTCATCTAATCTACTAGCAATACAACACAGCAACATATAGGACGTAGGGTATTACGCCTCGTAACGGCCTGAACCTGTCTAAATCTCTGTCTCGCACGAATTGTGCTCCCTCGTTCGTCTCAGGCGCACCCTCACCGTCTCATCTACTACCGCGGGCATACCCCTCGGTAGACTATTGCCGGTATTCCGTCGACAGTGTTTGCTTGTTCCTTCCCAAAAAGAATGTTTTGTTGACGGTTATGTTGGTAGAAAACATGGTATAAATACCGTCAACAACGGGTATCTGTGAAATCCACCTAAGTGGTTTTATCCCGGTTGTTACGCCCACGGTGGTTCCCCTGATTATTCTGATTTTGATTCTGTGCCAGTTGAGCAGTGGCATTCGCCAGTGCGGCGATGGCATCCGCTAATGTTGGTGGAATTGGTGGCGGGTTAGGAAGCTCATCACCGCCATGAGAGGTTCTAGCCTCATCAGAAGCACGAGTACGAACCGGCATCTGTATATATAAGCAAGTCATATTCACATATACTTATTCCAAAGCTTAGCAGTATATAGCATTTTACAGATTACAATACTAAAATTTGTCGCGCTCCTAGCACCACACAGCTTAGTGGTTAACCTAGGTTAGATAACTATTCTACATACCCAACCTAAGGTTTGAGCTATCCTAATCAGTGCTGGCCGATGCAGGCATGTTGCTGGCCTCGCTGGAATCCTCATCTTGTTCGTCCTGGTCCGCCTCATCAAACGATTCGTGAGGGTGCAGCTGATGGTACAGTCGGTACATCTCCTCGTGCACCTCCTCATTCTGGCGCTCGAGATCCCTTGCATAAAACTTTAACTTGCAAACTCAAGTCAGGGCAAGGTCCTCCTGCTGTCCCGCGAGGTCACGTTCCGCCATCACCTCCTGCAGACGTGTCTTCAATTGGCGCACCTCGATTGCGCCCCTGCATCGGTTGTCAAACAGCCTGTCCAGACACTCGTGCAGCCTCTCGATCTCCGCCCATAGCTCAGCTTGGCTGCTGTTGGGAGTGACTCTTGGTGTGATCTGGTGCTGTGGCACACCTTGAGGTCCAACCCTCTTGCGAGCCATGCGCTTGGTACAGGCCATCTGTAGACGGTAAGCTAGAATTAGTTTAACAAAATTACAGGTTAGCAAGAATAGGTTTGGTTCTACTAAACCCATGCTTCTTTAAGAAGGAAGGTAATTATTGTTAACAATTATGATGCATGCAACGTACTTACGAAACAATCACAAGCAAAACAATAAATGGACATGATAATAAATTTTTACACATAGGGCTAGTATATCATAAATGCTACTTCCCTACAATGCCAATACTCATCAATTTTTACCTTTAGACAAGATAATAAGCAATTTGGACCAAATTATAAATTAATAATGGATCCAAATCATTTTGAAATTTTGCAAAAAGAACCTGCAAGTCTTTGCAATTAAGGCTACGGTACCAGCTGTGATAGAACCTCCTAAGCTAGATGGCCCACATGCACCTGTCATAGTCCCAAAGACCTTCGACAGCCGTGCAGGTGACCCGCATAACCTAAAAGGGTCTGCCAGGTTTACACGTAAACCCGTTTCCTCCGAACAGGATCTTAATTGCGAAAAGATTACAGAGTACAACATTTCATACAAATTATACAACTCGGAGTACAAGAGTGGAAGACTTAAAATATTACATAAGATTACAAACCAGTGTTCTTAATTAAACATAGGTACGATTATTACAAAACCAAAATACGAGTAGTGGCAGTAGGTAAGTAGCTTATATAACATATATTACATAATATCCATGCCCAAGGGATCAAATACTCACTCACTATCACTAACCTCCTCGACCACTTCCTCGAATACCGTCATGCAGCAAGGTCCAACGCAGACCTTGGGTTGCTGATTTCCTGCAACATAGGGTTAACAAACCCTGAGTACAAGGGGTAATCCGCAAGACTTACCCAACTAAAAATTGGGGAGAAGACTCAGGAATGCAGGCTGAGGGAAATCAAGGAGAGGTTTTAGCAAGAATCAAAGAGTTTTGCAGAAAAGCTCTCTAAGTCAGCTTAAAACTTAATCCTAAATCTAGGTTGATTCATTAAGATAATCTCCACAATCATCCATTTCCCATATCTTTCACCTAGTTCCGAACCACTCTTCGTTGTAAGTCAGTGGATCAAGTCTCCATTATCCGAGGAGCAACGACGATTCGAATCGATTGAAATACCCAGCTGGGGATCCCTATCCACACTGCATATGTAGCACTTAAGCTTACATATATCAACCCCGTCTACCACGGCTTTTCCAAAACTTGAACCGGTCCTGCGCCACTCGAGAGCACAATACTCCTCTCCTTTCCAGGCACGCCGGCCACGAGGGTACACGCTACTCTCGTCATCTCTCCACTCCAAGTGCGTGGTTGTCGGTTCAAGTAGAGGAGCGACCGGAGTCAGAGGCTTTCCGTAGTATGTGGCTAGTTAAAAGTCTTGATCACAGTAGGCCGACAATGAATGATCCCTAATGGATTTTATTTCGTAATAGACAGTCAGAGACACTACATTGAGACTCCTTTCTCAATACAAGTTTACTGCCCTGTCAAATACTTACAACATTTCATAATAGTATACCCCACGCATACAAAATATCTTTTTCATAAAAGTTTAACTATTAAGCATGACTAAGCATTTTATAAACATTTGCATTTAAAACAAGGTATCAAGGGTGATATATAATTTATCAAGGCCGGTAAATGCAGCAAGTAGGTGACAATCAATTCTTATCAACCTAATGCAGTAGATTAACTCAAGTGATAAAAATTCGTAATCCCAAGGAGGGGTTAATGCACCGGGGCTTGCCTTGTTGCACGACGAGGGACGGATCAGGATCAGAACCGCAAATGTCAAAACCACCGATAACTCCCGGAGCCTGGTCAGCGGCGACTTGCTCGACTTTCACTTCCTCGCCTTCGGTCACTATTCACTGCTTTAATGATGGTGCAAATGTCATGATTAACAAATAAACAAATATTAATTTAATAATCTTGAGTACAACTTTCCTTCACGGTAATGTTGTAATCAGGATCTCACCTACCATTGTTAATGTTACATAATTATTTAATTATTTTAACAATCATAGAAAGCCGCAATTAACACGACTTTCAACACTAAATAAAGTGCTTAGGACCAATTAGGGTTTCCTGATCCTAAGTCTTCACATAATCCCAAAATATCACACAAACTCTATAGTGATTAACATTAAATATCATTTTTAATTATTTATTTATTTAGAGGTAATTTACCAAACAATTAAATTTCATCCAATTGAGCTACAGATTTTTTTGGAGGTAGCTCACTGGTCAAAACAGCTACACAATTAATTTCACAATTTTTGGATTAATATTTTGACCTATAAAAATCGTGGGAAAGCCATTTCTTAATTTAAATGTCTATTTTTATCACAAACAAATTATGCTCAAAATATAAATTTCATATTTTTCATAAATACTACATTACACAAGAGGCTATACAATTTATTTTGTAATTTTTGGAGCTATACATTAATTCCAATGAAAAGATCATTTACAGAGGGATACTGGGCCGACTCGGTCAGGCCCAGCAGAGCCCATCCCGGCTCCTCCCTCCTCTGCTCAAACAGAGCAGAGCAGACGGCGCGCGCGAGCGCAATGCCGACCGCGGCGACCTGTCGGCGGCGGCGAACTCCGGCGAGGGCAGGGCCCCTGACGAGAGCCCACCAAGTACCCACATCTATCTAGGCTGCTAGAGCGGGACCTAAAGTTTCAGCGAGAGCTAGCAGGAGGCCATGGCGGCCCGGTCAGCTCGGCGATGGCGGCACCACCCGTTCTGGCGGCTGCACGGGTTCCAAGACCTAAATAGCTAACCCTAAAGCACCAAGGAGCTCACCAAAACGAGATGCTTGCGCTGGTTCGACGAGAACACGGTCGGAGGAGAGAGCTCAACTACGACCGCGGCCTCGGCGGTGTACTCTGGTGGCAACAACTCGTTCCGGCGTGTATGGAACACGAAACACCAAACGGTCTAGCCCAAGATGTTCACTGAGCAACGGGGAAACGGAGACGTGCAACGAAATGACTCAAAGCTCACCGTATCGACCTAGCTACGATGAGCAGATCGTGGCAGCACCTTGCCGGACTCCGGGAGGACGACGACGCACCAGCAACTCTGGCAAAGAGAGGACGTGTATGTAGGCTCTACGGGTGCGCTACAAGATGGCAAAGCTATGTGCGCGATCGATTTTACATGAGGGTGATCGGGGACGGCAAATTCGGGATGAGCAGTGAGCTCGCTGGCGACGAGCCGAAAAGGGAAAAGGGGAGAAACGAGCTCGTTCTCGAGCTTATAAGGAGGAGGTTGGATTCCAGGCGAGTGCCACGCTGCCTTGCCCTTGCCACGTCCCAGGGCCGCGTGCCCGCGCGCCCTGCGGCGGTGAAAGGCGGCGGTGGACGAAGCAGACAGGCGAGCAGTTCGGTGGCGTTGCTCTGCTCTCCTGGTCACTGTAGCAGAGTTTTATCCGAATTTTGTTTTTGCAAAATTACTTTTGTTTTTACGTAGGAAGTCGAAAATATTCGAAAATAAAAGATGTGGGGAATTCAATTCTAAACAACTTTCATATTCAAAACATTTTCAAATTCGGAATATTTTTGAAATTAATTAAAAGGGGGTAATTAGTCTTTTTCCAATTCGAATTAAATCTCAAATATTTATTGAACAAGTTCAAAATCTGTAAACATCAAAGTTGCTCAGTTTAGTGAGCTTTACAACTTTTATTTAATGATCAACTTTAGATTTCAAATAATTTTTAACTTGCAGTTTTAAATTCAAATTTGAGAACAGTAATTTAAGTCTAATTCAAATTTTGTAACTGGAAACGGTTCGCCGGCCAAGGTCCTCTCGCCGGACATTGTGCCTGTGCATCGCTCCTCCAGTCCTGCTCAGCTAGCATCGCCTCCGGTGTTTGTTTGCCGCTTCAGCTCCAGGTTGGCAGCAAAAGAAAAGGACCTGTCTATCAGTCACCTAGGTGATTTAGAGCTTGATGTCATCCAAGTGACCAAACATTTTCTGTCATCCAAATATCAAAACAAATTATATTTAAGGGATAAAAGGATAACCAACACCTGAAAATTAAATACCACACAATCTACGTCAAATGGATCAGAAAAAACCAAATAAAAATAAATCAAAGATAAATTTACAGGAAACCAAATACCAAATTTATTCTATAGAAAGTAAATTTGAAGAAATTCAAATAGCAAAAGAACAAACAGATTACAGATATGCAAAAATCAAATATCAAATTTATTCTATGAAACACAAATTAGAAGAATTTCAGATTAATAGCAAAAAATACAAACAAATTACAGAATTTAGATAGACAATAATCAAATAAATCAAATTTACATTACTACTATATAAAATTTATACCTTCGTTTGTAATGTAAAAAGTATATTAACATAAGTACTACTTAGAACACTGTATGAGACGATCATATTTACGATGTGCATATACAGTATCAGAACACATATCAGACGACAGCAGCACATGGAACATGTGCCCAAGCCCTCGGGGCCTCCGCCCGCAGCATGCAGCAGGACTCCAGGAGTACTACTCGGAGTACTACGCAGCATGCAGCAGCTAGGAGCAGCAGCGCATCGGCCGGCGAGTCGTGGCGGGCCCGCCTGCAGCATGCAGCAGCTCGGTGGGTCGTGCCGCAAGCAGGCCCTGCATTGCATGGACCGCTGCATGCGCCTCTGCCCCGTCTCCACCAGTCTGTTGAACAGCTACGGGGCCCATAACCACGGACATGCAGATGGATGTGCACCATCGATTCGGTCAATCAGATAGTCAGGAATTCGGGTGACGGAAGCCAATCAGCCTGTTCTTTGGCTCAAAATAAATATTAATTTTGGCTCATGCTGATTTGTTGTGAGAAAAAAATACTGTTTCGTAGCTGAAAATAAACACTGATTGGTCAAAAGAATAAGCTGAATATTTTGCCCGGGCAACATTTAGCTTCTTTGAAAGAAAAAGGGGCCTTCGTGGACATGACTGACAGGGCTGTGCAAAGGAAGGCGCTGAAGAACAGCCTTGAAGCTTCCTCCAAAGATCTACAGAAACACGTCCATCGTCGTGGAGGGCTTGGAAGGACAAAGGTTCCGTTCCCTCTGCCTGAGCTTCGCAAGCTCGCCAAAGCTGCTGACCTCGGCTGCTCCAGGGCAGACGACGTCGATGTGGTGCTATCGCTGTAGTCCTATGTTGAGTCTTGTTGTATCCCTTCTCTCGGCTTGTTGCCACCCCCCCCTCTCTTCTGTTCTTAGTCTTTTTCCTTTTGTCCTTGAAACCCCTCCTTTTCTTGCTTCGGTCCTGGTCTTTGTTGTTACTGTTAGAAGATTTGGGCTATGGCCCAAATATCTCCATAAAAATCCCAAAGGCCCACTCACACATGCATGCATATGTGACATGGTGGGGGACTTTAGTCTCACCTTGCTAGTCTAAATGGAGTGAAGCCAACTTAAAAGTGTGGGCTATCCCCATCTAGTTGAAGGTATGTGAGAGAGGGAAAAGGAAGAAACACACGTGCGCTCGCTCGCCTCGCCTCGCCACGCCGAGCCGGGCGGGGCGGGGCGGGGCGGGGCGCGCGCGCACGACATGCGCGTGAATGGTCCGGCGATTTCCCGCTCTAACCCTTGCGGGTGCGCGGCTTCCTTTTGCCACTCAAAATTTTTACATGCATGGAGAAAATTGCGCTGGCCTATTTGGTAAGCAATTATTCTCGTATTATGGTAATTACCCAAACGGCAGGTTAATTATCATAATGACTGTGATTGAGCGGCTAATTGGTTTTCTATTTGCTGCGACGCGTGCGCGTGTATAAATAAAGGGCGAGACGTCGTCCTCAAGACACCGAGAATTCTTCTCTCCTCGTTTCACTTTGCTGCGCTGCCGCCGTCTTCCCCATCCCGCCATCGACGTGCCACCGACGCCGGAAGAGCAGGCTCCGAAGCCGACGTCCTCTCGTGTCCCTGCACGGGGTAGGGGGCGCATCAGGTTTTTGGGAAGCGCCGTCGCGACTAGCTCGCTGGACGTCTTCTTCCCTCTACGCCTGGTGTTCGCTGATCTCCATCGACGGTCTGCTTCGTCTTCTTTTGCGCTGTTAGCGCCGACAACCCCACTGTAAGGATGTCCGCTCTCTCTGTTGTTCAATCTCGCATCCTTTCTGTTGCTAGCACTAGATGTCGTGAATTTGTCTCAGATCGTAGTGCTAGTGTTAGATCTCAATATGATTTACATGTTGTTGGTCTTTTTCTCATTGTCAGAATTAATTTGTGCATCGCTAAATTGCTATTATTTCCAACAATCCAAAAACCTGATAGGCATTTAGCGATGACAAAGGGATACTCTGATGCGATGAAACCGGAGAAGTTCACTGGTGTGAATTTCAAGAGATGGCAGACGAGGGCTCAGTTGTGGCTGACGGCTATGGGCCGTGTTTTGGGTCGTGAGTAATCCTTCCGCACTACCTCTCGGATCTGAGAAAGAGGTGCAGGAGTTTACTGCGGCTACGACGATTTTCGTCAGATGCGTTCTTAGCGTTCTCTCTGACCAGTTATGTGATGTTTACATGAACATCAAGAGTGCTGCTGAACTGTGGGAGGCACTCGAACACAAGTTCGGTGCTGCAGACGCTGGGCACGAGCTGTACGTGATGGAGAAGTATCATGACTACAAAATGGTTGAAAACCGTTCGGTCGTGGAATAGGCTCATGCTTTGCCTGATAAGTTTGTGGCTGGTGGAATTATTGCCAAATTACCTCCGTCATGGAGGAACTTTGCCACGGCTCTGAAACATAAAAGACAGAAAATCTACGTTGAGGATTTGTTGGCTGGTCTTGATGTTGAAGAGAAGGCTCGGGTAAAGGATGCTCCACCAAAAGCACCTGAAGGGCAGTCCAGCGCTAATGTGATGCAGCACGCTAGCAAGAACAAGCAAAAGGCTGTTCAGACTACTCAATTCAAGAAGAAGAAGATGAACATGGATGAAATTGTGTACTTCGTTTGTGGTGAGACTGGACACTTCGCCAAGAAGTGTAAGAACCTGCAAAGGCAAGAAGAATCAGTAAGGGCAGAAATCTGCCAACGTGACTATTGGCGATTCTAACGGATCTGGGTACGGTAATTCTTTATCTAGCGTATTTTCTGTATGTCGATCTAATGATTGGTGGATAGATACAGGAGCCAATATTCATGTTTGTACTGATATCTCTATGTTTTCATCTTACCAGGACATCCGAGGTTTAACCGTCATGATGGGAAACGGGTCGTATGCCACTGTTCTTGGTGTTGGTTCAGTCGATCTGAAGTTTACTTCGAGAAAGATCGTGCGGCTGAAGAACGTGCAGCATGCCCCTTCAATAAAGAAGAACCTCGTTAGCGGATCCCTCCTATGTCGAGATGGGTTCAAGCTAGGTGTTCGAGTCTAATAAAGTAGTCATTTCGAGATATGGCCAGTTCATTGGCAAAGGCTATGATAGCGGAGGCTTGTTCCGCTTTTCACTCTCCGATTTCTGCAATAAAGTTGTGAACCATGTGTGTGATTCAAACAATTCGGTGGCTGATATATGGCATTCACGTTTGTGTCACATTAATTTTGGTTGTATGTCGCGTCTATCCAGTATGAGTTTAATTCTGAATTTTTCTACTGTCAAAGACTCTAAGTGTCAAGCGTGTGTGCAAGCAAAGCAACCTCGTAAGCCACATAAGACTGTAGACGAGAGATGCACAACATTATTAGAGCTCATACATTCTGATATTTGTGAAATGAATGGTGTGTTGACAAAAGGAGGAAAAATATATTTCATGACTTTAATTGATGATGCTACTAAGTATTGTTATGTATTTCTTCTAAAAACTAAAGATGAGGCGCTAGAATGTTTTAAAACTTATAAAGCTGAGGTAGAGAATCAATTGGAAAAGAAAATCAAACGTGTTAGGCCTGATCGTGGCGAGGAGTATTTCTCCAATGAATTTGATCGTTTCTGTGCGGAGAATGGAATAATTCATGAACGGACACCTCCATATTCCCCTCAATCTAATGGGGTTGCCGAAAGGAAGAACCGGACGTTAATGGACTTGGTGAATGCCATGTTAGGAACATCCGGTATGACTAAGGCATGGTGGGGGGAAGCTGTTTTGACAGCATGTCATGTTCTAAATAGAGTTTCCACTAAAAATAGTGATGTGACTCCATACGAAGGATGGAAAGGGAGAAAACCATCTCTCCACTACTTACGCACTTGGGGCTGTTTGGCCATGGTTAGTATACCAATTAATAAGAAGCGCAAACTCGCACCAAAGACAGTTGATTGTATCCTTTTGGGATACGCGCACCACAGCACAGCGTATAAGTTCTTAGTGATAAAATCAGAAACGCCTGATATTTTAGTTGATTCACTTTTGGAGTCACGGGATGTTACATTCTTTGAAAATATATTCCCGATGAAAGATGTTTACTCTTTGCCCAGTTCATCAAATGAATTTATTCTTGAACCAATGCCCATAGTTGAACCAATTATAACTCCACATGGTAACGAAGAGGATGACAGTGTTGTAGCTCCTAGACGGAGTAAGAGACAAAGGGTTGCAAAATCCTTTGGTAAAGACTTCACTGTGTATCTTGTGGATGATACACCCACTACCATTGCAGAGGCATATGCATCACCAGATGCAGAATATTGGAAAGATGCCGTCCGAAGTGAAATGGACTCAATTACTGCAAATGGTACATGGGAAGTAATAGATAGACCTGTGGGTTGCAAATCGATTGGCTGTAAATGGGTATTTAAGAAGAAGCTTAGGCCCGATGGTACTATTGAAAAGTACAAGGCCAGGCTTGTTGCTAAAGGTTATACACAAAAGGAAGGCGAGGATTATTTTGATACCTACTCACCAGTTGCCAGATTAACTACAATCCGAGTGCTATTATCCTTGGCTGCTACCCATGGTCTTCTCGTTCATCAGATGGACGTGAAGATGACTTTCCTTAATGGAGAGCTAGAGGAAAAAATTTATATGGATCAGGCCGATGGATTTATAGCACAAGGACAAGAGGGCAAGGTGTGCAGGTTACTCAAATCCTTGTATGGCTTAAAGCAGGCACCCAAGCAGTGGCATGAGAAGTTAGATAAGACTCTGACCTCTGCTGGATTTGCAGTAAATGAAGCCGACACTTGCGTGTACTACCGCTATGGTGGGGGCAAAGGAGTAATCCTGTGCTTGTATGTTGATGACATACTAATCTTTGGGACAAGTATCGACGAGATTAATGATGTAAAGTCATTCTTATCCCAAAACTTTGACATGAAAGATTTGTGGGAAGCAGATGTGATTCTCAACATTAAACTTAATAAGGATGAGAATGGGATTACTCTTTTGCAGTCTCATTATGTGGAAAAGGTTTTGAGCCGTTTTAGCTATATGGATAGCAAACCTTGCCCAACACCTTATGATTCTAGCCTAATACTTCGAAAGAATAAGAGGCTAGGTAAGGACCATTTGAGATACTCCCAAATAATTGGTTCTCTGATGTACCTAGCTAGCGCGACCCGCCCTGATATCTCATTTGCTGTAAGCAAGTTGAGCAGATTTTCCTCTAATCCAGGAACTGATCATTGGCGTGGTATTGATCGAGTAATGCGCTATCTAAAGGGTACTATGAGTTATGCAATTCACTATTCTGGGTACCCGGGGTACTCGAAGGATATAGTGATTCAAATTGGATTACATAAGCTGATGAGCTTAAGGCCACTAGTGGATACATATTCACTTTGGGTGGTGGCGCTGTCTCTTGGAGATCTTGTAAGCAGACAATACTTACAAAGTCTACAATGGAGGCAGACCTCACAGCTCTAGATACAGCTTCTACTGAAGCTGAATGGTTACGAGAACTGTTGATGGACTTACCAGTGGTTGAGAAACCAATTCCTGCTATTCTTATTAATTGTGATAATCAAACAGTGATCATAAAGGTGAAGAGTAGTCAGGATAATGCGAAGTCCAACAAACATGTAAAGCGTAGACTGAAGTCTGTCAGGAAATTGAGGAGCTCCGGAGTAATAGCTGTGGATTATATCCAGACAACTAAGAACCTGGCAGATCCCTTTATGAAGGGACTATCACGTAGCGTGATTGACAATGCATCGAAGGAGATGGGATTGAGACCCCAAGTGAATTAACCTCAGTAGTAACCCAGCCTATGTGATCGGAGATCCCGTGAATTAGGATATGGGAAGAACAAGCTGTTGGTTGACGGGAGAGTACAATTCTATTTTAACCCACTCCGCTGGAGATGCAGTACTCTCATTTTTGTATGGCATGTTGACTTTGTCTTAATGTGTTCTTTGGCTTTATAGCGAGATACTGTCCTACAGAGTATCCCTGTAAGAACACACCTATGTGAGTCCAACTGTTAGTCGCAGTTTATAAGAATTGGGAATTCTTTAAGAAGCTCATGAAGTGAGATAGGAGTATGACTTATACGCTCCACTCGCGGGGTTGGCTATGGCAGCCTAGTATCAGTCAAGACTTCAAGAGAAGCCTATTCACACCAAACTGGCAATTCAAGGCCTAGTCCATTGTGTAGTTGTGGGTGGGTCTATCTTGTTGTTCTAGGTGGATGTTCAACCTTAACCGGTCTCCACTGAATAGCTGGTATATTAACAGTACTGTGGTACAGGGAGTATGACTCGCGTGCCCTTAGGATATGGTGGGGGATTGTTAGAAGATTTGGGCTATGTTCCAAATATCTCCATAGAAATCCCAAAGGCCCACTCACACATGCATGCATATGTGACATGGTGGGGGACTTTGCTCCTACCTTGTTAGTCTAAATGGAGTGAAGCCAACTTAAAAGTGTGGGCTATCCCCATCTAGTTGAAGCTATGTGAGAGAGGAAAAAGGAAGAAATACACGCGCGCGCTCGCTCGCCTCGCGTCGCCTCGCCAGGCCGGGCCGGGCGGGGCAGGAAGCGCGCGTGAATGGTCCGGCGATTTCCCGCTCCAATCCTTGCGGGTGCGCGGCTTGCTTTTGCCACTCGAAATTTTTGCATGCATAGAGAAAATTGCGTTGGCCTATTTGGTAAGCAATTATTCTCGTATTATGGTAATTACACAAACGGCAGGTTAATTATCATAATGACTGTGATTGAGTGGCTAATTGGTTTCCTATTTGCTACGACGCGTGCGCGTGTATAAATAAAGGGCGAGACGTCGTCCTCAATATACCAAGAATTCTTCTCTCCCTGTTCCACTTTGCTACGCTGCCGCCGTCTTCCCCATCCCGCCATCGACGTGCCATCGACACCGGGAGAGTAGGCTCCGAAGCCGACGTCCTGTCGTGTCCCTGCACGGAGTAGGGGGCGCATCAGGTTTTTGGAAAGCGCCGTCGCGACTACTCGCTGGACGTCTTCTTCCCTCTACGCCCGGTGTTCGCTGATCTCCATCGACGGTCTGCTTCGTCTTCTTTTGCGCTGTTAACGCCGAGAACCCCACTGTAAGGATGTCCGCTCCCTCTCTGTTGTTCATTCTCGCATCCTTTCTGTTGGTAGCACTAGATGTCGTGAATTTATCTCAGATCATAGTGCTAGTGTTAGATCTCAGATATGATTTACATGCTGTTGATCTTTTTCTCATTGTCGAAATTAATCTATGCATCGCTAAATTACTATTATTTCCAACAGTGCTCGCAACATGCAGATCGGAGGCAACGCTCTGGCAAGCAAGGCTGCCGAGAAAACACAAGGCCGTAGGAAATGTTTGGTGTTCTGTAATTGATACAAGCATGTAAGACCATTAACGAGTTGTATGGGGTGTGCGTCCTGTAACTTGTAACCTGTAACCTGTTTCTGCTCACATTTAGCTTCGAGAAGTTTCTCCGGTTCGTGCAGCTCCCGCTCTCCTGTAAGTAGTTCGATTTGGCACAGCAATTAGCCTTGATTATTTAAATCTATCGTCAAGGCCTTGAGCAGAGAGAGCTTCTCCAGTCCTGATTGTTCTTGCTGTGCAGCTGTGAGAGAGAGGAGGTGAGAGAGGACTGGATTTGGATCTGCTGAGGTTCGAGCTGACAGCACACTAATCCCGTCATGGAATCATCTCGCGCCAAGCCTCTTGGCGGCGAGACGGGTAGCGAGCCTGCGACCTTGGAGGAGGTGCGGCGATGATTCGGTCGGCGAGCAGGGAGGTGGCGAGGCTACAACGCAGGGAGGCGGCAACATCTCGCAACGAATCGAGTCAGCGCCGAGGCAACGAAGCAGAGCGGTTCAGAAACTCGCTTCGGAGTTAGAGATAGGCGAAGTACTAAACTATCCTTAATTACTTTTCTATACTATAAAAGAACGAAGAAAATAAAAATAGTTTTTCACCTAAATATTTTATACCCATCATAATTTATGTCCTTTAGCTAACGCATCGAGCAGGGAGGTGGCGAGGCTACAACGTAGGGAGGCGGCAACATCTCGCAACGAATCGAGTCAGCGCCGAGGCAACGAAGCAGAGCGGTTCAGAAACTCGCTTCGGAGTTAGAGATAGGCGAAGTACTAAACTATCCTTAATTACTTTTCTATACTATAAAAGAACGAAGAAAATAAAAATAGTTTTTCACCTAAATATTTTATACCCATCATAATTTATGTCCTTTAGCTAACGCATCTAAATCTCCGACTCCGATCTGACAAGCCGTCGGCGCCTCTTTCTCGTTGAAGCCGTCCACGCCTGGTTTTTGTCACCCGCGTGACACATACCCGCCCACCTGTACCCACGGACGGCGCCGCAATGGAGAAAAGAAACCGCCGCGCCGCAATGGAGAAAAGAAACCGCCACGTCCATCGGCATCCGCAAGGGGCAAGGCCACGCCGCTAACCGCTCCCTCCCCATATCCCTCCCCGACCGCTCGGTCCCCCTCGCCTCCCCGATCCAATCCACAACACGGTCGCGGAGTCGCCGGTCACGGGAGCAGTTCGCCTCGCCACCTCTGTCCACTCCACGTCCCCGCCGCGCGCCGCCTTGCTCCCGTGGTGCCGCCGCTCGCCGCCTTGCTGCCGCTGCGCGGCGCCTCCTCCGGCCAGCGGCCGCCGCAGCACGCCAGCAAGCCCCCAAGCCGCCAAGCGTCCAGCGCAGCGCCTCCCCAGGCCTCAGCAGCCAGCGGCATGGCCAGACTGGCAGAGGGCGCTTGGCCGCTGCCCGCCCTCCCGGCCAGGCCAGTACACCAAGGCAGTAAGGCCGTTGCCTTTGTGATTATGGCCGGCCATTGCCTTTCTGATTTGATTTGATTTTTTTTCAACATGGGAAGATTTGATTTGATTTGATTATTTGGTGATTTGATTTCTGATTTGGGAATTGGGATTTAGGATTTTAGACATCTGCATTTAGGTATGTCTAATGTCCTTTTTATATTCTTCATTGCTTTTATGGTTAGTGTCATTTTTAAACTGTCTTGTCTTTAAATTGATAGGTTTTGTACTTCATTTCTCTACTGAAACATCTATTATTGATAATTCCACTGTTAAAAGGTAGATGTAGCAGGTGTTAGCATTAGGCGATGTCATTGTCTCACTATTGTGATTCAAATGCACCCGATTAAAGTTGCCTATGATAATATGATTACAAGTTGCCATGTTGCATGTATTCAAAATATGTAGTTCTTGTTTACCTAACCTTTTTTACTGTAGCCAATGAAGTCAGGTTGGTACTCGAGTGTTTTGATAACGATAGATTGGTTTTCTACCTCGCACTTTATAATTGTATCTTCTGAAACCCTGTGAAATGTGTAAACAAAAATGGAACTGATTTTCTTAGATGCATTCAAGATTATTAATTAAGGGATTAGAGTGCCTGGTTGATTTGCAAAAGCATGTCCCAGCTTCTTCCTTGGCATCCAGTGTATAGAGGAATGCAGTTTGTTGAATGGGCAAGAATTAGTTGTCAACAATGAGGTGCACGCTTTCATTTTTTTATGGTGAGAATCTTATCCCTGTGAAATGTGTAAACAAAAATGGACCTGATTTTCGCAGATGCATTCAAGATTATTAATTAAGGGATTAGAGTGCCTGGTAGATTTGCAAAAGCATGTCCCAGCTTCTTCCTTGGCATCCAGTATATAGAGGAATGCAGTTTGTTGAATGGGCAAGAATTAGTTGTCGACAATGAGGTGCACATTATCCCATGTAAATGTAGCCATACCTGTCCTCGAATGGTTTTTCTTTTTGACAATTCTGAAAGTTCATGGACGTTGATTTCAAATGTTCTTGTTCAGAGAAGTTGCATTTTTTTTATTTGTCTGGTCGAGGTATTGTCTGCTGCTGGAAGCGTCAGTCACGATGAGGTTGTTGATCAAGTGAAAGAATTATTTATGGAATTCTCCACTGATCCAACTACTGGTATCAGAATGTCGAGTAGTTTGGAGGAACACAGAATTTGCTAATCCCAAAGAAAGCTTATCGGTTGTTTTGATTGAACCAACAAATATATTTGGTACAGATACTGCCCCTTCCATTGCTTATCTGTAAGCTCTTTTCTACTCTTATGAATATGTACAAAGGAATGTGTTCTTATGTTTAAACAAAGAAAACTTATAATCTGAATGTACCCTGAAATGCATAAATAATTGCATATATTGCTGACAAGCCATAAACTGGTTTTTTGGTTTGTTGAACCTTCAAGCTTGCACTAGATTCGTTGAAATAAACAAATGAGGAGATAGAAGTTAAGCCTCGGTTTGCTCTATGCCAACATGGAGAACAATGAGATGGTAAAATTGTAGAGCAAGGTCATGATGGTGAGAGCCTCTGACTTTCCATTCAGTTAGTAACTGAGTCACTGAAATACTTATATATATATTGCTGAAAAGGTATAAACTGTTTTTTTGGTTTGTTGGTGTGTTGATATATCTGCAGAGCCTTCCATTGCACTAGAACCATTAAAATAAACAAATGAGGAGATAGAAGTTATAATCTGATGATTAAAACCTTGGTTTGCTCTATGCCAGCATGGAGAACAATGGGATGGTAAAATTGTAGAGCAATGTCATGAAAGGTAAGCCTTGGACTTCCCATTCACTTAGTAACTGAGTCACTGAAAATACTTGTAGATGTGATGTGTGTGCATGGTAATGTGAGCCCCCTTGTGCTTGGTGCAGAGCAATTTGCTAAATTGGAAATTCTGGAGGAGACAATTGCCAGCAAGAAGCACATTGCACTAGCGATCAATGGGAAGTTTGACCTGCAAACTAGGCTCATTGTAAGTGTCACTTGAAGATGTCCTGCCGAGTGTGGTTCCTGAAATACCTGCAGCTAACTTCTGCTTTCAGAGATACCTGGTTCTGAATCACTTTTACTTGACTGTTGCAAGATAAGTTGGACAAGGAGGAAGCAACCATTTATTGTGATCTGTCCGCAGATTCGTGCAAGAGGAGAGATCAAAGTAAAGTTTTGATTCGACAGCTACCCGTGTTAACTTGCATCTATCTGGTTTTTAATAAACCAGTTCAGTATTGTGAAATGTTGATTTTCATTAAGATGAGGACGACCAAGTAAAGTTTAAGTGAGAATATATGAATGACCTGATGAAATATTTATCAGATCAAGATAAGAGACGTGTATGCTTGTACATAAAATTTTAAATGAAGATTTGAGCTATGTAATTATGTTGAATTCTCTTCACACTTGTTATGTAATATTGTTATACACATTGATCTTCAAATACTTACATTACAGACATCCAAATACTACTACTTCACCAGAACAAAGAGGAGTCCATCTGTCTCGAATTTGTCATACGTCTGTTCCATTAGTGTCAACATTATTGTTATAATAAAATATTTGTTTTTAAATATAAGCATAGTGACCTAATGTTATGGCAGTTATTTATCTTTACTATAAAGCTGATGGATGTCGATAGGCATCTGTACATGACAATTACCTTCATCTGTGAATTATTTTAACTTGGTATTATTTTGCCTTCACTTTCTGAACCCTCACATATCATGAATGAATCCAACACAAAACAAGTCCCTGCGCTTACAGTTATCAAGAGTGGAACTTTCCAGTTGCATACAACTTTTATGATTCCCAATTACAAACAGTATCCTGTATTTAGAAATATTTGATGGTATTAGTTTTATTTGAATATTATTTTGTGAAGTAGTGTTTATTTGAATATTATTTTGCGAAGTAGTGTTTATTTGATAAGGTGTATGTCTAGAATTCAAACTATTCAATTGCTAATTCTTATCAGATGGAGAAGTTGTACTCTATGCACTCAAAAAGATCACTTATATTTATAATTATATTAGTATTCCATTCATTAAGTATGAAACGATGAATAGTGCTCAAAACACGTGCGTGTCGCACGTGCATGTCCACTAGTCTTAAGTAAAACCTGCAACAATTATTTTTATGGGCGGAACCGGTGGTTCCTCCCAAGAACCGTAACAATTCTCAATTGATTTTTTTTAATGCTAGATGCTAAGAATTAAATGGTGCGTATTTTTGTTTTAATGCAAGCATTTGAATTGAAAGATGCATTTTTCGATATTAAATAAATGGAAGAAATAAAAACTAGAAAGGAAAGAGAGGGGAGAGGGTACTTACCTTGGTGGGGTCCTCCCCCAAGCTTGTTCTTCGCTCACGGCCCTCTTTCTTATTAGAAGCAAACTTGACAGATTTATTTTAGTAGTTTTATTTATTATTTATTTGTTTACTTAGTCCTTGGTAATCACCATACTCTACGCTTGATATTTTTTAATAATCAAACTAAGTAATCATTTGATTAAAGTAAATTCAACACCATACTTAAAGAGCTTATGAAAGTACAGTGACCCTGAATTGTTTTTTTATATTAAGAATGTAGCTAGTATAGAGTAAAAAAATGATTAAGGTGTTTATTATTGGGAGAATTGGCTGTGGGACATCCCGAAAGGCGCAAATTTGCTGGTGCACATATCCACTTTCGATATTTGCTAGAAGACACCGCAATTTCGTGTAATTAGGCCAACGGACATCAAGCCTAATCAAACATTATTACAAAATAGATATAAAATCATATAAGTGCCAGAAAATTATAGTATAAAATCTTTTACACTCCACATGATCAGAACTACAGAGTAAAAATATTGTTTTGCACTAAAATGACTATTTTGCTCCTCTTTATAAATAGCCAAAGATAGCTGTAACAGAACCGCCTGAATCATGTGGCCTACAGGCACCTGTCATTGTCTCTAATGACCTCCAACAGCCGTGCCCGTGACCCAAATGACTTAGAAGGATCTGCCGGGCTACACCAGCACCCGTTTCTTCGACAGGATCCCATTGCGAAGCCATTACAGGATTACAACAGTTCATATAAAATATACATATCAGAGTAAAAGTGTGAAAGGATTAAATAACTTTAGATTACAAATCAGTTGTCCAAATATAAAGTTAAGTACAATTATTACAAACCATACATAAATAGCAGTAGCAGTGGAGTAGCTCTTATACAATACACATATATAATAATAAGAACCCTGCCCAAGGGTTTAAACCTCACTCATCATCACTATTCTCCTGGAAAATGGTCATGCAGCAGGGCCCAAAGCAGACCTACTGCGGCTGCTCTCCTGCAACAGGGGTTAACAAACCCTGAGTACATGGGTACTCCGTAAGTCTTACCCGACTAAAGAAAATAGGGAGGAGACTCAAGAATGCAGTCTAAGGGGAATCAAGGTGAGGCTTTAACAAGAATCAAGTCTTTTGCGGAAAAACATCTCTAATGTTGAGTCCTATTTTTAAAATTTTAACTCAGCTTTAATTATTAATCAATAATCCTAGATCTAAGTTGGTTCACAGATATCCTCCTATATTCCAATTTCATTTTTATTCACAAACCTAGTTCCGAACCACTCTTCGATGTAAGAACAGAGAGTCAAGTCTCCATAACCGAGGAGCAACGATGATTCGAGTCGATTAATACCTAATTGAGGATCCCTAACCACAATGCATATGTAGCACCTAAGTTTGCATATGCTAACCTCGTCTCCCATAGCTCTTCCAAAACCTGAATCGGTCCTACGCCACCCGAGAGCACAGTACTCCTCCAATCCAGCACGCCGGCCATGAGGATACACGCTACTCTCACCATCTCTCCACTCCCAGTGCGCGGTTGCTGAATCAAGTGACAGAATCGCCGGAGCCAGGGCTTCCTGAAGTATGTGGCTAGTTGAAAAGTCTCGACGCACACAGTTCTACAACGAACGGTCACTAATTCAATTTCCGTCGGTGACAATACATTGGGACTCTAACCTAAGTGCAAATCAACCGAACGGTTTCCAATCTATTTCCACCGGTGACAATACATTGGGACTCTAACCCAAGTGCAAATCGACCGAACGGACTCATATTCATTTTCATTTTTCATGATTCATCAATAGCGTATCATCATAGCTCAGAAAATAACATTTTATGCAAAAACTTAATTAATTAAGTAGGGTTAAGCATTTTCCAAACATTTCATTTAAATCGGGTTTCCAGGATGATATTTAAGTGGTCAAGGGTGGTAATGCATCAATTGGGTTATCACTCAACTCCTACTAACTTAATGCAATAGTTTAACTCAAAGTGATAAACATTTTATAAATCATAAGGAAGGGTTTAAATGCACCGGGGCTTGCCTTGAGCTGCAGGAAGTGAAGGGTCGGGGTCGGCACCACAGATGTCAAAACCCTGCGGAATTTCAGGAGCATCTTCCTCCGCAGTGGCCTCGACTTTTACTTCGTCCCCCTCGGCAACTACACGTATACAAAGATGCATGCTTCACATGATAGAGAATGACATGAAGAGAAAAGTAGAACAAATATTTAGTTTACGACCTTGAATACAACTTTATTTCACGATAAAGTTGCAAGCCAACAAAACCAACCTATCAATCATTAACTTAGGATCTCATTTTAACAGTTGTTGAAAGCTGCTACACAACTGTTCAACTTGTACTGTAATACAACAGTTAAAGTGCCAAGGACCACTATAGTGAATGACCCATGAGATTTAATCAATCCCAAAGTCACAGAAAACCTAAATCATTATGGTTCTCTATTTCTCTTAATAATCAATTAATAGGGTATTAAATGACAAACAAGTAAACTACTTCCATTTGATCCCAAACTTTTCTAACAGATACTTCATACCTTAAAACAGTACCAACCCAAGTTTCATGGTTTTTGGATCAACATAGATTTTATTAAAATGGCTCAAAGTTACATATAGTAATTAAAAGACAAATTTTTAGTTGCTACTGAAAGTGCTCAAATTCATTATTTAATATTTTTCATGCATTCTACACATCACAGAGAGCATCCGCAAAATTTTTCATGATTTTTACTGTAATAAATTTATTCTGACAAAAATAACAAACTTCATCACTATTCCCTAAAATTGCAAAATTCAGAAGTCTAATTAAATTCTCAAAACCGGGGAACTGGGCCAGCCTACTCGGCTTGCATGCGGCCCAGCACCCACTCTCTCTCGCTCCCGCGCCCACCAGTCCTGCTGGACCGGCCCAACTAGGGCCCAAGCGCGGCCTGCCTGCCCCGGCCGGCCCTGGCCAGCCAGAGCAGTGCGAGCTCAGCTCGCCGGCCGGCCAGACCGACTTCGGCCGAGGCCGAGCGACCGGCGACGGCCGAGAAGCCAGCAGCTAGCCAAAATGTTTCCCGCGACGCATCCAATTGGTCCGTGCACTCGGTGAGGCATAATACCTAGCTACGCGTGCACACCCGCGACCATGGCGGCACGTTGAAGGACGGCACGGCGGCGCGGCCACGTTCCGGGTAAGCCGGGCCGGTAGAGTTCAAGGAAGGTTGCTGGGGAGTTTTAGGGTCTCATCAAGACTTGATTTGGCCAGCTAGTTGGTCCAGAGGTGGTGTAGAGGAAGAAGCGCGACGACGGCGGTGGGAACGGCAACTCGGACACGGCGGCGTCGAGACGTTCCGGCGAATCCTGTGACCCAATCCACAAACCGACTGGCGCATGTGTATCACAAGGTCATCTAGAGTCTAGAACATGCCAACAAGAGGGGAGGAGCTCAGCACAGCGGGCTGGACACGGCGAGGTTACCCGCGGCAGCGCTCCGGCCGGACACTAGGAAGAAGACAATGGCTCCCGCGCGTTGCTGGTGACGAGAAGATACACGGACGGGCTCTACAGGTGTGCATGGATGTGATGAAGCTGGTGGGGAGATGGACGGCATGGAGGTGGTCGAGGGACGGCGCATTTCACCGGTGAACCGTGCGGTCTCCAGCGAGCCGAGAAACGAGAGAAGAAAACGATGAGCTCGCCGGTATTTATAGGGAAAGGAACGACCTGGAAGGGGAGCGGTGGTCCCCACAGGTTGACTCTTGTCGACGTTTGAGGGTCGGGATGGCCGACGACGTGCACCGCCATGCTCGGTGCTGTGCTGCACAGGTGAGGGGACAGAGGCCATGCCCTATTCACATGTTGACTAATTTGCCAATTACTTTTGATTTCATGTAAAAACTGGAAAATTCATGAATACAAAAGTTTTAGTAAATTTTGTGCTAAACATTTTTGGTTTTTGAACCACATTCAAATTCTGAATGGATTTGAAATTATTCAAAAGGGGTAAATCCACTATTTGAATTTCATTTGCAGTTCAGTAAAATTCTCATAACTTTTCTCTACAACTTGAAAATCTCCAAATATAAAAGTTGTTCTACTTGTTAAGCTATACAACTTTCATTAAGGGAGTTTGGTCAGATTCTTGATAATTTTTAAAATAGCATTTCAAATTTGAATTTCAAAACACTAATTAGGGTTCTATTTGAAATTCCACTCAATAACTTCAAAATCACCCAAAATGAAAGTTGTTCCATTTTAGAAGGTATACAACTTTTATTAAGAAACCATCATTAGATTCCATTTAGTTTTTGATTTAGGTTTTGGGGCCCAATTATGTTTTAAAATTGATTTCCTTTTTAATACTCAATTTAATTTAGGTATATACAAACAACCAAGCACTTATACACCAAGGCCACTCTAAAGTACCTATGCACAATCATATGCAAGAATAAAACTTATTTTAGTTAATGCACACTAACAGGGTTTGATGCGGGATGATTTGCACATGAACATGATGACTTGGCAGGTTTTAATTACAGTAACTCCAGAGGTGTTACAATAACCATGGTTAATTAGTTAATATATGGAAAAATATACTTGTAAGATACTAAAAATACTGGAAAAATCACAGAATGCATACATCACCAAATCATGTATGTGATAAAAATACCATATCAAAATAATAAAGTTTATACTGATATATTTAGCATGACTGAGTTATAGATTTCTCTCATGTGAATCTTAATTGATATATATATATTAAACTTTGTTTTAATAGAGATTGATAAAGCCAAATTTGAAATTTTGGTGAGCAATTTTACTCTATACTAGACCAAGTGATCAGAAAGTGGAACTCTTTTGAATCAAGAAATTATCCCTGGGAAAAGTATCATGTTCAAAACTACGTGGATTTTGTATAGAAAAGTGTGTTTTATTAATGTTAGGATGATAACTACCGATTTACCTTCAGCAAGGGTTTACCTTATAAAATCCGGTGAGCATGACTCTTCTACTTCTCATTTTGCTCTGGATGATTAAGCTCCTTGTCTGAGAGAAACAGACGCGGATGTTGGTACCTTCGCTCGCCACACCATTTTGGTCTTCCTTGGTAATGTGAGGGTAGGTTTTGGAACAATTTCTTTGGGCTGTCATACTTTCTTGTTCATCTTTGATGAGTTTGGTGCGGCTTCATGCTTCTTTGGTGCTGCCTTTTTCTTTTGCTCTGGCCTTTTATTTGGTTCCTTCTCTTTGGCCTTTTTAGGAGCTGCCATTTTCTTTTGCTCCACTTTTTCTTAGGGGTTTTGTCCTTCTTTACCACATTGCTCAGAAGCCGATGTTCTTAATCCCTGGCGATTTGGTCCATATTTTATATGGATCATGGAGCATTGTTCTTTCCTTGGTTTCCATGAATGTTGAAGCTGATTTCCCGTGATCTGACATCATATTGGGCCTTTGCGGTGCTCAAGAAGGGTCGCCCCTAAGATAAGGGTTGATTCCTTTGCAACCTCCATGTCTAACACCAAAAAGTTTACCGAGACATAGCAGTCTCAGATCTTAACTGTTATATCCTCTGCTATACTAGCCGGATGACGTACTGAAGAGTCGGCTAGTTGAAGCATCATTGGTGTTGGTGTCAAGGGCTTGTGGATCAGCTCATCGTAGATTGATTTGAGCATGACGCTCACACTTGCTCCCAAGTCGCACATGGCTTGGCCAATGTGCTTGATCCCGTTGGAGCATGAGATTGTGGGGCATCCGGGGTCCTTCCTTTTCTCTGGGAAGTCGAGTATAGTGGCGCTATACTCTTCCATAAACTTTCTGACCGTTGTGGATGGTAGTGGTCTTTTGTTGTTGATGATGTCCTTGATGTATCTTGCATATGAGGGTACATGTAAGACGTCCATTAAGGGGACACTCACATGTATCTTCTCGATCATCTCCACGAAACGTGCAAATTGCTCATCCACAGCTTGCTTGCGCTTTCTTGTAGGAAACACAGGTAGTTCGTGTCTACGTAGTCTTGTGGTGCCGTCTCCTTCTCTTGTACTTCCTCCTCTTGTGCAATTGTTGGCTCGACCTCTTTTCGCCTTTTTTCTTTCCCTGCATTTTGGTTAGGATAGGGTGGTCCACGAGTGGACTTACCACCCCTCGTGGTCAATAGGAATTGTAGCAACGATATGAGCCAATTGCTTTTTGAGAACCTTATAGAAACTCAATTGGTTTTGTACAGAGGAGGTCCAATTCTCTAACTTAGATTTATATTTTCAATACTTTTATCATGATAGGCAAATTGAGAGATTGCGAGAGTAGCGTATACCCATCATGTGAATCCATCAAGGACAGCGTAGGGAAGTGGTGTACTCTGCTCTCAGGTGACATGGACCAGTTCACATTTTGGAGGATGCATTGAGACGAGTTCATACATGCAAGGTTGGATCCTACATATATCATGTGGTTAGGGATCCCCAAGTGGGTTTAATCAATTTGAGTCATCGTTGCTCCTTGGTTATGGCGACTCAATATTCTGACCTATACCATAGTAATAACTTGAACATCAATTATAATCACTGGATACGATATTTTATGAGTGATTGATTAGACTAGGAGTAAATCTAGATTCAGGGAGAATTTAATCTTAAGAGAAAGTATTGAAAGTAAGGATCAACTGATAGAAAGCTTTTCCGCAAAAAGATTGATCTTGATGCTTGCTAAAGCCTCTAACTGTCCCAATGAGCCAGCATATCTATGGAGTCTTTTCCTTTGTCGGGTAAGACTTCCCGAGTATTCTCGTACTCAGGGTTTATTAGCCCCTGTTGCAGGTTGACACACCAGCAGGTTGACCTTTGCCCTGCTCAAGATGATTTAGGAGGAGAACCTCAGCAATAGTCAACATATGTTGATAACACATCATTGGGTACGATATCTTCGATATACTGTTTACTAATGCCAGCTTGCTAGAGTGAGCACAAATAGAACATATGTTTTGTAATACTTTCCATATTGGCTTGTGAAAGCTCTATGTTTGGTTTTGGTTAGTTGATGACACCTAATATCTAACCATGTGCTTAAGCTATTGATTACAAGTATGGTTAGAAGATCAAGTAGGAAGCTATGACGGCGTCCATACAAGTGGTGTAAGTCCATCAAGATGTTGGATCAAATGCTTCTCAACTTGGAAATTGGATGGAGCTCAAGGCAAAGGTGAAATCATTAGGGCTCTTTTCATTTTGGTGATCAAGACACTATAGAGAGTGTGATCACATTTAGGTTAGATGACCGTACTATTAAGGGGGATGAAAGTTCATTAACAACCTTGGTCATCAAGTGCCTCTAGTTGACATAGATGAGCATGTGCCTTTAGATCTAGAGCACTAACCTAAAACCTTGCAAAGTGACTTAAAATCAAGCTAACACTCATGCCTAAGTGCTTATACACTTGGTTGTTAGTACCTAGAAGCAAGGTAGTTGAAGAGAGGGCGAAAACAGCTTCAAAGGTGCACCGGACGCTGGCCGTGTCCAGTGGGTAGGCACCGGACGTGTCCGGTGCAGTCAGAACCTCTTTGGATGAGCACCGGACGCTGAAACAGTAACTCCAGAGCGTCCGGTGATCATGTTCGAGCGTCCGGTGAGAACTTGTGCTTTCTAACTCAGTGAAAGCACCGGACGCTAAGGGTGTCTGGTGACCTAACAGCGGACGCGTCCGGTGCAACTTTGAGTTCTCTAGATGCTCTTTGGACGCGCACCGGACACGGGCGTCGGAGCGTCCGGTGTGTTGGCGTGCTGCTGGAAGTTTGAATTGGCTAGTACACGTGGCAGCGAGCGGTACACCGGACAACCACCCGGACGCATCCGGTGCAAACTTAATGAGCGTCTGGTGTGCACGCAGAAACTGTAAAACGGCTAGTTTTTCACCCTCATTTATAAATAGCCGATCAAACGGTTTTGGGACCTCTCTTGCGCATTTCACTCATTGCTAAGCACCTCTTGAGCCTCCCAAGCCTCTCCCACCCACTCTCGAGCTTGATTCTCATCCATAGTGAGCTAGGGAGTGATCCAAGTGCATTGTGTGCATCTAGATCATCTATTGGCATTTGTCGATCGTTGTTGCTGCGGATTTTCATCTATTCTCTTGGTGATTGCCGTCACCTAGACGGTCTTGGAGCAGCAGAGGAGTTGGTGGAGTTGGAAATTGTCTCCGGCCACTTCTAGAGGTCTTTGTGAGGGGTTTGCACCTTCCCCGGCGGAGAGCCGCAAGGTAGCCTAATAATTGCTTGTGTCATTGACTTACCTTGCTCGTGGTAGGTTCTAGTGGCGCTCATTGGTTGAGCTTGACATTGGTTGTCAATTAGCCACCGAACCACCGACTAGTGGTCGACACAACGGGGACTAGCGGGCCGGCAAGCACATGAACCTCGGGATAAATTCATTGTCTCCATTGTGTTGATTTGGATTTCAATGTGACCATCACCTTCGTGTGTATTGGTACTCATATCGGTGATTGGCTAACTACCCTACTCGGAGGTATAACACTACTACACTTCTTCTCTTACTTTGAGCACTTTACTTGTGTAGTAGTAGTTCTTGTAGTTTGCTTGTCCACTGTTGACGGTCGCTAACACCCTGTTTTTACCGTCAATATTTCACCCATAATCAAGGTAAAACCATATGAAATGCAAAGAACCCACCTTGAAACTTACCTAGGTCCACATGTCCTTGGAGAAATGTTGTGTATGAAAGAAAAATGGTGAAATCAAGCAAAACAAAAGCATGGCAAGACACCTCAGCACCTTAGCTGCCACATGGGAGCCAGAGGGGGGCGCCCACCCTGCCAACAGGGCGCCCGCCCTGTCCAAAGTGCCAAATGGCACTTGCCACCTCACTGATCCATGTGCCTACCTCCCAAATGGTCTGTGGCATGTTGAAACATCATCAATGGCTCAGATAAAGGCACGGGGATCCGGTGGCCCTATAAACAGGGCGCCCGCCCTGTCAAAGTTGAGTGCCACGTCCACAATCCAAGGGAAGGTGTCCAGGAGCCATCTACACCATCAATTGAAGTTGGTTTTCATCCAACGGTGATCAAGTGAAGTGCCATGGATTGAAGGGCCCACATGTCATCCTCCCAGGGGTTGCAGACCGCCTTTCCAAGGCACAAACCGACCATGCAACCGCCATAGGGGAGCAAGGACGGCCGTTGGATGCAAGGCGGTGCATCCAACTGGGCGCCCGCCCCCCTCCTTCGCACCACCGCCTTCCAGCACGCCTACAAGTACCCCTGGTGCACTCCTACACTATAAATAGGGGTAGGATCCTCACTTGTAAGTCAAACCATAGCTAGGGAACACCTAGAAACACTAGAGAATAGAGTGTTGGAGAGAAGTCGAGAGAAGGAAGAAGTCTGTGATGGAGCCGGGCTTGTCGGCGACCTCGTCTGCGGTGTTCTTCAATCTTATCGGTAGTAAAGATCCCCTTCTTCATTTACTATTGTTTAACTTTAAGTAGCTCTATACTTGCTCATTGCTTGGTTAGAGTACACTAATTCCTTGGCCAGAGTTAGAGTAGTAAGTTTTATAGATTAAGCGAGGTGCTTAGGCTATAGCTTACCCTTGTGTGCCGCTAGGCCCACGGATATTAGTGGTAGGTGCTAGGTGGTGACAGCCCTAGGATCCTCGGTATTCCACCACGTTCGGCCTAGTATCCGGTATAAGCGTAGGACTTCGGGACGTATGGTGCCTAATCAGTCGAACCCCGGCGAGTTTAGGACTTTGCGTGTCCCAAGTATAGAAGTCTCTTTAGTATAACAATCATTTGATCTTTTACTGAGATAGAGTTCTCCCCCAGAACTCCAGAGCTACCTAGTGCGTGTTTCCACCTTAGTTATACTTCATTGATTTATCCTTACTAAGGTTATTACCCAATTTATCTATATCTAGATCCTTGACTGTCATATCCTTGGAAGCACAAAACCCCGCCTTCCTTTGGGAAAATATAAATTCGACACCTGGTACTCCCGGTAAAGTGCTACACGATAGTTCTGTGCGCTTACAGAATCCCATCACCTATCCTTTAGAGCTACCCATAGCATTTTTGGCGCCGTTGCTAGAAATTCCTTTATTCCTAGTAGCTACGTTAGAAGTGTTAACAACCACATACTTTGAGCATAGAGATTGACAACCCCCGTGATTGCGTTGAGAAGTATTGTTACCATTGCTAGAGGATAGATTTGGCTACATTCTTTTGATAGCGTTAGTATCTGTCAACAAGTATTTTTGGCGCCGTTGCCGGAGAAGGCAACTGTTGAATTCCTCTGATAGAGTCAAGTCTAGATAGTTATCCTTAGAATCACGAATATGGCCGAAAGGACCTTCCGTGAATCCTCTGCACCTTCTGCTGCTAATATAGCAACAGGCCCTGGTGTCATCGAGGCAAACACTCAGTTCGAGTTAAAGCCCGCATTAATCACAATGGTTCAAGGTAGCCCATTTTCTGGCAAAGCTCACGAGGATGCTAATGCACACCTCCAACACTTCTTGGAGATATGCAGCACCTTTACCATTAAGGGAGTAACCCCAGACGCAATTTGTTTGTGACTCTTTCCTTTCTCCTTGTTAGGAAAAGCCAAGCAAT
The DNA here is from genome assembly GCA_038502445.1 of Eremochloa ophiuroides. Lineage (NCBI taxonomy): Eukaryota > Viridiplantae > Streptophyta > Magnoliopsida > Poales > Poaceae > Eremochloa > Eremochloa ophiuroides. Next base: position 38,124,128 of record JAHLJS010000006.1, on the reverse strand, counting down.
GGTTCTATACGAACCGAAATGATGTGGACACATGGGAAAAGCGTTCCAACTCTTTCCTAGTGAAATTCTTTCCTCTAGGCAAGACCAATGCTCTTCGCAATAAGATCTCTAGTTTCCAACAACAAGCCGATGAATCAATTATCGAGGCTTGGGAACGAATGCAAGAGTATGTCATTGCCTGTCCACACCATGGTATGGAGGATTGGCATTTGATCCAAAACTTCTACCATGGATTAACCCCTCTTGATAGAAGCCATCTAGATGCCGCCGCTGGTGGAGCATTCTTTTCTCTTAAAGTTTCAGATGCAAAGGCTTTGATCGAGAAGATGGTGTCCAATCAAGGATGGAATGAGGAACGTCTGCAACCGCGCAAGCGAGGTATGCATTCATTAAAGGAAGCTGACATGATTGCAGCTAAAGTGAACCTACTGGCCAAGAGGCTAGAAAATTGCGAGAGGATGCGTACACCTGAGACCGTGCAAGCCATGGAGACTCACATGATGTGTGAAGTCTATGGAGAAGTTGGCCATTCGGGACTCCATTGTCCTGAGACACATGAAGACCTCAACTTCATCAGCAACGATAACAGTTTTCGTTCTTCAAATCAAGGATGGACTCAACGCTCCAATTCTCAAGGTAACACTTTCAATTCTTCGCAACGTCCAAATAACCAAGGTAATAACTACCCTTCTCTTAAAGATCTTGTCTATGGTTAAGGTAGAATGACTAATAGTATAAACAAAAAGCTCCATGCTAATGATAGGATGCTAGATAGCATAAATGCTAAATTGGATGATTTCTCTTCTGCAATTAAGAATCAACTTAGTTTCAATAAGATGCTTGAAACCCAATTAGCACAACTTGCTGCTGCAATTCCATTTTTTAGAAAAGATAGAATACTAGGAAAGCCTGAAACAACCATGGAATCTGCTAATCTTGTTACTATTAGTTATCATAGCTATGAACTAGATGGATGAAATTTTCCATCTAAAAAGGGAGATCCTGGAACCCTTGTCATATCTTGTTCTATTCAATCTCAAAAGTTCCATAATGCTATATGTGATCTAGGATCTAGCATTAACATCATGTCTGAAGAACATTATGAAAAGTTGTTTTACACTAAACTTGTACCAACTTCTGCATATGTGCGATTAGCTGATCAAACAACTTGCTACATAGAAGTTGTACTTTGTTATGTTCTGGTAAAAGTAAGAAACAACTTTGTGCCTGCCGATTTTATGATTTTAGAAATGGGTAATAGGGACAACTTACCCCTCATTCTGGGCCGACCTTTCTTGAATACTGTGAATGCATGCATATTTGTTGCTAGTGGTAGCATGGATTTCTATATAAATGGGAAAAAAGAAAGATTTGTTTTCTCTTGTGCACCGCACCATGCAACTAATATGCAGGAAAATAAAAGTTGATCCATGAGGAGGAGAAAACCAAGAATCTGGAGAAACAAGAAAGACAGAAATGCGGTTAAGAGGGAACCATCATCTACAGCCTCTACACCGGACCTCGCTATCGTCAAAGAAGGACAAGATGAGAAGAAGACATCAATCAAGGAAGAACCTCCTTCTAAGGAAGGACAGCTATGGAAGTAAGTATTCTATCTCTCTCTTTAATTATTGCATTAGCATATTTTCCTTCTTCATGCATTAAATCAATTAAATGTTAGAAGCATGTTTAAATTTATGCCCTGCATTTAAAACCATGATAAAAGGGAGATTTAAAAATAATAATAATAATAATAATAATAATAATAATAATAATAATAATAATAATAATAATAATAATAATAATAATAATAATAATAAATAATAAAATAAAATAGAGATTTGGTTTGTCATAGTAGCAATAAATGAAAGTAGAATAAAAAGCAAAGCCTAGTAATCATAATAAGATGCAAAAGAGGAAACAACCCGACCAAGAGGAGAATCCGATCCTGGAGAAGAAGCTAGCTTGGGGGAGCCATCATCCTCGCCAAGGTATGGTTCCTAACCCCAGCTCTGTTTTCTTAATTACTATGAGTTATAATGTTCTTGCATAACAATAAATAAATGAAAATAATGGTAAGATGAAGAAAAAGAATATGATATGTCTTTGTTGAAAATGATGAACAATTGCTCAATGATGATTTACAAAATCTTGTTATGCAATCCTTGCTATGAAAGTTTTGATTATGATATTTGAATTCTGTCTTAAGTCAAACACTATTGTGGGTTGCACATGCTAATAACCTAAGTTATGCTCTTGCAAGATTAAAATTGGTATAAGTAGAACTTTTACCTGATCTAAGGAATGAGTGAGAACCAACTAGACATTTTGATTTATAAAATTCAAATTCTTCCTCATGGTTCCTTTACAGAATTATATACCTATCATCAAGCCATACATCCACAAAAAACTAAAACCACCAAAAGAAGAGCCCTTGTCTGCTTTGAGCTTGCTTAGACCTTATTTGATTTAGGTAGAGAAACTAGTCATATTCTTTGATCAAGATCACGTACACATGCCGCCTATGTATTACTTCTACACTAGAAGTATGCATCTATGCTCCACACACCAAATGAGACAACCAACCACAATCAACTTTTGTCCTTTTGATAGATGGGGAGTATAGGTTACTGAAAAAAAGAGAGAAAAAGAGCAAGTGCTCAAGGGAAACAAAAGAAGACAAATGTCCCATGGGCAGGTGCCCATATCACTTCTTCATTTAAAAAAAAACTATGTATTCAGTAACCTTGCTCTCCCCTGTCTAAGGCAAAGGAATAAGTCTCAAGGAGCCCACCAAATAATTTACACTTGCACTTCTTGATCATGTTTTATGACTTGTTGCTCCCTGTGATGTAAGAGTCTAATCTTGCAATATATTCGGTTCAAGTATGCTTTGCCCCAATCCTATAAACCCTACATAAGCTTAGGATAGACATGAAAAGCTCTTTTTGAGTTTTTGTGAGGTCCATCACACTAAGGAGTGGTTGAAAGTGCCATTTAAAGGAACCAAAACAAGGTTTTCTTTTTCAAAAGAATAAAAACTCTCTAGTAAATGGTCTCACTCTACCAAAGTAAGGGATAAAGTATCTACTTATCTATGCTATCTTGTTTTTGCATAACCCATGGTGAAAAAGCTATAAGCCCCATATAGTTAAGACATAAGATGAATTTCTGAATCATGTTCAATACTAGAATAGTGTTGGTTTGTATGCAAGATCTTTGTGAATTGCTACATTAAAGAAATTCTTGATCCAACATTGCCATGTTAAAATCATGTCTTTGCTTGAGGACAAGCAAAAGGTTAGCTTAGGGAAGTTTGTTGACGGTTGCTAACACCCTGTTTTCCTGTCAATATTTCACCCATAATCAAGGTAAAACCATATGAAATGCAAAGAACCCACCTTGAAACTTACCTAGTTCCACATGTCCTTGGAGAAATATTGTGTATGCAGGAAAAAAGGTGAAATCAAGCAAAACCAAAGCATGGCAAGACACCTCAGCACCTCAGCGGCCACATGGGAGCCAGAGGGGGGGCGCCCGCCCTGCCAATAGGGTGCCCGCCGTGTCCAAAGTGCCAAATGGCACTTGTCACCTCACTGATCCGTGTGCCTACCTCCCAAATGGTCTGTGGCATGTTGAAACATCATCAACGGCTCATGATACAAGGCACGGGGATCCGGTGGCCCTATCAACAGGGCGCCCGCCCTGTCAAAGTTGAGTGCCACGTCCGCAATTCGAGGGAAGGTGTCCAGGAGCCATCTACACCATCAATTGAAGTCGGTTTTCGTCCAACGGTGATCAAGTGAAGTGCCATGGATTGAAGGGCCCACATGTCATCCTCCCAGGGGTTGCAAACCGCATTTCCAAGGCACAAACTGACCATGCAACCGCCATAGGGGAGCAAGGACGGCCGTTGGATGCAAGGCGGTGCATCCAACCGGGCGCCCGCCCCCCTCCTTCGCGCCACCGTCTTACAGCACGCCTACAAGTACCCCTGGTGCACTCCTACACTATAAATAGGGGTAGGATCCTCACTTGTAAGTCGAACCACAGCTAGGAACACCTAGAAACACTAGAGAGTAGAGTGTTGGAGAGAAGTCGGGAGAAGGAAGAAGTCTGTGGTTGAGTCGGGCTTGTCGGCGACCTCCTCTGCGGTGTTCTTCACTCTTATCGGTAATAAAGATGTCCTTCTTCATTTACTGTTGTTTTACTTTAAGTAGCTCTATACTTGCTCATTGCTTGGTTAGAGTGCTCTAATTCCTTAGCCAGAGTTAGAGTAGTAAGTTTTATAGATTAAGCGAGGTGCTTATGCTATAGCTTACCCTTGAGTGCCGTTAGGCCCACGGATAGTAGTGGTAGGTGCTAGGTGGTGACAGCCCTAGGATCCTCTGTATTCCACCACGTTCGGCCTAGTATCCGGTATAAGCGTAGGACTTCGGGATGTACGGTGCCTAATCAATCGAACCCCGACGAGTTTAGGACTTTGCGTGTCCCAAGTATAGAAGTCTCTTTGGTATAACAATCATTTGATCTTTTACTGAGATAGAGTTCTCCCCCAAAACTCCAGAGCTACCTAGTGCGTGTTTCCACCTTAGTTATACTTCATTGATTTATCCTTACTAAGGTTATTACCTAATTTATCCATATCTAGGTCCTTGACTATCATATCCTTGGAATCACAAAACCCCGCCTTCCTTTGGGAAAATATAAATTCGACACCTGGTACTCTCAGGTAAAGTGCTACACGATAGTGCTGTGGGCTTGCTGAATCCCATCACCTATACTTTAGAGCTACCCATAGCATTTTTGGCGCCGTTGCTACAAATTCCTTTATTCCTAGTAGCTACGTTAGAAGTGTCAACAACCACATACTTTGAGCATTGGGATTAACAGCCCCCGTGATTGCGTTGAGAAGTATTGTTACCATTGGTAGAGGATAGATTTGGCTACATTCTTTTGATAGCATTAGTATCTGTCAACATCCACCTAGGAGTAAAATAGTTACAACCTAGGCTAGCTTGTGTGTGCCTTTAGTGATATAGCTAGAACGGTTAGGAAGGCTTGCATTTTGAGTAAGCTAGCGCTTAATTCGCTTCGTTTTTGTTATTACTAACCATTGGTCAAGTGTTGTTTGTAGAAGTTTTAAATAGGCTATTCACCCCTCTCTAGTCTCTTTGGATCTATCAGCTTGGAAATCTATGATTCTATAATTCTTCCGTTGTTTACTCTGATATGGATTTTGGTATCAGTTGTTTATTATCGCAATGTTCCCTGTATTATTACCTGGCTTGGAAAGATTGTGGTGGAATTGGGGTTCTGCATGAACACCCGACAGGACTTTCGGAGTTGTCTTGATTGCAGTGCATAGCAGTCAGAGACCCTTAGGGTGACGAAAGGTGCAAAAGGGTCATCATAATTCATGCAGTTTTGCTACACCACCACAACTATCCATGGGTTGGGTGCAATCTTAGGTAACATATAGTCTAGACACCACGTCTACACTATCTATTACTACTCTAGGTTCATGTAAAAAGTAAAGCATTGGTCGAACGGAAATCCCATGCTAAGGCGTATAACACTATACTAACCACTATTAGATATATACTAAAGCATGAATTATATAACCTTGAAGAACAATTTAGTAATTAGAGAAGATAAATATGAGGTACTTGAGTCTTACAAAGAACCGATACAAGTACCTTGAACAAAATAGCCATCTATTTCTTTGTAAACTCAATTTCCTTTTCTCTTTTTCTCATATTTCCTTTGCCAAGATGCTTAATCATCTGTAGGTCATAATCATTTCGGCAAGAAAATAAACAGGGCATCCACGTTCTACTAGCAGGCAAGCTGCCTTTCGACCTTTCGTTGGGTTGGTTAGCACAGCTGGGAGGCTCCTAGCCAACTAAGGTTCAAATCCCAGTGAATGCGCTTCGGTGCCGTTGTAAAACCTTGGAGCAATAAAAGAATCCCCTCGCTCACTCCATGCCAAAGCACAGGTCTGTAACCAACCTTCACATAGGGTTGCGGTGCCGCTGTGTATGGGTGGAGCGGTGATTCGGGGGTTTTCTCGGTCTGTGTGAGAAGGTCTTCTTCTTAGTCCCGTTAATAGTTGTGTGCGCTTTAGTGCCGACCAGGGGAAATGCCTCAGGCCGACTAGGTCCTGCAGGTCGAGTTTTTACTAGCAGGCAAGCTTAATTATCTTTTTCCTCATTCTTGTATTTTCCTATCACATCACATTTCCCTCTTACTATGCATCACGTCAAATATACAGCACCGTGGCTGACCCTTTATCTCCCTCACGATGAGTGCCATGATAACGACCAATCATTATACATTTATTCCAGATCGATATCGCAGAGACATACATGAAACTCCACTTACGTGCCCACTATCACGCGTAACTGAATCATCCACCTGGGCACCAGCCCAAGCGAGCAGCAAGCCTTGTGTAACGCTCCTCTTCACCCCCATTTATCTCAGCACATCAGGCACTGCATGGAGAAACCGACGGACGCCAAAGATGCCAGTGAATCGAACTTATATCCCATCCAAATTCATGGTTTTCCTTCCTATAAAGATCGAGTCTTAAGGCCTCCTCTCTTTTCCGATACTAGCACGCTCCTTCCTTCTACTGCACACCCCTGTGTTCTGCCTGTAGGAGTTTCGCGTCGCCGTGGCCAGGACTGAGCACGTCAGCATCGATCTCCGAGGTTCGTCCATCTCCTATTCCACCTACGTCTCTGTTGGATTTGCATTACCCTCTGCAATTCACGTCCTGCCGTTCTGATCCAGTTAATCGCGAAGACTTGGGGGTTTGCCGTGCTCGTCGGAGCATCTCACCGCCACCGTCCGCTCCTCGATGTGTCTGCTATCTTCGTGCCGTGCCTGTCACCGAGAACCCCATGAACGAGTTCGCGGTGAGCTTCCTAATCCAAACCATCTAGCCTCATAGTGTTTTTTTTTTCGAGGAAAGAAGAATTATATTATGACAGGATACATCAACTTATTACAGGCACTCTGTATTACAAGAAAGTACCCACGCCATGAATAGTACACCTGAAAACCTAACATGTTTAATGCTTTGCAGTGTAGATGACCGTATAGGCAAACATTCGGCAAACGGCCTGAGAACAACTGCCCAACGAACGACGGCCAACATTCCTGTAGGCAGAATTGAGAACTTCTTCTTCTTTCTGCCACCGAAGAATGAGGAAGACTGATGTTATTCTCCCTAGTTCTTTATTATGGCCAGATTTAACCACAAGGAAACGGAAAAGAGACCGGAAAAAATTATTCCATGGCGACGACATCATCTCCGCTGTGATGCCGCCGTCTAGAAACAAAAATCTCTATGTCGTCATGTTGATAAAGATGCTAACGCCGTGGTTGCTGCCTTCATCTTCAACGAAGCCGCCATGGAGAAGACGATTCCACCCTTCTCCAACACCGTCGCCGGAGAGGAGGAGAAGGAGGAAATAAAACTCCAATGCCAAGAACTTTGACATGGAAAGACACTAACACTAATAATTCAATCTATTAGAAAAAATTTATAAAGAAAACAATGGATCTCCACTCCTTTCAACCCCTGGCGAGATGCCAGAGGAGAAGACAGGGGGATCAGCGGTGGTGGACGGAGGAGACGGTGGTGGCAGCGCTAGGTTTCCTACGACGGGGTGACCGGTCTGAAAGAAGCAAGACGTGTTACTAAAGCAAATTGTTATGTTATCTACCCTCATAGTCTACCATGCTCTCTAGAACGAGTTCTGTATCATGCCGGCGAGGTTCGCCGCTATTGGCCATGGCGTCACCATCGTGCGCTCATGTTCCAGTGACCCCTGTTCTTAGCACTGCCGGCGAACAGAGCAGCCACCAGTGCGTTTTTTTTTTATGTCTCAACACCCAACGTCCCCAGCCCGGCATGCACATGCATCTGCTCCTTTGTTGGTTCAGATGTCCATTCTCCTCCCTAGTCATTACCATTCACCAACGATCGATCGTTGAGTTCATGCAAGTGGGCACAAAGCGACGCCAATTGAGTAACGCCAATCAAGTGCCAACTCCTTCAGTTACCTCCACCGAAAATAGAAACTGTCAGTTGATGATATTAATCTTAAGCTCCACTAATTCCTGATCTCCACCTCACGTGAGTCTTTTCGCTTGCTCTCCACATCTATAAATAAAGCATCTGCCTGGCTAATTCACTCACCACCAATCTCAGTACCGTCTCCAAACACAGTTCATCGTCTTGCAGGGACTCCTGCTGTTGCCTCGCCGCCACGACCTGCAGGATGCCGAGGCCCCGTCGTTTCCTTGTCCCAACTTCACTGTCGTTCATATCTTCATGGACCAGCATCCTCGCCGGAATTTTTCTTGGCTGCTTTTCTCCATCACTTCATGCAATGGGCTATCACACGTTGGTGAGATGCATCCTCCTCCTAACAAGTCTTCTGTATTATACGTGTGTTTTCTAAGTAGCGGCGTCGGCCATCAAAACACGCAGTGGAACCTGAAACTAGCAGCCTGAGTTTTTGTTCGATCAATAGCTTAGTACAAAAACATCTACACCAGAGCCGAAACGTCGAAGACTTGTGCGCTCAGGATCTCCACCTTTTATTCATGCAAGAACTGAGGTGCCAATGCGCATATGTCAAAATATCTCTATTGCCAAACATGTGAACCACTTTCCATCTGATCGCGTGCATGCATCAAGGCAAGTGTGCACATTATTGAAACACATCACCAGCTGAACCGATACGGCACTCACTTCCTCTTTTAATTTCCGCTAGGCCAACGCAGCTTCATGGCATTAACATAAGGCAAATCACCCGTATCACACCCTTGTGCTTCCCCTCAGAACCTAAGCAGCTCGCCCTCTTTTTCTTTCCAGCGAACATGCTGCCTGCTGGTCACACTGGTATAGAAATGGCCTTTTGAGAAACCCCTTTAGCCCCGGTTTCCCAACCGAGAACAAGCTTCAGGGAGTAAATGTCACCCCTTTTGATCTCGGGTCCAGAATCGGGATTAAAAGTGGACCTTTAGTCCCGGTTTGAAACACAAACCGGGACTAAAAGGTCTGCAGCCCAGACCACGTGTCCTCGGGTCTGTGGAACCTTTTAGTCCCGGTTTGTATCAACAACCGGGACTAAAGCATTTCTTTTTTTGTTTTTCGTGTTTTTTCAGTTCATTATTCGTTTTGTTTTTTAATTATGGTTTCGATTTAAAATTATCTATACACACACAAATTACATATATATATACATATATATATTTTACATATATATATATGTAAAATATATATATGTATATATATTATATGTGTGTGTATCGGTTTTGACAAAGGGCACAATACGACATAAGATATATATATATATATATATATTACAAACTACATATATATACATATACATATACATATACATATACATATACATATACATATACATATACATATACATATATACTAGAGAGTTTAACACTTTTTTCACTCTAAATGTTTTTCTCTCCAAGAGTTTTCACTCCAACATATATATATATGACTTTCAGTCATCTTCATCACCACCGTTGCCCGGCTTCCAAGATTCATTAGGGTCATTGTAAAATTCTCCGGAGGAATTCAAAACTTGCTCATTAAGAAACCCTGCTATGGTCTCTTGAATTGGCTTGAGCTCGTCTTTTACCAGGACCTTTTTCTTTAAATAATCAGTCTTCAAACAGAGTCAAAGGGAAAGGTATTAATATATATGATTATATATATATATATATATAAATATATATATATATATATACATTTGTGTGAGTTAATATGAGATCGATTTAACGTACTTTTAGCTTCTCCCAGTCAGTTCTGACTGAGTACACCCTCATGAACTCGCAGACATAGTATTCACAAGTGTTATTCTCGGGTTGTTGCCGCAGAACCCACTTTACAAGATAAAAAAAGATTGTCATCCGATCCGGACAATACATATATATAGATACATATATAACATGAATGGCCTCTAATTATATATAATTATCATGTGTGGGATTATAGTCAGTGGTGCTTTGCAATGTTTGAGGTCGTATTTCTCAATGAATCTTTTCCAAACACTGCCAATCAAAATAAAAATATCCAATGATCGATGTGAATATTTTCCAAACACTGCAATTGAAGAAGGTAAGGAGAAATAAATTACCTCTGAAAAATATCTATCATATCTTGGATTTGGTCCAGGCTCTTTCTCATAGAATCTAAGATCTCCATGTGGCTTTGTTGAAGATCGATGACGATCAATATCCAATGATCGTTAAAGTTGTAGGGGAAGAGTATATGTTTCTTGCCGCGTTGCTTTGCTAAGAACTTCATGAGATTCTTCTCTGTGTCTTCTTTCCATGTTGGGTTGGGTGTAGGGTGTTTGAATACAATATGTGGATCAATGAAACCAACTTCATTAGACCCTCTCTGTTTGCACATTTGCATCTCATAGCTGCATATATATATAGAGAGTAAGGATATATATATATAGAGAGAGAAAGATTTGAATTACAGAAAGAAAGTACACTTACAGACAATAGCAGCTCATTATTGTTTTATCGAGGGAGTCCATGTGGCTATAGTTGGTATAATTCAGCAAAATCAACAAACATAATATCATCGCCACGGAACCAATGTTGGTTTCTAATTCGGACAGAAATCCAAGACTCACCTCGTGTACATGCCCCAAGGTACCACTTGTTTAGCAAGTACATTTGCGTACCTAATTGACTGAGGGTTTTTGGATTCCATAGACTCCGACCATGTTGATATTTTCTCCACTCGTCAACTACTTGCGCTTGCTCCACTTGCTCCCATCCAACCATTTGGGCAAGGTTCATACTAGTTTCCACCATGAAAGCTTCAAACTCATTCAAATTGACCTCACTAGGTACCTGGATGCGGTCCATAAATGAGCCATATTGATTCGGTATCTGAACACTAACAATTAGCGGGGGGATTGCTTGCTTGTCTTGTTTGCCGAGTTGCGGAACTTCTTTGCCTGCCTTCTTCTGTTTGTCAATAGACTTCGTGAGAGAGCGGTCATAGTCTGATAGTGACAGGGGCTGTTTAGCTTCTCTCAACTTCTTCTCGTGCTCCATCCTTTTCTGCCTTAAAGCATCACGAGGTAGATAGTAGTACGGTTGTGCTTTCTTTTTCTTCATCTCTTCTATCTCCTTTGGTTTTCTTGTGAAAAAATCTGCGACTTATTTTTTCACCGCAATATCTAACTCCTCTTTAGTCTTTTCACCGGGCAGTTTCTGAGGAATGAGTTGCTTTGTTTGCCTGGTGGCTTTCTTCTTTGCGGGCGGGGTTGGTTGCACCACCTGCGGTGGAGGCCTCTTAGTAGATGGCTTGGTAGGTGGGGGAGGTGTTGGAAGTCGTGGCGGCGATGACGGCTTTGCTGTTGGTGCAGGTGATGGCGCCCTGCCTGGTGTAAACACATCTTCGTACTCGCAGCCCAGAGCACTCTGATGGTCTGGGGAACGGATTATTGGACTTGGCCTTTGCTTCTGTTCTTCAGGACGAAGCGGCGGCGGTGCCCCTGGAATAATAATGTATCGCTTGCGCCATACAATGAATGTCTTCTCAGCTTCTCCTAGTGTCTTCTCCCCATCACCTCCTTCAATTTCAAGAGGCACATTACCAAAACCTTTGGTAACTCTATCCACTGAGACGCTAGCATATCCAGGTGGTATTCTTCTCCCATGGATAGTGGGTGTCTTGGTCGGGTCTACCGGGTTTACAATACCGGTAGCAACCATGACTGTGGAGTTCCCCTGTGCAATGTGCAGCTCACACGGTGTAAGTGGATTAGTGATATCATCCACGGGGAAGCGCAACGCTCCGTCATCTTGCTGATTTGGCACCTCAGTAGAAGCACAACTGCTTTTTGTAAGATTTTCTGGTTGGCTAACTCCTTCTGATGTATGTCTACTCAACGCTAATTCTAACTGCCTTGCTATTTTCTCTTGCATTCTTGCTTCAAGTTGTTTCTCACGTTCATGAGACTGACGTAGCGCTTCACGTGACTCGAGAACATATTCTTCTAACTTGCGCATCCGCTCTGCCTCCTCTTCCTTCCTTCTTCGATGGCTTCTGTAGCTATCTTTGTCCTCAGGGAAACCATGTTCCCACGTCACACCAGGTCCCAAGCCTCTGGTTCGGCCAGGGTGCTCAGCAGTACCAATGGCATATGTCAGTTCTTCCTTCTCTCTCTTCGGCCTGAATACCCCTTTCTCTTTAGCGTGCATAATATATTGCAATCTTTCTGCTGCGTCTACAAGTTTTTGGCCATGAACTACCTTCCCGGTCTGCAGGTCAAGACTTCCCCCATGACCAAAAAACCATTGTTTCGCACGTACAGGCCATGCAGCTGATTCTGGTATGATCCCCTTGACTAAAATATCAGCTTCCAATTTTTCCCACATGGGAATGGCAGAAGGGTAACCACCTGATCCCAAGTGATGCTGTCTAGGCATTCAAATAGGCTCTCCTTCTCTTCTTTGCTAAGACTGTAACTAGCAGGTCCTAAGTATTGGCGTCCATCAGCTGTCTTCTCGTTCAAACGCTGGAGGTCCTCTCGCGCTTCAGGTGTGTCCTTGCTCTTCCCGTACACACCCATGAAGCCAAGCAGGTTCACACAAAGATTCTTTGTTAGGTGCATCACGTCAATCGCATTGCGGATCTCTAGGACTTTCCAATATGGTAGCTCCCAAAATATGGACTTCTTCTTCCACATAGGTGCATGACCGCTAGCGTCGTTCGGAACGGGTTCACTGCCAGGTCCCTTTCCGAAGACTACTTTCACGTCCTTGACCATATCGAGTACGTCCTCACCGGTGCGGTTGATAGGCTTGGACTTGTGGTCCGCCTTACCTTTAAAATGCTTGCATTTCTTTCTTACTGGGTGATTCGCAGGCAGGAATCGACGATGCCCAAGGTAGACAACCTTTCTACATTTTTTCAAAAATATACCTTTAATGTCCGTGAAACAGTGCACACATGCATTATATCCCTTGTTCGACTGTTCTGAAAGATTACTTAGAGCAGGCCAATCATTGATTGTTACGAACAACAATGCATGGAGGTCAAAGTGCTCCTGTTTGTGCTCATCCCAAACACGTATACCTGGTTTGTTCCACAAAAGCAGTAGTTCTTCAATTAGTTGCCTCAGGTACACATCGATATCATTGGCAGGCTGCCTTGGTCCTTGGATTAGCACGGGCATCATAATGAACTTTCTCTTCATGGATAACCATGGAGGGAGGTTGTAGATACATAGTGTAACAGGCCAAGTGCTATGACTACTATTCTGCTCCCCGAAAGGATTCATACCATCCATGCTTAAAGCAAACCTTATGTTTCTTGCGTCCCCAGCAAAATTTGGGAACTCTTGATCGATTGCTCTCTATTGAGACCCATCAGCCGGGTGTCTCAGCATATTGTCTATCTTACGGTCTTCTTTGTGCCACCGCATTAACTTTGCATGCTCTTTGTTTCTGAACAAACGTTTCAAGCATGGTATTATAGGAGCATACCACATAACCTTGGTAGGGATTTTCTTTATGGTTCTTTCATCCTCAACATCACCAGAGTCATCTCGCCTGATCTTATACCGTGATGCATGGCATACCGGGCAAGAATCTAACTCCTCGTACTCCTCGCCACGGTAGAGGATGCAATCATTAGGATAAGCATGTATCTTTGTGATTTCCAATCCCAGAGGGCAGACAACCTGTTTGGCTTCACAGGTAGTGGCTGGTAATTTGTTATGCTTTGGAAGCATCTTCTTTATTTTTGTAAGCAACTCCCCAAATCCCTTGTCGGATACACCATTCTTTGCCTTCCATTGCAACAACTCTAGTGTGCTACCTAATTTTTTCTGTCCTGCATCAAAAGTTGGGTATAGCAACTTCTTGTGATCCTCTAGCATACGCTCGAACTTGATCTTCTCCTTTTCACTTTCGCATTCTCTCTTTGCATCGCAAATAGCCTGAGCAAGATCATCAACGGGATCATCTTGTGCTGGTACCTCTTCTTCAGCTTCCTCCATTGGAATATCATTGTTTAATATACCATAGTCAGCAATAGTGTCACCATCGTCCCATTGTTCTTCTTCGTCTTCTTCCATTATAACGCCTCTTTCTTCGTGTTTGGTCCAGCAAATATAGTTTGGCATGAAACCCGACTTGAACAAGTGAGAATGAAGAATCCTTGAGTAAGAATATTCCTTCAAATTCTTACATACAGTACATGGGCAGCACATGAATGAGTAAGAATATTCCTTCAAATTCTTACATACAGTACATGGGCAGCACATGAATCTATCCCGCTTGTTTGACTTAGTCACATTTAAGAAAATATGCACGCCCTCAATGAAATCTTTGGAGCGACGATCAGTGTTGTACATCCAATGTCGACTCATCTACATTACAAGACAAACGAACATATATCATAATACTGGACATTAATTAATTTATGGAAGCCTCGCTGCAATGTAGACAGTCACAACTAGCACTAAACTAATTAAACCTAAAATACACTTCAACAGCCTAAGCATATCACGACCGATCTCAACTAAAATAGACAAATCATTCGTTTGTTCAACATCAATTGTCTTCGTTCGCGGGCTTAGTGCCTCATCAGCTAGCTCATCACCCACCGCAGCCGCCTCTGCAAGAGTTCTAAACACGTGTTTGGCATACTCTTCTTCCCAGTACCACCCTGCACATCCACTGCCATCCCACTGAAATTAAGACAAAAATACATAAGTTTAGTAAAAAAATACATAATTTATTATATATAATCGATTAATCATCAAATGCGATGGAGTAACTCACATTACGATCCGGACACTTGTAGAAGATGCGCCCCTTGTTTGGACCCTCCTTCTTCACTCGAAACTCAAGCATATTCTTTTTCTTGCACTCGCCGCACTCAATGAGAGGGAGGTCTGGTCTCAGCCTCTTTTGAACCCGATGATAGGCCGACGACCCGAAAGCATTCATCATCTACTCTTTACTCTCTAGACTCAAATTTGTAAAGCACTTAAATTCCTAATAATGTATTTTAACAAGTGAAACAAAAAATAAAACTCCTAAAATTTAAATTACAAATATATACATACAACATTTGAGTAACAAATGTGAGCTATGCATACTATAAATCTTCCTTCAACCAAATATACAAACTATCAAGTGATTTTGAGTTTGAAATATAAATTATTGAAAAAATATCAAGTGATTTTGACCTTGAAATACAAATTATTGGAGAAATAACCATAGAAATATCCTAGTGATTAAACAAGAGAGAATAAAGATAGTAACCTTTGCAACCGTAGAATTGAAGAAGTTGGAGGAGTAACCTAGCCAAGCTCCACACTTGAACTGAGAAGAAGCAATAACATGCACGAGCAGAAGCAAGAACAAGCATGAATGGCTCGGGGTCTCGGGCTCGGGGAGAAGAAAAGGTTTAAATAGGAAGAGAGGAACATTAGTCCCGGTTTAGGCTACAAACCCGGGCTAAAAGTTAAGGTTTAGTCCCGGTTCTGCCCATAAACCGTGGTTAAACTTTTAGTCCCGGTTGATTATCAAAACCGGGGCTAAAGATAGACTTTTAGTCCCGATTTTGATCACCAACCGGGACTAAAAGCTCCCTAGCCGTTGTGAGCCATTGGAAAGGAGGATTTAGTACCGGCTGCTATATCTAGCCGGGATTAAAGGTTTCTTTCTTCCCGGACGCAAAAAATTCCGGTACTAAAACCGATAGTGGATCAAAAGTCTGCTCTCTACTCGTGTCACGTCAACTAACTTTGCCCCCAGTCCAAGCAGCGGGTGCTGTTCCGATGAGTTTCTGATCCGGCTGCAAGACGCTACAACCATCATCATCTTGCGTTATGCCACTGCGCATATTCTCGCTGCTAGCTGGCCGCATCCTCAACATCCTTCCAATTACTTGTCGTTTTGGTTCGTCTTGAGCAGGGTGAGGAAACTACTCTTGCAACTCACCAGAAATCTTTCTTTGTCAGAACTGTTTAGAAGACTCCTGTCCAAAGCTGTTGCTAGTAATCATGTATGAAGCATCTAGGCCCTAGTGGTTTCGGTGATTAATGACAACAAGACGATTATTATGACTAACGTGTGTTTTGCAGGATAACCTAGAGGTTAGGTCATAATAACATATAGGTTCAAGTCCCTAGCGATGGAAATCGATTCGGTTTTCAAAGGATGGAAGACAAGACGGTGATAGGCTAGTGCTAAGTGTCGTTTGGAGTTGAGAGACACTTGGCGTAGTCTTAGGTTTTGTTTTTTTCTCTTTGACCGTACTATTAAGAGGGGTTTGGATGGGTAGCTTGACTTAGAGCAAGATTAGAGAGTGTAGATGTGATGCACACTTGTCCAACATAGCTCTAGACAGCCCAGGGATACTCTTGAGAGAGAGAGGATCAAACTTCGTTTTGGAAAGTTTTCGATTCGGCGAAGTTTTGATCGAATTAGAGGCGTCGGACTCTACCTAGTATGGGCGTCGGACCAATAGCTAGAGTCCGACGACACGTGGCAGCCCCTGGACGAGTTTCAGCGTGCCAGGGAGCGTCGGACCCTGGCTGGATGGGCGTCGGACCATTTGCCAGAGTCCGACGGTGCCTCTGGGTATTTGAGCGAGCGTCGGACCGTCGCGAGTGGGAGCGTCGGACTAATGTCTGTTAGCGTCCGACGCTTCCAGAGAGGTTCCCAGAGCGAGTTTGAGCGTCGGACTTGGTCCGACGGTGTGCGTCGGACCATTGCTCCGTGTACTAGCCGTTGAGAGGCACTGTACCCGCAGTTCAGGAGCGTCGGACCATCGAGTTCGGTCCGACGCCCCTCTGTCACAGTTCTGGGCACAGTGTTTGTGTGAGAGTCGGACTGTAGCGTTTGGTCCGACGGTTGAGCCTCGGCAGAGTCCGACGGTTCGCAGGAAAGTGAGAAACGGCTAGTTTTGGAGAGGGTGAGTATTTATACTCCACCAAAGCCTCCATTCTACTTCTCTTGCCATTTCTAACAACTGAAGGAACCATTGTTGATCTTGTGAGAGAGCAAGAGCCCTAGAGAGATTAGTGTGAACTCCATTGCTTGTGAGCTTCTTCCCTAGAGAGATCAAGAGTGACTTGTGTGCATCCATCACCCTCTTTGGCCTTGTTCTTGGTCAAGTGAGAGTCTAAGCTTGTTACTCTTGGTGATCGGCATCACCTAGACGGTTTGGTGGCGATCGGTGGCTTGGTGACCGCTTGGAGAGCTTGTGGGCGGCCCAAGTCGAAGTTGTGAGCGGTTGTGGGCGATCCACCGCGCCGGAGTGGCAAAGGATCAGCCCGTAGAGAGCACTTGGTCTTTGCGAAGATAAGGGGGAGCTACACCCTTGCGCGGGTGCTCCAACGAGGACTAGTGGGGAGTGCCGACTCTCTGATACCTCGGGAAAAATCGGATTTGTCTTTCTAACCTTTTATATACCCGCATTTCCTTTGTGTTCACTACTTTCCTAGAGTAGCATACTTGTGATAGGACTTGGCTCTAGGTTGCATAACTTGTTTTAGGAATAGAATTGTCACAAGCACTTGTGGGGTGACATTGGGCAAATTGCGATAGGTTGAATTGTGTTTCGAAAAATTATTAGTTGCCCAATTCACCCCCCCTCTTGGGCATCCTTGATCCTTTCAATTGGTATCAGAGCCTTGTTGCTCATTAATTTGGCTTAACCGCCAAGAGGAAGGATGTCCGGTGGTCACGATGGTCCCCCTCCCGTCTTTGACGGTAACGATTTTCCTTATTGGAAAATTCGTATGGAGGCATACCTTGAGGCGGTGGACCTTGGTGTTCACAAAGCCGCCACACAAGGGTACCCCACTCCCAAACCCGGCGCAACCCTCACACCCGTTGAGGAAGAGCACGAGAAGTGGAATGCTAAGGCTCGAAGCATCATATTTAGAGGCCTTAGCAAAGAGGTGTTCAACCGTGTGAGGAACCACAAAAACGCCCATGCACTATGGTCGGATATTTGTGCGCTCCATGAGGGAACTAAGAATGAGCGAGAGGAACGACATTATCTTATCATTGACAAGCTCAATTCTTTCAAAATGCTATCCAATGAAAGTGCTAATGACATGTATTCTCGCTTGAATATCATTGTAGAAGAAGTAAATGGCCTTGGACTCACTCAAATCTCACCGGCCGAGGTTGCAAGGAGAATCCTCAATGCTCTTCCAATTGAGAAGTATGGTCACATTGTAACCGTACTTCATCAAATGGATCTCTCAAATGCAACCCCCACCCAAATATTGGGGAAGATCAATGCTCATGAGATGTACATGAAGATCACTCCTCAAGATGGATCATCATCCAAGAAAGAAGAGAAGAAAGACTTGGCCCTCAAGGCCGACAAGAAAGGCAAAGCTCTAGCAAAGTACTCTTCTCTTGACTCCACAAGTGATGATGATGATGATGATGATGTGGAGATCGCTCTCATGGTGAGGAAGACCACCAAGATGCTCAAGAAGCTCAACAACAACGGAATCAAATTTGATTCCAACAAGAAGAAGTTCTTCACTAGTAGCAAGAGAAAGCCCATCTCCGAGATGGATTGCTACAATTGTGGAGAGCTTGGGCATCTTGCTCATCAATGCCCAAAGCCCAAGAAAGACAAATTCAAGAACAAGAACAAGGGTAAAAGGCAAGACTCTAGTGATGAGAGTGATGACGAGAAGAAGAAGGCCAAGCCATTCAAGAAGAAAGAATTCAAGAAGAAGCAATTTCACAAAAGCAAGAAGAGTGGCAAAGCTTACATTGTTGGTGATTGGCTCACCGACATTGAATCTTCTAGTGGCTTATCCGGTGAAGAAAGTGATGATGAAAAGGAGAAGGTGGCCGCTCTTGTGATTGGGACTTCACTTCCTCCACCGCCATCACCGCCCTCATCTCCAACACACCTTTGCCTTATGGCTAAGGACAAGAAGGTACAAAGTGATGATGAGAGTAGTGATAGTGACAATGAGTATGATTCACCCACCTATGATGAACTTGCTAGCTTGCTAAATGACTATACCAAAGTTATAAGAAAGCTAACAAGGAAAAATGAAAACTTAAAACTTGAAAATGGAAACCTTTTAGCATAAAATGAACAATTCACTAAAGCTAGTGACGAGCTTAGAGTTGAAAATCAAAATGTGTCATCCAAACTCAAGGAGCTCAAAGCCAACATAAAAGAGCTCAAAAAAAACATGATAAACTTGAGAGGATACACATTGAGCTCACCACTAGCTACAACAAGCTAAAAGAGGATTATACTCAAGTGAAAGTGAATCATGACAACCTTGCTATGGCTTATGACTTGCTTTCCAATGAAACACATGATGATCCTAACCATGTTGTTAAGTGTGACATAGCTACATCATATGATGACTTGATTGATGAGATCATTGAGCAAGGTGGTAGTAGCAAAGGCAAGGAAGTGGTGGTGGCCGATTGCCATGATGACTATTTGAAGCTCAAAATTGAAAATGACAACTTGAAGAAAGAGCTTTAGAAGCAATCAACCACAAATACCATTGTCATTGAAGCGGTGCAACAAGATGATGAAGTTGAAGTACTCAGAAAAGAAAACAAGATCCTTAAGAATGAGAAGTGTCACCTTGCAAGCTTATTGGAAGAGAACAAGAAGTTAAACCAAGAAAAGAGTCATCTCACCGTGGGCTTGCAAAAATTCACAAGAGGCCAATATCTCCAAAGTGATCTCCTCATGAACACCGTGAAGAAATTTGATAGAAGTGGGATTGGATACATGGGTGAGAAGGTGCAAAATATTAGAGCTCAAAATCGTCTCAACAAAGCAAAGAACAAGCCCAAGCCCAAGCCAAAGAGATGCTTTGAATGTGGTCAAGAAGGTCATTTTGCTCATGAGTGCAAGACACCGCCACCACAACCTTTGCCCAAGCATGCTAGGCCCTTTGCCTTTGATGCTCATTACATGCTAAGGAAGGATTCTAAGGGCAAAGTGAAAGTCATGTTCCTAAGACCCCCTAACAAGAATAGGCCTAGGCAACTATGGGTGGCGAAAGCTTTGGTTGAGAAAGTCCGGAGCCCTTCTCAAGTATGGGTTCCTAAACATCAAGCTTGATTTGTTGTGTGTAGGTAAACTACAAGATCAGTGGCTCTCATTGGGTAATTGATAGTGGATGCACTCAACATATGACCGGTGATGCTCGTATGTTCACCTTCCTTGAAGAGAATGTAGAAGACCAAGGAAAGATAACATTTGGTGATAATTCCAAGAGCAAAGTGCAAGGGCTTGGCAAAGTGGCCATATCTAATGATCATTCCATTTCAAATGTGCTTCTAGTTGCTTCTTTGAGCTTCAACTTGTTATCCGTTGGTCAATTGTGTGATCTTGGCTTCCAATGCCTATTTACAAGTGAAGAAGTGGTTGTCTCCAAGAAAGATGACAATGAAGTGATATTCAAGGGCTTTCGGTACAATCATCTCTATCTAGTGGACTTCAACTCGGAAGATGCAAATTTGAAGACTTGTCTATTCACCAAACAATCTCTTGGGTGGCTTTGGCATAGAAGGCTTGCACATGTTGGGATGAGCACACTCAAGAAGTTATTGAAGAAGGAGATGGTGAGAGGATTGAAAGATGTTGTATTTGAGAAGGACAAATTATGTAGTGCTTGCCAAGCCGGGAAGCAAGTGGAAAATACACATCCATCCGAGGCATTTGTGTCAACTTCAAGACCATTAGAGCTACTTCACATGGACTTATTTGGGCCAACAACTTATGCAAGCATTGGTGGCAAGCTCTATTGCTTAGTGATTGTTGATGACTTTTCAAGATATACTTGGGTGTTCTTTCTTCATGACAAGACCGAAGTAGCCCAATCTTTCAAGAAATTTGCCAAGAGAGCACAAAATGAATTTGAAGTGAAGATCAAGAAGATTAGAAGTGACAATGGAAAAGAGTTTGACAACACAAACATTGAAGTATATTGTGATGAAGTTGGCATCAAGCATGAAGTCTCATCCACCTATACCCCTCAACAAAATGGTGTAGTTGAAAGGAAGAACCGGACGTTGATCACCCTTGCAAGGACTATGCTTGATGAGTACAACACACCGGAGAGGTTTTGGGCGGAGGCAATCAACACCGCATGCTATGCATCCAACCGCCTATTCCCTCACCGGTTGCTAAAGAAGACCCCCTATGAGCTACTCATTGGCAAGAGGCCGGACGTCTCCTACTTCCGGGTGTTTGGTTGCAAATGCTACATCTACAAGAAGCGGCAACACCTAGGGAAGTTTCAAAGACGTTGTGATATTGGTTTTCTTGTTGGTTACTCATTGAAGTCCAAAGCATATAGAGTATTCAACAATGCCACCGGCCTTGTTGAAGAAACATATGATGTGGAGTTCGATGAAACTAACGGCTCTCAAGGAGAGCATGAGAATCTTGATGATGTAGGTGATGAACCCTTGAGGAAGGCCATGAAGAACATGCCAACCGGAGACATCAAGCCAAAAGATGATGGTGATGATGTGCAAGTGATCGATCAAGCATCTTCATCAAATGTGCCTCAAGATGATGAAGATAAAGATGGGGTGGATCCACATGAAGACACCCACATCACACAAGAAGAAATTGAGGCACAAGCACAAGATGTTGATGCTCCACAACCTCCTCCTCAAGTGGTTGATAGAAGAACCACTCCACTTCTACAAGCACATCCTCAAGATCTCATAATAGGGAGTCCTTCAAGGGGGATAATGACTCGCAAACAAAGGCATGCTCAATTCATTGAACATCACTCGTTTGTCTCTTGTATTGAGCCTACTAGCATAGAGGAAGCTCTTCAAGATCCGGATTGGGTGAATGCCATGCATGAAGAACTCAACAACTTCACCCGCAATCAAGTTTGGACACTTGAAGAGAAGCCAAAAGGAGCAAGAGTCATAGGCACCAAGTGGGTGTTCCGCAACAAACAAGATGACAAGGGTAACATTGTGAGAAACAAGGCAAGGCTCGTGGCAAAAGGGTTCTCCCAAGTTGAAGGCTCGGATTTTGGGGAGACTTTTGCCCCGGTTGCAAGATTAGAGGCCATTCGTATCCTACTTGCATATGCATCTAATCACAATCTAAAACTCTTTCAAATGGATGTGAAAAGCGCATTTTTAAATGGCTTCATAAATGAACTTGTCTATGTTTCGCAACCACCGGGTTTTGAAGACCCTAGATATCCAAACTATGTTTACAGGTTGTCCAAGGCGCTATATGGCTTGAAGCAAGCCCCACGGGCTTGGTATGAGCGCCTCCGTGACTTCCTCATCAACAAGGGCTTCAAAATCGGCTTGGTTGATACCACACTGTTCACCAAGAAGCACAAAGGGTATATCTTCATTTGTCAAGTTTATGTTGATGATATTATCTTTGGTTCGACTAATGAAGATTTTTGCAAGGAATTTGGTGATATGATGTCCAAGGAGTTTGAGATGTCCATGATTGGTGAGCTCACATTCTTCCTCGGCTTTCAAGTCAAGCAAATGAGGGAGGGGACATTCGTGTCGCAAGAGAAGTACACGAAGGACCTCCTCAAGCGCTTCAAGATGGAAGAATGCAAGCCCATCAAGACCCCCATGCCTACCAATGGACATCTCGACCTTGATGAGGGAGGTAAATCGGTTGACCAAACTCTCTATCGTTCTATGATCGGTAGCTTGTTGTACATGACCACATCTAGGCCCGACATCATGTTTAGTGTGTGTATGTGTGCGCGCTTTCAAGCTAATCCTAAGGAACCTCACTTAGTTGCGGTAAAAAGAATCCTTAGGTACATAAAGCACACCCCGACAATTGGCCTTTGGTATCCCAAAGGAGCTAACTTTACTCTTGTCGGCTATTCCGATTCGGATTATGCCAGTTGCAAGATTGACCGGAAAAGCACATCCGGAGGATGCCATTTGCTTGGAAGATCTCTAGTTTCTTGGTTCTCCAAGAAACAAAATAGTGTTGCCTTGTCAACAATCGAAGCGGAATACATTGCCGCGGGTGCTTGTTGTGCACAAATTCTTTATATGAAGCAAACCCTACTTGATTATGGAATCAACTTAAAAAGGGTGCCTTTGTTGTGTGACAACGAGAGTGCGGTAAAACTTGCCAATAACCCAGTTCAACACTCCCGCACAAAGCACATTGACATCCGCCATCACTTCCTTAGAGATCATGTTGCCAAGGGTGACATTTCCTTTGAGGGAGTGAGAACGGATGATAACTTGGCAGACATTTTCACTAAACCATTGGATGAAGCACGCTTTTGTACTCTAAGAAATGAACTTAATTGCCTTGATGTAAGCAACTTCACTAAAAGATGATCTTGTGTTGTCATGTGCATTGCATTGTAACATAAAACATGTCTAACATTGAATTGCACGTAGGGCTTGTCTAACTCGGTTAAGATAACCGCCTAAAAGCGTGTGAAGAAGCTTACCCGAGGAAAAACTTGACATCAACTAGTTTAATTTACGTGAATTTGCATTGCATATTGCATGGTTGTTGTTTTGTCGTTTTGTTCATGGATTTCAATTGTCTATCTTCATAAAATTCACATATGCCTAAGGCAAAATATTTGAAAAATTGAGGGTTTGAGAGAGGGCATCTCATACTAGTTCCAACTGGTGTTTATTTGACTCTTATTGGGGTTGGAACTTAGTTGGGAAAAGTTGGCGTGAAGAATTTTGGAAGAAAACAGGTTTTAGGGCGTCGGACCGAGGCGTCGGACGCTGATCTTCCCAGCGTCGGACCAATTTCCTCGGTCCGACGGTCCCTTTCCCTGTTATCCGAGGCGTCGGACGCCGGATTTCACAGCGTCGGACTATCTACCTCAGTCCGACGGTGGATGGCAAAGCCGAAGGAAGCGTCGGACGCAGCGTTGGACCGGGAATTTTCAGGCGTCGGACTTTTGGGTAAGGGTGTTCACGCCGTGTCGCGCCGCGTTCACGCCGCGTTCACGGCGTCGGACCGAAAGTATTGGTCCGAAGACGTGCGTCGGACTAAGTCTGACGGCCACCGGAGCTTACTGGAAGCGTCGGACTCTGCGGTGTGTTGGTCCGACGCTTGCACAGTAATGGTCCGACGGTCGATTTGAAGGCGCAGATCAGTTCTTTTCTTCCTCTGTCGCGTGGGGCCCATCTGCCAGTGCTCCTCTTCGTCCTCGCCCGAGCCGCTCGCCGCGCCGCGCCCGTACGCCCTAACCCTAGCCCGCCGCCGCCGCGCCGCGCCCTAACCCTCCGCCGCCAGCTCGCCCACGCCCTCGCCGCCGGCAGCCAACCTTTCCCGCGCGTGCGGGTCGCCCCCCTCTTCTTCCACGCGCGCGTCCGCGCGCTGCTGCAATCGCAGCGCCACCGCCGCTCCGCCGAACCGCCACGGCGCATCTCCGCCGCCCTCCTGCTCGAGCTGTCCGTGCTCTCGCCATCGGCGACAGCGCTCTTCACGCCGGCGTTCTTGCTGTGATTGATTTCTTCGTCTCCTTCTTGTTGGTGGTGGTGAGTTCCTCACCTCTGCCCTCCAGGTGCTCGATCTTTTGTTCCTTAAGGTGTCTTTTCTCTGTTTGTTAACCCTAGGGTTCTCTTGTCCCCTTCAGGTGACTTCTAGGGTTATCAAGTTCACCTTGAGCGTCCCCAGAGCAGGCCCTCTGCCTCTGTGACCTTGGTCTTGGTGATCTAGCCGTGTCTCGTCGTTGGTGCCCCGTGTTGACAGAGGATCTTACCTTTTCACAGGTCTTCTCGCAGGTTTCTTGCTATTCCCTTCTTATCTCATTATGCTTGCTTCCTAGGATTACTCATCTCTAGATTATATATGCTTATGTATCCCTGTCTATCTCTCTCTTGCAGCTGTCGTGGTCAGAGAGTTTGGCAGTGCGTCAGTGAATCCGGGGCCAAGCTCGCGGATACGGAACGAGGCCAAGCCTCTGAGTGTCAGCTAGCAGCTTCAGAGAGACAGTGACAGTTGGCAGAGATGGTTCGTTGCAAGCAGGTCAGCCGCAGTCAGGGAGGCACAGGTGGAGACGAGAGGCCTCCACCTCGTCCACCTTTGGACAAGGGGTAGGCCCCTCTCGTCGAAAGCAGCAAGAAAAGAAAGAGGCTTTCAGCAGAGCAGAGGCAGGCCATC
Organism: Eremochloa ophiuroides; assembly: GCA_038502445.1. Classification (NCBI taxonomy): domain Eukaryota; kingdom Viridiplantae; phylum Streptophyta; class Magnoliopsida; order Poales; family Poaceae; genus Eremochloa; species Eremochloa ophiuroides. The sequence continues at coordinate 38,098,927 of JAHLJS010000006.1, read as the reverse complement.
AGGGTAGCACAGGTTGTAGAGGAGGCAGAGCGTGGCAGGGGTATACACATTGGAGGCATCTCTGTCAGTTTGTCGGGCAGAGATGAGACCGAGGAGCAGCCGCAGTCTCAGAGGCAGCCGGAGACTGAGTCAGCACAGCTAGTGGTGGCAGAGCCGAGGCAGCCAGAGCAGCAGGATGCAGTTACTTAGGGGGAGCAGGCCCAGGCCCCACCTCTTCGTCGCTCGGGCCGCACTCGAGCTTCGGTGCCACCCCGGCCCGCTAGTCAGAGGCGCGGCGACCGAGTTCCCAGGGTGCCTGCTACCTCCGAGCCTCAGCCGGTGCCTGAGCCGGATGTTCACTTGGACTTGCAGAGGATCTCTGCAGCCTGAGTCAGAGAGCTCCGGCTGTCATCGCTTTCCAGCTGGTTTCCGGATCAGAGAGATCCCAGAGCTTCTGAGTGCTGGTACACTACTCTTCACGAGGATTTCTTCACCGCCCTCATGGCCACAGGAGTTGGACTGCGACAGCACAGAGTATGTCCCCTAGAGGACATAGTCCAGGCAGCAGGAGAGGAGATCAGGCCTTATCTGACATACCTGCCTGGACTTGCGGAGCTTCTTGGCCGATCAGGCCGATACGTGGAGTCGTGGGTCCGAGAGTTCTATGCTTCCCTATGGATCGACCCTGACCACGAGTACTTGCAGTACACCTTCGGCGGAGAGCCATACCGGCTCTACGCGAAGGCTCTGCGAGAGCTGCTTGGAGTGCCAGAGTCAGCTACCAGGTTGCACAGCATTTGCTATGCCACGACAGATCCGCCGAGGAGGGCTCACGGAGGACTGGCACCTGGTACTGCTCATATAGCAGCATGCTTTCGACCACCGTTCGGAGACGGCTCCCGCAGGACACCTTCGGAGCTTCGTCCCGTCGTTCGTCTCTTGAACGACGTGATGTGGTGTACTCTTTTACCGCGGGAGGGGTACAAGGAGGGTTTGACACACCTACAGCTATGGCTCCTTAGTGCCCTGGTCCAGCAGTCCGAGTTTGACATTGCCGATCTAATTATCAGTGAGATGGAGGACACCATAGCAGAGGGCATCAGGTCTCGGCGACAACTCCCCTACGCTCATTGGATCTCACACATCCTTGAGCGGAGGTTGCACCGGATTTGGACAGGCATCTCTCGTGAGTTGCGCCAGACTGAGACAGAGTTTCCAGTATATCGGATGACCTCTCTGATTGACGGACGCCGTGGCAGCCGAGCTTTACACAGAGTACAGCGCCGTCAGACTTCAGGGGCAGACATGGCAGACGTTCAGCAGCAGGACGAGGCTATGAGGCACGTTGCCCATAGCGAGCTTGAGCAGTTACTTGCAGACGACGACCCCGTCGACACCTCCTCGTCCAGCTCTGACAGGGACTACCGGGCCATCCCTTCACGTCCACGAGCTCACGACTCGGAGGCCGGTGGGTCCAGCTCCGCTCCTCAGACTTCACAGACAGACCCTGCACTGCTTGCTATTCTTCAGACCTTACAGCAGACACAGCAGAGACAGGCAGAGGAGCAGTCCCGGTTTGCCAGGGAGCAGGCTGCAGCTCTCACTCAGATTCAGCTTCGGCAGGATCAGTTCCAGCAGCAGATGCTCCAGATGCAGCTCCAGAGCCAGCAGATACAGTTACAGACCTTTGGGTTTATGGAGCACATCATCAGGCACACCGGAGCCCCGCTGTTCCTAGCCACTGCCTCTCCAGTCCAGCAGGTTGGACCGGCAGCCACTGCAGCCCAAGTGACTCCAGCGATACAGTCTGGTGGACTTCAGAGTCAGGGCACAGCTTCTCTACCGAGCCGGTTTGTCACACCTACTCAGCAGACTCAGTAGTGGTTTGCCACGCCAGGCACTCAGGGGTTCACTCCGATCCACACCGGTTTCACACCTGACCTAGGTGGCCCCTCAGTGTCCAGGAGCTTGGGTGCTACTTTCAGTGAGATCACAGGCATTCCCACACCTCCTGAGTTCAGATTGCCTGTTACCACCACCACAGCTCCACCTGCCACTGGGACTACAGAGACACTACCGTCGTCAGTCGCCTCTTCAGAGCCTCTCCCGACTTCAGCAGGGCCTGCGACAGTAGTAGTCACAGCGGCAGCTACAGAGACAGCTCAGCAGACCCGGACCGCTTCTCCTTCACGTGCTCCGACAGAGGGTCAGGCTGTTCAGAGCTCCGAGTCCGAGGAAGACCCTTCTCAGTTTGAGCTTCGACCTCACTCCTCCGACCGCGACGCTGCAGCTTCTTCTCCTCCTCCTGAGTCTTAGGTCTTTGGTGCTTGATGCCAAAGGGGGAGAGAGCATAGATTTAGGGGGAGCGCGTGAGAGGGTTTTGATTCTTTTGTTCTTTTGGTTGTGACATTATCATGCATTATGTTTATTTTCATGTTTGAGACTTGCTTGTGACATGTGATTGAGCTTCATGATTATTTATATATTGTGTCACTTGATTCTCTTTTGGTTACGCTCTTGTCTTAGCTTCCGCACTTCACTCCGATCTTGAGCGTATCGTTTGGTACTTGTGCTTATTTCATATCTTATATGTACCTTGTGGTCTTGATTTGTATAAGCATGCCTAACCCTTTTGTTCTTATTGTCACATGCTTATATGAATCAAACCTTTAAAAACCTCATTCCTTCTAAATCTATTTGAGGTTGTTGTCATCAATCACCAAAAAGGGGGAGATTGAAGCATCTAGGCCCTAGTGGTTTCGGTGATTAATGACAACAAGACGATTATTATGACTAACGTGTGTTTTGCAGGATAACCTAGAGGTTAGGTCATAATAACATATAGGTTCAAGTCCCTAGCGATGGAAATCGATTCGGTTTTCAAAGGATGGAAGACAAGACGGTGATAGGCTAGTGCTAAGTGTCGTTTGGAGTTGAGAGACACTTGGCGTAGTCTTAGGTTTTGTTTTTTTTCTCTTTGACCGTACTATTAAGAGGGGTTTGGATGGGTAGCTTGACTTAGAGCAAGATTAGAGAGTGTAGATGTGATGCACACTTGTCCAACATAGCTCTAGACAGCCCAGGGATACTCTTGAGAGAGAGAGGATCAAACTTCGTTTTGGAAAGTTTTCGATTCGGCGAAGTTTTGATCGAATTAGAGGCGTCGGACTCTACCTAGTATGGGCGTCGGACCAATAGCTAGAGTCCGACGACACGTGGCAGCCCCTGGACGAGTTTCAGCGTGCCAGGGAGCGTCGGACCCTGGCTGGATGGGCGTCGGACCATTTGCCAGAGTCCGACGGTGCCTCTAGGTATTTGAGCGAGCGTCGGACCGTCGCGAGTGGGAGCGTCGGACTAATGTCTATTAGCGTCCGACGCTTCCAGAGAGGTTCCCAGAGCGAGTTTGAGCGTCGGACTTGGTCCGACGGTGTGCGTCGGACCATTGCTCCGTGTACTAGCCGTTGAGAGGCACTGTACCCGCAGTTCAGGAGCGTCGGACCATCGAGTTCGGTCCGACGCCCCTCTGTCACAGTTCTGGGCACAGTGTTTGTGTGAGAGTCGGACCGTGGCGTTTGGTCCGACGGTTGAGCCTCGGCAGAGTCCGACGGTTCGCAGGAAAGTGAGAAACGGCTAGTTTTGGAGAGGGTGAGTATTTATACTCCACCAAAGCGTCCATTCTACTTCTCTTGCCATTTCTAACAACTGAAGGAACCATTGTTGATCTTGTGAGAGAGCAAGAGCCCTAGAGATTAGTGTGAACTCCATTGCTTGTGAGCTTCTTCCCTAGAGAGATCAAGAGTGACTTGTGTGCATCCATCACCCTCTTTGGCCTTGTTCTTGGTCAAGTGAGAGTCTAAGCTTGTTACTCTTGGTGATCGGCATCACCTAGACGGTTTGGTGGCGATCGGTGGCTTGGTGACCGCTTGGAGAGCTTGTGGGCGGCCCAAGTCGAAGTTGTGAGCGGTTGTGGGCGATCCACCGCGCCGGAGTGGCAAAGGATCAGCCCGTAGAGAGCACTTGGTCTTTGCGAAGATCAAGGGGGAGCTACACCCTTGCGTGGGTGCTCCAACGAGGACTAGTGGGGAGTGCCGACTCTCCGATACCTCGGGAAAAATCGGATTTGTCTTTCTAACCTTTTATATACCCGCATTTCCTTTGTGTTCACTACTTTCCTAGAGTAGCATACTTGTGATAGGACTTGGCTCTAGGTTGCATAACTTGTTTTAGGAATAGAATTGTCACAAGCACTTGTGGGGTGACATTGGGCAAATTGCGATAGGTTGAATTGTGTTTCGAAAAATTATTAGTTGCCCAATTCACCCCCCTCTTGGGCATCCTTGATCCTTTTAATGTACTAGTATGCTAGTTTACTTCATGTTTTCCTTGATGTTATACACAAATACACAAGCTACAAGCCTATAGGTGAAAACACGTACATCATATTTACCTTTCAGTTGTCACCACTTCAAAATGCTGATATCATTTACACAATGTTTTCCTTCGAAATACAACCTCAGCACACATATGAACATCTTTTATCAGTAACCCTCACCGTGCTTTATCTTTGTCATCCTTGTTTCTAGTCCTTGAAATCCGATCATAAACCCTTTGTTTATGCGACTTAAATTTATTTGTAAAGTATTTAATCTATTTAAAATGCTACTCTTATAAATTAAGCACTTAAAACTTCAAAAGTCTATATTTATTTAATCGTAGCTTCATTCTAGTTAGTTTTTGCACTTACACGATCATAGGATCATACCCTCGTGTTAGAATCGTTTTTATATTATTTTGAAATGTTTGATGTACTGTTTTTAGGGTCATTTTCGGATGCTTGTATTGATTGCTCGTATCATTAGAAGTGAAGCTTCGCGAGGATGATCCAGAAGAAAAGTCAGAAGGTTTGGATAGCAAGCATTTGGAGGCAAGTGTAACATGAGTTCCCTTGTTACCTAATAATCATTTAATCACCTTTTCATATGTATGTGTCTAATATGATAAACCCATAAGGACTTTACCTAGAACTATTGATATCTTGTATCTTTGTTACCTATAGGTTTTTGCATATGGGTATAGTTGCTTAGTTTGCTTTCACCTATTATAAAGATCTATAATATTGATTAATGGTTTATGCAACTATGGATGAAAGATGCTTTTAAGCAACATGGGCAGAAGAGGGCTTGAGCATTGAGCATTTTTGGTCGCTCTAGTTTGCCCTCCATATGCACCTGAATCTTAAAGCGGCCACCCAGGATTTACCGTACAACCATGAGGACTACATGGCTCTGGTCTTAGATGAGTAACTAGATCTTCTCTAGCTCGTTAGTAGTTACCGAAAGGCACTAGAGGGGGGCCTAGGTTCAAGAATGGGTCCCGAGCCCGTCAAGATGTGTGCTGAGCTGCGGTCACAAGGTGTGCCAATCTTGAAGGGGGCCTTCATTCGCCTAACTGCTAAAACCTTGTGTCTACTAACTTGTTAGAGTGACTAGTGAAAGGCTTCGTAGTGGTTCCCTTCCTGCTCACTGCATGGTGAAAGTGTACACACTGTTTGATCAAACTGATATATCAGCCGTGCTCACGGACACAAGCGGCCTGGATCTTTTTTGAGACAGATGGTTTTATGGATGGTTCGGGGTGATGAATTAATCTCGATGATAATTATTATACTCTCACATGGGGTGGTAAGCATAACTTAGTTACATAGACTCTTAATAAGTAAAATATGACCAACTAAAAGCGCTTATTGCAGTTCAACCGTGTCAGCCTTTTGAGCCTTACATCCCCTCATGTTATACTTGCTGAGCATGGTGAGCTGACGCTTGTGGTTGTCACTAATAAAAATCCCGGATGGGTACCAGATGGTGGTTCAACTAAGGTGCTTCCATGAGCTATTCCAAGAGTATAAGGCAAGTGCACCCCTAGTCAACCGTCCATGTGGAGATGGGTGACCCGAAGATAGAAGATGAAGACTAGTTTCCATTGTGCTTTGATATATTTGTAAGCCTTGATGTAAATATGTTTCGCTATGTAATAAAGCATTGCTTCTGGTTCACCATATTTGTCGCTATATGTGTTGTGTGGATATCTTGGGCACACACATATAGTTAACGCTTGGTATTCTTTGGAAAACCAAGTGTTACAATATAGGAGGATGTTATGTAGGATTTGACGATTAAATTTGGGCGATAAAGGCCGCCAACAACTGACTAAATTGGTCTTTGAGAGCTTGGAGTCCACGCCACCTTGCTTCGTGTACTTAGTCTATAGACCAGGCTAGGGCCCACCTATAGGAGTCAACTCGATTGGGAACAACTTGGGTCCTGTATTGACGAATTCAAATGCTTTGCTAGTGCTCATGATGCGCTTCTTAGGATGGGTGTTTTCATCTTGTTTACGGGATTGACAAGATCTATAAAGTTAATCCTTCTCAAAGGTGACATCTTTCAAGCCTCTAAGTAGATTACGCTTTACCAATTTGTTCAATTGTTTCATTCCAATATGACCAAGCCTTCTATGCTAAAGCCAACCCATAGTAGACTCAGTGAACAAGCATGTTGACAATTGAGTTTCACTAGCATTGAAATTAACCAAGTAGAGGTTCTCATATCTAAATCCTTTGAATATCAAGTTAGAACCATCTACACTTATGATCTCTACATCATCCGCACCAAATATGCATTTAAATCCAGGATCACACAATTAAGCTATGGACAATGGATTAAGTTCAAGCTTTCTACTAGCAGCACATTGGAAATGTTCATGTCATTGGATATAGAATCTTACCAAGCCCTGTCACTTTGCCTTTGCCATCGTCACCTAATGTAATCTCATCATAATCATCATTGCCACTTGAGTTGATAGAATTGAACATTCATGCATCACTGGTCATGTGTTGAGTACACTCACTATCAAGAACCCAATGTCTTCCTCCGGCTTTATAGTTTACCCACAAAAGAAAATCAATTCTTTCTAAGTACCCAAACTTGCTTGGGTCCTCCAAGGTTCGTGACCAACCTCTTTGGCACCAAAATTCCTTCTTCTTTGGGCCAACAATGGGAGTACCAATGAACTTTGCCTTTACACCATTAATATCCTTTATAAGCAAATAAATAGAATCAAAACGAAACGAGGATACATTAGCATTGTACTTGTTTTTGGTCTTGGTCTTGAAGTATGGCTCTAAGTGCACGACTTGATTGCATCTATTGCAATAACTACCATCATCTGTAACAGAACTACTAGTCTTGTGAGGTGCAAAGGCCACCTTGCCTTTCTTGGGGGTATAACTCAATAGCTCCTTGAAGAGAGAAAGCCTTTGGTTCCCCAAACACTTAAGCAAGCGGGCCTCGCCACTATAGGCCATGACTAAAGCGTGAGTGAGCTCATCCACCTCTCTCTTGAGAGTCTCATTCTGAACCATTAGTGAGGCATCATTACTAGTAGTGGAGATAGAAGTGGTGGATGATAAGCTAAAGAAGTGTGAGCGGGAGCAACAACAATAGGTTCATAGAATGATTCATTGATAGTGTCACATGTCACTTCCATCTCACATGTTTCAATAACCCCCTTCTCATCTTTTTCAAGAAGCAAGGGGTGAGCTTGTTTAAGCTTGGTGTGACCTTTGCTAAGCTTCTCATGGGCTTCCACTAGCCTCTAATGAGTTGCATTGAGCTCATCAAAGTTTTGCTCAAGAGTTTTTATCCTCTTTAGAAATTCTTTGCACTTCTTGTTTTTCTTGTCTATGAAAGATTAGCTTGCTCAAGCATGTCCATAAGTTGCTCACTTGACATCCCCTCCTCACCACTATAACACTCACTGTCACTATCATCATCATCATCATCACTCACATCATATTTTATCTTGTAGTGCTTGGCCATGAAGCATGATGGAGTATCAAATAGTGAAGGCTTATTGTTGATAGCTATGCTTGCATGCCCCTTCTTTGGCATGTTATGATCATCACTTGAGTCATCTTCATTGGAAGAAGCATCACTATCCCAAGTGACAATATACGAGCCTCCCTTCTTCTTTAATGACACATTCTTCTCCTTCTTTTGTTTCTTCTCCCTCTTCTCTTCTTTTATCACTAGTGTATTGATCCTCAGTCATCACATCATCAGGAACCTCATTTGGGGATACATCCTTCAAGCCTCCTCTATGTAGGCACATAAAGAACTTTTGGATGAAGTCCTCATCCTTGACCTCCTCACCCAATCCCTTGAGACCATTCAAAATTACTTGTAATCTATAGAACATCTCTGTAATGGACTCATCTTCCTTCATCTTGAAATTGTTGAGCTTGTCCTTGAGCATGTACAACTTGGCATTCTTCACGGTTGTGATGCCCTCTTTTTTTTTCCAAACTTCACTAGTCTTCTCAAGATCTTTGATTTACTCAAACACCTTTGCAACAACGCCATATTGCATATGGTGTTGAGAGCCATTGTGTTGCATTGCTTGTTGACTCTATCTTGATCGGTGGGGTTGTTTGGAATGAGGACGGCAATTTCATTCTCCACCACATCCCATACCTTGTCATTGATTGAACCAAGGTACATTTCATCTTTCTCTTCCAATAATCGAAAGAGATGGTGCCATCAAAGAATGGTGGTTTGCCGCCAACATGGTTGAATATAACTTGAGCCAAGCCTTGTAAAAATGGTGACTACGGCTCTGAAACCAATTGAAAGGTCCTAAATGGCTAAATGGAGTGAATAGCCCAAATAAAATTTCAACAAATTACTGGAACAAAGTGATTAGTATAATAAATGGCGTAAAGCAAGTTTAGCCTAGCTCTAGTGATTGTGTTGCAAGCCACGTATCCAACAATTTTAGTCAATTATAATCTCTATGGTACATAAAGGCTATGTCTCTAAGCTAAACTAGTGAGATAGTGACAGAGCTAAACAAGCTACTATCTACAACAACTACCACTACACAAAAATAAATCAAATGTAAATACAAGAGCGGTAGAGCATTATACCGATGTCGGGCAAGAGATGAAGACCAATATCAACAAGAATCACCAAGATATCCAATGAACCAATGGAGACAAGATGATACGATGATTTTCTCCCGAGGTTCACTTGCTTGTCTGTAAGATAGTTCCCATTGTGTCGACCAACACTCCGTGGTCGTGGCTAATATGTGTTTCGCAAACCTAGCCCAACACTTTGGGCGCCACAAGAACCTACCGTCGAGTGAGGTAATTAAATCACACGAGCAATTTACTAGAACTACCTTCGGCTCTTCACCGAGGATGGAGCAAGACCCTTCACAAATCAATTGGAGCCAACCATGAACAATACCCACCTCGTGTCGAACCTCCTTCGCTGCTCCAAGTCATCTAGGCGGTGGCAACCACCAAGAGTAATAAGAAAACCAGCAGCAAACACGATCATAAGCGCCACAAGATGCAATGTCACAAGCAAATGCACTTGGATGCACTTAATCTCACTTTGAATTAGCAATTATGCAAGAGAGGAGTGGGAGGGCATGTGCATAACACAAAGGGATGTTAGCAATGTCAAAGTACCAAGAGAGTCACCCCATGCTGATCAATTTGCTTACATACTCACCCCTTCAAAGAGCTAGTCGTTAGGCTCTATGCACGCTGCATTCGGTCGATGTCAAGCGTCCACATGTCGATCCTTTTCAACGAGTGCTGCCCGATCCCAAAGATCAAATTTCATCGCACGTGCGTTCATTTTGCATTAGAAGCGTCTGTTCCACACTAGCAGTGCATCTGATCGACGTCTAGAGAGCTCCCGAGAGTGCCAAATCTTGACTGGATGCGTCTGGTCTTGCCTGGCCAGACACACCAGCATCCATTCGATCACTGAAGCTGTGCTCGCTTGCTATGACCGGACATGATGGAGACACTATTCATGCATCTGGTCCAGTGTCTGGCCAAAGCCACCTACAACCGAAGTAGGGTACGCCACCGGACGCGTCCGATCCATCGTGACCAGTGTCTGGTCTAGCATCCGGTCAATGCAAATCAGCACCTTCACATCCATTTCTTCAACCATTGCTTTCATGGGGCAACTCCAAAAAATGTGCATCACTTAGGAACAAGATTTGGCATTTTATAAAGGTTTTTTCAAGGGTTAATTGTTAGCACACTAGGTCCTAATGCATATGTAAGTATGTGTATTCACTATGAGATCACCCTTCTTAATAGTTTGTGCGAAGTGCAACACATCGGGTCATCCTAGCAAGAATTGTTTCAGATCTAATGGATGCCTTCACTTAAATCTTGTATTAAAGTTGTTAATGTTTTGTTATCATGGTTTAAGGTTGGAGAACATGACAAAATCAACCAACGAAGTTGGACAAATGAGAAAAGAAACAAGGCACTAGGCCTGGTTACCATGTACCCAAGTCTTGCACATTTTAAGCCATAGGGCAACATGTCACTGCACATTTACACAAGAGTACACATGACATGGCCAGTAGGCAGTTGCCCACAGTATTGACATCACAGAGTTGCCAGACAAAAACTCGCTGAATGGTTTTCCTCTAATAGGTCTAATAAAGAGCAAACCCAAAATACTGGCTACCAACTTCAAACTAAATCACTAGCAGATTATATAAAACGGTATGCACAGCACATTTTATACTAGTGTTACCCTTTTGGGGCATATAGAATAATGCAAGCGAGCAGCCACGTGTTCACGACAAGTCCAATATGATAGGTATCAAGATCCAAATTTTCACCGGTCAAGATCTGTTGTCTGCATGGATTGATGCCCGTGCAACATGATGAGGTGCTGGAGCTCTCTCGTTAATTAGAATTTGTTCTGGAAAGTCCACTCTTATTGATCTGAACTGATAGTGCTGCAGATGCCAAATAAAAGAATAAGTAAACTGAAAATATATGTTGCACGATAACAATTATAGGTCACTTGTTATACCGGTCATTACATTATAAACATAACTGACGCACAAAATCTAGGCAACCAGTAAATATCAATCTTTTCAGTAACCATGAACTTCTTGATCTGATTATAACATAATATTTTAGTGTAGCACATTAAGGTTTTACTTGAAGAGAAAAGTCTAAATTACTCTCTGCAAGCTGTCCTCATAACCCCCAAACTAACGTTTTATTCAATTTACTCCCCTAACTATTTAATTGCCTCGTAACATTATTTGTATTTTTGTACATGTACTAATTGAGTTTCAATTTCAAATCTTGTGAGATGATGGTGGATAAATATGTTATGTTAATAAAATAAAATACGAATTATTCATCATTTTCTTTCGTATGATTTTGTATCTCTAGTGTTAACTTATTATTAATGTCCTGACCATTGTGATATCCTAACCCATTGAAATAATGATGAAAATTGTATGAAGTATTTTTAACATGAGCTATGATGTTCTTTGTAACCTCACGAATCTGAAGTTAAAACTATGTATGTGGAGAACAAAATAACCTTGCTAAGCATAAATTAGACTAACTGAAATAGTTGGGTTAATAAATCGAACCAAATGTTAGTTCAGTAGGTTATCTGGAGATAGGCAAACCAAATATTAATTCTGGGGATTGTGTAGATAATGACTATATTAACAAGATTAGGTTTCACATTTTTGTAGGCTTTTAGGAGATGCATTTCTACGCACAGTAAAGAAAAGACTGATGGTCGAGTGAAGTTGTTAGTCTTTTATTCAATGCCTTTAATGGTGATGGCAGAAACATATACTAATAATTCATCATTTTGTTTGATATAGTCCAATGGCCCAACTCTTCCCATTGCTTTCCTATATTGGTCTGTAAAAAAAGCATAGGCCAGGAGTTGATTAGAGGTAATAACATACCAACTGTTACCAGAAAAGCTTTTGCATTAGAGATTGCAGATGTAAGGGCATTATTGGAGAATACAAGTAATATCCATAAATTGAGATCAGTGATTTTTGTAATTCATAACCCGTACGCAAGGGGGAAAATGTACCTAAATGATATAATGCGCTAAGTGTACCAGTGACGATAGGCTATTTACCTTGTCTTTAAATGATGCATCAAGGATTCTGTAGTATGGTTCAAATAATACCACCCGATCACCCTCTTTAATCTATAACAGATAAAACCTACATTAGCATGTATTGCAGCTAGTACAGAAGATAATAAGATACATTTATCTCAAAATGTATTTGCTAAGGCATAAGTTGCAAACTATCGCTAAAACAAATAAAAAGTAGACATATATCTAGCAAATGTTATATTTAATGTTAATAATTTGTCAGTTCTGGATAGACCACCTTCACTGCTGCCATAGGCTCAATTTGTGGATGGTAATCGTGCTCCAAATGGTCCATGCACCAAGTGCGATGAGGGTGTTCAACCCTTTTCTTCTATCACCATCTACAGAAGCTTCTGATTTCATCCACCAGTCCTCCCAAGAGAGTTCTGTTGCTTGTGGGGTGAGAATAGAGTCCAACACGATGCAAAAGAGAATACCAAAATTGTCTCGCAAACACACAACCAATGAGAAGGTGCTGAATGTCCTCATCTTCTTGGTCACACAATGGGCATTTGCTTGGATGGGGAAGGCCGCGTCGGGCCAACCAATCTGCTGTCCAGCAGCGATTATGCGCAACCGTCCACAAAAAGAACCGACACTTTTTAGGGGCCCAAGTTTTCCAAATATGTTCGGAAGGACCAAAGCTAACAGCACCCTAAAAACGAGCATCATAGGCTGACTTTGTTGTGTATTCTCCTGATGTTGAGAGCCTCCAGATATGCTTATCAAGAATGCCTTCCTGCAGCACCACTACTGCTAGAGTATCCCACAACTCTAGGTATTCTTTCAAACCATCCAGGGATATTTCCCCTTGGATACCTTCCAGCCATTTTTCATTATTCAGAGCATCCATAACCGTGCGTCTGTTCGCTCTTCGCTTAGACACAAGGGCAGAAACTTGGGGTGCCAAATCTAGAATGCTTCTGCCATTCAGCCACTTATCTTTCCAGAATAAGGTATTGGATCCATCTCCAATTTCAGTAAATATGGCCACAGACAGCAGGGCTTCCACTTCCTTGCAAACCTGAAGAGGTAGGTCTGCCCAAAGCCGACTAGATTCAGATTTCTTGAGCCACGGCCATCTTGCTCTTAGGGCATATCCCAAAGATTTCAAGTCCGAAATGCCAAGTCCCCCAAGTTCCTTGGAACGACAAACTTTGGGCCAAGCAATGAGACAATGTCCTCCATTTGTTTCCCTCCGTCCTCTCCACACAAAGTCTCTCCTAATTCTATCAATGGCCTTTATTGCCCAAGGCGGCAGATCAATCGCCATGGCCAGATATATCAGCATTGCTGTCAAGACATATTGTACCGGACAGCCCTTCCGGCCCATGTCATTAGGTCAGCCTTCCATCCTGGTAGTTGACTCCTTCCACCTCACAAAAAAAATTTAACATTTCAACAAAATTGAAACAATTTTAGGAGATGTGAGGAATAGACTGCTCAGAATGGCTCTGGGCTATTAAAGTTGTGGACAAGCTTCGGAGAAGTTTTCTTTGGAGAGGCCACAAAGCTGCTGGTGGGGGTCATTGTCTTGTGGCTTGGGAAAAGGTCACCCGCCCCCCTGAACTTGGACTTGGAATTTCTGATCTCAAACATCTTGGCTGGGCACTAAGGATGAGGTGGGTTTGGCTGAAAAAAATTGAACCTCACCGCCCTTGGGCTGCCCTTCCAATTCAGATCCCGAACCAAGTTAATGTCTTCTTCTCTATGGCCGTTGTATCGGAGGTAGGCTACGGGAGTCACACGCTGTTCTAGACTGATCGTTGGATCCATGGACAGTGCATCGCTGATCTTGCACCTCGACTTCTAGAAGCCATCCCCAAGAGAAGGGTAAAACGACGTACTGTCCAGGAAGCCCTTACTGATCACAATTGGGTTTTGTATATCAAGGGAGCTGCCACGGTTGGTGTTTTAGTGGACTTCCTCCATCTCTGGGAAGTGTTGTACGACTTTGAATTAGAGCCTGATGTCGAAGATGTCCATATTTGGCGGCTATCAAATAGTGGGCAATACTCAGCCAAGTCTGCTTGTGTGGGTTCTTTCATGGGTTCTACACAGTTTGGACCGTATGAGAGGATTTGGAGAACTTGGGCACCGCCCAAATGCCGCTTTTTCCTTTAGTTGGTGGCCCATAATCGGTGTTGGACGGCGGATCGCCTGGCCTGACGTGGGCTGCCTCATCCTGAGCAGTGCCCTCTCTGTGATCAGGAAGATGAGACCATCAATCACCTTCTTGTCGCCTGTGTTTTTGCTAGGCAATTCTGGTATCTCTTCTTAAGGCAGGTCGGTCTCCATTCCTTGGCACCACAACCTTTAGACGGATCTTTTGACAGCTGGTGGGAACAAGCTATAGGAGCAACGAGCGGATTGATACAAAAGGTCTTAACTCTCTCTCATTGTGCTCGGGGAATGGACACTTTGGAACCATTGAAATCGTTGTGTTTTTGATGGCATTGTCCCCAGCCTTCGTGGTGCACTTACCCTCAGCTGTGGAGTCTAGCTGGGGCTAAGGTCCTGTCCTATTTGACAGCCCCTCTCCTTAGTGGTTAGCTTACTGTTATTCTTTTTTGGTCGTTTCCCTTTCAATTTCGGGCGTGAATGTAATTTCTGAATGGTGTAGTTTCTGTGTGGCGTGTGTTGTAGGGCTCTTGCCCCTTTCTTTCTTCTTCATTTAATGAAGCGCAGCTCACAGCATTTTCGAGAAAAAAAAAAGAATGTGGAGGATTTTGTGCCTATAGCTACATACATTAAGTTGAACTAGGAGATGATTGCAGCTTTATTGAGTTCAATTACGAGATGATTGCAGCTTTATAGAATGTTTTCTAAAAATGAACTCTACTTAGTCCAACCTCTTTATGCTGCTGGTGCGGCTTTCAAATTCAGAGATGTGAAGCCAATTTTTTTTCTTGCTCTTCTGAAACTTGGTGTTCCTTCTAGAGGTTTTGTGGATGATCATTTCACTCTAACAAGTTGCTGATATATTCTTGTCATGTCATGAGAAAAATGCAACAAATCTTCATCTCTTTTTAAACTGTGATAGCAAAAACTGTGACTGCCTACTCAGAAATTGTAGAACCCGGAGTCCAAAAATCCACTCTAATGGTGAGTGAACCACAATTCTATGAACCCACTTAAATTTTCATCACCACCTCATGTAAGAAGGTTCACAGGTAGGGGTGAAACCGAATCAGATACAGACAGATGCCATTTGTCCCATATCCCATATTCTGCCCCATATATTTTATCGGATATTAGATCTAGATACGGATCTGTTATAGTGTGTTAGAGTACTCAAGGGCCTATTGGGCCTGAGTTGGCGAGATAGCCCATTAGGGTTAATTAGAGATAAGGATTGCTTACTTAGGGGTCCAGTAAGACTTGTTTGTAAGTCAAGTAAACCTTTCTATATAAGGAGAGGAGATGTATCAATCTAATCAAACAAGAATTAAGAAGGAAATCCCTTTCCTCTTGCCCGGCCGTGGGCGAACGCCCCACGGCTGGCTCTCTCTCACCCTCGCAGCCCTAGTGGCCGCCGCTGTTAACAGCACCCGTGGGTACTGTAGCGCCAGCCAGCCACCGCTCTCTCAACTCTCTCCCTCGCAACCATGCAGCCCCCAACGACATCCATAACAGGATCATTGCGGATATTGATATGTATCTCATATACTTACTAAAAAAATATTAATTTGAGTATTCGCATTCGGATACGGTCGAATATCGAATATCCATATTGGGTTTATGTTCCGGGACGGATCAAGAAATATCCGTCCCGTTTTCATCCCTGTTTACAGGCATGGACTCTAAAAGCCTTATATGCTAGTTTAACCCACTCTACCCAAACAATGATGTGAGACTAACCCCCCCCCCCCCCCCCCCTACGCACTCGCATGATGAGTAAACCACACACTTACGTGAACCAGTACTTTCATCCCCACTACACATAGACGGTTTAAGCCGAAGTAGGAAACATGGATGTCATATATGTTGCTCCAACACACCCTCACGAAGCTTGGTGAGTCTAACCTCACAATGTCAACTCAACACATTGTAATACCCCGGCCTGTAGTAGTTGACCCATGTCGTTTGTGGGTTTAATAGCACCTAGGAACTTTAGGAGGATGAGGGCCAGCTTATGATCTTTTGTCATTCCAAACTAGCACCTCAGGGTTAACCCTTTTACACAAAGCAAGGACAGAAGTGTAAGAGAGGTGGCACATGCGGACTCGTTCCACGCACCGTTAGAAGACTTTGGACGCGAAACGAGCCCGCATACACGTGATACCTCTCTTATACTTTCGTCTTCAGTATGTGTAAAAGGGTTAACCCTCACCCTCCTATAGTTCCAATGTGGTATTAAACCCACCAACTACAACCATACATGGGCCAACTACTACAGGATATACTCATGGGCTGGGGTGTTACATTCACCCCCGCCTTGACGGTAGCCCACCACATATGCAACAGATGCCATAACTACCCCTCAGTAAACGGCTGTGCCATTGAACTCCTCCTTTTAATGTACAATACAACAAGCACACATCAGCGAGAGTGATGCTCTGTTCCCCCCAAAACCAAGAAGCAAAGCAAACCTATCATTAGTGATCAAGTATGGTGTACCCTCAAGCATCCAATGAAGCTGCTAACTGAGCTAATTGGGTTTCTAACAATTTATTAAAACTCAGTTATTTTTCATAGCGAAGAAGTTATGCATTTTAACATTTAGGTTATCCAAGATCATGTCGTTAAGAAACAACTTTCGGTATATATTTTCAATCATTTTGATTGCCCTTACACAACATCAAATTAAAAAAAATGTAGCTTAACCGCACTTTAATAAATCAATTTTCACACAATAAAGGTCTTTTTTTGGTTGGCAATTCGCAATAGGTGCTAGACAACAGACTTGCCAAAAGAGGGCTGCCCACCTAGATCATTGCCCTTTATGCGATCAAGGAGAGAATACAACATCTTTTAGTTTCAGGTGTGGTGGCAAGACATGTTTGGTTTAATTTATTAGCACCTCTGAACCTCGGTGATTGTGTTCCCAGGCAGCGGGAGCGCAGCTATGCTGAATGGTGGCGCAAAGTGATTAAGAAGGTGAAAAAGGAAAACAAGAAAGGTAAATTCCCTTATAATCTTGGGAGCTTGGATGATATTGAAGCACAGGAATGCATGTGTGTTCTCCATCATGAGGGACCTCAAGGATGAGCACAACCTCTGGTGTTTGGCCAGCGCTAGAAAGCTGCAAGGCCTGGGGTTGGCTGGTGTAATCTAGTTGTCTAGGTTGAGGTTTTCGTCACGTTCTATTTTGTTTCCATAGGCTAGTCTTTCTTTGCTCTTTGAAACCAACTCTCATATTTAGTCCCCGTATGAGAGATGAGAGTTGTATGTGGACGATTTTTCCCTCTCTATTGCAATGAAATGCAGCTCTCCTGTGTTTTCAAAAGAGTACGTCATGGGCCTACTAGGACTAGACTAACGGTATAGCCCATTAGAGTTAGGGTTAATTAGAGATAATGGTCGCATGCTTACAGTTCAAGCAAGAATTAAGAAGGAAACCCCTTCCCTCTTGCTCGGCCGTGGGCAAGGCCCCCGGACCCATTGTCCGCTATTAGGATATGTATATATCAGGATCAATTAGGATCCCCTAGATAGGCTAGTTTCTATGTATAGCCTAGGATAGCTTCCTTGTATTTTTTTATAGCTTTCCGTATTTGTACTTTCCATGTAAGCCTAATTGGCTCTACATATGAAAGGCTCCCCACACACATTGGGGGTGTGGTGATTCTCTGAAGGGACGCATGGTGGGGGGGCGCAGAAACAGGGAAGGATCAGATTCTCTCCTTTCTACATGGTATCATTCGCAATCTGATCCTTCCCTGTTTCTGCCCCACCCAAGCGTCCCTTCCTCGCGCCGCGCGTTCACGCGCCCGCGGTCTCTTCCTCGCGCGACTTCACGCGCACCGCCGCCCTATCTGCGCCCCTCCAGCCTGCGGCCTTTTGCAGCGCCGACCATCCCACCACCGGTGGCTCCCTCTGTAGCGCCGCCTCTCCCTCCCATCCCCAGCCGGCGGTACAGGTCCTTGCCATACCGCCGCCACCCCCCAGGCCAATGATGTCGACCTCCCACCAAGTCCCCGCCATACTCGTGGCCCCCCTACACGACGATCTCCGTCAAAAACCACATCCCCATGACCCTGGAGTTGAAGCGTCCCAATTTCAACAAGTGGTCGTCCTTCTTCACCTCCCTCTGTGGGAATTCGGCATGCTCCCCCACATCGACGGCACGGCAGCGGCCAGACCCACTGATCCAGCTTGGGCCATTGCAGACTCATGCGTCCGCAGCTGGCTCCTCGGCACTGATGGGACCGACGTCCTCGGCCTTGCTGTGGCTCCAGACCAGACCGCGCGCGAGCTCTGGGTCGCCAACAAACGCCTCTTCGAGAAGGCTCCGCGCGCCATCTTTCTGAGTCACAAGTTCCACTCTATGGTGCAGGGCGACTCCTCAATCGACGACTACTTCCAGGAGATGAATGCCACCGCTGATGCGCTCCGCGATGTCGGCCGTGTCATCACCGACTCGGAACTCATCCTCAATCTCCTGGCCGGCCTCCACCCCCGCTTTGCCAGGACTGCTGACAACATCGCCGACTCGCACCCGCTGCCAGACTTCGCCACCACTCGCGAGAAGCTCGTCCTCAAGAAGCTCCGACTCGCCAATAAGGGCACTATCGCCGCCCAGACAGCGCTTCATGCCACGTGCGGGACAGCCAGCCGCTTGTCGTCCGGCACCACAGGCAGCGGCCTCTCCGCTAGTCGTCAGGGTGGCCACGGTGGCGGCTCTGCCAGCGGTGGTGGTGGCCACAGGAGCAGCAACAGTGACACTGGTGGCGGCCAGGGCTGCCGCTACAGGAAGAAGCTGCGGGGCGGCCACTGCGACGGCAGCGGCTTCCAGCACAGGGGTGGGCAGTCGCGTTCCACACCGCTAGCCAGCCCCTGGTAGTGCTACGCCCCCTGGACAGGTGGGGTACCCCAACAGGAGTGGCGGCTGGCGGCAGCACACCCGACATGGCGCGGCCCCGGCGTCCTCAGTGCTCACCCCCAAGCACACACCGCCTTCGTCCCGGCTCAATTCTCCGGCTACACAACTTCCTCACCTTCTACGCAACAGCCCGGAGGCCAGCAGCCCAGCGGATGGGATTAGGCCGGCCTCTTTGCCGCCCTGAACCAGATGTCCCTCCAGAGGTCCAACCCCTGAGTGCTTGACACCGGCGCCACGATACACATTTCGTCCTCGGATGGTATACTCCCGTCCCGTCTCCCGCCCTCCTGCCTCTGGCATCACGGTTGGCAACGGCAACATCATCCCTATCACATGATGTGGCACCTCTACCTTGTCTTCTCCAATATCCACATTCACCTCACTAATGTTCTGGTTGCCTCGACTCTCGTGCAGAACCTTCTTTCGGTTCGTCAATTCACTAGTGACAATGCTTGTTCTATTGAATTTGACGCTTTCGTTTTTTCTGTCAAGGACCACCAAACGGGGCACGTGATTCTTCGCTGCAATAGCGGTGGCGACCTCTACGCCTTCCCCTCCACACCGGCGCACCACTACAGCCTCGCTACTACCTCGTTGCTGTGGCACCACCACCTCGGTCACCCCGGTCCCTCCAGCCTCGCCACTCTCCAGAGCATGTCTGTAATTAGAGCCCACCATCTCTATGTCATGCCTGTCAACTTGATTTAGTTCAGTGTGACCTCCGGTTTTATATATTGTCTTGTTCTTCTAAATGATCTCTCTCATTACTGCTGGTCATTTCCGCTTCCCCACAAATCCGAGGTGCACCGCCACATAGTCGAGTTTATTGCCTAAGCCCAGACACAATTCGATGCCACGCCCAAATCATTCCAAGCTGACAATGGGACTGAGTTCGTTAGCACCATGCTACAACCTCCTTTCTTGCTAGTCATGGCATTACGCTCCGCTTCTCGTGTCCCTATACCTATCCGCAAAACGGGAAGGCTGAACGCATGCTTCGTACAACAAACAACACCATCCGCACCTTGCTCCTTCACACGTCCATGCCCCCCTCCTACTGGGCCAAGGCCCTAGCCACTGCCACCTTCCTCCTCAGTAGGCGTCCTTCCTCTTCAATCTACAGCCAGATACCCTATCAGCTCTTACACAACACTCTCCTAGACTACTCCCTTCGAGTCTTCGGATGCCTATGCTGCTATCCAAACCTCACTTCCACCTCCACCCACAAACTCGTCGCTCGTTGTGGGGATATAAACCCCCGGTACCACAAGACAAGACATGGGCCGCACCATCAAAGCTGGCCCGGCCCAGAAGATAAAGACGTGGGGCGCAAGGCACTGCACCGCACGGTTATTGTACCAACTTCGATAGTTTACTTGTAACCTTGTCCCTTCCGACAATATAAGGAGAGGCAGGGATAGATCCCACAACTCAGATCCAATCTCATCTACTAGCAATACAATACAGCAATACACAGGACGTAGGGTATTATGCCCCGCGGCGGCCTGAACCTGTCTAAATCGTTTGTCTTGCGCTTACTGCGCAACTCTTGCTCGTCTCAGACGCACCTTCACCAATCAATCTAGTACCTCGGGTATACCCCTCGGTAGACCACCGGCGATATCTCGTCGACAGTTGGCGCGCCAGGTAGAGGGCGTGCATCCTGATCCCATGGCTAGGAAGATGGAAATTTCTTCCGTCGTCGTCGACCACGGCATTCGGCAGCGGCGGACCAGATCTGAATTTTTCGTCATCGTCGACCACAGCATTCGGCGGCGGCAAACCAGATGAGAATCATCTTTATCGATATCATCAGCGGCAACCTCGTAGCGAACCAGCTTCACGTGACGGCATCTGCGTGCATCAGCGCTCATCAGCAAGACGAGTCCACATCTCTGTCGAATTAGCCTGATCGGATTTCGTCCAACGCCAAGTTGGAACAGCAGAGAGCGAGATCCGATCTACAGGCCCATATCGTTCAACAAAACGTACCAAAAAGCTAAGTCGCTTTTTTACCTTGATTAAATATTATTTAATCTTCGTATATACTATTCAAGTCAATCCTGCAGCATGATTCGGCTTTACCTTCATCGCCTCTCACCGTCGACCGCCAGCGGATGATGCCGCGCGTGCTGAGCCCCGGCTGGCTCATCAGGTCATCGATCTGTACGTGTACACCAGATGCGATTTTCCTCATCCATGCACTACCCGACGGAGTTCAACTCGTCCAAGTCCAATCAACAAGCAAGAAACGAAGCAGAGCGTGCATATACGTGCGCATGCATGTCAGACATGCAAACATGCTACACGCCTGTCCAAGCCCCACGACAACAAAAGCAAAGTGTTTCCATCTAAGCTTTCACCGTGACGAGGGCTGCTCCTACCGTGCGCATCAACCACTGGGTCAACCGAGCCGATCAAGCTGAAGCAAGTCACGACGAGCCATCTAGCGAGCCATGACGAGCTATCTAGCGAGCCACGACGAGTCATCAAGCAAGCCACGTCGAGCCATCCAACAAGCCGTCCACGACGTCAATCAAGCTAAGTCATATTTTTAATATCTTTCTACATATATTCTTCGACCTCCATATATCTCCGGAAATTATCTCCATGGCTCTTCACCGCCGACCTCTCCATAAGCCCCGACAAAGCTCGGGCAACTCGCCGACGATTTCTCCATAAGCCCCGACCACGCTCGAGCACTCAGAAGATTTTCTCCGCCGACGAGATACTAAGTATCTCTCCGTTTTCTTCTCTCAAGGGTTGCTTAACGTACCTTGGTAGCACACGCCTTAATCCGTGAAACCTGTCTTCGCCCCGTAAGCCGTCATAAACATGGTCATGTTAAGAAACCTCGGAACTAGACGCCGGGTCAGGTGCTTAAACGTAACAGGCCAACTATCAGGGGAAATTATGTGACCTGACAAGAGCAAGAAACGGACAATCTTATCATGCATTCTACAATATTGGGATCTGCTCCAAAACCTACATCATGTACTACCCACTGTACATATTTATTTTGCAGAAACTCGCCGCCGAGCTCTCGTCGCTCCTTGCCGTCTTCGCGCTGCTCGGACACCGTTTCCGACCACGCTGGGGACTCGTCGCCGTCCTCGTCGTCGCTCCTCGTTGTCCTCGCGCTGCTCGGACACCGTTTCCGACCAGTCTGGGGACTCGTCGCCTCTCCGCGCCGTCCTCGCGCTGCTCGGACACCGCCTCCGACCACGCTGGGGACTCGTTGCCGCTCCGCTCCTCGCCATCTTCGCCGTCCTCGCGCTGCTCGGACACCGTTTCCCACCACGCTAGGGACTCGTCGCCACTTCTCGCCGTCCTCGCGTTGCTCGGACACCGCCTCCGACCACACTGGGGACTCGTCGTCGCTTCTCGCCGCCCTCGCGCTGCTCGGACTACGCCTCCGACCAGGCTGGGGACTCGTCGCCACTCCTCGCCATCCTCACGCTGCTCGGACACCGTCTCCGACCATGCTGGAGACTCGTCGTCGCTACTCCCCGACCTCCCGTTGCTTGGAACCCATCTCCGACCACGCTGGGGACTTGTCGTCGCTACTCGCCGTCCTCGTCGTCGCTCCTCGCCGTCTCCGACTACGCTGGGGACTCATCGCCGTTCCTCGCCGTCCTCGTCGCCACCGACCACGCTGGGGTCTCGTCGCCGAGCTATCAAGACACTCCACGCTGTTCGGATCAGGATGCTGATTTTGGGCAGCACATCAGGAGTCTTGATATGCGCACTTGTTGTGCTCGGAGACTTCGTCGTCGATCGCTTGCTCGAAAGATTTTTTTCCCGATCACTTGCTGTGCTCGGGGACTTCGTCGTCGCCTCGCCTGCTCGGAAGACTTTCCCGATCACTTGATGTGCTCGGCGACTTCGTCGACGTCTCGGCTGCTCAGAAGATTTTTTTCCCGATCACTTGCTATGCTCGGGGACTTCGTCGTCGCCTCGGCTACTAGGAATATTTTTCCCGATCACTTGCTGTGTTCGGGAACTTCGTCGACACTTCATATGATCAGCAATAATAAAGACTTTGACCCTGACACCACGTGACTATGTCACCCACTATCAGGCTCGGGGACTAAGTGGATACACTTCACCAAAGAGAAGCTCTTTTTCAAATTTTTTCTGAGCTCCTTACATCCGTCTGGTCAAGCAACTCCGAAGATCTGCACCTCCCAACGAATGCAAGGCGCTCGGGGACTAGCTGTGGGGATATAAACCCCCGGTACCACAAGACAAGACATGGGCCGCACCATCAAAGCTGGCCCGGCCCAGAAGACAAAGACGTGGGGCGCAAGGCACTGCACCGCACAGTTATTGTACCAACTTGGATAGTTTACTTGTAACCTTGTCCCTTCCGACTATATAAGGAGAGGCAGGGATAGATCCCACAACCCAGATCCAATCTCATCTAATAGCAATACAATATAGCAACACACAGGACGTAGGGTATTACGCCTCACGGCGGTCTGAACCTGTCTAAATCGTTTGTCTTGCGCTTACTGCGCAACTCTTGCTCGTCTCAGGCGCACCTTCACCAATCAATCTACTACCTCGGGTATACCCCTCAGTAGACCACCGACGATATCTCGTCGACACTCGTTCAAACAACCTGTGTTTTCTTAGGATATCTATCTTCTCACCAGGATATCGCTGCCTTGACATGGCCACTCGACGTGTCATCATCTCTCGCCATGTTATTTTTTATGAGTCGGTATTCCTGTTCTCGGCGGCACCATCGGTGGCTTCCATGCCGTCTTCACTTGACTTTCTGATGCAGGAACTATCTCCCTTGATGGCACCTGCGACCACCACTACGCCACTCAGCATGGACGACTGCCCGGAGCTTCTGGACACGGCTATTCTCCCGCTGGGCCCACTGGCTTCCCCTGCGGGTGGCCACCTACCAGCTGCTCCTCCTGCGGGCAGGACCTTGCTGGGCGGCCAGCGCTTCGGCATTGTCTATACTCGCCGCGCTCGGCCCTCGCTGGACGGCCAGTGTTGGCGCTGCTTACTCTCGCCGTGCACGGTCTCCTGCAGCGCCGACAGACCATGCAGCAGCTCCTAAGGCCGCGGCTGTGCCTCCCCCCTCCCTCCAGCTACTCCAGCACCTCCTGCAGCCGGCCCTGCAGCACCAGTGAGCAGGTGCAGCTACACAGGCTGCCTCGCGGCCAGTGACGCGCTCACAGACCGGCAGCATCCGCACCGTCGAGCGTTTCGGCTTCTCCGGCTCCGCTGCCTCGCCCCTCCCGGCAAACTACCGCAGCGCGCTCGTCGACCCCAATTGGCGTGCTGCGATGGCGGAAGAGCACAAGGCGCTGATGGACAACAGCACTTGGCATCTCGTTCCTCGTCCGCCCTGGGCGAACATCGTCACAGAAAAGTGGCTATTCAAGCACAAGTTCCACTCTGACGGCTCCCTCACTCGCCACAAGGCGCGCAGGGTCGTCTGCGGGTTCTCCCATCAGGCCGGCGTCGAATGCAATGAGACATTCAGCCCGGTGGTCAAGCCGGCCACGATCTGCATCGTTCTCAGGATCGCTGCGTCTCGGGAGTGGCCCGTTCGCCAGCTCGATGTGAAGAATACCTTCCTCCACGGCCATCTCGGAGACGGTCTACTGCGAGCAGCCATCTGGCTTCGTCGATCCTGCTGCCCCTGATTTTGTATGGGACAAACGCCGCGCGCTTGGAACCAACGGTTCACAACGTTCATCTGCAGCATCAGCTAAGCGGAGTATCGTGCTATCACCCACGCAGTGGCTGAGTGTTGCTGGTAGCGCCAATTGCTCCACTAACTTCATATCTCGATTCCGTGTCCACCTCCTCTGTCGTACTCTCGCGGCATAGCTCCAGCTTCTCCATGGGAGTGTGGGGTTAGGTTGCAGTCGGTGAAGCCGCCTAGTTCGACGATGTGCTTGGCATAGGCAGTCTGACGAAGGGAGATGCCGGAGCTATCTTGGTGAACCTCGAACCCCAGGTAGAAAGAGAGCAGGACGAGGTCACTCGTCTAGAAGACGGACCTCTCCTTTCCAGGGATGACGAACCCCAACGGCTAGCGGACATAGACGTCCTCCTTCAAGTCGCCGTTTGAGGAAGGCATACTTGACGTCCATGTCATGGACACGCCAGCCCTCTTGGGCAGCCAGCGCGATGACTCGAATGGACTGTCCATCCACGCGAGGGATGTGAAGGCGTCGTCGAAGTCGACTCCCTCCTGCTGGACCAAGCTACGTGCCACCAGACGCGCCTTGTGCTTGATCACCACCCCCAGCCTCGTCTTTCTTGATCTTAGAGACCCACTTGAGACAGATAGCGCGGTAACCGGCAGGAAGATCAGCCAGCTACCATGTCCGGTTCCTCTCGATGGCATCCATCTCCTGCTGCATCGCGGCACGCAATGTTGTGTCTCCCTCAGCCTCAGCGAAAGAGCGAGGCTTGCCGTCCTCGTGCACCATGTGCAGCTCTCCCTCAAGGTTGTGCTCCGCCTCTCCAGGGACGGGCTGCTCGCCGAGAATGGTGTCCACGTGGCGGTAGCGCAGAGGCTCTTCGTCATGGTAAGCATCGATGCGATCCTCATCATCGGACAACTAAGTGCCAAACTCCACAGTACCCAACACAAGGCTCACTGGGTTGTTCGAGCCTTCTCTCATCAGCACGGCATCGACTATGACGAGAGCTTCAGCCAGGTCATCAAACCGGCCACCATCCATGATGCACTCAACATTGCAGCCACCCGAGATTGGCCCATTCATCAGCTCGATGTGAAGAATGCTTTTCTTCGTGGCGATCTTGAGGAGACTGTCTACTACAAGTAGCTGTCCAGTTTCGTCGACCCATCAGCCTTGACTCGGTTCGCCTCTTGCAGAAGTCATACAGTCTCAAACAGGCACCTCGTTTGTGGCATTGCCACCTATATCTGCAAGCATGGCTTCTCCGCGGCGAAGTCCACACATCTATCTGTATTTATAAAGATAATATGATGTTGCCTATCTGCTACTCTATGTCGACGAAATTGTACTTATGGCATCCTCTCCGTCTCTACTGTGGCGCATCACCGGCCGCCTCAGCTTTGAGTTCTCAGCATTTCCGTCACACGCTCCTCCAACGGCTTGCTCCTGTCACAGTATGCCGTCTACTGTCGCTCTACTCCAGCAGGCTTGCATGGCTGAATCCTGAATGTCATCCCACGGTGACCCCGGTTGCTTCTCGGCCCAAGTTGTCTGAGACTGATGGTGACCTCATTGCTGACCACTCAGAGTATCGAAGTCTGGCCAGCACTCTATAGTACCTCACGCTGACTCGGCCCGACCTGGACTACACAGTCCAGCAAGTCTGGCTCTTCATGCACGACCCTCGACAGCCCCACCTTGCCCTGATCAAGTGCATCCTGCGCGCTGGTGGTATGTCATCCATCACTGCCTACTGTAATGCCGACAGGCATGCTGCTTGGACTCCCGGCGTTCTACCTTGACCTTCTGCATCTTCCTTGGTGATAACTTGGTCTCCTCGTCTTCAAAGCGGCATCTTCATTGGCGATAACTTGGTCTCCTAGTCTGCGGCAGGAGCATCACGTCTTGATTCCTTCGGCAACCATTGTCAACTCTGACAACATCAGTGCAGTATATATGGCCGCCAATCCGGTTCATCATCGTCGCACGAAGCACATTGAGATTGACATCCACTTCGTCAGTCAGGTTGCTTTGGGCCAAGATCGAGTGCTACATGTCCCCTCTGCACATCAGTTCGTGGACATCATGACTAAGGGACTACTTGTACAGTTGTTTAGTGACTTTAGGTCCAACATCTACATCCAGTTCCCTCCCGGTGCGACTGCAGGCAGGTATTTATATATGTGCCTTGTACTCCAAGTTGTACCCTGAGTATATATATATATGAATGTCACCCCTCCCTAATGGGTGTGTGGTGTTCCCCTAACTCTCTACGACAACCATTTGTCCCTTGTTTTCATAAAATGAAACAGGGTCATATGTCTTTCGTTCTAAACGTTTCACTAAAATACAACATTCTTGATAACGATCAATCAAAAACAACTAATTCACCTAAAGCTCTTGATTTCAGGAACCAAAGCTGTATCATTTTCTTCTTGCCAATACATACAATTATAAAACAAAGACTAAACATAAAAAATGATATTAATAAACAAGGAACATACAACACATTTTTTACTATATGAACATTCACTAGAGTTCTGAGGCCTTACTGCATCATTATGTAGCCCATAAACAGACAGTATAAAATAAGATTGTTCCAAGTCACATATTAAATAATACCTGCAAGAATAAAAAAAATTAACAATATTACAAAGAACATTGAGACAACAAGTGGAAGAAACAAGATATACTGACATCTCTGATAGGCACGCTGCCAAGGAATAAATGTACATGCATGACACAACCGTACTCATCTACATGATTATAAAATCTACTTGCAAGATACAACCTTACTCATCTACATATTATATCGTACTTTAGCTTATGAGAACCAGGTCATCAAACAAATAGAGACAAGTTTATATAGAAAAATAGTACTCCATCTTGTTTGCATATGTTATTCTTCCTTGACTTTCGCACTAAACATCGAATCCAAAAGTACAACCATTCTGGCCTACTATTTCACATAGATTGACTGGTACACTATTCATTATATTATGGAAATGTTGTCTTGATAAAGATAGCACATAGTCTTTAGATTTCCAAAATAAAGGGGCAATGCGGTTCTATCCCTACTTTCTTTTTTTGAACCCTCAAGAGAATGGTGTTCACTTTATTAAGAAAGATATTGATATTCCAACCTCAATTGGTACAACTCACATTAACACTCAATTAGCGTGCCTTTCAAAATGTAACCCTGCGCCTATGAATTATTTTCTTCAAAGTCTCATTAAGTGACTAAAATACCCCTAAGGGACCAATCAGATTGTTCTTTTCAGCCTCAATGTCGAGTTTGGGTGGTCGAACACTGACGCTAGAGGCAGCCACACCTTCGTCATTGTGCTGCTTCCTCAAGCTGCCCTACTCCACCATCATAGCAACAGGGACATCGAGCCAAGGCGATCATCAGAGCATATATCATGTTATGACCGGAATAGCCTATCGCCGAAGGACTCGTGGCTGAACAGGGACGCCGCTGCATGACGCCGGAACGAGGACATCGTTCAGTTACCCAGATCCTAGATTCTAGTATAGTTATCCTTTGATTTGTTATTCAATTCAGTTAGTTTGTTGAGTTAGCTGGTTTTTTATGATCCTTTGTATAAGTAGCGTACACTATTGATGAATGAGAATTAGCCTAGGTTTGAGATTCATTATCTCCCTTGGGCTGCCAGCCCCTGTTCACCGTAACCCCGTTGTCATTCTAGTTAGCACGGCGCCGACACCTGGACACCCAACCTTGCACCCACTTTTCCCATCCGTACTTCCTCCGTAGCAATGCTCGACGCTGTAACAAGTAACAACCTGGTATCGGCCATGTCTGGTCCTGGATCTTCGGCCGCCACTGCTCTCTCCTCTGCCCTCCCCACCACCACGCTGCCGCCTGTGCTCTCCCCCACAGCACCGCCTGTGTTCTCCACGGCGCCAGTCGTGGTCACGACGTCGCCTAGGCTAAACCACCAGTTAGATACTCCGGCGTTCCCCACTGATGCCTTCAATGTGTTAACGACAGCTATCTACGACATCCAACGCCAGATGGGCAATGTGTCTCTGCGCCTCGCGGCTGTCGAAAGCCGACCGTCGTCTTCAGCGATGCTGCTTCTTCCACATGGCCTGCCAGGACACGGAGGCATCCCCGTGCTTCCACAATCATCCCCGGTCATATCGGAGTTGCCGTTGGCTACGTCACCGCCCATGGCTGCTCCGCAGATCACATCTGCAGTTGCCACCCCTTATGGCGCCATGTCCTTACAATCGTCCATGCCTTCCACCGGAGTTCCTATCACCCACATTTCGTTTCACCATCGCCCATACCAACACTGTCCTCAATTATGCCTGGGGCTGGGCCCTCTGCCCATTCCCCTTGTTGGCTATACACACTCCACCACCGCTGCCGCATCTACTGTCGAGCCTCGATGGTTAAGCTGTTCCCCGCTATCACAAACTCACTTTTCCGACGTACGACGGCAAGGAAGACCTAATTGGCTGGCTGCTCAAGTGCGAACAATTCTTCAGTGGGCAGGAAACTCGCCATGCGGCTCGGCGCAACTTTGGTATTGAAAGGGAATAGGCCTCCACGCGCCTAGTCCTTGCACTCCCTGTTGACGGTATTTATACCTTGTTTTCTACCGTCATAACCGTCAACAAAACACTCTTTTCGGGGGAAGAAACAAGCAAACACATAGTGACTTAGATACAAAAAACTTGGTTCCACATGTACATGTCATTATTTGCTTGCAGGTACTCAAAACAGGAGCTTTTAGAGTTCAGAAGCCCAAGATAAAGATAATATGCAGACCAAAATATGACAAAGTAGCAAAGTGATGTCACAATCATCAAAGTCTTGACTCTAGGAGCAAATGCACACTTGGTGCACACCATCCATGGGTCGGCCGACCCATAGAAGGTGGCTCCAAGACTCCATCTTTAAGAAACAAGCAATGGAGTGATGTAGGAGAGAGCTGAGCCCAAGTGGAGCCATATCATGGGTCGGCCGACCCATGCATGGAGCTTTGCTGGCTCTGCTGACGTGGCATGATCCACTACACCTCTCCTACAGTTCATTTTCACCTTTGGATCACAAGTATAAGTTCAATCAACGGTGGAAGAGCAAAGCACATAGATTCATGGGCCCACAACGAAGGAACCGACGTGACAACAAAATATCCGACATATGGGCAACACTCTATGACATGTGGGGAACAAGCTGGTGGGACCCACCGACTCCAAGCACGATGATAGGCAACGTGGTCAATCCAGAACGTCCAAATCAAGTCGGTTCAAGGTCGGTGGATCCAAGGGTAGAGATGGAAAGGCACATGAATTGACGACATGGCACTCTTCTTCATCCCCCTATAAATACTCCTTAGTCCTTCACTCTAATCATCAAGTGCATCATAGAAAGAAAGACTACTCTAGTAGCTTTAGTGTTAGAATAAGAGGGAAGAGAATGGGGGAAGTCC
Source organism: Eremochloa ophiuroides (assembly GCA_038502445.1). Lineage (NCBI taxonomy): Eukaryota > Viridiplantae > Streptophyta > Magnoliopsida > Poales > Poaceae > Eremochloa > Eremochloa ophiuroides. The sequence goes on along the minus strand of JAHLJS010000006.1, from coordinate 38,068,731 downwards.
TCAGGAGAAAGTCCTGGGCCTGTCGGGAGTCTTCTCCAAGGTGTACCTTAGCGGATGCAAGCTTCGAGTAAGTTTTACATCTGAGTTCTTTTAGTATTTGATATTCTGGTTTTGGTACTATAAGTATATACTTGCTTTACTTAGTGAAGTCCTCTAGTTTCCAGCTAAGATTAGAGTAGTAAGTGTAGTGTAGACGTGGTGTCTAGACTATATCTTACCAGTGTAGGCCGCTTGTCGCACGGATTATTTGTGAGTGCCAGCAAGTGGTGACAGCCTTGTCTGGTCATAGTATCCCATCACGTGTGTAAGACAAGTTATTAAAACGGCAGGGCATCAATACAACTGCATAGTCGCCTCGGGTAGGAGTTTTATCTCCTACTGTTTCGTCTATTGCCTCTTGTAAAGGGAGGAGATGGTAAAGCTCTTTATACTTAGAACACCAAGACCAGATATCTTTGCTACATAGGGAGCTCTCTATACCTACATCCTAAACCCTTTGATCACCATCTAACGGCCTTGGACCTAGTCAGTTCACTTCGCGTTCCCCGTGGAAAATACGATACCTGAAATACTCCCGGTGAAGGCTACATTGACTACCGTACGCTTGCGGTATATCCGTTTGTCACTTCTGGTGTAAACAAGTTTTCTGGCGCCGTTGCCGGGGAACGGTAGCTGTTTTAACTAGGGTCAAGTCGTCTTAGTTATCCTTGTTTGACCAAAACTATCTTTCATACACACATGGATCAAACACCTATCTTCAAATATGCTGCTCCATCGGGTGTTAGGATGGAGCCGCCTAGTTCATCACAGACCATTTTGGCCGTTCGTTATGAGCTACGCCCGAGTCTCATAGCGATGGTTCAGGAGAAGCCTCTTTCTGGGGATATAGATGAGAACCCCTACACACACCTACGAGATTTCGAACAATTATGCTCTTGCATACACATCCAAGGGATGAGGCGAGATACCCTTAAGTGAAAAATATTCCGGTTTTCTTTGACGGGAATAGCCTAACGATGGTATACTCACCACGTAGGTAGTGTAAATTGAGAATGGGAGAAGCTGCAGTCTAAGTTTTGTATCACCTTCTTCTCCATTCCCTGAGTTGCTCGTTTTTGTGTAGAGATCCTAACCTTTAGACAAAAGGATAAGGAACCTCTAGCTGCGGCATGGGCCCGTCTCATGGACCTAGTGTCTTCCAGCCCAGATATAACTATAACCGAGCCAACACTCTTGCAACACTTCTACCTCAGTCTTAGCCAAAACTCCGCACAGTTTCTTGATTTAACCTCTAAGGGAGCGTCCTTGCATCTCCCCATTAGTGAAGGTAAGGAAGTTCTTAAGAAAATTCTTGAGACCCCTACACTAATATCTATGATGAAGCCCCCGAGGAATATCAAACCCCGAAGGACGAACCCACGATAGCAGGAACCTCACCGTTCACATCACAAGCTATCAAGCCTGAACCACAACCACCTGATTCTTCAGAGGAAGTTAAACCTTTGGAAATTTCCTCTTGATATCGAGGTTGATCTGTTCTCCGATTTCGGAAATGCCTCGAATCAACCTGTGCAAAAGTAGTCTATAGCACGTAGAGCTCCCAACAATCACATCCCAAATCGCCTTGAGACATGCTACCTCAAGAAAACTGTTCAAGAGCTCGCGTCTATCATGTGTGACGAATGGTTGAAGGAGGCCGAAGCCTCACCTGAGGTTATTGGGATCCTATCATGCTTCACAATCATTCCTTGCGTTATAAATAGGACTACCATAGACTCTCTTTATGACCCCGCTGTAGGAGTGAGCATTATGTCTAAATCATTAGCAAGTGCACTCTTAGGAGATGAACCTCTAGCCCCGACCAACAAAATTTTTAAATTACCCTCTGGGAATTGATCGAGAGCTACGGGATTGCACAAACCATTCCTGTCTCAATTAACAAGATCAACATCCTCTTAAACTTCTTTATATTCGATATAGAGGAATTTGACTTGTTGATTGGGCACCCGCTCATGAGATTCCTTGATGGATTCCATAGGGGGGAGCCTTGAAGGTCATCTCGGGAAGAACCTTTGCCTTTCGATTCCACTAGCAAATTCTGCCAACTCAAAGGCAGAAATGCACCCTGAGTCTGACCCGATAGAGGAAGTAATGGCTGCATCACTTTTAGAACTTTCTCATCCTAATCTAGAAGAGGATGCTAAGAATTTCATCCAAGAAGAGACCGAATTAGAAGAACCCCTAGACTTGGATAAATCTGAACCCCATCTAAGCCCTCTATAGAACTTAAGCCCCTTCCTTCTGGACTTAAGTATGCCTTCTTTAATGGTGATAGAGAGACTCCAGTAATCATTAGTGACCAACTTTCTGAGGAGGAAGCCTCCAAACTCATCACCATTTTAGAGAAACACCGCTCTGTCTTAGGCACCCATCGCATTCCTATTGAGCAAGATGCTGCACCTTCTAGAGAGCCTCAACGGAGGCTAAATAATGCGATGAGAGAGATAGTAAAGAAAGAGGTCTTGAAACTCTTGCACGCAGGCATAATCTACCATGTTCCTAACAGCGAGTGGGTTAGCCCCGTCCAGGTAGTGCCTAAGAAAGGAGTGATGACGGTCGTTAAAAATGAGAAAAATGAATTAATACCTCAACAAACCGTCACGGGTTGGAGAATGTGTATAGATTACCGAAAACTTAACAAGGCTACAAAGAAAGATCACTTCTCGTTGCCATTCATTGATGAGATGTTGGAACGGCATGCAAAACATTCTTTCTTCTGTTTCCTTGATGGGTATTCGGATTATCATCAAATTCCCATCCATCCCGATGACCAAAGTAAAACAACCTTGACATGCCCCTATGGAACATACGCATATAGGCGCATGTATTTTGGCTTATGCAATGCTCCTGCCTCTTTTCAAAGGTGCATGATGTCCATCTTCTCCGATATGATCGAAGAAATCATGGAGGCGTACATGGACGACTTCTCAGTCTATGCCAAAACCTTCAATCACCGCCTAGAGAATCTGGACCGTGTCTTACAACGATGCGAGGAGAAGCACTTAATCTTGAACTGGGAAAAATGTCACTTCATGGTTCGAGAAGGGATAGTGCTAGGACGTAGAGTGTCCGAGCGTGGGATAGAGGTGGATAGAGCTAAGATAGAGGTCATAGAGCATCTCCCACCACCCACGAACGTTAAGGGTGTTCACAGTTTTCTTGGTCATGCAGGATTCTATAGAAGGTTTATAAAAGATTTCTCTCAAATTGCTAGACCTTTAACAAACCTGCTTGATAAAAATGCACCCTTTAACTTTTATGATGAGTGCTTAGACTCTTTTTATTATCTTAAGAAAGCAATTGTCTCTGCGCCAATCATACAACCCCCTGATTGGACGCTACCTTTTGAGATAATGTGTGATGCTAGTGACTATACTGTAGGCACTGTCTTAGGACAGACCAAGGACAAGAAACATCAAGCAATCTCATATGCTAGCAAAACCTTAACTGGGCCACAATTGAATTATGCAACAACTGAAAAAGAACTATTGGCTGTGGTTTTTGCTATAGACAAGTTTAGATCTTACTTAGTTGGAGCAAGGTTATCATTTACACTGACCATGCTGCTTTAAAGTACTTGCTCACTAAGAAACATGCTAAACCAAGATTAATAAGATGGATATTACTGCTCCAAAAATTTGATCTTGAAATTAAAGATAAAAAGGGAGTAGAAAACTATGTAGCCGATCATTTGTCTAGAATGCAATTCAAAGACACACAGGATCTGCCCATTGACGACTTCCTGCGAGACGGCACGCTCCTCAAGGTCACGGACTCCCACTCGTGGTATGCAAACATTGTCAACTTCATGGTCACAGAATATGTGCCACCGGGAGCAGACAAGAAGAAACTCATCCAAAAGAGCAAGGTGCACTTATGTGATGAGCCATACCTTTACAGAGTCTGCAATGATGGAATGTTGAGGAGGTGCGTGCCAATGAATGAAGCAGTCAAGATCATTGAGAAATGCCATGGAGCAGAGTTTGGAGGCCATTATGGGGTATTCAGAACCCCCGCAAAGATATGACAAAGTGGATTCTTTTGGCCTACCATGTACAAAGATGCACAAGAGTATGTGAAGAGGTGTGCAAGATGCCAGAAACATGGAAATATCAACACCTGAGATGCAATGCCACTTACAAACAACCTTCAAGTGGAGCTATTCGATGCATGGGGAATAGACTACATGGGTCCGTTCCCCAAGTCTCAAGGTTGTGAGTACATCTTGGTAGCAGTGGATTATGTGTCCAAATGGGTGGAAGTCATGCCTTGCACAACCGTAGACGCCTCACATTCAAAGAGGATGTTTAGAGAAATCATATTCCCAAGATTTGGCACCCCAAGACTAGTCATAAGTGATGGAGGGTCTCACTTCATAGGGAGAAGCTTCCGACGTTTCCTGGCTGACATGGGAATAAAGCATAATGTTGCAACTCCATACCATCCCCAGACAAGTGGCCAAGCAGAGACGTCCAATAAGCAAATCAAGAACATCCTACAAAAGACAGTCAATGAGATGGGAACAGTTTGGAAGAGCAAACTACCGGATGCACTATGGGCATACAGGACCGCATACAAGACCCCAATTGGTATGTCACCATACCAACTTGTATACGGGAAGACATGCCATCTGCCGGTAGAGTTAGAGCACAAAGCACAATGGGCAATCAAACATTGGAATATGAATTTACCCTCTGCTGGAAGGAATAGAAAAATGCAGATCTCAGAACTTAAGGAATGGAGAGAAAAAGCCTATAACAATGCCAAAATCTACAAAGAAAAAACCAAAAGTTGGCATGACAAGAGGATCAAGCCCAAGGAATTCCATCCTGGAGACAAGGTCCTCATGTTCAACTCACGGGTCAACCTATTTGGCCATGGGAAGGACCATACCTGGTAATCAATGCAGCAATGCATGGAGCCGTCACGATTCAAGACAACGACGGCAACATTTTTAAGGTAAATGGTCATCGTCTCAAAGTTTTTCATGAGCATGCACCACTAGAAGAAGAAATTACATGGTAGAATTTATCCCTGATGATGAATTAACATGATTAAAATCTACATGTCTTACTTTTTTTTCAATTTTTTGTATAGCTTAATCACTAGATAGGTTTGAAATAGCTAGAACTCCCTCCTTACAACACCTTGGGTCCCCAAAACCCCAATTAGGAGTGGATAACCGAGATTCGGTGACCACTTGGGACCAAAACTTTGCCAAGTTATATAATTTCAGAAAACATAGAACCTGGTCGCTCTGGACCATCCAAACACAGGTCGGGCGACCCACACTTGGCACGATACAAGGTTTTGGAAAATGGTACAACGTTCAGGAGGACTTGTAGGTGACGTGACAAAAATTTGGGCAAAAAGTATGGGTCGGCCGACCCGTACTTTTCAAAGCTTGGGGAGCACGTGTCAAAGTTTTGGTGGCCAGGTGACCCAAACTTGGGGTCGCCCGACCCATGCAATACTTCCCGTTGCGACCCAGCCGCTCCAGAACGTTGTGCCAACGTTCCCCCGACGCTCTCTCGCGATTTCGGAGAGAGAGAACGTTGGCATACGTCTTCTTAATCCTTCTCTCCTTCTTCTTCCTTTCACCTCCATCTCTCACAAAACCAGCAGTCTCCTTCCACCTTAAGCCATTAGTGAGCTCCATCATGGCCCCCACCAGCAAGAACGCCATCATTCTAGCTGGAGAAGACACTTCCAGGCGTCATAGGTCATTGACTGAGAGCCTGGAAAGAGCAATGGCCGTCGACGTGCTGGAGGTGGAGCCCCTGACCACATTGCCACCAACCGGAGGGCCACCGGGGGCAAGGCAGGGGTCGCCCGACCCATGGAGGGGTCGCCCGACCACCCCTAGGCCTTCCCCTCGGTCCACTTCCTCACCGAGGTCTCTCACTCTTCGAAGAGATCTTCGAAAGCCCCCCTGTTCGGTCCACTACGCCAAAAAGGCCTACCACAGGCCAATTGCCGTTGAAGGGAAGGATCTGGAGGTGCCGGAGCAGCGCCCCAGCTCCATCTTCTCGGATTCGTCGAAGAGCATCAGCTCCTACACCCCTTCCACGCCCACCATGTTCAAGAACCACAAGATCATTGGCGGTGGGCTGGGTGTAGGGAAGGTGTTCGTCCCTCCTCTCACTTCGGATGAGAAGAAGCAGCTGAGCGAGTCACTTGACTCCTCCAACTCTCCTTCAAACATCCGGCGGAGGACGGATGCACCCGCGATCAATGGCCCGCCAGGCCAATTTGAAGATGATCGGAAAGAGAAGAGCGATATGGAGAAGGCCCTCCGCATTGTAGCCACCCTTAGGAAAAGAAATAATGCATTAGAGGAAACGGTGTCGGAGTTGAAGATGGTGCACTTAGACATGGAGGATAATTTTCGTGCGCTTCGCATTAGCACTAATGCAAAGCTCAAGCGCATAGCCGCTGCCATCGGCCAAGAGGACATTCTAGCTCCACCTTCTCCTTAGATTAGGATTGCTTTAGAATAAAGTAGGCACTAGTCAGATTTCCCTTTGAGTTTTTGATTTTACCATTGTAATTGTGCCTACAATAATATTAATGAGTTGAATAAAAATGCTCTTGAGTTCTGCTGGTGTGTTGCCACCAGCAGAATACCTGCACTTGATATGTTTGCTGTCTCTGTGTCACTAGACGAAAAGAATCAAGTGTGTGTGTGGGGGGGGGTGGGGGTCGGGCGCCCCCTCCCCCCCCAATAGCTCTCTGTGTGATTCCGAGCACGTCACACTGCACAGCACATCTGCAGGATCGGACCAGGCGTGAAACGTCACAAAACATGGGTCGGGCAACCCACAACATGACGCCCAACGGGAAAACACTTGTGCAGGAATACATTTAGAGGCGAGGAGATTCAAACGGAGAGGTCAGAGACCCTTTGGTGGGGTCGGCCGACCCCACCTTTGGGGCCTGGACCCACCAGCCAGCTTTCCTACGACGAGAACATGCTTCCTGGCTGGTTTGCACTCTTCCTCCCTCTCGAATCGTGCATTTCTTCAATTTATTTCTTTGTCGTTCAATAAAAATAAAAATAAAAAATTGAATTCTTGCATCCCAAAATAAAAAAATAAAGATAAAATTCATGACATTTGAACGAGTAGAGGTGACACAAAGTTTGGTTCTTGCATATGCCTATGCTTGTGGGTAAATATCTTGATAGGAAATCATATTGACTAAGATGTTGATAAATGTGAGATAATTCTTGGCTCATAACTCACAATTTTTCTATTCAAAGTACTTAGAAATTTATCTTTGAAAATGTCACAAAACCAGTGTCACTTACTCCTCAATAGTAAGAAAATTCCTACCAAAGCCATGTTTAAAACACCTTCTAGTCACGCTATTTGCAATTGTTTTGAGTTTGGTCAAATCTTGTTGACCCTTGTTGAGAAGTATGTCATAGTCCAAAGATCAAGATCACGTACACACCACATACCCATGCTACTTCTACACTGGAAGTACGCAACCACATATCATTCATTTCCACCAACTAAATGCTCCATGCTCTAAAGTCATAGAATATCTCTCTCAGTTGATATGATAGAAGAGACAAAGGGCTATGCAAAATGAAATAAAAGAAAAAGAAAGAAAAATAGACATGTGAAAGTCCATAAAAAAGAAAAAGAAAATATAAGCAAGTCTAAAAATGATAGCCATGTCTCAAAAATAATAAAGTAAAGAGAAATCATACAAATAAAGGAGCATTAGTTTCCATCATATTCCACACAATTGCACATCTTGATATAGGTTTAAGACATTTTTCTCCTTGGATCCTTGTTTTGACTTTACAATATATACAATGTAAGTATGCTTGTCATGTTTATCCCTACCTGAAGGCAGATAAATGTAGGATAAAACAAAGAAGGTACCCTCAAGATATGCCTTGGTAAGGAATCGTATACAATTGAGTGAAATAAGAGTACTATTTGAGGAGTAAGAATGAACTATGTGCTTTCTTTTTGAAACCATTATCAAAAAAATCTAAGTACTAAGAAGATAAAAAGGTGAGATGACTTTGCCTTGAGAGTTGTTCCATTTCTCAACATCTCAAGGATATATGCTAGACAATGCTACATAACCTACTGGTATAAGCTATGTTTTGAATGAAAACTTTGTTCACAAATATCTTGGATATGTCTTAATCTTTTCTACCCTTCTTTCTAACCTTTCCTCGAGGACGAGCAAAGACTTAAGTGTGGGGGGTCTTGTCAACGGTATTTATACCATGTTTTCTAACGTCATAACCATCAACAAAACACTCTTTTCGGAAAAGAAACAAGCAAACACATAGTGACTTAGGTACAAATAACTTGGTTCCACATGTACATGTCATTATTTGCTTGCAGGTACTCAAAACAGGTGCTTTCAGAGTTCAGAAGCCCAAGATGAAGATAATATACAGATCAAAATATGACAAAGTGGCAAAGTGATGTCACAATCATCAAAGTCTTGACTCTAAGAGCAAGTGGACAAGCAATCTTCCCCGCCGGATTTGTCGCGATGACCGTCGACTGCTCGACCTGTACCGCGATCAACTCCTCGCAAGCAGTCCCCCGCGCAATCTCCTTCCCGCGAGCTGCTGTAGGACGGCTGCTGCAGGGACGATGGGGTGGCGTCGCGTGAAGGTGGGGCGGTGTATCTGGAGGCAGTGTGCCTCTGCCTGCAACACGGGACTAGGCGGATCCAGCACGGGACTGGGCGGCATCCCGTAGGATCCGCCCTGTGGCACAATGCTGACCGCGTGGGAATCTGCTGGTTCTCCAGATTCGTCAATTGGTTCGTGAGATTGACGATCTGCTGGGTGATATTGGTGAGAGCTTTGACCAATTCCTCTCCCGTCATGGCAGCAAACTTGGTCGCGGTCGGTGTTGTGGTGGCCGGCGCAAAAGTGGAGATCGGCGCCACGTTAGGGCCGGCGCCCATGATGGAATCGGCAGCAGGGAGGCGGTGGAAATCGGCGCCCAAGTTGGCGTCGTGTCGACCGGAGGCAGGGAGGCAGTGGAGGGCAGCGGCACCCCTGGTGTCGTCATCCATGAGGAAGACGGTGGCAGGGAGGTGGTGATGGTGCGCAACGGCCTCCATGCTGGTGGTTGCGGCCCTGATAGGTGTGGCGGCGGGAAGGTGGTGGGATGATCGACGCGGCTGCCCTCCTCAGCGCACAGCAACAACAACCACCACCACCACCGCCGCCACCACTGCCCTTCGCGTCGCCGTCAGCGCAGCAGGCGGTCTTCCCCTACGGCATGCCGCAGAATAGCAGGACGGGGGTGCCTCTCCATCTGCTGCGGTGGTCGGCCTCTCCGTTCCGCATCCCGTTGTGGGCGTGGGTTCAACAACCGCGTCGGTCTACACTACAGCGACGTCGCCCACGCCATTCGCCGCGGTCAGCGTGGCGCAGCTGGAGACACCAGCGTCGTCGTTCCCTCCTCCTCCCGTGATGCAGCAACACTGCGATGTCGTATTCTACGGGGGCGTGGATGGCATCCAGGCATCGGCGGCACAGCTGCAGGCGGCGCGGTGCCTATAGGTGCGACGGCAGGGACAGCGCTCCATCTTCAAGCAGCGACGACCAATCGTCCATGCAGTGGTAGTCTGCTGGCAACAGCTCTCGGAAAGGAAGGCGATTGCGCAGGGGAGTGCCTGCAAGGTGTCTGCTGCGGTGCGGCTGCAGCGCGTGGCCTCCTAGCGCGCCGACGGCTGCAGAGGCGACCTTGGCGATGGTCGACCTCAGCTCAGCGGACCGCGACCTCACCCCGTGGGACAGCTACCAACAACCATGCCGACCCGCTACCAGCCTTCCCAGCGCCCCAAACCCTAGCCGCCGCCCCCTCTCTCACACTGCAGCCCTAGCAGCCGCTGCTACAGTACCCAGCGCGGGTATTGTAGCGCCTCCCAGTCGTCGCTCCCTCAACTCCTCGTGAGCATGGGCCACCCGCTGCCGAAGCCGGAGTCTCGAACAAGGATCTGCATGGTGGGAGAGGAGTTGCGCCGGCCATGGCAGTAGCGGCACCGATCCGAGGAAGGGGAGGCGCACCGCCTGTGAGGGCTACGTGCGCCAGCGTCCCGTCTGCCTCGCTCCTGGTGGAAGTCCCACCCGTACAGCGCGAGGTGGCGGCTGCGGTCATTGTGGTTCCGGGCGTCGCGGTCCCAACACGCCTGCTCCAACTCCGCATGCTCCCGCCGCCACTGCTCCTCCATGGCGCGCACAACCCGCAGATCTTGCCAGTCATCCCGGTCGTAGTCGCCACAACCGTCTGGTCCGCGTTCGTCGCGGTCGTCGCGGCCGCGAGCGAAGTCGCGGTTGCGCCGGGCCTCCTCCCACTCGAGCCACGCCTCGAAATCGCGAGCTGCGCGCGCGTCCAGCGCCTATCCGCCTCTAGCCGACGTGCACGGTGGTCAAGCGCGCCTCTGTGTCCAGGCCGCGTCAGCCCTGCGCCTCCTTTACATCAAAGTCGCTGCCCTGGGGTTCGCGTCGGTGAAGTCTAGCATCAGCCGCCGCATGCAGGTCCTCCGCACGCACGTCCGCCTCCTCTGCTCCAGGTCACTGGTCACCCCACAGGAGGTCATCACGGCGCCCGTGTCCGTGCGCGCACGGTCTTCCCGCATGTAATGCGCGTCACTCAGCTCCCACGTGCTCGCATCCCGGCCCTCGGGGTCGTCGCGGTCACAGCCGCGTCTGCGCTGCTCCTCGCTGTCGCGCATGAGCCCTCTCGATTGAAGACGTTGAGGGCGTCCTCGCGTCCGTACTCCGTAGTCGCCGCGGAACAGGGCAAGCCGCTTCACGCATCCACGTCCGCCGAAACCTCTCGGCCGCCGCGTGCGTAGCTTTCGCGGTCGTGCGGGCCCTGCTCCAATTCCACGCGGAGGGCAGCCCCCTTCCTCCGCGGCTTGGGCCACAACCGCTGCGACGCGGTCCGTCTCGGTCGCGCGCGCCGCAGCAGCCTCCGCGGTCGCGATGTGGGCCTCCCGCGTCTTACACCTGCAAGGCCTGCTCCCTCCAGTATCAAGAGTTCGAGATGAAGGAGAGGCAAGAAGCCCAATCCCAGGGTAGAAGGCCCAGAATGGCGCAAATGAGGAGCACAAGCCCAGCTACATCTGGAGTATCACTGTCTATGCGGCTGTAACGATTATAAGCGTGGGGAGGAAGTTGATTGAGTTTTTTCTTGGTTGTTGCCAGAGAAACTGGACGGCGAGCTACGGCTCGAGATGGCCGGTGGCAACCTTGATCTCTGGAGTCTGTAAACTCCAATTACTTGTTCTGCAGCATATATATCAGTTGGATCATAGTAGCATCATAACATTTGGTATCAGATTCGTTTCGATCCATCCACTCCACCTCCGTTCGCCTTCTGTCGCCTTGATGCAACTGTAATCCCCGTCGGCCGAGTGTCGCGATCCACTTCAGTGTTGAGAGCGTATACTCATAGGTCCGATCTGAGGTCGGTTGGGTCGGCAATCGAAGTTCTAGCGCACGAACACCATGAAGGTCGAAGATCAGCTCGCTCTTATCCCGTGAGGGCAACCGCCGCATCAACTTTGTTAAGGCCTCCATTGAAGATCTCAAGTCGGCCACGGCCGAATTTGATCGCTGGCGTTCTCAGGTCGATTCAAAGGTGGCGGATCTGAACAGTGGCCTGGATTCTCTCTGCCTTTAGGTCGCGGCGCCCCTATTCTCTTTGCAACATGTTCCTGGTGAGGGATTCGTCTCCACCCAGTAGTCGGGGTTCGCTCATCTGAACCGTCCTGATCAACAGCGGCGCATGGGCCGTTAGGCCACGGCGATAACAAGTGTTACCGGATGGCTGGTTCTAGGGGTGGCAATCCCCTGGAACCACCTCCGGTCAAAGGTGAGGAACCTCTGTCTTCTGACACTAAACCTGTATTGCACATCCCTTGCTTCCATTGCAATGCTAATACGTCCGGGTCAAACTAGCTACTATCAATTTCAAGGGCACTGCTGCATTCTGGATGCAAACTGTCAACATCAACCTTCGTCAGTGCTCTTGGGAGGAACATTACCATCATGTCATGTCTAGGTTTGATAGAGATCAGTTTAATCATTTCATTCATCAATATCTTCATGTTAAGCAGTTTGGCTCAGTTGTGGAATACATTGCTCTCTTTGATGATCTTATGCATCAACTCCTTGCCCATGATCCTAGTGTCAATCCTGCTTTTCAGTTGTAGTCTTACACAGGCCCAAAGACCTCGGTACTGCTGGTTCTTTGGACATTTTGCAGGAGGAACTGCTCTCTAGGGCCCAACCAGATCACATACCCATATTATTGCTCTCATCCCTGGGGCCCAAGCTTTTCGACAGAAACCATACAGATATACACTTTTTCAAAAGGATGAAATCGAAAAACAAGTGGCTCATCTGCTCAAGCATAACATGATACAAGAAAGTTCTAGCCCTATTGCTTCTCCTGCTCTCTTAGTCAAGAAAAAGACAGGGGATTGGAGACTGTGTGGATTACAGAAAGCTGAATGCTTATACAGTGAAGAAAAGATATCCTCTACCAATCATTGAAGAACTTTTTGAGGAACTCCATGATTCTCAGTGGTTCACCACCCTTGATCTGAAGTCTGGGTTCCACCAAATCCTTGTTCATCCTGACGATCAATACAAGACTGCTTTTCATACTTATCATGGTCATTTTGAGTATAAAGCGCAGCCTAGCAGCAAGCACGGACATTGGTGGCCATCTCATTTGTTCTGGCACCTGCCTTGGTCTGGACAGGTCCTGCTACTAGTGGTGGCTGCTACATCCTCCCCTCTTCCTCCCACATGAAGCCAGTGGTTGGGCTATTTCCATGAGATCCATGAAGACATAGTTGCAGTTCAAATTTATTTTGTATTTTAGTTTTAAATAACAAAAGTAAGCCGAGATGTAAAAGGCTTAACCGTATGTCGCGTTAATTAGGTCTGCAGTGGCCCGAGGAGAAAGATGTCATGCGGGGACGGCAGGGGCGCAGTCACCACTGCCAGATATGGTCGGTGAAGGATCCGCGAGGATTAGTAAGCAGGCTAGCAATCAGGGGCATTAGTGGCCAGGCGCAATCAGGGTCAGCAAATTAGGAGAATTATTATCTCCAGGTAGTTAGTGGCCTATTTATATCGTTTAATCAGCCTTGAATGAATCAAGCAACAACAAATCAATTTCATAATCTCCCTCCTCTCTCTCAATCTCACCCCCTTTACCGGCCATCCTCCTGACAATGGTTATCCCCCAAACCCCAATGAGCTAAGGATCATAATACCCAGAGTGCTAAAGCAGCAGCAGTAGAGCAAGGCAGGATGATGGAGGAAGACAACACAAGAGCTCATTGTTAGAGTAAATAGGAATAGTACCACATTGTCTACCCACGTGGGGTGTTAGTCCTATGTTCCCTATATAATCAGTCCATGAAGCCCAATGCAATACAAGGCGAATTACACATTATACGCAGGGGCAGCGCCGTAGTAGGATGCGCGGCTGATCCTTCCGATCCGCCGCGTGCGTCGTCGTCAAGCCGGCAGCAAGCAGGGACCAGCCGCCGCGGGCGCCTTCATCCTCGTCGCCTCTCCCCGCCCCCACCTACTCCTCCAGCGCCAGTGCTGCTGCTGCGCGCGCACGGCTGCGGAGGAGGCCCGTGCGGCACCGGGCTGTTGGCGACACCAGATGGTCGCGCACCGCCCACCCTCGACGCCCTCTCCTCCACGTTGTCGTCGGGCCTGCTCCCCTTCCTCCCCCGAGCGCCGATGCTGCTGCTGCGCGTGCATGGCTGTGGAGGAGGCTGTTGGGGACGTCCGCCCGTCACAACGCTGGAGAGGCGGCGCCGCTCGGGCCGCACGCCGCCCTGAGATTGTACCCGCAGGTTCATCTGCTACTGCTGTGCTGTTTTTTTTTTCTTTCCCGATCAGAGATCGGGATTGCATCGCCCTGCCACTCCATCATCACTCCATCGTCGACCACCCCCGAGGACGAGGTTAGCGATGCGCCTTCCCAGGCTGCAACGCTGCTGCTCGTGGTCGTGCCATCACCATTGGTGCCATCGCTGGCACCGCCCATGCTGCTGGTTCTCTTCGTCACGCTGGCTCCTGATCCGAATCTGCGCCTACTGCCACTACCTCGCGGACACCGCCACTGGTGTTGCTGATGGAAGATGCCTGTGCGTTTGTTGACGCATCCAAGCTGCACCGTCTACCTTCGCCGTCCAGTTTGCTCATCGTCCTGCTACGGTTATCGGCAAGAGCTGCTGATTACAGCGTCTGCCTTCGTTGACTTCGGACCCACGCCCTCCTCCCTGGCTTCAACCACGTCCACCTCGACCTTGGCTACCTCGGCACAAAGGGCTACCGTCTTGCATGAGGACTCATTGGCTTCTTCTCCAAACAGCATATGCGCCGCATTGACTGTTATGACTGCGGGGGGACGTTACTAGTCAGCTTTCTCTCCGGTCTCACCGTCTGCAGCGCTCCCGCTGTGACTGCGGGGGGATGTTAGAGTAAATAGGAATAGTACCATATTGTCTACCCACGTGGGGTGTTAGTCCTATGTACCCTATATAATCAGCACATGAGGCCCAATGCAGTACAAGGCGAATTACACATTATACGCATCCTACCAGTTCTATTCTTCCTACACTCATCTTCGTAATCTCGCGGAGCTGGAGGTGTGAACCGGCAGTGGGCAGTGGCAGCTTCAGTAAGGGATCTAACAGTGCTTGAGGGAAGGGATCCAGTAGCGCTTTTCCGCTTAAGGCACTAGATGTGGTGGTGCTTGAGGGAATGCGCCCTGACAGAGGTAAAGATGGGAGCCAGTGACTTGCCTGGTTGCCCCTCACGAGCTTCTGGGCAGCAAGCAATGCTGGGCCACAAATACAGGCAAGAGGCAGAAGAAGCTGTGACGGGAGACGGTGGCATCTACGAAGGGAGAAGCGGCAGCAGCAAGAGTTTCTCCACTCTCCCGCTCGACTGCAAAAGCTCGTATAGGTGACAGATGGAAGGGATGGATGCTTAGGAGAGGTATATGCTGAAACCCATGGTTGCCCAGTGGATCGCATAGCAGAGCTGTGCCTAATACTCCGGCAACTCCCATCATATGAAATGGGTTCAACGTCCAATTATGAAATCCTTGGAAGAAAAGGATGAACCGAAATATAGCTGCTATTAGGCGAAAAACACTTGGCCCAAGTGCCAAGTGCACAGCTGCCAAGCCTTGCATTTTTCATCCCTACAGACTAGTCATCCACCACCTAATCGGACGTCTAGTCATGACAACTAATTCGACGACTTGATTTCTAGTCATTATAATTGCATAGTGCCTAATCGAGCCAGGATCGATTAGCCAGACTAATCGTGATTAGTCAGATGACTTGAAAACATCACAATTAACATAACTCAATATTAGTTGTGATATTTTTGAACTACCTTCATCTTTCCTACCAAGCAAGCAACAGTTTGCTGCTATTTAATAAAAACATAGGAATGCCTAAATGAAGAGTAATCAGATGGACCCAAAAAAATGCACAGTATGATAAAGCAGGCACCACTAGCTCACTGGATATCAGGGATAAGATAACTTACAGCGGAGCAATATTGTCATGTCTTATGAAAAGAACAACTTTTCCCAAAACAGCAACAGCTTTGTTCAAACCCTCTGATAGAGTTCTTATGGTGGCTTCCTTATGCGATGATTTCACTGCAACATAATAAAGGTAAAAAGCATAAGAATAGAATATTTTTTCGATAAGAAAAATATAGAATTTCAGTATATGCAGTGTGTTAGTAAGAGTATTACATTTGATACCACTCAAGGATGACACAAATGATGCTAATCTTTTGGATCGTAATTGTCCCTGTGGAAAAATTTATTATATGTCAGTGATTTTCCCATAAAAGGAATATAATTTTCAAACCAGAATGTCGTGTTCGTTTACTCAATGCATTCTCATCAGAATACCTATCCAGCAAATGCAAATTAAAAAGTAAACTGCTTCAGCATGTCTGCGACAAATCACAGGTAAGATATATCAAGCAACTCACAGAAAACCAACCTGGCTACAGAGAAATGACTATATAATATATACCTGTGATGCATATCATTAAAAGGCAATGTTCAACTTTTAAGGAAAACAGGAAAAATATTAATGTCATTTTTGCATCTTGCATAAATGTGGTTAGTTTGACAATGGACAAACCTCATGAACATATTAAGCTTCCATTAACAACAAATATGCACATCGTTCTGTGATGTGATACAGGATATGTTATGTTCACCTCAGCAGTCTATGTAACTAGTTAAATATAGGGATAAATCTATATATTAAAACTTACCTTCATTGCATTCTCAAGCTTATCAAGGAGACTGATGATCTTCTCAACTTCTGTATCAGCACCAAGCCCAGGATCTCTTAAAGCTGCAACTTCAAATCCACGAAGGGCCCTTTCATAATTCTCTAAATATCTGTTGGCCTAAGAGGAACATGATTGAAATTACACGCAAATGATTATTGCACTTAGAAGGTTTGGGAACCTAAGAAATTGCTATTTTTTAGGAAAAAACTAAAAAAAACTCGTAAATAACTATACCTATCTTGTTTCCAGATCCAAAATCCTTTTTTACATGTACAGTAGCAGGCAGCACTAATTTGCCATGCCACTAGTAGCATGACCACCATCCATCTCAACCGCTTGCCCACCAAAGCCCTTGATGGCAAGACGCCGTACGAGGCCTTGCACGGACACAAGCCCACGGTAAGCTACTTCAGCGTCTTCGACTGCCTCGAGCTAATCAAGGAGCTCAGCCATGTCGGCATGCTCGATGACCGGAGCACGCTAGGAGTCTTCATCGGCTACCCCGACGGCGTCAAAGGCTACCGCATCCTCGACCCCAGGACACAACGTGTGCTCATCGCCCACGATGTCGTGTTCGACAAAGGGCAAGGTTGGGCGTGGGGCAAGATGGTGGATGATGAGTCGACTTCGATGATCAGCGACTTCGTCGTCGACTATGTCCACTTCGAGGGGGCGGGGGACCTACCAGCTCTTCTTCTCCGAGCTTGACTACCCCACCACCTCGCACACCACTAGCTCCGGCGAGTCCACCACTTACTTCACGGCTCCGGCGAGTCCTCCACCGCCAACACCGTCGGTCGCGCCCCGCTCTCCTACACCGGTTGTGCCCGCACCACTGGGTTCGACACCAGCAGCCCCGGTCCGCGACGAGCAGCGCATAATGGACTTAGCTACTCCATTGTCCAACGACAAGGATCGCATCGACGCTTACCACGACGACGAACCTCTGTGTTACCACCGCGTAGACAACATCCTCGGCGAGTAGCCCGTCGCTGGAGAGGCGGAACACAACCTCGAAGCGGAGTTACACATGGTGCACGAGGACAGCGAGCCTCGCTCTCGCTGAAGCAGAGGGAGACGCGGTATGGCACGCCGCGATGCGGCAGGAGATGGACGTCGTGGAAAGGAACCGGACGTGGGAGCTGGCTAATCTTCCCGTCGGTCACCGTGCCATCTCTCTCAAGTGGGTCATCAAGCTGAAGAAAGACAAGGCTGGGGCGGTGATCGAGCACAAGGCGCGTCTGGTGGCATGTAACTTCGTCCAGCAGGAGGGAATCAACTTCGACGACGCCTTCGCATCCGCGCGCTGATGGAGTCCGTTCGAGTCCTCGCGCTGGAAGCCCAAGAGGGCTGGCCTGCCCATCTCTTGAAAGAGGTCTACGTCCACTAGCCACCGGAATTCGTCATCCCCGGCAAGCAGAGCAAGGTCCTCAATCTGCGCCAATGTTTTCAGGTCGCCTGGTCGAACCTGGTCGACCTGGGACCGACCAGGCGATTAATCGTCAACCAGGTCGACTAATCGAACCTGGTCGACCCTGGTCGTCCACCTAATCGTCCGGTGTATTTCAGGACATATACCTCTATATATATACTATATAACTATATGTCATATATGTATACACAACAAAGGAAGCAAAACTGCAAGACTGCCCAACACAGGCCCAGAAACACATCACAGAAACTGCCCAGCACAGGCGAGAGAGAGAGAGGCAGCCAGGGAGAATTGCGGCCGCCCTAGGGTCCCTGTGCGGCTGGCCGTGCCTCCCCTCTATCTATTCTAACCCTAACAGGCCAAATTGGAAGGCCCAGTGCCCCACAAATCTGCCCAGCACAGGCCCAGAAACACATCACAGAAACTGGTCGTCCATGACCTAATCGGACGATTAATCGCGATTAGTCGACGAATAATCGGACGACCAGGTTTCTGGTCAAGCTAATCGAGTCGGACCTCCTAATCGAGCACCTAGGACCCACCAGGACGATTAATCGCGATTAATCGGACGACCTGTAAACATTGATGCAAAGCGCTCACGAGGCTGCTTTCTACCGGCGGGGCAAGGGAGGCAATGCCCTGCTGATAGGAGTCTACATCGATGACCTCATGATCACCAACACCAAGGAGGAGGAACTGAGGCATTCAAGGCGGAGATGAAGGTCGTCTTCCAGATAAGCGACCTCGGCTCCTCTCCTACCTGGGGATCAAGGTTCACCAAGACATTACCGACATCTCTCTTCGTCAGACTGCCTACGCCAAGCACATCGTTGAGATAGACGGCCTCACCGGCTGCAACCCAGCCTACACTTCCATGGAGGAGAGGCTGAAGTCATGGGAGTACGGCGGAAGAGGTGGACGCGACACAGTACTGGCGCATTGTGGGCCGTCTTCGCTACCTCGTCCACATGGGGCCGAACTTGGCGTTCGCCGTCGGCTTGCGTCAGCCGGTTCATCAGCGACCGACAATAGAGCACCAGCAGGCTGTGAAGAGGGTCATCCACTACATCACGGGCACTTATGACTACGGCTTGCACTAGCTGAGGTGCCCCGGTGCTGCACACTTCATCGGGTACAGCGACAGCGATCACGCTGGCGACATCGACACCAGCAAGAGCACCAGTAGGACGCTGTTCTTCCTTGGGAAATGCTTGACCAGCTGGCAGTCGCTCAAGCAGCAGGTGTTGACTTTGTCCAGCTGTGAGGCAGAGTACATCGCCACCACTACCGCTTCCACACAGACCATCTGACTGGCTCGACTGCTGGGCGATCTCCTCGGCAAAGACAAAGGAAACGAGTTCAGGGTGGACAACAAGTCTACCTTGTCTTTTGGCGAAGAACTCCGTCTTCCATGAGCAGAGCAAGCACATCCGGGTACATTACCACTTCATCAGGACGAGGGGAGCATCAAGGCCAACTACATCAGCACTCAGGACCAGCTCGCTGACTTCCTCACCAAGTCACTTGGGAGAGTGAAGTTCTAGGAACTACGTGCCTGGATTGGGATGGCTCAAATTCCCCACAAGGCGCCACATAAGACTTAAGGGGAGAATGATAGACCTTGTAATTCTTGTGCTTATCTATTATCGAGGATATTTTTCTACAGTGATTGATGCTTATGTCAGCATCTTATCTCCTTAGTATCTAAATTAGTGGTCGGCATATGCTTTAGCTTTCTTGGCTGCCAAGCCTTGCTTTTCCTTGTATGTACTCAAGAACCAGCCATGGTTTATAGATGGCCTAATCAATAGAGAAAACCTGTTCCAATGATCTCAATCTGTGATTTGGTTCCAACACGTCGGATGTCGTTGCCTATTATAAGGATAAGGGTAATCATTCTATAATAACAATAATGGGCCGACAGCCCATGTGCCTATAGCAGCAGCAACTGTCTGTCTAACACGCAGCTCTTCCGAGTTTTCATGAAAAAATAAACTAACAAAAACTAACTTAGTTTGTTCCAAAGCCTCTGAATTTGTTCAAAACACTCACTGTGGCACAATTATAGTAGAGGTCTGGATTTAAATTCATAGTTTTGTCCTTCTCCTGCGCAAAAATGAACTCAAGATCAACAGTAGAAATGAGGCACAGAAAAATGACATACAAATCTACAAATGAGAGGTTATGTGTCACACTTCTTAATAAGTTTAACCAGAGACAAACAAAAAGTATGAAATGCCAACTTACAGCATTTTGATATGCTTTCACTGAATGATGAAGCTTAGTGTGATCCCAGGCTCCTCCCACAAAGAAGCTAGTGAGATAAGCATTGCCCATATTATCTGAAGTTAAAAGGGCATATTAGCAGCCTTTGTTAAAGGTATATTTGCCTAAGTTGCTGATTAAATTGCACTCGCACTTGTGCCACTGCTTAGCCAAATGAATTTTGGAACTGTTAAGGAATATGAGTAAATATTGCATGTTTAAACTCAAATGGTTGCATTTGCATGTGCATGGATCCCAATAGGGCATTGGTTTTGGTTATGCGTCCATACAACTTGAAAATGGGCCTAAACAAGTAGGAATCCCGTCAAGCAAGAAAATGGACCAAATCAAGTATTAATCCCATCATGCAAGATTCAAGGTAGATAATACAACCAAACCATACAATTAATCCATCTATTTTCCAGTGCAATGTCATAATAAGTAAGCAAGAATGCAGCAATGTTAAAAAAACAGGTGCTACAAGAATACTACAGACTGTAGACATGGTTATGAATATAATAAGTGTGAACTATGTACTGAAACAGAACTTCTACAGCTTCATTTAAGCAAAAGAACTCTTACACCAAGAATTGCCATCTTTAATGTCCAGCATAATAGCTTCTTTTGCGTGCTTAATGCTCTCTTCTACTAAAAGTGCCTGGTCTGCACTACCTGAAAAACAAAAACACAAAAAAGGAAACAACTAACTCAGAAATCTTCATTTGAAAAAAAATGATGTGTGCTCCCTTCTACTAAAAGCGCCTGGTCTGCATTACCTGAAAAACAAGAACACTAAAAAGGAAACTAACTCAGAAATTTTCATTTGAAAAAAAAAAAGTTATGTGTTTCTAATAAGACCGTAGGTGCAAAATTAACATAGGACATTGGAGAGCTATTATTGATATAGCAGCAGCTCAGCACTAATGAGAGCTTTCTGCAGCAGTGCCCTTCAAAACCGGAAGCCAAACAGCCAGTGACTTCCCACTCCTTGCCCTGGTGAATTCAGGGTTCACAAACAACTTCATAAAGGCAGATGTAACCCGCCATCTCCGCCTACCCCTCCAACCGGTCCACACAAGGCCTTAAAGACTGGTCGCGAATGGCAACCATCTTCCCTGCACTAGCGTCAGCTGCACATTACCGGTGGAGGTGGGCAGCAAGTCCTTTCGTTTGGACTCCTTCACCATCTCGCTCGGCAGCTACGACCTCATCCTTGGCACCGACTTGCTCCGCACCCTGGGACCGTCTTGTGGGCCTTCACCAACCTCACGATCTTGTGCTCAATCAGCGGCCGTCGTGTGACTTGCCAGGGCGTGCCAACGCGCTCTCCGCCACAACTCCATACCCTTCAACCCGAGGCACTACTCGACGGTCTCCTCTAGGAGTTTAGCTCCCTCTTCACTGAGCCCGCTTGACTGCTACCAGTTCGCGTCAACGACCACCGTATCCATCTCATGGAAGGGGCGCAACCGGTGGCAGTGCGGCCCCATCACCACCCTCAACTCCAAAAAGACAAACTAGAGCGCCAATGTGTTGAGATGTTGCGCCAAGGCTTCACCTAAGCACCTCGGCGTTCTCCTCAGCAGGCTATTGGTGAAGAAGCAAGATGCCTCAGGGTTGTTCTACCGTCATAATCAAGGAGAAGTTCCCCATTCCAATCATGGAGGAATTTTTGGATGAACTCCACGGCGCATGTGTCTTCTCCAAGCATGACCTCCGCTCCCGGTTCCACCAGGTTCGCATGAACCTCGCCGACTCCCCAAGACAGCCTTCTAGACTCACGATGGGTGTTTCGAATTCCTGGTGATGTCATTTGGCCTCACTAAGAGCCTAGCAAAATTCCAAGCTCATCATGAATGACATCAGTAGGCCGGTACACTCACCGGCGTGCCCTTGTCTCCTTTGATAACATACAAATATATAGCACGAGCAGGGCGAATCACCTTCACCATGTTCGCTTGGTGCTCAAAGCCCTCCAACAGCATGAACTCCTTCTCAAGCGCACCAAGTGCGCCTTCGGTTGTCCTACAGTGACATACCTGGGGCATTTCGTGTCTATGCCTGGCGTGGCCATGGATCTCAGAAGGTCCACGCCATCGAACGCATGCCCAATTCCGCAATCCATGTGCGCCCTACACAGCTGTTAGAGTAAATAAGAACAGTACCACATTGTCTACCCACGTGGGGTATTATCCTATGTACCCTATATAATCAGCCCACGAGGCCCAATGCAATACATGACAATATTCCACCAATTCTATTCTCCTTCATGGTATCACACACCTAGGTTTAGATCCTAACCCTAGCCACTGCCGCTTCTGCACTGCGTGCACCTGGGAGAGGTTGAACTCTGCCGGGGGCAGCGCCCCTGTTTAGGCACCCGATCCTATTGATCCGGCTGCCATAGTGGTCGTCACGTAGCAGATCAGGATCTCCCCAACGTCATCGTCGGGCCGCCACCGCCTCGTCCTCAAGCTCATCGCTATGCAGTCGTCGCCAACACCTTCCAGATCTTCGTCGCATGGAGGCTTGTGGATCTCGCCCCATCCCGTGCCGCGTGGCGGCAGCCAGGCTCGTCAGCACATCTCAACCTTGAGCTGCCATGGAGGCAGTCAGCTTTGGCATGTCATTGTTGTCGGGCGGATCTGCATCTCCACCACGTATATCTGCGTCGGCGTTCACAACATGCCTTGCATCGCCCGATCGAGTCGCATCGCCACCGTCATGTTGTCTCTGATCTTTTGTTGTTGTATCTTTTTGGTTTGCCTGATCACTGATCAGGATTGAGTCGCCCATGGCCTATCGACCTTGCGTGACTGTGCGGTCTGGCCGGGGCATGCGATGCCGAGGGGACGCCTTCCTGCGTCGGTTCTCGGCCATCCAGTCCGCACGTCTACATTGCCGGTTCGTCGTCGCCACCATAGATTGGGACGTCTTCACCGACTTCTTCCATCGTCGTTGTACCTCGCGCGTACTCGGTCGTACAACCGATTAAGTGCGGTCCACCCGGCTCCCGTGATGTCCATCACCGAGTACTATGTGCATCTTCTCTGCTGCTGTGTTGCCCCGTCGGGCCGCAGCAACGCCACCCGTGTGTCCATATCGTTGCATCTACATCGCCGTCCCCTACGCATTGACGATTGTGTTGTGCAATCTTTGTTGCGTCATTCGTCTGCACAAGGTCTTCGTTCTACTAATTGGGTCTTCGTCGTCGAGCTGCCGCTACCCTTTCCGCCGTCGCTGAGCCATGCTCGCTGGTCGCCCCCTCACATTGTCACCGAGCACAGCTCGCCGGTGCATCTGCTCTCGCACTACTTCTTCGTCCAGCACAACCGCGTCAACAGCGTCACCGTGGTTGGGGCCCTCTTACCTTGTACGTCCGGTATTGGCAACATCGACACGTGCTTTCGTCCCGGACGCGTTGCTGGATCTAGCAAATCCAGCCCACGCCTCGGCGCACAAGTGGGTTGACTACATCGACTTCAGCATCGACCCTCCCATCCCGCCCCGTCTGCCTCGATTCCGTCGCCACCTTTCTTCTACGTCTACGACGGCCCTGACTGTGTCGACTTCGGCATCGCTCCCTCCCACGACGACTATCTCGACACGTCTCCATCATCACCATGGCGCCCCTTGTGCGCCGACAGCTCCATCGACACGGCAACCCGACCACAACTACGTGGACCTCGGCCATCTTCAGCACGGCTTCTTCGACCACGGCTATTGCGCCCTCACGCTCAGCTACCTCGACATTGGCACAAAGGGCTACCGCCTTGCTTGAGTACTCATTGGCTTCTCCAGCCACAGCATACGCGCCGCATCGACTGTTCTGACTGCGGGGGGATGTTAACTTGTTAGCTTCTTCTCCAGTCTCACCGTCTGTAGCGCTCCCGCTGTGACTGCAGAGGGATGTTAGAGTAAATAGGAACAGTACCACACTGTCAACCCACGTGGGGTGCTAGTCCTATGTACCCTATATAATCAGCCCATGAGGCCCAATGCAATACATCCAATATTCCACCAATTCTGTTCTCCTTCAACAGCTTCTTGAGCCTGACGGACTACTAGCGTCGTTTCATCCATGACTACGGCATGACGGTAGCAACCCTCACCATGCTCTTAACCAAGGAGGCGCTCACCTAGAGAGCGGATGCAGACACCACATTCAATGTCCTCAGGTGCCAATTGTCGGACTTCAACAATCCTTTCACGGTCGACTGCGATGCGTTGGGTTCCAAGACTGGCACTGTCCTAGCCTCTTTTGCACTTCGGGCAGAGCTCCAGGTGAAACTTGCCTTGTCTCCAAACTGCAGGAACTCTTCGCTCAGGTGGCCACATGACGCAAGGGGCCCGACAGGTCCATGGTGGATGTGTTGATCACCGTCCGCCGCCGGCTCTTCATCCCTGCATTGTTGCCCATGCTTCCTCTCGTACAGCAACAAGCCCACAACACTAGCCATGAGGGAATCCAATGCACCCTCCATCAACTTCGGGCTGACTTCCACATCCGCGGCAACAACATTGGCAACTGGGTGATGTACCAGCAAAATAAAAACAAGTCACCTACACCCCCCGAGGTCCTCCTTCAGTCCCTGTTAGTCCCGAACTTGATTTGGAGCGGCATCACGATGGACTTCATCGAGGACTTGCCACGCATCAACAAGACTGACTTCTTTCAGTGGTGGACTGTCTCTTGAAGGCGACGCACTTCATCCCCCTCAGACACCCCTACATGGGTGTCTCAGTACACACAGCTTCAACGAGATCGTCTGCCTCCAGTGCCTCCCGACGTCAATCGTCAGCAACAACGACCTGGTCTTCACCAGCAATCTCTGGCACAAGCTCTTTCATCTCTCGAGGACCAAGCTGCAAATGAGCTCCACCTTTCGCCCATAGTCGGATGGGCAGTACGAGGCGGCAAACAAGGTAATCATTATGTACCTCCACTACCTGACTAGGGATCGCCCCAAGCAATTGCTGCGGTGGCCTAGGCCAAGTACTACTTCAACACCACTTGTTTATGGTCGTGATCCACCAACCATGAAGGCCTACGAAGCTGGTGATGTTTGTGCTCCCGTCGTTGATTTGCACCTCCAGGACCATGACATATTCTAGCTCACCACTCGGGAACATATGCTCCAGGTTCAGAACCACGCCAAGCGGTGCTACAATGCAAAGCATACACCTATGGCATTCGGCATGTCTGGGTCCTTCACCTTCATCAACCCTCTGCTTCGCTTCCAGACGCGACCAAGGGGGAGCTTGCACCCCCCTTCTATGGGCCATTTAGATAATGGAATGGATCAACCAAATCACCTACCACGTCCGCCTTCCGACCAGTGCCAAGATCCCCAATGACTTCTATGAGGGTGTCCTTAAGGCCTTCAGCGACACGCTAGTAGCTGATCCTCCCTGTCGCCGATGCTCCATTGTCGGGTCATTCCGACGCCGTCTGCAGTGTTGCAGAGTCGCTTGGCCCGTAGCTACTGGCACGTTCTCGTCCGCTGGGAAGGCTATCCCGCTAATGAAGCTACCTAGGAGCCTGTTCCGGCATTCAAACAGCACTACCCCTCGTTTGAGCTCAAGGACGAGCCCTTTCCAAAGAGATGTTATCGTTGGCAACAGCTATAGGCACCTGCCATAGGAGCTGATTAGGTGATAGATAGTCAAGGGATTAAATTAGGAAAGCCTCAATTAGGCATAGACAAGAGTTTAGGAGAGAATGGTATTGTAATCTCCTTTATATACGGTGGTGATCAAGGGAAAAAAAACCGGCAATTACTGCCCAATTCTTATCCTCGTCTCCTTTCTGTTCTCTCATCTCCCTGCTGCACCTCAACACCAGCCACCACGCATAGGAAACCGGTGGCCAAACAGCTGGTGACTCCCTACTCCTATCCTATCCGGTCACTCCCCCACGGACGTGACACCTTGCTAATGTTCCTCCTAAGCTCAGTTGGAAAGCAGCATCCTTTGAAATGTATTGTTTTATTAAGAACAGTACTTGAGCTTAGATAGAAAACAGAACAGAAATACAAGCATGATTAATCCATCAATATATTTAAGATTTGACATAATAATTGGTGATAAGATATAGACACCGTGGAGAGATCAGCTGTTCAAATTTACTAGGAAGACGATCTAAATCTAGAGATATAGATATGGGAGTAACTACTCCCTGGGAGTAGGAAATAATTTCCCTATATATATAGCAATTTGTATAGCAAATGCAACAAGGTGCAATTTGTATAGCAAATGCACAGACCCGAATCGAGCGCCAATTGAAACAGAGTGTGTTTTGTATTTGCAACCATGGTTGTGCTCTGGATGCAACAGGTATGTGTGTACACGGGATGTCTTGAATGGCCAGTAAGAGTAAGCCTGCTAACGGGGCTAAACCCGCCCCAAACCCACCCCGTTCCACAGCTTATGAGACAACCCCC
The DNA here is from genome assembly GCA_038502445.1 of Eremochloa ophiuroides. NCBI lineage: Eukaryota > Viridiplantae > Streptophyta > Magnoliopsida > Poales > Poaceae > Eremochloa > Eremochloa ophiuroides. The sequence continues at coordinate 38,042,165 of JAHLJS010000006.1, read as the reverse complement.
ACACCCAACCCGACCCAAAAAATCAATTAATTCACCCGCCCCAACCCGCCCCATTGCTGGCACAAACCCGCTGCAACACGACACGGCCTATCCTCCTCCGCTCGTCCTTTTATCCCCAATCGCAAGGCTTCAAACCTCCGCATCAAGAAAGAAGAACAAAACTCAAACGTCGGCTGCAGCAAGCATCCATCCGATCGATCACGACCGGGAGCCGATGACCCCAACACCACTAGCAGCAGCAGCGCTAGGCATCCTGCAACTCCGTTACGTGGTCCTGGAGCTGCGCAATGCACGCCGGAGTTCGCGCCTCTGGAGCCCGCGGCGGCGGCGGCGACGTTGGCAAGGCCGCATCCTTGATGGCGCCGCAGTCTAGATCGACACCCGGGTCGCAGCCGCGTCGCGCATCTACGAGCTCGCAGCAGCCAGATGCCGCACGCCAAGACGGTCGCCGCTGTCGTCGGCGTCGCGGTCGCCGAGGAGTCGTATACTACGTGCAGAGCCTTCCCAAGACTCCCACGACGACCAAGACGGCCACGTTCTACCCTCGCGCTCAGCACCATGGCGTCGCCGCAGCACTCGCACTCGTCTGTGGGCAGGGGGTCCTCGGCGCTCAGCTCTCGTCTTCATGCTCGGCTTCATCGCGTGGCAGAACCTGTGCCCAACCCGCGTGTATTGTAAACCCAACCCGCCCCAATCCGTGATGTAACAAAACCCGTTCCACCCATCCATGGACGCCCCATATCAAAACCCGCCCCAAAAAACCCATTACACCCCGCCCCGTTATCAGGCTTAAGTAAGAATTCAACAAAAAGAGAAGCCTCCGGAGAATAAATGACGAACACCTGAGAAATAAAAAAAATCGCATCCCCCGCCCCCCTCTTGCAGATGATACACATCAGAATACGTATTAGAGTAATAACAAAAAAAAAGTCAGTTGGCAAAAAAAGAATAACAAAAATTGCATCGTCAACCAATTTGCAACCAATTACAACTAGTTGCAGCAGCAATTACAGTTCAGTTGAAATTCATATGAATTGTCAACCAATTGCAACTAGAACACCCTAACAGTTACAACTAAGATAATACCAATTGCAACCGACGGGAAGAAAATGGGTGTGGGGGAGGTCGGGGGAGCAGAAGCGCAGAGCGCGCACCTGTTCACCGAAAATCGCGGCGGCGCAGTGGCGAATGAAGGGCGAGCGGGGTGGGGGAGTGCGAGAGGAAGTGGAGACGGTTTTCTTGGCGGAGCGGGGTGGGTGCATTCAATATAGAGAATGCAGCTAGGTGTAATATATAGATATACAGTGTGTCTATATATATATATATATATATATATAGAAAAGAAACAAGCAGCCTGTGCGTCACTTGCTTCTGGCTCTTTTGTTTAATGGCAGATCCATATCGTCACGCTGCACTGTTTCTGAGTTAGTAGGGCAGCCAACAATAATACTGTAGTCACCATCAGTTGGGTTGTTTTCTTCATCGTTGGACCACTAGTTCTTTACCTTGTTTACACATTAACAAGTGTCGTCACAGATGATACTGTGACGCCTGCCACATGCATTTGACGTTGCGCAGCGAGATCACTGTGTTGTTTCACGGTTCAGCGCGTCACCACCTCAACAGTAGTCACTTGTCAATATTGTCTTCATGCTTTGCGAACGATCGCAGTACAAAGACGCCATCCTGATGAAGTTCCTCGGTCTCCATGGGCTCGTCGTGCAACAACCAACTATACTGACACCACAAGGAATATAAATAATGACTCAAGCGACGATTCCAACACTTTATTCTTATTCGCCGTCAGTTCTTCAGCGTGCCCGTGAACTTCACACCGTGACCTTCAATCAGCGTGCACAGGTAGCAGCGCAGCAACAATTGCCGCAAAAAAAAGTCCCCGCGAACAGCTATATGATATTGCACCCGTTGTCTCGCTCTGAGCGATCAGCTGTCCTTGGTGATGTCCATGGTAACTACACGCCAAACCTACACATGGTAGCGCAAAGCCATGCAACTAACTTGTATGCACAACAGGGCCATATTACCTGACGCTACTGATGCCGCTGAATAAAGTGATACTTTAAGCTGCAAAAGTTGCTGGTGTCCTACACCCTGTCCCGCCTAAGTGTGCAGCTCCTTCTTTGCATCCGCTGAGAGGAAGCAGGTAGGAAAAAACACTGTGAACACTGCAGGAAAAAATGCGAGAACAGTGGTCCATAGCCAACCAAAAGTAGGCAAGCAAAACCCTGGTGTGGTGTTTGGTTTGCCAAGATTGAACATCCAAATCGGATCGTCCATCGTTCCACATGGCAGACATCAAAAACAGACGTAGCTACCCTCCCAGATGGGGCAGCTACCCCCCATGGTAGAAATCCCACAATGATATATATATATATATATATATATATATATATATATATATATATATATATATATATATATATATATATATATATATAAGAGAGGAGAGAGAGAGAGAGAGAGAGAGAGAGAGAGAGAGAGAGAGAGAGAGAGAGAGGGACATGCTCACCTTGAGCCATACTTCTTTCGAGCATGGAGATCTGGCACAGTATTTTCTTATTCGCACCCTGCCAGACAAAATATGCTGGATAATTCAGAAATATTGAAAAGCATACTTGGAAGTTGGAACTACTTGTTAACATTTACCTTGCTTAGTGCTAATGAAAAGCAATTCTTTGCTGCAGATAGATCCCCCTTCTTCCAAATGCAATTACCCAAACATAACCAGGCATCTACAAGAGATGGATTCAGCTTTACCTAATACATATAGTAGCAACAGAAAATGTTTAATCTCTTATCCGAGTAATTCTATACAAAGAGTTGTTTAGTCCCTGATATATACTGCTTTGGATAAATGATCTTCAGCCTCTTTATGATAGTCGGGGAACACATCCAGTACTTTTCCCCTCAAAAATTCATAAACGCCACGCAGTTGTGAAGACTTCTTTTGTTCTGAAAGTACAATAAAAAGGAATGATTTACGGACATGGCATCAAATAATTTGACACAAACCATCATAGACTCATAGGGCAGCATCAAAATCAATTGTTCAAGCATATGGAAGCTGTTAGGAATTACAAATGGCGAAACAGTCGGATGTGATATTCTTCAACCTAATATCTTTAGAATCTCTTCTCACACATAGATGCAGCTCAAGGCTATATGCTACCACAACACTCTTTCTAGCTTTCTAACTAGCCTCAATCTATATACAGCTCAAGGCTATACGAAGCTAAGCAACCCTTACAATCTAATTTGCTAACTTACGTACAAAGGAGCTCAGCATGTCCTTATATAGGCCATTTCGGTCCGTTTGCTACAGTAACCGACCGTGCATGTACAGCACATGTTACACAAAGCTAACAGTCAATTTCTATTTTAGTACTCCATGCCAAATTATAAAACGTTTTGGCATTTCTAGATTCATAATTTTTACTATGTAATGTGTATCTAGACATAACATATATCTAGGTGCGTAGCAATAACTATTAATCTAGAAATGCCAAAACGTCTTATAATATGGAACGGATGGAGTACTTCCTTTTGCTAAGCTCCATAGACCCGTCCCTCAATTCATAGCTCATGGTGCATGCACATTTCAGTAGCTTTTAGTAGTATCAAGGAACTCTTAACTAGCAAAACTCAAATTGCTTTGACTTGCACCTCCAGTTTCACTTCTTCCTTTTCTTTGTCACAAATTTCATTACTTTGGACTTTGTGAGAAGCTTCAAGGATCAACTAGTGTATAGCATCCACTAATCCATTTTTATTTTTTCATCTCAAGAAAATAAATTAATTCCAGCAGAAACAGCAAGAAAAAAAGTAATCCTGAAGCAGTTTGACTTACATCCAACTCAAATAGAAATTTTAAAGTTAGCATTTGCATAGACGAAAAGATGATGATGCCACCATTTATTGAAATGGTCAAGGATGCCAGCACAATATAACACCATTGTGTATGTTCAGCAAACAAAGGAATAACAGTTCAGTTCTTACCAGAAAATGGGCAGTCATGGTGGTTGACTTGTGTCTATGGACCTCAGGGCAATGATGACAAAATTCAGTTTCTACAGGAGTTACGAGATATTCGTGCAGCTTGTCCAGGTCCATGGATGGTGGCTGGGGATTTTAATCTAATCTACAGGGACGAAGACAAAAATAATGCCAACTATAACAGGGCAATGATGGGCCGTTTCAGGAGATTTATTAATGACTTGGCTCTTAAAGAGATACCCCTTCATGGTCGAAAATACACATGGTCAAATCAGCAAAATTCTCCTACCTTGGTGAGATTGGATAGAGTGCTATGTTCAGTTGACTGGGAGGAGAAATTTCCAAACTGCTTGCTCCAGAGTATGGCTTCTGATGATTCTGATCATTGCCCTCTCCTGCTTGGCCTCAAAGACAGTAAACGTGGAAGACCCCGATTCCACTTTGAATCCTTCTGGACTAAGCTTGATGGCTTTCAAGAGGCGGTCTCCTCAGCTTGGACCTCTTTTCCCGCTGATCCATGCCCTTTTTTAACTCTGAACAGGAAGTTCAGAGCTGTCTCTAAGGGGCTGCAGAGTTGGAGTGACAAGGCGGTGGGTCAAGTTAGTTTTCAGCTCGCCTTGGCAAGAGAAATCCTGCATCAATTTGAGATTGCTCAAGACAACCGCCAGCTTTCTCCTGCAGAAATATGGTTTAAGAACAATCTGAAGAAGCACAGCTTGGCCCTTGCATCCCTCAAGCGCACAATGGCTCGCTTACGCTCAAGGATCAATTGGCTCAAGGATGGCGATGCTAATACCAGGCTCTTCCATCTACATGCCAGACACCGAAAAAGAAAGAATTTTATTGGGAAGCTTACCGCAGGAGGCCGAATTTGCACCAGTCATGAGGACAAAGCTGCGATCATTGATGATTTTTATGAAAATCTGTTGGGAACATATTCAGTTAGGGAGCACACCATTAACTTGGCTGATTTGGGAATTAATGCACATGACATGTCAGATCTTGAACTCCCCTTCACTGAAGATGAGGTGTGGAGGACAATCCAGCAGCTACCTTCAGATAAGGCTCCCGGACCGGATGGTTTCACGGGCCGTTTTTACAAATCTTGCTGGCCTATTATAAAGGATGATATCATGGTGGCAGTTTCAGCGGTGTGGAGTAGAAGGATGGTGAATTTTGGCACTCTCAACTCAGCCTATATCACCCTTCTCCCAAAAAAGGAGGGCGCAGATCAACCTAAGGATTTCAGGCCTATAAGTTTGGTCCACAGTTTTGCCAAACTAATCACGAAGCTGCTTGCTAATCGGCTTGCCCCTAAGCTGCAACAAATTGTCTCGCCTAACCAAAGTGCCTTCATCAAAGGGCGCTTCATACAGGATAACTTCATGTTAGTGCAGCAGACAGCGAGGTTCCTTCACCAGCAGAAACAACCCCGAATTCTACTCAAGTTGGATATCTCGAAGGCTTTTGATTCTGTGTCTTGGCCCTTTTTACTTGAGATCTTGCAGCAGCTTGGTTTTGGACAGATTTGGCGGGATATAATCAGTGGACTGCTATCCTCTTCATCAACTCAAATCTTATTAAATGGGGTCCCTGGTAATCATATTTCTCATCGACGAGGGTTGCGACAAGGTGATCCTCTCTCCCCGATGTTATTTATCCTGGTTATGGATGTCTTGGGGCACATGATTTTGAAGGCTGAAAATGAAGGACTGCTGCTGCCACTGTGTAGGCGCAATTTACATCACAGAATATCGATTTATGCGGATGACGTGGTTATGTTCCTTCGACCAGAGGCTGATGACATTGCTGTTATTTTGGGTATCCTCAATTTGTTTGGTGAAGCAACAGGTCTCAAGACAAACTTACAGAAAAGTAATGTGTTGCCCATTAGATGTAGTGACACAGAGCTAGCAGCAGTGCAAGACCTGCTGCCCTGTGCTCTCGCATGCTTCCCATGCAAATATTTGGGACTACCTTTATCTCTAAAGAAGCTCACAAAGGAACAAGTTCAGCCTATTATTGATCGCATTGCTGATCAGCTTCCAGGCTGGAAAGCTGATTTGTTGACCAAGGCCGGAAGAATGGTGCAAGTTCAGTATGTGCTCACTGGTATGCTCATTTATCTAGTCATGGCATTTGATTTGCCAACTTGGGCTATCAGAGCAGTAGATAAAATTCGGCGTGGTTTTCTCTGGAAAGGCCGCAAAGATGCGAAAGGAGGGCACTGTCTTGTTGCTTGGGTTAAGGTTTGTCTTCCGAGAGAACTAGGGGGTTTGGGGATTTCAGATCTCAAATCCCTTAGCTGGGCACTACGTATGAGATGGATCTGGTTACAAAAAACAGAGCCACATCGTCCTTGGGCTGATCTTCCAATTCAAGTGCCTGAACAGGTTAGAGCCTTCTTTGCAATGGCTATTTATTCGGAAGTCGGAGATGGAACAAAAACCCTTTTCTGGACGGATCGTTGGCTTCATGGTCAATGTATCGCAGATCTTGCGCCTCGTCTCTTGGTCGCCATTCCTAAAAGGAGGTTGAAACAGCGAACTGTACAAGATGCCCTCACCAATCAGACTTGGATTTCTGACATAAAAGGTGCTAGAACTGTTGGAGTAATGGTTGACTACCTCCACCTGTGCGACGTCCTAGCTGATTTCATTCTGCAGCCAGGTGTTGAGGATAGACATATTTGGCGTTTTTCTTCAGATGGACAGTATTCGGCAAAGACTGCATACAAGGGATTTTTCGTGGGGCATATATCTTTTGAGCCATGGGAAAGAATTTGGAAGAGTTGGGCACCACCCAAATGTCGATTCTTTGTTTGGTTGGTTGCTCACAACCGATGTTGGACAGCAGATCGCCTTGAACGCCGTGGTCTTCCTCATCCTGAGCGTTGCCTGTTATGTGATCAGGCTGCAGAGACTATTGATCATCTCTTAGTCATTTGTGTCTTTGCAAGAGAGTTCTGGTTTCGGCTCTTTTCTCGTTTTGGATTGCAAGCCTACTCCCCACAGCCCACAGATATATCCTTCCATAATTGGTGGGAAAGAGTGAGCAATGCCGCTAGTGAAATAACAAGGAAAGGAATTAACTCTCTCATAATCTTGGGAGCATGGATTTTATGGACACATCGGAACAAATGTGTTTTTGATGGAGCAGCTCCAAATGTTACAGGTGCACTTGCTGTAGCTGAAGATGAAAGAAGGTCGTGGTCTTTGGCGGGGGCTCGGGGACTTTCCCTCTTGGCTGCCTTCGCTTCGGGTGGCTAGCGCCCTATGTGTGTGTGGGTGTTTTGGTCGGTTTCAGTTTTTTCTGTCACAGGCGCTTTGTCAACAGCTTTGTAGTGTGTAGTGTGTAGTGTGTGTGTGTGTTTTTTGGGTGTGTTTGTATGGGTTCTTGCCCCATTTTTATCTTCTTAATATAATGATGCGCAGCTCTCCTGCGTTTTCGAAAAAAAAAAAAAAAATTAGTTTTGTTCCTCTTCTATATTGAGAATACCCAATTTTTTGTATAACAAGCTGTTCAGCAAACAATGGAACAACATTTTTGCTCCTCTTCTATGTTGTGAATAACCTGATATAAACACCAAGTTTTAACATAAAAACAGAGCTTATGTTCAAAAAACAATGGAACAAAATGGCTTTGTTTTGCTCCTCAAATCATATAACTATGTAACTTCTCCACTCATGGACAAGATGAAGTCCAAGCCCTGTACATGGGCTGGGTTCAAACCGGACAACCCGTGAAACAAGACCAGATCAACCCACGTAGGAAGTCATCTATGGGTTGGTTTGGGTACGGTTCCCAACCACCAAACTGCTAGCACTCGTCACCTCACCGCACAGGTGCTTTCTTCTCACGGTCGTCGCCACGCGGCCAGTCATCCTCTTCCTCCTCCCCTACATTGGCCATCACACCAGTAGGCAAGCAACTCCACCACCGCCACCGCACCTTCCTCGTTCATCAGATCCACACTCCTCTAGCATCTCTTTGAAATGGAGGATCTGTTCGATGACCCTCCCGTCATCTTGCTGCTTCAGTCGCTCTCGATGAAGATCTTCACCATGCCAGCATAAAAGCACGGGATGGCGATCCGCCGGGATTTGTGTTCCTCCGCGACGGACTTGTCGTCCTCCTACAAGTCGACCCCCAGTTAATCTAGGCCATAACTACCGGTCTAGTGGCACATCTGAAACATCTGCTTGCCTGCTTCAGAAACAAGACAGCTAGACTGCAAGAGCCCTGTCTATTTCATTGAGAACCGTGAACTCCGTCGGTTCCTAACCGTGGGGGTCGACTCTTCTGTGGTTTGAACAGGTTCGAACCAAAAACCGCAATAACCGGACCATGTACAGGCCTAGTCCACAATACCCATACACAAACACCCAACACAATTATACAGATGTTCAATAGATGCATAGACAATTTTCTTAAGAGCGAGAAAATTGCATATTTACGACTCCAAACGACGTGCTTCGCAACTTTAGGACTTTAAAAAATGACTTCGCAAAATTAGGACCCGAAACGTTGGACACTTGCAATTTTAGTATTCAATCCCTTTTTAAATCTAAATACATGTATTTTTGACTTGGAGACTTTTTACCCCTCTCATATTTTTGAGGGTCACGTGAACTGTTTCCTGGCTGCTGCCGCCGCTGTCTGGCCGCTGCCACCATGAGAATCATCCAGCTCAAGAATCTTCTGAAAGACATGCTTGCCAAGTTCGACATCTCCATAGCCTCCACAAGCAGAAAGCAACGTCCTCCATAGGATGGGGGTGGGATTTATTGGCAGTTCATCGATGAACTCATAAGCTCTCAACAGCTGCCCTGATCGGGCTAGTAAACCCGTCACACAACCATAGTGCTTGATCCCAGGAACGATTCCATGATCTTTCATATCCCAGGTCGCGGCCACAGAGCCCTCATCCATGCAGCCCGCTGCCTGGCCATGGCCGGTCGCTGCGGCATCCATGGAGCCGTCGACAACATAGGTCGTGGCCATGGAGCCCTCATCCATGCAGCCGCTGCCTGGCCATGGCCGGTCGCTGCCTGCCCTTGCCCGGACGTGACCAAACATGGGGGACGACCCATGGCGAAGCCCTGGCCGGTGTGGTGCTGATTGGCTAGAGGCTGCCCCTCCATGACCACAGTGGGGATGGCTGCAGTGCAAGGTCCAGCGACACGGCAGCGGCAGCAGGAAGACGAAAGCTTAGGGCACATGACTGCAAACGACGGGTACACGTACATACAGCTGAAAAAATAGCAGAAGGGTAAAAATGTCACTCCAAACCAAAAATATATGTATTCAGATTTAAAAAGGGATGGAATACTAAAATTGCAAGTGTCCAATGTTTCGGGTCCTAATTTTGTGAAATCATTGTTAAAGTCCTAAAGTTGCAAAGCGCGTCGTTTGGAGTCCTAAATATGCCATTTTCTCAAGAGCCGAAGGCAGGCCTTGAGCATCAAATCCAGCAAACAATGAAACACTAATCCTAATTCGAAAATTGATATCAACAATGTACAGTCAAAATGACAAATTAGCATTTCCAAATTTCACTTTACTGGACTAGCATCATCGAGTTGGGGACAAACTAACAGAGATTGTAAAATGCATCGCTACCACCTAGTTGTCAGTGCTAATAATCTAATTAGTGGCTGGCAATCCACGCCGGTTTCTGCGTCACTACTACCCAGTGTGCTACAGAACTCAATCAGTTACAAGAAAAGAATGGATAGTGGCATTTGGCAAGATAGCGGACGACGCGTACCTGACGGGAGGGCGTCGAGGAGGGCGAGCGCGGCATCGGCGCGGGCGCGGAGTGCAGCGGCCTTCTCGGCAGGATCCCGGGGGAAGAAGGTGTCACGGAGGCGGTACAGCTCTTCCACCGCGTCCGTCGCGTCCGCAAGAGGCGTCCTATCCCCTTCTTCCGCCTCGGGCAGGGGCAGAGCGGAGCTCGTGGCCGCGCCGGTTAGCAGATTCTGGGTAGACATGGAATCTGAGCCAGGACCGTAACACCCCTGGCCTCCGGCGATCGCCGGAGACGTGAGAGACGAGAAATCGCAGGGTTCCGGCGGACGGAGCAGAGGGCAGCCTCTGTCGTAGGAGAAAATTGCTACTCCCTCCACGCTATAATAAACCTTATACTTCTACGATTTGACCGTTGATCTTATTAAAAAATTTAATAAATATTATTTATTTTATTATAACTTATTTTATTGTTAAAGATATTTACATAATGATTTGTTTAATTTATTATTTGTATAAAAAATTTGAATAAAATAAATGGTTAAAAACGAATCACAGAAGTGAAAAAATTATGTTTATTATAGGACGGAGAGACTATTACATGACTCCAAACACTAAAATAGGATTTTTAACGTAGGCTCCGCTAAAATACATTTTTAATCATTTTTAAGTCCTAAATACATGATTTTTTTTTAACCCGTACTGTTACTTTAACTAAAACCTATCATATCATCATGTTTGCATGTAAATCATCCTGCATAACTTATTTTTACTATGTATTCACTAAAATAATTTTATTTCCACATGTGATTGTGCATAGGTGCCTTAGAGTGATTTTATGATTTAAATGTTTGTTTGTTTGTGATTATCTAAATCCAATTAGAAATTGAAAAGAGAATCCATTTGAACCCTAAATCGGACCCAAAACCCTAATTCGAAAACTAAACGGAATTGGGAGTTGGGCCTTAAACAAAAGCTGTAGATCTTTAATAGATAAGTAACTTCTATTTTGGATAATTTTGATGTTACTAAAAAATAATTTCAAATAAAACTTTAATTTATGCTTTAAAGTTTAGATTTGAAATTAAAATTCAAAAACTAGCAAGAATCTGATGAAAGTGCTTTAGTAAAAGTTGTAAATCTTTTAAAATAGAATAACTTTCATTTTTGGAGATTTTGAAGTTTACCAGTGAAAATTTAAATCAAACCCTAAGTAGTGTTTGTCAATTCAAATTTAAAATGTCATTTCAAAAACTATCAATAATCTGACAAAACTTCTTTAATAAGAGTTGTAAGGCTTGTTAGGTAGAATAACTTTTATTTTTGAAGATTTTCAACTTATTTAGAAAGATCTTGAGAATTTGACTGGATTTGAAATGAAATTCAAAATCCACGTTTACCCCTTTTCGAATTATTCAAAATCCATTCATAATTTGAATGTGGTTCAAAAGCCAAAGTTGTTCAGAATAAAATTGCCCACAACTTTTACATTGGTAATTTTTCCACTTTCTACACAAAATAAAAAGGAATTGTACTAAAACAGGAGCTAGAGTTGGGGAAGTGCTACATTAGTCAAATTCAACTTAGGGGGGGACCGGGTCACCTGCTCTGTTCGTGGGCAGGCAGCGTGCGTGCGCCGCGATGGACACCAACGCCGCCCGGGGCCGGCCGAGTTCCTGTCGACAGCGTGTCAGAGTCGTGGGAGGGTCCGACCGGGTCTTGAAGTGCATCACAGCTCTATAAATGGCCACGAACTCGTCGTTCTGTTCCTTTCCGTCTCGCTGCTCGCCACCGGCCGAACCCGCTCGACGGTGAAATTCACCATCCACACTCAATCCCTATCCAATTCACCGCGTTCATAGCTCTTCTACCTCTCTGAGAATCTCTTCGACCCGTAGTTGCCGTTCAAGATCGCCGGTATCAGCGGAGCGCCGTCGTCTTCTTCGCAGCCGGCCAACGTGCCACCACCCTTGGTTTGTCGCGACCGGGGCACCTCGGTGGGTTTTCTCCTTCTAATCTTGTGTACTAAGTGCGTCTGAGTATTGTGAAGTTTATCGACTAGACGGTCTTGCGAACTATGCGCAAAAGCCGCCGGAACGGATTCGGGGCTGCTAGAGCTCGCCGCCGTGGTCGCGGTCCACGACAACAAGGCACCTCCGGCCATCCTCCGTTTCTAGCAAGGCACGCATCGAGCTCCGGTGAGCCTCTTGGACCTTTTTCGAATCTCAGTCTAAACTCTACTGCATCCTTGCGACCGGAACGGCGTCGCACCGCCATGGCGGGCACCCCGTGCCGCCATAGCTACAACCGAGCTCGCGCCAAACCCTAATCCGCCTAACAGATTCCCTGGGAAGATGCGCGAGCTTTTCCCGAGCACGTAGTCACCTTTGCCCTCGCCGGTAGGGGGTCACCGGCGGCGAGCCGCCACGGCTGCAGCCGCCGCGTGCCACGGTGCGCGTCGGGAAAACAGGAGGTAGGTAGAGAGGCCAGGCTGGGCCTGCTGGGCCGGCCTAGTTGCGCACCCACGTGCGTCTGGTGCCTAAAAAAGGAAGAAAGGGGAATGGGCCATAGTGGGCCGGTCTGTTCCTGTGGCCCGAGGGAGTAAATGAGTTTCTCCATTTTCTGATAAATAAATAATGTTGTGTTTGGGAATTTTTGTACGGAATTGTTCACTACTCCAAAAATCATGAAAATATTTACATATACTCTCCACAGTGTGTAGTATTTTATAAAAATATTAATTAATGAATTTAAGTACCTTATGAAGCAACTAAAAATGTGTCTTTTAATTGATAAATGCAAATTTGAGGAATTTTAATGAGTTCTATACTCATCCAAAAATCATAAAAATTATGTTAGGCTAAGACATATCTGTAGAAAAAGTTTGGGCTCAAATGAAAATAGTTTACTTATTTATTAGTTAATGCTCTATTAATCGATTAATAAAAACACAGAAACCCTAATCATTTTAGGTTTTGTGTAACTTTTGGATTGAGTAATGTCCCAGGGTCATTGACTTGAGATGACCCTCAGCACGTTAATTAGTTAGTTGAGTTCTTAATTAAAGTATTAATTAAAGACATTAGAAATTTATGTTATACACATAAGATAATAGGGTTTTATGAATTACTTAAGTAAGTATTTTCTATTGTCATAGGAGGGTTAGTCCGACTTTCAACGACGGTTAAAATGATCAACAAAATAATGGGATAATTTTGTTGGCTTACAACTTTATCGTGAAGGAAAGTTTTACTTAACTTTCTAAATTAAGTTTACCTTACTTCACAATTTTGTGCATTCCATGCATCATGGCATCTATATCATCATGTTAAGCATTGCAACACCCCTGGTGTTACGATAACTAAAACCGGCCATGTCATCATGATTGCATGTAATTCATCCTACATAAAAGTATCGTTACTGTGCATCACTAAGACAATTTTTATTTTCACATGTGAATGTGCTTAGGTACCTTTGAGTGACCTTAGGATTTAAATAATTGGTTGTGTATATGCCTCTAAATCCAAATTGAAAATAAAAAGGAAGACAATTAAAAACCCTAACCGGATTCGAAACCCTAAATCAAAAACTAAATAGAATCAAATATTGGGCCTTAAACAAAAGTTGTAAATCTTTAAAAGTTGAGCAACTTCTATTTTGGGAAATTTTGAAGTTATTAAAAATAATTTCAAATAAAACCTTAATCTAGGTTTTAAAGTTTAAACTTGAAATACAAATTTAAAAACTAGTAAGAATTTGATATGGTCTTTTAGTAAAAGTTTTAGCCCTTTCAAAATAGAACAACTTTTATGTTTGGAGATTTTGAAGTTTACCACTAGAAATTTAAATTAAACCCCAATTAGTATTTGTTTATTCAAATTTAAAATGACCTTTCAAGAACTATCAATAATTTGGGCAAGATCCTTTAATTAAAGTTGTTAGGCTTTTCAATTTCAACAACTTTTGTATTTAGAGATTTTGAACTTATGCATTGAGATTTCAAATTAAAACCTAATGAGTGTTTTAGAATTTAAATTTGAAATGCTATTTCAAAAACTATGAAGAATCTGACAAAACCCATTTAATGAAAGTTGTAGGCCTTGTCAGATAGAACAACTTTTATTTTTAAATAAATTCAAGTTGTTGAGAAAAGTTTAGAGAATTTAAATGATTTGAAAATGAATTTCAAACCAAGCTTTTACCCCCTTTTAAATTATTCAAAAATGATTCAAAATTTCAAACTTCTTCCAAAACAAAAGTTGTCCAGTTTAAATTGTTCCAAAATTCTTTTTTTGGGAATTTTTTGGGTTTATATGTAAAACAAAAAGTAATTGAGTGAAACTTGACTTCGGTGCTGACTCTGCTACAGTAGATGACAAGGGGGGCCGGTACCTTGCTCTGCCGCGCGCAGAGCGCGTGCGCGCGCCGGCTGCCGGCGATGCCCGGGGCCGGTCGGACGCATGTCGCCATTGACGCCGGGTCCATGGGGGACCTCTCCACCTCGCACATCCCTCCTTCACCCTATAAATGCCACGGTTGTCGCCGTTTCTCCCTTACACCATTGCTGCCGCCGACAAGCTTCTCGGCTCTTTGCAAAATTCGCGGTCTCGGTAGCACTGGCATCCAATTAGTTGTGCCGGTAGTGGCGCCCTACCCTTGCGCTCCAGTTGGTATTCCTTGTGTCGTCGTTCGTCAATCGAAGTGCCCGCTCGATCTCTTTCTTCCTCTGGACCGGCAGTAATGCCGCGGTGAGCGTCTCACCACCGCAAGCTCGCTCTGGTGAGGTTCTTCCTCAACTGTCTCTTGTTCCTAGCTCATATCATACTTATATTGCTTATCGGCCTGTTTTCTCCCCGGTTGCATCACAGGACATGCTGGAACGTCGAGTACGCCGCCGGTGTTTGCTGTCGCCGCTGTCCGTCCGTCGCGCATGTCGCTTCAGCCCTTCTCCGGTTTCATAAATGTGAGCATCGTTGCCTTGGTGGTCTGTAGATCCTTTTCCAACCCTCGGTTTTCCCTTTGATGAGCTCTAGTCGCCGGAATGTGGTTGCGCCGCCGTGCGCTGTGTGCCCGAGCCGCCAGGGCCGCAGTCGCACGAGCTACGAACCCTAGACGCACATTCAATCAACTAGATAGCTTCGCGAGGCTCTGGGTAACTCGGTGGTACCCTTGCCGCTGCCGGAGGACCGCCGGCGGCGGGCTGTCGCGGCTGGAACCGCAGCGCGCGTGCTGGAATGCGCAAGCGAGAGGAGGGAGACGGGTCTGACGTCCCGGGACCACCTGTCAATGGGACGGAAGGAGGGGAAGCTGCGTGGGCTGCTCACAAGGTCGGCTGGGCCGGCCCAGTCATGCGTGAAGAGCCAGAGAGGGAGAGGGAGGGTGCTTACAGGCCGGGCCGGTCAGCTCCATGTGGGCCGACTCGGGCCACTTGGAGCCTGAGGTGCTTTTCCTTTTATTTTGTTTTGCTAATTTCCATACATGTGCTGATTTTAAATATTTCATAATTAATTACTGGTGCATGATAAATTCATGAGATTTGGTGTGTAACTTTTTAAGGATGTGCTCTAACATAGAAAAATATGAATCTTATATTTTGGGCACTTTCTATATCTGATAAAAATGTATATTTTAATTCATAATTGCTACTTCTAGGATTTTTGTAGCCCAAAGTACTAGTCCAAAAATCATGAAAATTGTTTTGGCACTATTTTAGATCAAGAACTATCTAATGGAAAAGTTTGGGCTCAAATAGAAATACTTTACTTAATTACTATTTAATAATCTATTTATCGATTATTAAAATAAATTGAAAACGTTAATCAATTTTGGGATTGGTGTGTTAACTTTGGGTTATTGTTATGTGCTGGCCCCTAGTATCTTGCTAACTTGTTTTAACTTATGCTAAACTGGTTAAGTACAAAATTTAAATGCTATTTCATGTAAGTAATTACTTGGTTATTATTTAATGCTCTATTAAATAGTTGTGAAAATGGATAGAAAACACTAATGGCTTAGGTTTTGTGTGACTTTCAGATTGATTGTTGATCCTAGGTCATTAATTTAAAATGATCTTTAGTATCTTTAGTAATTGTTCGAGTTATTTATTAATTTGTTTAATAGTAGAATAACTTGATTGATGTGGATTTCTGCAACTGATAAAAAGAAATCTTAAGTAACAATCGGAAGATTGGTTTTGTTGGCTTGCAGCTTTTGCGTAAAGAAAAGTTGTACTCAACTTACTAATTAAGTTTACTATTATTTATTAATTCATAATGTAGTACATCTCTTGCATCATGGTATACATTTCATCATGTTAAGCATCGTATTATTATTACGTGTAGTAAACGAGTTTCCGGAGGCCTTGCTTAATGCCCGACGGAAGGATTGATCGTCAGGAGAAATCAAGTGGGTTTTCTCCGATTTCTGGCAGAAGTAACAGCCCTGCAACATAGGCAAGCCCCGGTGTATTTGCCCCTCCTTTGTATTTAAAAATATTTATCACTTGGGTTAATCTACTGCATTAGGTTAATAGGAGTTGAGTGATAACCCTTTGATGCATTACCTTTCCTTGACCACATATTATACCTAAGACCCTGATTTATTTAAAAGTATTGAAAAATGCTTAGTCATGCTTAATGATAGAGTTGCAAAAATGCTATTTTGAAAACTGTGATGATATGAAACAAATGAATCAGTTTATGGGATTGGTATTGTCCTCGTTTGGTGATGGTGTACTTGGTCAGTCCATTATCATCAACGTGGATGGGTTTTCCGTTTGGTTGACCATCTGTTTGGGTTGGAGTTCCAACGATCCTCGCCATCGGAAAAGGGATGCGAAAACCGAGTGGTCTCTAGTGTACTTGGGTTAGAGTCCCAATGCATGGTGTCCAACGGAAAAATATTTAGGGACCATTCGTTGTCGACCTGCTGTGATCATGACTTTGCAACTAGCCACATACTATGGAAAGCCTCTGACTCCGGTGGCTCTACTGCTGGAACCGACAACCACGCACTGGGAGTGGAGAGATGGCGTGAGTAGCGTGTACCCTCATGGCCGTCGTGCCTGGAGACGAGATGGGTATTGTGCTCTCGGGTGGCGCAGGACCGGTTCCGGGGTATGAAAAGCCGTGGTAGGCGGGGTTGGCAAATGCAAGTTTAAGTGCTACATATGCAGTGTGGATAGGGATCCCCAGCTGGGTACTTCTGGATTCGAATCGACGTTGCTCCTCAGTTAATGGAGACATGATCCTCACCCTTATAGCGAAGAGTGGTTCGGAACTAGGTGTTTTCGAGAATGAAAAGGAAATTGAAAGTATATGATATATGAGAATTGATATTAGAATTATGGATATGAATAAAATAATATTGAGATCAAATAATGAAATACGATAGTGATGCTTTTCTGCAAAATACTTTGATTCTTGCTCAAGCCTTACCTTGACTCCCCTCAGCCTGTATTCCTGAGTCTAATTTTACACCTTTAGTCGAGTAAGTCTTGTGGAGTACCCCATGTACTCAGGGTTTGTTAACCCCTGTTGCAGGTAAACTGAGTGTGCAGTTCTTCGTGGGACCGTGCCGGTCAGCGGATCGTGCATGGATGAAAAGTATATGATTTAATCCCTTGGGCAGGGTGTAAAGTTGTATACTGCCACTCCACTAAGAAACTCGGGTTTGGAATAATGTAATTTATATTCGTAACTCTAAATTTATGTAACTCTTCCGCACTCTTTACTCTAATTCATGTTATTTGTGTAAACTGTTGTAATACTGTAAGGCTTACAATGAGGTCCTCGGGGAAAATTAGGGTTTCTTAGGAGACCCGACATGCCACCTAGGTCAAAGGGAACTCGTGCAGACTAGTCAAAGGTCCTTAGGGACGATGACGGGGCACGTGGGCCCTATGATTAAGGCAGTTCTGTCACAAGCATGCACCATTATCTTACGTGTAGAGATCGGATTTTTGGAAGGACTGCTTGATTGATCCCCAACGGATGGATTATTCGTCAGGAGAAGTCAAGTGGGTTTCTCTGGTTTTCTGGCCGAAGTGGCAGACCTACAACACAGGCAAGTGTTGGCGGTGGATAAGCAATAAAATTTCACACTCTAACACCGTCAACAGACTCAGTTGCTGATGGAAGATCAACATAACATGAACATATTTTATCCAATAACTAGTTCCACTTGTACTCTTAGCTTGTGAATGCAGGGAAGATCAAATAAAGTAGAAATGAGCACTTGGAGCCCAATATGTTGGGTTAGCCGAACCACCCACTTGGGCACCAAGCTGTCACACTTCAACAAATGACTCGAGGAGGCACATAGAAGAGAGTGGAGCACCTGGAGGGCCCACATGCAGGTCGGTCGACCCACATGTGGGGCCCACCAGGGCTCTGCTAACATGGCATGATCTGTGTGACACTCCACTCAGCTCAATTCCACCATTGGAAATTGTGTTTCCAATCAACGGTGGAAGATCAAAACACATGAATTAAGGTGTGAACCGACAAGACCAAGGCGAAACCAATACATAGCCACACTCTATGACCAGTGGGGACCATAGTGGTGGGCCCACCTTGCCATAGGTGGCTCGGCCGACCCACCCATGGTGGGCCCAGGCCACCGCCATGCTCCACCGACTTCCTGCATGCTTCCCACGTGATGGTTTTGCCACTGCCGTCCATCTAAGGCGGTTTCAATGACGGTTTATCCAAGGGAGGAGAATGAAGGAGCACGCAGATTGCTGACGTGGCACCTCTCCACTTCCCCTTATATATAGAGGCTGCCTCCACCCTCTCAAGACATGATTCAATCAAGATATAATTGGAGATCAATGTAGTTCCACCTCTAGTAGTAGTGTAGTCTAGTGTAGGAGTTAGAGTTGAGTCGAGCTGCGCTCGGGGTCACCGGAGTTGTCTGCTGGAGAGTCTGGTATAGCTCTTGTATCTTTCTCTTTATGTAAGACTTATTTACTTTAATATGATATTCCTGCTTTACTTTACTGAGTCATTACTTAGTGCAATATTATTCTTGCAATAGTATTGTTGTGAGTTATCATATTGCTTGGTCGGCATACATTAGATCGTGATCCTGTAACCAACTCGCGTGTGTAGTTCATCGTCTGTCATAGGGTGCCCTAGTTGCCTTGGCCACAGCTAGAGTAGTGAGAATTAATGTAAGCATTAGACTAGATCTTACCTTTGAATGCCACTTGTCGCACGGATTGTTTGTGAGTGCTAGCAGGTGGTGACAGCCCTGTCTATTCTTAGCATCCCTCCACGTGTTTTAGGCAAGTTCTTAAAAGGTAGGCTCCCATAAGAGCATAGGCGCTTCGGGTAGAGGTTATATCCTCTATTGTCTCGCACTATCCTTTACATACCGGAAGTAAGGTAGCAGTCTTAGTGTATCTCGTCCATTTGATAGGATAGATCACAGGAGTAGAGTTTGAATCACAGGAACGTTTCTCACTCGTTGTCCTCCCACCTAGTTATACTACACTAGTTATCCTTTACCATCTTCTTTGTTTATCTTTGAATCATCACCTTCCTATCATACTTCGATTACACCCTCTAAGCTAGTTGCTAGTAAGTTCAGATAGATTTAAGGATCTCCTTCTATTAACATTTCTGGTAACCGCTTTCCGTTGGGATAAAATAAATAACGATACCTTGAAATACTCCTGGGTGAAGTGCTACATCGGTATATTCTGTGCGCTTGCGGAATTATCCAATAGACATAAGAAATACCGTCAGGCACTTCTGCTGCCATTATCAGAGATGGCCTAACACCCTGTCTCTGGTGGTTGCGTTAAGAAGTGTCAACAAGCATTTATGGCGCCGTTGCCGGGGAAAGCATAGCCTAGAAATTTTAATAAGATCAAATCCGGAACCTATCATCAATATAGTACCAATTAGTTGTAGTAGAGTTTACCCTTGCCTCTGCTTCTCTTTATCATAAAGCAAGGCATTATATGAGTGGATTACAGTTTCCAACCACAACAATAAAAAATCCAGGGACATCCACCAGGAGTTCTAAACATCGTCTAGCCTCCACTTGGAAGTCCGATTCGGTTTTGGAACCACTCAAGGAAGGAGGCTCTGCACTGTCACCTAAGGAAGCTATGGCCCAAAAGACCATCTTCGAGCATTCTGCACCGTCGGCCGACAATGTCGCCACCGGTCCGAAGCCTAGCTTGGGGATGCCACTTTCGAGAGGCCATCCATCATTACGCTTCCAAGCATCAATGGAATCAGGTATGTAGTACAACACATTCAGGGAAGAAGCCTGAGGAGATAAACGCCGTCTACAACAATGCAAACTATCCTCAACAAGGAAGATGGACGTCACACTCCAAGTTTCAAGGTAATGCAAATTTTGGTAACCAATTATCACTAAAAGACCTTGTCATGAACTAAGCTAAAATTAATGAAAGCATGAATAAATGGCTGATAGCAAATGACAAGACCCTTGAAACACTAAATACTAGGATGGATCTTCTATCTTCTTCTGTAAAGGAACAAATGAGCTTTAATAAAATGTTAAAATCTCAATTAGCTTACCTTGTTGCTACTACTTCATCTCCTAAAATGCTTGCAATACTTCAAATGTCAATGCAGTATCTACGAAGGGAGGTAAGTCCACTCGCGATCCGTCACATCCTAACATGGCAGGAAAGGCTGCAAGAAAAGACCAGGAGAATAATAAAGAAGAAGAAGAGTTGCCGCCTTCTGAAGATAACGCCAAGTTCCATGGGAAGACAGGCTCTCATGAATACTACGATACCAATGTGTTGCTACCTTTCCCAATGACAAGGAAGCAAACCACCGACGAGCAATTCGGGAAATTCGTCGAGGTAATTCCTGCTTCAAGGACTTGAGAAGGCAAATCTCCTGTCAAGGTAAGTACTCAATTTGTCTATTCAGTATTTACTCTAGCATTTATTTGTCTTTCTTTCTCTCTCGACCTTGATTAGCTAAACACTGATAAAACATATTACTAAACCCCTAGGATAATTTGCAACCCTGAATAGAGTCTAAGGAGGGGTCGGCCGACCCCCCATTGGACCTACCATCTTCCACTTTACCCCTACAATGATATAGGTTGCATCACATTGATTGAAAATTTAAATAAGACAAAAGGAGAGGTTGGCCGACCTGCTCTAGGAAGCCTCCCTCTCCCATATGTTGACACGAATTTGGGATTAGTAGCTAATCAAAGAAATCAATGGATGCGGTGATAAATAGTGTTCTTAGTGAAAGAATATTTCTTAATCATAGCCTTGTGAGCATGGGAACTTTCACATCCCATCCTTGTCCCCCACTCACTGTCACATCCCATCCTTGTCTCCCTCTTACTTTCACATCCTATCCATGTTTCGCACTTGAGCAAACTTCCAAAGTGAGAGGAATTCAAACAGAAGAGTGAGCCACTAGCATGCCAACACCCTTCTTTAGTTTTGTGCAAAATTCGAAGGTGATGAAGGGGTTGGCCGACCCTTGAAGTTCACCCCCCGACCACACCAATTTTGCCTTGTCCCAAATTCCTTCGTTGTTGGCAAAAGCTGGGTGACGAAGTGGGTCGGCCGACCCACCAACATGCTCCCTTACTTCAACACATACAAGATTCCTCCAATTGCTAGTGCAATTTGAATGAGCAGAGGGGTCGGCCGACCCACAGCTCTCCTCCTCTTCCTTTCATTTTAAAAGCACATGAAGGAGAGTAGCCTTCCTTCATCTAGAGAACTTCAACACTCAAGAACTCTGCTCCTTTAACCCTCTCTCCAATCATGTGTTCATCTTCTGAAGAACTCCAGAGAGGTACTCATCCGGTAAGAAGGTTAATTGAATTAAGCTAACCCCCTAGTGCTAGCTTTATTCGTCTTCTTCTCTTGCAAGCATGAAGAATCCATTCAAAGCCGCAGCAAGGAAGGTGCACACAACATTGTGCGGGAGTTCACGACGTTTATCACAGGAGGGGCAATCTTCCCATGACACCGAGATATGACTCTCGGGGTCACAAGATGAACAAACTTCTAGAGAACCTTTGCCTGTGCGGAGCGACAACATGGAGAACATTGAACAACCATCTCATGATCATGAAGAACTTATTGAGGAATCTGAAGAAGAAGAGCAACCTATCAGAACACAAGACCCAGAAATAGGCATTTGGGTCACTCCACAAGAACTACTCATCCTCAACTTGATCCGCAACCGTAACTTCGAACACACCCAGGTAATTGATTTAGGACTCCTCCAACGCACAGGTATATATGAGGAGTTCTTTAATGTTTTTGGTGCAATATTTTGGGATAAATTTTGGGATTTCTCTAACTTCCCTAGTAGCAGGCTTCTCACTTTAGAATTCATGTGCACGGTAAAAATAACTAGAGACAACATCTATTTTTGCTTGTTTAATCAAGACTATGATTTTGATGGGAGCAATTTAGTGCTTGTCTAGGTTTTATAAACTACACCAAAAATTTAGAAGCTGCCACCCATAGGTTCAATAAACTTGAATTCTGGCATGAAATAACAGGGGAAAATAAAATGGGGAAACTGTGCACTAGTCATATTTGCAACCCTATGCTTCGCTTTCTGCATAGATGGTTGGGAATCACTCTTTTCTCCAGGGATGATGTTAGAATTGTTAGAGAACATGATTTAAGAATAATGTATGCCATGGTACATAAAATTCGAGTATCACCTGTAAAAGCCATGGTAGAACATTGGATTTCTGCACCCTCTAGAATTGGCTCATTTGATTTCACATCTATCATCACAGAATTTTGTAGCTACCTTGAGATGTTTAATGGGTACAACCGGTACCTAATCAGCCCTAGAACCATCCTAGATGCAGACCATTTTATAAAGGCACATATCATTGGTGGTGGTCCCTAAGGAACAATTGAATAATACCGCTGCAAGACTCACCCTGCCATGTGCAGAATTAAAATTGTATGGGGCCACCCTTTAGTCCCTAACATTGCAGGAGTAGGTGGCCGCTGGAGTTTTACAAAACCTGTTACTCGGGGACGTGCATGAGCTGCACAGTTTGGAGAACACTCCGAAGAAGATGACAGCACCTATACAGGCAGTTCAAATGCCACGCAGACCTCCAGTTCTGGAGGGAGAAGTCAGGCAGTTTGGTGAGCTGCGGGCCGGCCATGAGGACATTCATAATGTCACAGTTCAAACACACAGCATCCCCCACAGTTCCCGCAACCATATTCACCATGGTATCTTCCTCACTGTCCACCACCATATCCACCACATCCACCTCAATGAGACATCTACAAAAGGGCAAGCTTGGGAAGATTCTCTCCCCTACTAAGCTAAGTATCCTATCTTAGCATTATTTTTAATTTGATGCATTTGAATAAAAATAAAATAAAATAAAAACACCAAAAAATATTTCCTTTGTCTCATATGTTTCATGAATGTTTATCTTCCTCATAGAAATGATGAATAGTTGTTCTATTAATATTTCTTTAATGCCTAGTTTACAACTTAGTATTTCTTTGAGTATGGATCACTTGGCTCATTTAAAAGCATCATGAACCTGAAAACTTTGTGGGTTGCAAGTGCTAGAACTAAGTCTAAATTGTTGTGAGATATGATATAGTGAGACAAGAGTTGCTATAATATTGTTCTAAGCATGCATGATTACTGGAGATTTATTTCTTTGAAAAATCAAAATCTTATTGTTCCTCAATAGTGATAAATTCCTACCACAGCCATATAAGCTATACATGTTTAAAACCTTCCAAGCTATTTGCTTTGTATTGAGTATTGTCATGTCTTGTTGACCCTTATTGAGAGACTTATCATGCCCCCAAGATCAAAATCACGTACACACCACACATATATGTTGCTTCTACACTGGAAGTACGCAACAACATGTCATTCATTTCCACTAAATAAATGCTCCATGCTTTAAAGGTATTAGAATATCTCTCTTAGTTGATTTGATAAAAGAGAGACAAAAGGCTATGCAAAATGAATGAAAAATAAAAATGGACACAAGGAAGTCCATAGAAAAGAAAAGAAAAAAATATGAGCAAATCTAGGTTCATGAATAAAAGAAAAGAAAAATGATAGCCATGTCTCAGAATAAAGTAGAGAGAGATCATCTCAAATAGAGGAGCATTATAGTCCACTATTTTCCACACACTTGCACATATTGATCTAAGGGCATGACACTTCTCTCTTTGGATCCAAGCTTTGACTCTGCAATACATGCAAAGTAAGTATGCTATACTCTTTCATTCCTACCTTAAGCTCCACATAAGCCATTTTTAGAAGTAGGATGACAAAGAGAAGGCAATATTTACTTTGAGCCTTGGTAAGGAATCGTACACCATTAGAGCGACATGAGAGAACCATCTGAGAAACATTAAGTTTTCTTTTGAAAAATATTGCTAAAACCTCCAGTATGAAACTTTCAAAGAATGAGAAAATTAGTGCTCAAGTCAAACTGTTCTGTCTCTCAACCACCTAAGGCAAAGGAAAGGCCATAAGCCCCATAAAGAACTAAGGTAATATGGATGAGTTTTTAGAGCCAATTTTTCCATTCAAAAGAGAAGTATTTTGTTGTACACATGGTACTATTGAAATATGAACATTGTACCAACTCCTGATCCACTGAGACTAAGTTTAATTATTTGCTCGGGACGAGCAAAGGTTAAGCTTGGGGGATCTTGTTGACGGTGGATAAGCAATAAAATTCTACACTCTAACACCATTAAAAGACTCGGTTTCTGATGGAAGATCAACAAAACATGAATATATTTTATCCAACAACTAGTTCCACTTGTACTCTTAGCTTGTGAATGCAGGGAAGATCAAACAGAGCAGAAATGAGCACTTGGAGCCCAATATGTTTGGTCAACCAAACCACCCACTTGGGCACCAAGCTGTCACACTTCAACAAATGACTCAAGGAGGCACATAGAAGAGAGTGGAGCACCTACAGCGCCCACATGCAGGTCAGCCAACCCACATAGTGGGGCCCACTAGGGCTCTGCTGACATGGCATGATCCGTGTGACACTCCACTCAGATCAATTCACCATTGGATCAAAGTTGTGTTTTCAATCAACGGTGAAAGATCAAAGCACATGGATCAAGGCGTGAACCGACAAGACCAAGGCGAAATCAGTACATAGCCACACTCTATGACCAGTGGGGACCACAGTGCTGGGCCCACCTTGCCATAGGTGGGTCGGCCGACCCACCCATGGTGGGCCCAGGCCACCGCCATGTTCCACCGACTTCCTGCATGCTTCCTATGTGATGGTTTTGCCACTGCCGTCCATCTAAGGCAGTTTCAATGACGGTTTATCCAAGGGAGGAGAATGAAGGAGCACAAGGATCGCTGGCACCTCTCCACTTCCCCCTATATATAGAGGCTTCCTCTACCCTCTCCAGACATGATTCAAGTGGAGATCAATGTAGTTCCACCTCTACTAGTAGTGTAGTCTAGTGCGGGAGTTAGAGTTGAGTCAAGCTACGCTCGGGGTCTCCGGAGTTTTCTGCTGGAGAGCCTGGTATAGCTCTTGTATCTTTCTCTTTATGTAAGACTTATTTACTTTAAAATAATATTCCTGCTTTACTTTACTGAGTCTTTACTTAGTGCAATATTATTCTTGCAATAGTATTGTTGTGAGTTATCATATTACTTGGTCAGCATACATTAGATTGTGATCCTGTAACCAACTCATGTGTGTAGTTCATCGCCTGTCATAGGGTGCTCTAGTTGCCTTGGCCACAGTTAGAGTAGTGAGAATTAGTGTAAGCATGGTGCTTAGACTAGATCTTACCTTTGAATGCCGCTTGTCGCACGGATTGTTTGTGGGTGCTACCTGATGGTGACAGCCCTGTCTAGTTTTAGTATCCCTCCACGTGTTTTAGGCAAGTTCTTAAAAGGTAGGCTCCCATAAGAGCATAGGCGTTTCGGGTAGAGGTTATATCCTCTATTGTCTCGCACTATCCCCTACACACCGGAACTAAGGTAGCAGTCTTAGTGTATCGCGTCCATTTGATAGGATAGATCACAGGAGTAGAGTTTGAATCACAGGAACCTTTCTCACTCATTGTCCTCCCACCTAGCTATACTACACTAGTTATCCTTTACAATCTTCTTTGTTTATCTTTGAATCATCACCTTCCTATCATACTTCGATTACACCCTGTACGCTAGTTGCTAGTGAGTTGAGATAGATTTAAGGATTTCCTTCTATTAACATTTCTAGCAACCGCTTTCCTTTGGGATAAAATAAATAACGATACCTTGGGATGCTCCCGGTGAAGTGCTACATCGGTATATTCTGTGCGCTTGCGGAATTATCCAATAGACATAAGAAATACCCTCAGGCACTTCTGGCGCCGTTATCAGAGATAGCCTAACACCCTGTCTCTGGTGGTTGCGTTAAGAAGTGTCTACAGCAAGCCCCAGTGCATTCAGCCCCCTCCTTGTGATTTATAAAATCTTTATAACTTGAGTTAATTATTGCATTAGGTTGCTAGGAGTTGATTGCCACCCATCTTGTGGCATTACCTGCCTTGATATATTACCCTTGAAACCCGTTTAAAAAAGAAAACATTTGAAAAATGCTTAGCCCTGCTTAATTAGTTTAGATTTTCATAAAATACTATTTTTGACTTATGGGGATATACTAATATTGAATCATGAGAAATGAAAAGCGATATGAGTCTGTTCGGTGATTGTGCACTTGGGTAGCAGCCCCAATGCATCGTCACCGACGGAAAGGGATTTTCCGTTTGATGGTTGTGAATTTGGGTTAGAGTCCCAATGCTTGACCACCGGTGGAAAAGGGATTTGAAAATCGTGTGGTTACTTGTACTTGGGTTAGAGTCCCAATGCAAGGTCTCCGATGGAAAAAGGAAATAGGGACCGTTCGTTGTAGGCCTGCTGTGATCGAGACTTTGCAACTAGCCACATACTACAGGAAGCCCTGACTCCGGTGGCTCTTCTATTTGAACTGACAACCATGCACTGAGAGTGGAGAGATGGTGAGAGTAGCGTGTACCCTTTTGGCCGGCGTGCCTGGATAGGAGAGGAGTACTGTGCTCTCGGGTGGCGCAGGACCGGTTCAGGTTTGGAAAAGCCATGGTAGACGGGGTTGGCATATGCAAGCTTAGGTGCTACATGTGCAGTGTGGATAGGGATCCCCAGCTGGGTACTAATCGATTCGAATCGTCGTTGCTCCTCGGATATGGAGACTTGATCCTTTGACGTACAATTGAAAAGTGGTTCGGAAATAGGATGTTTTGAGAATGAATAAGTAATTGGAATTGAAGGATATATGTGAAAGAATTATGAACTATTGATATTGATTATAATAATGTTGACTAAAATACTAAAAATAGTATTAGTATTGCTTTTCCGCAAAATACTTTGACTCTTGCTAAAGCCTTACCTTGATTCCCCTCAGCCTGCATTGCTGAGTCTCATTCCTTTTTCTTTATAGTCGGGTAAGTCTTGCGGAGTACCCTAGTACTCATGGTTTGTTAACCCCTATTGCAGGTGAGCCGAGAGTATAGTTCTGTTTGAGACCGTGCCGGTTGGCGGATCGGGCATGGATGATGATGTGTATGATATAACCCTTGTGCAGGGTGTCTAGTTGTATGATGCTACTCCACTACGAAACTCTGGTTTGGAATAATGTCATTTATATTTGTAAACCTATGTTTATGTAATACTTCCGCACTCTTCACTCTGATTTATATTATTTGTGTAAACTGTTGTAATACTTGCAAGGTCTTTACAATGAGATCCTCGGGTGAATTAGGGTTTCCGAGGAAACCCGGCAGGCCACCTAGGTCAAGGAAAACTCGTGCAGACTGATCGTGGGTCCTCAGGGACAATGACGGTGCACGTGGGCCCTATGATTAAGGTGGTTATGTCACAAGTGGTATCAGAGCATTTCATTGTAAAGTATTTGCAGTATTACTTTATAAAAACTTCAAAATGATTTGGATCGAATAAAATCAATGAGGTAGTTTGGTCCGAATTGCTTCTGAGCTTTTCTCATTCATTCTATAGGATCTTTCCTGGATTCTTTCTATAGGTCTGTAGTTTGGTTTTGAGCTTAATCGTGGACTAGCACCTTAAGTGTGCCGTATGTTTAAAAACATTGAGTGCATGTCACTCTAGTCATCAATTTAATCAATATAATATGTATATATCGGAGTATCCTAATTTGCGTTGGAACGTTCATGCATCATGACATTACAACTATTAATGATACCCCCATTATGAAGTATATCTAGATTTTCGAAAATAAAACTTACTTCAAAAGGTATTTTGTTAAAAATAAAATTCCTACCTTTCTTCTAAACCGATGGATCCACTAGACCTTGCTACTGGAATTGACAACTGCCTGACAATGTTCGGAACCCCTACAGGGGTGTGGCAATCACTGCAGGGAGTAGGTTACTCAGGACCACTAAAGTATTTTTAGTCCCGCACTATACTCCTTGGTCGGTCGAGATTTGAAGTGTCCCTACAGATCCTAGCCAGAGCATTAACAATGGATCAACTACAACTTTACTTTTGAAAACTTCAAAAGATTTTATAAATTTAAAAATGATTCTTCTAGTCTCTCTTGTGCTTGCTGAAAGATCTGGTGATGATTTCTGACAACTCAAGTCGAAGACACGCAAGAGTCCCCAGCTCTTCTTTAGAGGTCAGTGAAGAATCAAATTTCTCCAAAACTGTTCTGTATAATGTTTCTCATCGTCTCTCTGAATTAGGGTAAATATGGTATATAAAGTGTTACCTTATACAAAACTAAGTTTCACTAACATTGAGAAGTCGTATCGGACGAGCGTTCATCATAACATCTATATGGCACTAAAATATTTAAATTTCCCTTACATTCAAGTACAGCTGTTGTCTAGTGTGTCGGTTTTCAACATAGATGGCAACTTGATTTATTAAAACAAATACTTCCAAAAAGGGGGTATTCTGACTGATGCCTTAATTTGAAAACTGAACCATTTGAACCAAGTTTTGAAAATTATTTCAGAAAATAAGACATCCAAAGATTTTGCTTTCAAAACTCATAATGATTTTAAAATTATTTTCAATTTTTCTGATTCTAAGGCCTCACAAAAACACTCTCCAATTTTCAGACAAGGTTTAAATTCAATCATCTTGAAAGGTTTTTGACGGTTGTGCAACGTTTCTGCAAAATAGTTCTAACTCCGCATACCACCATTTTAAAATGCCTCTGACCAAAAGTCCATTGCAAAAAGATTATGAAACGTCTTAATTTCTAAATTCTTTCTTTCAAAGGTCGCCAATACCTTAGAATTTCAAAAGAATGATCTGCAAAATCATTTAAAAAGGATTTCCTAAAATGCTCCTTTGTTTCCTCATTTTGCTTGGAATATCAAGCTGATGCTAGTACCTCGATGGGATAAGTCGTTCCCGACCTACGGTACCGCTATGAAACTTGGGGCCCCATGTGGGATGCATCCACCTGGCTTGCCACCGAGCGTATGCAGGTATCGTGGTATGATCGTGACCGCCCTCAAATGGTATTGGGCACAACTAAATTTCCAAGTTAGATTCTGTTAAAAATCTTTTTACAAAGGAAAAATCGAGTTCATTGAAAAGTTGCACGTTGCATATCAAGTTGTTGTCAATCTTTAGCAATCTTCGCTCCATGGGTTCCTAGTCCTTGAGGAACTTCTGGATGCACTTATTTACTATGCCAACTCCCTACAAAACTTTTGCTAATCTTTGATTTCTTAAACCCATTCATGTGTAAATTCTTATCTTCTACTCTCAAGGCACTGCTATTTTCCTGAAAGCTATTATAGTTGTAGTCTATGGGATATCATGATCCATGACCGTGATGCAGCGTCGAAATCTAGGGTCTCTTATGGCTCGCGACCATAGGTAATTACTGCCAGACGCTCGCTGTTATCAGGGTTAATGGTCATGATCCTAGCCTGCAATTAATATGCTTTCGCTATCTTTCAAATCTCTCTTACAAAATTCAAATCCATATTTATTTCTGAATTTATAAAATTCTTTCGCTATTTATAACTACCTTCAAATCTACTTTGAGGATTCACATCTGATATCACTGAATTCTTGAGATTCTTTGTCCTTGCAATCATCTTAATTTCATCTGATAAAATAACGGGAACCGATTTGGAAATGGTACCTAAAGATCTAAATACTTGGAAATGGTAGCTGCGATCCACTAAGGATTCCCTATTGTTTTATGAATTTCTGGTTATTTATAAATGCCTTGAGATCTATTTGAAAATTTACTTCTTCGGAAACTGTTGGGCGCCCTTAAATTTGCCCACAGACTTAGTACGAAAACCTAAGCACTAGACCATGACTTTTTATCTGTATACATGTCATGCCTTGATCCGGCACGTATCACTCAATCAAGATTCAACATGTTATTCCAAAGTCGTTATGGTTGTGTCTATAGTGGTGCCATGACCTATGACCACGGTGTCACGTCGAAGCCAAGGGTCTCTCACGTGCCATGGTCATGTCGAGATCCTGCTAGGTACGCGCAGGTATCGAGGATTCGGGTTGTGACACACTATGGCTCCACAACTAGTAAAATTCCTTTTGTTTGCACTTTGTGTGGAAACGAATCTACCCAGCTATGGTGTGACATGATCTACGATTACGATACAATATAGCAACCTGGAATGTCTTGTAACTAAACCGCATGAGATTCTGAAGGGTGTATGCTCATATCAAGGTCTGTGGTCATGCTCATAGCCATAATCGATATGCTATCTCTCCTTCTACTGAGGTTACTTTAATTGTGTTCCATAATGGTATCACGACCTGTGACTATGGTGCCGCGTCAAAACTTAGGATCTTCTGTGGATTGCAGCCACATAAGATCTTGCCAGGGTACGCACTGGTATCGTAGTCGGTGCTCCTGAACCATTATAGCTCGCAATTAATGTGCCCTCGCTTTCCTTGAAACCCATCTTTAAAAGATACTCCTCGTAAAGGTTTATTTTAAAGGGCAAAAGTTAAAGCTTTTCGTGTCGAGAGACAACTGATTAGGTCAAGTAAGAATTTTCATTATAACAAATAGGAAGAGAAGTGTGGGCTAGTAGCTTATCAACTCAAGCGTCTAAACACTTGTCAGCTGCACAGGATGTATTTCATGTGTCACCACTTGAGAAGTATCTTCAAGTGTCAGATCTAGTTGTTAACTTGGTAAGAGTTGAATTGAACTAGATCCGATACGCTCCAAGTATTCAGTGTGAGTCGTAGACCGAAAAAGATCGTGTTACTCGAAGAGCCACAACCAAATAGTACAAAGTACAATGGAGTCAGCATTCAGAAGCAGAATCCACTTGAGAACCGGAAAATCTTCTATCTGAAAACTCTTCTAAGCTCTGTACTATTCTTTAAATGTAATTATTCCCTTTCAAGTTTTATAAAATATAAACCCTCTACTTGCTCTATAGTCAAGTTTGAAAAATATTTACTTGACACATTTTCTTTTTCATTACTAAACCCAAGGCTTTAGCCGTATCTTAAATCTCGAGACGAGATTTATTTTTAAGGGGGAAAGGATGTAACACCCCTGGTGTTACTTGAACTCAAACCTGCCATGTCATCATGATTGCATGTAAATCATCCTACATAAACTCATTTTTACTGTGCATTCACTAAAATAATTTTTATTTCCACATGTGATTGTGCATAGGTGCCTTAGAGTGATTTTATGATTTAAATGTTTGTTTGTTTGTGATTATCTAAATCCAATTGGAAATTGAAAACAGAATCCATTTGAAACCCTAAATCGAACCCAA
Organism: Eremochloa ophiuroides; assembly: GCA_038502445.1. Classification (NCBI taxonomy): domain Eukaryota; kingdom Viridiplantae; phylum Streptophyta; class Magnoliopsida; order Poales; family Poaceae; genus Eremochloa; species Eremochloa ophiuroides. Next base: position 38,010,574 of record JAHLJS010000006.1, on the reverse strand, counting down.
AACCCTAATTCGAAAACTAAATGGAATTGGGGGTTGGGCCTTAAACAAAAGCTGTAGATCTTTAATAGATAAGCAACTTCAATTTTGGACAATTTTGAAGTTACTAAAAATAATTTCAAATAAAACTTTAATCTATGCTTTAAAGTTTAGATTTGAAATTCAAATTAAAAAACTAGCAAGAATCTGATGAAAGTGCTTTAATAAAAGTTGTAGGTATTTTAAAATGGAACAACTTTAATTTTTGGAGATTTTGAAGTTTACCAGTGAAAATTTAAATTGAACCCCAAGTAGTGTTTGTCAATTTAAATTTAAAATGCCATTTCAAAAACTATCAATAATCTAATAAAACTTCTTTAATAAGAGTTGTAAGGCTTGTGAATTAGAACAACTTTTATTTTTGAAGATTTTCATCTTATTTATAAAGATCTTGAGAATTTGACTGGATTTGAAATGAAATTCAAAATCCACTTTTACCCCTTTTCGAATTATTCAAAATCCATTCATAATTTGATTGTGGTTCAAAAGCCAAAGTTGTGCAGAATAAAATTTCTCACAACTTTTACATTGGCAATTTTTCCACTTTCTACACAAAATAAAAAGGAATTGTACTAAAACAGGAGCTAGAGTTGGGGAAGTGCTATTGTAGTCAACTTCAACTTGGGGGGGACCGGGTCACCTGCTCTGTTCGTGGGCAGGCAGCGCCCGTGCGCCGTGACGGATGCCGACGCCGCCCGGGGCCGGCCGAGTTCCTGTAGACAGCGTGTCGGAGTCGTGGGGGGGGGGGGGGGTGTCCGGCCGGGTCTTGAAGTGCATCACAGCTCTATAAATGGCCCCGAACTCGTTGTTCTCTTCCTTCCCGCCTCACTGCTCGCCACCGGCCGAACCCGCTCGACGGTGAAATTCACCATCCATGCTCAATCCCTATCCAATTCACCGCGTTCATAGCTCTTCTAGCTCTCTGAGAATCTCTCCGACCTGTAGTTGCCGTTCAAGATCGCCGGTATCAGCAGAGCGCCGTCGTCTTCTTCGCGGCCGGCCAACGCGCCACCGCCCTTGATTCGTCGCGATCGGGGCACCTCGGTGGGTTTTTCTCCTTCCAATCTTGTGTACTAAGTGCGTCTGAGTATTATGAAGTTTATTGACTAGACGGTCTTGCGAACTATGCGCAGAAGCCGCTGGAACGGATTCGGGGCTGCCGGAGCTTGCCGCCGTGGTCGCGGTCCACGACAACAAGGCACCTCCGGCCATCCTCCGTCTCTAGCAAGGCACACATCGAGCTCCGGTGAGCCTCTTGGACCTTTTCCGAATCTCAGTCTAAACTCTATTGCATCCTTGCGACCGGAACGGCGTCGCACTGCTGTGGCAGGCACCCCGTGCCGCCATAGCTACAACCGAGCTCGCGCCAAACCCTAATCCGACCAATAGATTCCCTGGGAAGATGCGCGAGCTTTTCCGAAGCACGTAGTCACCTTTGCCCTCGTCGGGGGAGGTCACCGGCGGCGAGCCGCCGCGGCTGCAGCCGCCGCGTGCCACGGTGCGCATCGGGAAAATGGGAGGTAGGAGGAGGGGCCAGGCTGGGCCTGCTGGGCCGGCCCAGTTGCGCACCCACGCGCATCTGGTGCCTAAAAAAAGGAGAAAGGGGAATGGGCCGCAGTGGGCCGGTCTGTTGCTGTGGCCCGAGGGAGTAAATGAGTTTCTCCATTTTCGGATAAATAAATAATATTGTGTTTGGGAATTTTTGTAAGGAATCATTCACTACTCCAAAAATCATGAAAATATTTACATATACTCTCTGCAGTGTGTAGTATTTTATAAAAATATTAATTAATGAATTTATGTACCTTATGAAAAAACTAAAAATGTGTCTTTTAATTGATAAATGCAAATTTGAGGAATTTTAATGAGTTCTATACTCATCCAAAAATCATGAAATTTAGCCTGCCACTATGTTAGGCTAAGACCTATCTGTAGAAAAAGTTTGGGCTCAAATGAAAATAGTTTACTTATTTATTATTTAATGCTCTATTAATCGATTAATAAAAACACATAGAAACCCTAATCATTTTAGGTTTTGTGTGACTTTTGGATTGAGTGATGTCCCAGAGTCTTTGACTTGAGATGACCCTCAGCACGTTAATTAGTTAGTTGAGTTCTTAATTAAAGTATTAATTAAAGACATTAGAAATTTATGTTATACACATATGATAATAGGGTTTTATGAATTACTTAAGTAAGTATTTTCTATTGTCATAGGAGGGTTAGTCCGACTTTTAACGACTGTTAAAATGATCAACAAAATAATGGGATAATTTTGTTGACTTGCAACTTTATCATGAAGAAAAGTTGTACTCAACTTTCTAAATTAAGTTTACCTTACATCACAATTTTGTGCATTTCATGCATCATGGCTTCCATATCATCATGTTAAGCATGCACCATTACCTTACGTGTAGAGATCGGGTTTTCGGAAGGATTGGTTGATTGATCCCCGACGGAAGGATTATTCGTTAGGAGAAGTCAAGTGGGTTTCTCTGGTTTTCTAGCCGAAGTGACAGGCCTGCAATACAGACAAGCCCCGGTGCATTCAGCCCCTTCCTTGTGATTTATAAAATCTTTATAACTTGAGTTAATTATTGCATTAGGTTGATAGGAGTTGATTGTCACCCATCTTGTTACATTACCTGCCTTGATATATTACCCTTGAAACCCGTTTAAAAATGAAAACGTTTGAAAAATGCTTTGCCCTGCTTAATTAGTTTAGATTTGCATAAAATGCTATTTTTAACTTATGGGGATATACTAATAATGAATCACAAGAAATGAAAAGGGATATAAGTCCGTTCGGTGATTGTGCACTTGGGTAGCAGCCCCAATGCATCGTCACCGACGGAAAGAGATTTTCCGTTCGATGGTTGTGAATTTTGGGTTAGAGTCCCAATGCTTGACCACCGGCGGAAAAGGGATTTGAAAACCGTGCGGTTACTTGTACTTGGGTTAGAGTCCCAATGCAAGGTCTCTGACGGAAAAAGGAAATAGGGACTGTTCGTTGTAGGTCCTGCTGTGATCGAGATTTTGCAACTAGCCACATACTGCGGGAAGCCATGACTCCGGTGGGCCTACTATTTGAACCAACAACCACGCACTGGGAGTGGAGAGATAGCGAGAGTAGCGTGTACCCTCGTGGCCGGCGTGCCTGGATAGGAGAGGAGTACTGTGCTCTTGGGTGGCGCAGGACTAGTTCAGGTTTGGAAAAGCCGTGGTAGACGGGGTTGGCATATGCAAGCTTAGGTGCTACATGTGCAGTGTGGATAGGGATCCCCAGCTGGGTACTAATGGATTCGAATCGTCGTTGCTCCTCGGATATGGAGACTTGATCCTTTGACCTACAATTGAAAAGTAGTTCGGAACTAGGATGTTTTGAGAATGAATAAGTAATTGGAATTGAAGCATACATGTGAAAGAATTGGAAACTATTGATATTGATTATAATAATGTTGACTAAAATACTGAAAATAGGATTAGTATCGCTTTTCCGTAAAATACTTTGACTCTTGCTAAAGCCTTACCTTGATTCCCCTCAGCCTGCATTCCTGAGTCTCATTCCTTTTTCTTTAGTCGGGTAAGTCTTGCGGAGAACCCCAGTACTCAGGGTTTGTTAACCTCTGTTGCAGGTGAGCCGAGAGTACAGTTCTGCTTGAGACCGTGCCGGTTGGCGGATCGAGCATGGATGATGATGTGTATGATATAACCCTTGGGTAGGGTGTCTAGTTGTATGATGCTACTCCACTACGAAACTCTGGTTTGGGATAATGTCATTTATATTTGTAAACCTATGTTTATATAATACTTCCGCACTCTTCACTCTGATTTATATTATTTGTGTAAACTGTTGTAATACTTGTAAGGTCTTTACAATGAGATCCTCAGGTGAATTAGGGTTTCCGAGAAAACCCGGTAGGCCACCTAGGTCAAGGGAAACTCGTGCAGAATAATCGTGGGTCCTCTGGGACGATGACGGTGCACGTGGGCCCTATGATTAAGGCGGTTCTGTCACAATTTTCTACTAATGACTGTATTGCTTTTCTGGTTTTCTCACGTATGAGACCGATCAATTCTCGTGAGACTTTGCTTCTTCGTCGTCGTCTCACCGTTAGTCTCGCCGCTCGGCCGCCGCCGCCCCTCCACCCTCCCTACGTAGCTACCCAGCCATGGATGGAGGAGAGCTGCCCTCTGAAGGTGCTCACGCAGGGTCAATCGCCATGGATGGAGGACAGCCGCCGTCTGAAGGTGCCCTAGCCGTGGCTCCAGGAGGCCTAGTGGCGGCTGGTAGAGGCCTGGCCAGGCTGGGCACGGCTGGTGATGGCCTGGCCGGCCTGGGCACGATTGCTGGAGGTCTGGCCGGGCTGGGCGCGGCTGGTGGTGGCCTAGCCGGCCTAGGCGCGACCACTGGTGGCCTGGCCGGCCAGGGCTCGGCCGCAAATGGCCTAACGGCAGCTGCTGATGGCCTACCACAACCGGCAGAGGAGGCCACTGTCGATGCTGTAGCCCTAACGAGATCATTGGTGCCCACTGTTCATCATCCGACTATAGAGTACAATCTTCCCGTGCTTGATGTGCAAAGGTAATGTCCAGTGTGCTCTAGCCCTACGTACTAGCCATATTAGTTGCTGTTTTTTAATAGTACAACCATAATCCTTGTTGTTTTCTTGTTAGTAAAGTAGTAGATTGTAATTAAACTAGATTACGCTTTTTTATAGGTCTCAAGTAAATGAATCGGAAAATACAGAAAAATTTGATTGGTCAACATTACAAATTGTGGAGATACATGATGATGAAGGTTGAATTGAAGTTATGAGTGAGAGTCAGATGTGTGAGCTTTTATGCTTGACAGATGAAGGCAACACAACTGTGGAGGTGAATAATTTTTTTATTACTTCATTCATTCTTCTTATTATGTAAACTAATATCATTTTGTTTTGTTTTGCAGGTAACCGTTTTAGTTGATGATCATAAATGTGTGTCTAGCCAGAGAATGGTGTAGGTTACAACTCCAAGTTGCAAGTGGGTAGCTACAAAGGCCGTGGATATCCTTAGAGTTGAACCAAACATTGGTGCTAAGGAACTACAAACAAGGTTAGAGTATGATCCGAATAATAAGTGTACAATTGGATATGACACTGTATGGCAGGGTAAAAAAGAGCTCTTGAGCAGATTTATGGCAAATGGTCAGAGAGTTTTGAGCTTTTGTTTAGGTGGAAGGCCGAGGTGATGAAGCAGAGTCCTGGGAGTGTTGTTGAGATTGATGTTCTTGAGGTCGATCGTATTTATGTGCAGCAAGCTAGCGATGTTATTAGCAGAGGGAACATCTTCACAACCTGACAACGCTAGCCCCGTGAGGATGCCTACCCCGGCGCCACCAAAAAAGATGACTCCGAAGAGAAATCTAAACATTGGATGATGGAGGAATTTAGTTGTGATGAGATGTAAACTCATGATTATTTCATATGACTTCGATCTCATTTGGAACATCCTTATGGTATTTTTAGATGAACTTGTTTGTGCTAAATTCTTGCTGTTATATATTATTACTTGTAATTGTGTATGGATCAATTTGTTGTTAGCTGTACATGGCGGCCAGCCTGCCACTGCCAGCCATGGGCACGCTCTAGCCACGGACCAGCCCAGGCATGGGCGGCCATGGACAGCCAAGGCTACGGAGCCAGCAGCATTTTTTTAATCAAGGGTAAAAGAGTCACTTTAGTAATGAATACATGTATTTGGGATTTAAAATGATTAAAAGAGAGAAAATCATATGTATTCCGAAGTGTCAACGTTTGGAGTCATAATTTAGTAAAATCGACGTTAGGAATCCTATTTTAGAGAAGCCACCTGTTTGGAGTCATATAATAGCAATTTTCTCCTATCGTAGGGGTATTTCCCTGGGCGTGAAGTTTTGGTATTGTACCACGTGGTTAAATTAGATTGAAAAGATTTGTCTCACAATTTACCTACAAAACCGTATAATTAATTTTTTATCATCGTTCAATGTTTCTATGTGTCCAAATAAATGTGATAGGTTATAAAGTTTTTAGGTATAAATAAACACCCCTTAGTGTCCTTCACAATATTTGATTCTTATTATTATACACGAATCCCGTTTGGGAGAACTCCACTCTCTAATTTTCCTGCCGTTCTCCAATGAAGCAATTCCATTCAATTTTTACGCCTTGTCTACTTTAATCCATATGTTTGAAGTGGATCCAAATAGGACTTAGTGTAATTACATTCCTAATCTCACTCTAATCTACTTCAACACATGTGAATGGAGATATACATGCGAATCCAGATAAGCCCTTAGGTGGGAGTTGATGAGAATTGATTCTCTGCTAATCTTCACTGGAATATAACAAGGAGCATGGTAAAGTAGCTAATCCTCACTTGAATCAGTTGTTATTTAAAGTATTTGGCTAGCTGGAAGTGATTCTCTTTGAAGAAGTTGAAACCGGATCTCTCGTGAATCTAAATGGGGTCCCGGTGTCATAGTCCTCATGATCCACTCATCATATGGCTGGATTAGGGGCATGTTTAGATCTATCAAAAAAAATTAGGGCATGGCTAGCCCCCGAACATGCACCTGCATCTAGACGCCCACCTCCCATAGCGCTTCCATGAGCTGGCGCTGCTCCCCTCCCCTGCAAAGCCAGTTGTGGCCCCGCCGCCCACCATCGATGAGACCCTACTGTGCCTGTGGCAGCCTCCTTTCTCGTCCCTCGCCTACCACTGCCATCTTCATCAACTTTGGTGAGCTCCACCATCATCTTCTTCAACTTCGACGAGCACCTTGATTCCCCCTACCTTGACCTTCTCGGCCGCTCCATCGCTACCAGGACCTGAAGTCGTACGTTGTTGACGATAGTTAATAACTATTATAAACCATCAAAGAAACTTGAAAAGGGTATAAGTCAATCAACAACATAGGTTTAGGGGTTAAACTGAATAAATTTCATAGGTTATGGTGAATCTATATTTCTACAGGGATTTATTAGCAAACAGGTACGACAGAACTCACTCGCCAAGATTAATTACGCAACTCGCACAACAATCAAGTAAAGAACAATCTAGGAGACACTAGAAGACAACATAACGAACTGGGGAGCAAGGGGCTAACAGAGTGGGCTGGCCGACCCCACTTGCATGCCAGCCGAACTCTCTCCACCAGGTCAGCCACCCACTGTCGTGCAGTCGTGATCCGCCGACTTAGGATTTTCATCTCCACCATTAATTGAAGTCGGTTTGATCCAAAGGCTCGTTCCTCAGAGCTCCACCATATCTAGGCCATAGCTAGCTAGGTTTGAATTAGAAGTGAAAGGACCTTGATGTCACCTATAGGGGTGAATATGCCTGTAAAATTTCAGCTCAAATAGATAAAAAATAGAGGGCGGCACTGCAGCACTATGAAATTTGCTTAGCTGCAGACCAAACCTGGTAGAGATGTTCCAGAGGTGTCCAACAGCAAGTTCACTGAGTATCTGCACTCACAAAAACTCACAACCAAGTAAATCAAGTTGAAATCAAGTAATACAATTCAAACACAAACAACAGACAAGACACAAGAGACACAACGATTTATCTCGTGGTTCAGCTCGCCTACGTCCATGTTGTTGACGTAGCTGTTGATGGTAGTTATTGTCAATACGGGACCGGCCAGGGTCCTCACTGACTCCCCTAACAGGAACTGGATCGTGGAACACAACCAGAAGTCGGACAACCTAGACGGACTTTGAAGGAAAGTCTCCCTTGTAAAATTAGAGTAGGACACTCCTGATCAAGTCCGACTAGAACTAAAAGTGACTCTCGGCCCCCTTGAAACTATAAAAGGGCTGAGAGCGCCCCAAGGGCAACACACACAACTCTACAGTTTATTCTGTAAACAAACCCAACAGATAATAAAATCCAATGCAAAGGCTAATGCCGACTGGATGTAGGGTTGTTACTCAATTACGAGGGCTTGAACCAGTATAAATCTTTTGTCTTCACATTCACCGCCGAGTTTCGGAGTTCACCGAAGCCCGAACAACTGTCCTGGATACCCCCGTGGCAAGCTATCGGTCGAAAAACATTGACAATTATCTATCATTTTTAACCATCAAATAAATATGAATCAAGGGCATAAATTAATCCACATCATAGGTATAGGGTTTGATTCTAACAAGTTCCACGAGTTTTGCGGTTCTCATTTGTTTTGCAGGGTATTCAATTTTTTACCAAATAAAAGTATGTCAAATGAGGAATTGGAGTTTACCATTCCATGGAGCTTGTCGAGACGATCGAAATGGATCTATAGTTTGCTATTTTTAGAGTTAGAAATAAAAAGATATGAAATTTGCAAGGAAGGTTTTAGAGGACACTAGAGGCCACCACGTCGAAGCATAGCGAAATGGCTGACAGGTGGGTTCGGCCGAACCCACCACCTGTTCGGCCAAACCTAGCCCACCTAGGAGTCCCTCTTCTTTCTCTAGAAGGTTCTCCACCACCATGCAGAATGGATCTAAGCTATTGCTTAAGTCGGTTTGATCCAAGGGCTCGCGATTCATGCTCCGGCATATATAAGCAGCTCCAGACCCCAGAGTTTTCAACATCAATTCATTCAATCATATGTAAGCCCTAAGTTGAGACATGTCCCATGAAAGGATGACCTCTTATTAGGATCTAGGTTATAGATAGTAGAGAGATGGAGAGAGAGGGAAGAGTTAGGCTGAGGTACTGGTCTATCGATGCTCCCTCTTCAGCTTATACTTGAGCGGGATCCGACTCTACTTGAGCTGGCTCCTAGGATGTCTCTGATCTTCAATTTCTGATTCAAGTAAGTCTATGTTTATATTGTTCTTCTGGTCTGTGACTCTCTTTTGAGTGCTTTATTCTTTTCCTAGGGGAGTAGAGTAGTAATCTAGTGTAAGCATGGTGCTTAGACTTAGGTTGCCCATAGATACACCATACTCTCTGGATCGGTGGTAGCTCGTGGTTATGACATAAGTTCTATATAAGTTCTATATTGAACTCTATATGGCACCGTTGAATCCTTTGTAATGCACCTCTCGTTTGTAGGACTAGTAGGACCTTGTTGCTAAGGAATAACATCCTCTGTTGGTGTCTACTCCTTATGTAATGTCCTTGTCCTTAGATGAGCAGTAGAAGACATAGCTTGCCCAAGTCAGAATTAGATAACCTTAGTTATCCTCTCTACGCTCCTATTATCTGCATCCTTGATTGTTATACCCTTAATTGCAACACTACTATTATCCTTGACTTAGTTTTACCTTAACCTATTCATTACTTCTAGTTAAGTTAGATCATAGTTAACCTCACCCGTTTTCCTATGGATACGATATTTAAAACCTCCGGGTAAAAGCTACAATGGTATCTGTGCACTTGCGGATTTATCTGTGCGCCTAAGAAATACCAACATGCTTTCTGTCACCATTACTAGGCAAACGGTTGCTGAATTAGCTACAAGCCTAGCTTAACCTTTTTAGCATGGACTCCATTCCTATATATCAATATGCTAAACCCACGAGTGCGAGCTTCATGCCACCAAAATCCTCAAAGCCTATCCTTACTCTGATTATGAGCAAAGCCCGTGTCTTATAGAATTGATTCAGACATAATCCTTCTCGGTAGAAGGCAACAGAAACCCATACTCACACCTATGTGAGTTTTACCTCATATGTGCATGCTTATGCATTCCTGGCATGTTAGACGAAACTTTGCAATGGAAGCTAATTTCGTTCTCTTTGATAGAAAAATCTAACATTGGTACAACAAGACCGTAGGGAGTATGCAGGGAGCATGGGAAACATTATGCCTTGATTTTTGTTCAAAGTTCTTTCCCATCTCTAGAGTGACCAGTGTTGGTATTTTTAAGTGCACACAAATAAATCCGCAAGTGCACGGATACTGTTGTAGCTTTCACCCGGAGGGTTTTAAATATCGTATCCACAGGGAAACGGGCTTGGTTAACTACGATCTAACTTAACCATGGGTAGTCAATAAGTAAAGGTAAAAACTATGTTAAAAGGTTGTAGTCAATGATGGGTGTAGCGATGCAATTAAGGATAGTGGTGTGGCTAATAGGTGTAAACTAATCAAGGGTGTATATAGTTATGGTGATCTAGGTTGTAGATAACAATGTGGGGTATAAACCCATATACCCGCATGGTGCACATGGGCCAAGACATCCAATCAAGCCCAGACTACCAAGGACGCGTCGCCTACACGTTCTCTAGAAGATGACGTACATCCGCCGGCTTAGAAGTCTTGGCGACTAAGGAAATAGCTTTCCTAGTATCTAGCCGATTAGTTTCCTTAATCGGCTAGGATTGTAATCTAATATACATGGTAAAAACTGACTTGTAATCCTGCGCCCCGGACTATATAAGATGGGCAGGGGATCCCCTCAAAACATCTCATCTCATAGCAATACAATCCACAAGAACACAGGACGTAGGGTATTACGCCTCGTGGCGGCCTGAACCTGTATAAATCGTGTGTCTCACGCCTTCTGTGTTACGTTTGTTCGTCTCAGGCGCACCTTCACCGATCAATCTACTACCTTGGGCCTACCCCTCGGTAGACTATCGACGATATTCCGTTGACAGTTGGTGCGCCAGGTAGTGGGTGTGCTTCCTGATCCCATGGCGAGCAAGATGGTGATGTTTTCAAGCTCCATAGTGCTCGACGCCGGGCCAGATCTTCATGGTGGGCTCCATCACCTGGGTCATCGGCCCCAATGGTGAAGGGAAGATCGTGGATGTGGCTCTAATCGCATCTACTCTGGCTTCATCAATGGCCTCCACTCCGACAAGAAGGTTGCCATGTTACGTCCGGAGGACCATCGACAATAGCGACCTGATCGGATCTACAGATCGAGTCTCCCAAGGCATGTCCGAGAGCCTCCAGATTTTGGAGTCGGCTGCGGATCGACTTGCTGCAGATCGCCTCCAGCATCCACCGGCGGCACGATGCCCCTCTCTATCCCCGGCTCTGCGGGACACGACTTTGGTCATCATCGCCAACCCGCAGGGACGCATCATCGAGCTTCAGCCCTGATCAGTCCCGGCTCCGAGGGCTTCCGACCACAACCTCCCGAGAGGCTACATGCCTTTCGGCTTGAGGAATGTGGCCTCCAGCTTCTCACATCTGCTGCGCCACCCCGACCACATCATCTCTAACCATGCTAGCACAAGCACCGCCTTCATCGTCGCTGGCAACGACAGCGCTAACCACGACGACGTTGAAGACGGTGATCTTCCTGATGTGCCTCCTCCTATTGGTTGGTATATCGGCAGACCCATCCTTGTCATTAGGGACGACAGTGCCCTAGGGCCAAACGAAGATGACGAAGCCCGAGCTGCTCGTGAGAAGAGGACGCCAACCAAAGGTGACGCCGCGAGCAGCGCGTTGGAGGAAGGAAGGCCCCATCCGCCATGCGTAACCTAGAGCAGGAATTTGATTTGCTCAGAAATCACCAGGTCTACAAGACTCCAACCGTGAACATCGCCTGCGCAATAACAGAGGCCAAGCACATGAACCAGACCCTAGAGGTCGAATGCCTCATGGCTCTCCTCAAGGTGGCTCAAGTTCAGGTCAATGAAGAATGCCAGCCTCCTCCGTCACATTCCACTGCGTCGGCCACTGAGCACCACCGAGAAGACGGTGGTCACTCCCGCGGCGAACGAAGACACCACCGGCAAGACGACGACCAGGAGGTCAATCAATCTGATCTCTGTGAGAAGCTAAAAGACAAAGATCTCCGTGGTCACATCAACGGTCGAAGGGAGGCCATGCACTCAGCAGAAACTGAGCTCCGCAAGGAGTATGATGAATCCCACGGCCCTCCGGTCACCAACAAGAACTCCTCTGAGCTGCCATTCATAGCTGATCTCAAGGCGGTACGGTGGCCGCCGAACTTCAAGGTCGTCGGTGTCGAGACCTACGATCGCACTGCTGATCCCACTAAGTGGCTTACTATTTACGAGATTGCAGTCAAGGCCGCCAGAGGAAACTCGGACGTCATGGCGAATTATTTGCCTGTCATGCTTAACGCATCCGCCAATAATTGGCTGCTCAGTCTGAAGCCAAACTCCATCGACACCTGGGATCAGTTGAAGGAGCAGTTCATCAACAACTACCTTGCCACTAGCAAGCAGTCAGGCACGAAGTATGATCTTGAGAAGCTCCAGCAAGCTTCACGCGAATCCCTCTGAGACTACATCCGGCGTTTCTCGGAGACCAGAAATGACATCCTGAACATCACAGATGCTCAAGCCATCTCTGCCTTCATACGTGGCCTCTGACTAGACGAGGAACTTCAGAGGAAGCTCCGAGCTCCATCGCCGAGATGCTGTGCATCGCCAACAAGTACGCCGATGGAAACGAGGTGGCTCATCACTCTATCCATAGCCGCATACGCTTCCCTGATCGAGCTCGCCACGAAGATGGAGACACCGAGTTGATCGGCGCCCCGACAATCGAGGGTCACGACGTGATTACCACCGCGATGACCGCGATCATCACAACCACTGCCGCTTCGACCAGCGCCGCCACAACGAGCCTGAGGGCTCCAGAGCAGGAGAGAGGCGCCGCCATTATTGGGTCTACAATGCCTGACTTGCTCCGAAGTGTAACTACGATGAAGCTTATGAAAAGCTCCTCGACGGTCCCTGTCCCATCCACAAGCATCATAACCACTCCATGAGGGAATGCTATGACATCTCCAAGGCATACAGAGAAGAATAAAAGAAGAAGGATCGCCTCGACTCTGACAAAGACAAGCACGGGGGTGACGATAATCCGCCCCCCGGCTTCACTGAAGCCCACTGAACATTCTCCACGATCATTGGTGGGCGAAGCGCGATCGAGTCCAAGAGAGAGTAGAAGCTCGTCGCTAGACACGTCAACTCCGTCGCCAAGTACAGCACTCCCGTCACTGATTCCAAGTATCCCCATGGTCGCACGAGCCCATCACCTTCAGTAGAGCTGACCAGTGGACAGATATCCTGTATCGGGGTCGATTCCCACTCATCCTCGACCTAGTTATACGCAAGACGCGCTTTCGCAAGGTGCTGATCGACGGCGGTAGCGGCCTCAACATCCTCTTTTCCGGAGCTGTCAAAGAGCTCGGGCTACGAGTGGAAGATCTAGAGCCAACTGCATCTCCATTCTAGGGGATCGTCCCGGGGCAATCCTACCAGCCTCTGGGTCAAATCAATCTCCCTGTCTAGTTTGAAACTCCACAGTGCTTCCGTGTAGAGCACGTCAACTTCATGGTCACCGACTTGGACGCTGCATACCACGCCATCCTCGGCTAGCCAGCCCTGACCGAGTTTGGGGCCATCCCCAACTACACCTACCTCATCATGAAGATGCTGACGGAGACCGGCGTCCTCACCGTCTGCTACAACCTCCAAGCCGCATACGACTACGAGAGGGAAGCCATCGCCATGGCGGAAGCCGCCGACATCTCCATCCTGATGAACACGTGCACGGTAGATGCGTAGAAGCTGCTTCCTGAAGAGCAGGAGACTCCAGAGAAGATCCCGCCCAGAGCTGCGACCAAGAACAAGGAGACCAAGGACGTGGTCCTTGTCCCTGGTGACCCAAGCAAGACTACTCGCATCGGGACAGGCCTCGATCCCAAATAGGAAGATGCGCTCGTCAGCTTCCTTAGGAAGCACATCGGTGTTTTCGCATGGAAACCTGCGAACATGCCCGGAGTTCCTAGGGAGCTGATCGAGCACTCCTTGAATGTCTCGAAGACCGCCAATCCCATCAAGCAGAAGCTCTGGCGATTCTCTCCAGACAAGAAGGAGGCTATTATGGTAGAATTAGCCCTACTCCGAGCTGCCGTCTTTATCAGAGAGGTGTATCATCCCGATTGGTAAGCCAATCCGGTCCTTGTACGAAAAAAGAATAATGAATGGAGAATGTGTGTTGATTACACCGATCTCAACAAACACTGCCCTAAAGACCCCTTCGGTCTCCCCCGCATCAATGAAGTCATCGACTCCACTGCCGGCTGCGAGCTGCTCAGCTTTCTTGACTGCTACTCCGGTTATCACCAGATCGCCCTGAACGAAGAAGACCAAGAGGAGACCTCCTTCATCACCCCCTTCGGGGCCTACTGCTACCAGACTATGTCCTTCGGCCTAAGAATGCAGGCACCACGTACCAACGGGCTATCCAGGCATGCCTCAACAACCTTATCCCAGATATTGCCGAAGCCTACGTTGATGACGTCGTCATAAAAACCAGGAAGGCCGAAGTCCTCATCTCTAATCTTGAAGAAATCTTCAAGAAGTTATCTAATTTTCAATGAAAGTTGGACCCCTCCAAGTGCATCTTCGGCGTCCCTTCTGGCAACTTGCTCAGCAACATCGTCAGCAAGCATGACATCCTCCCCAATCCAGAGAAAGTCGAGGCTATCATGCGAATGAAGCCTCCGACCGGTGTCAAAGATGTCCAGAAGCTGACCCGGTGCATGGCAGCCCTGAGTCGATTCATCTCCAGACTAGGCGAAAAAGGGCTTCCTTTCTTCAAGCTACTCAAGGCCGGCGAAAAATTCATCTGGTCGAAAGAGGCGGATCAAGCTTTCAAGGAGCTGAAATAGTTCCTGGTGCATCCTCCGCTACTCACTGCACCCGAGAAGGATGAAACGCTGCTGCTCTACATCACCGCAACCAACAGAGTGGTCAGCACGGCCATCGTGGTAGAGCGAGAAGAAGCCGACCATGCATATCCGGTCTAGTAACCGGTCTACTTCATCAGTGAAGTCCTGAATGAGTCTAAGACTCGCTACCTGACGGTGCAAAAGTTGATATATGCCATCCTCGTTACATCTCGCAAGCTCTGCCACTATTTTGAGGCACATCCAATCGTGGTGGTCACCCAATATCCCCTCGGCAACATCCTCCACAACAAAGATGCCAATGGAAGAGTCAAGAAGTGGGTTGTGGAGTTGGGAACCTACTCCCTCGAATTCCGTAGTCAAACGACGATCAAGTCACAAGTGCTGGCAGATTTCATCGCCGAATAGACAGATATGCAGGAGCCAGTACCCCCCGAGCAGGAGGAGCACTGGATGATGTACTTCGATGGCTCTCTTAGCATCGGAGGCACAAGCGCTGGTATACTCATCTCACCTTCTTGTGAGCACCTCCACTACGTATTGAGGATATATTTCAAAGCTTCCAACAATGCCACCGAATATGAATCCGCTATCCATGGTCTACAGATCGCCATCAAGCTAGGCATCAGACGTCTTGTGGTATATGGGGACTCCACCCTGGTCATCAATCAAGTAAACAAAGACTGGGACTGCACCAGCGAGAAGATGGATGCCTACATCGCCGTAATCAGAAAATTAGAGGGCAAATTCCTGGGCATCGAGTTCCATCATGTCGTTCACACCGAGAATGAAGCAGCCGATGAGTTGTCAAAGCTCGGCTCCCCGCGGGCACATGTCCCGCTCGGCGTCTTTGTCCAGGACCTTGTCAATCTCTCCATCTAGATAGAAGAGGAGGCAAAAGCTGCCCCGTCCGATCAGACCGTAGCCTGCATCACCAACCATGAGGAAGACTAGCGAGCACCCTTCATCGCTTACCTACTCGAGGCCAAGATTCCAGAAGACAAGATCAAGATGGAGCGCATCGTCTGTCGCTCCAAACACTACGTTCTGGTCAATGGCAAGCTCTTGCATAAAAACACCAGATGTGAAGTCCTCTAGAAGTGCGTAACGCGCGAAGAAGGTGTCATGATACTTCAAGAAGTGCACGAAGGCATGTGTGGCAACCATGCAGTCTCACGCACCCTGGTCGGCAAAGCCTTTCGAGCAGGATTTTATTGGCCAACTGTCGTCCAAGATGCTGAGAAGATTGTGCGACATTGCGAAGCATGCCAGTTCTTCGCCAAGCACACACACGTCCCAGCTCAAGAGCTGCAGACCATCCCCGCATCCTGACCTTTCGCCACATGGGGACTCGACAAGATAGGGCCTTTCAAGGCGGCCAAAGGAGGATACCGTTGCGTCTACGTTGCCATCGACAAGTTCTTCCAATGGATTGAATACAAGCCATTGGCTAAAGCTGCAGAATTCTTCAACGACATCTCCCACCGCTTCGGCCTCCCGAACAGCATCATCACCGACCTCGGCTCCACATTTACCGGAAGTGACTTCTGGGATTTCCGCGATGAAAGGAGCATCATGGTGAAATATGTTTCGGTGGCTCACCCTTGGGCCAATGGCCAGATGGAAAGAGCAAACGGGATGCTTCTCGACGCCCTTAAGAAGCGTCTGTATGAAGTCGTCGAGCAAAGCCCAGGAAACTGGATCCTCGAACTGCCCACGGTCATCTGGGGTCTACGAACCCAGCCCAGCCGCAACACCGGTGTATCTCCTTACTTCATGGTCTATGGATTTGAAGCTGTGCTCCCAGCTGACGTCACCTTCTGAGCTCCCAGAGTTAAAAACTACAATGAAGAAAGATCCAACAACGCCTGAGCAGAAGACATCGACAGGCTAGAGGAAGAGCGCCTGGTCGCCAGCGTACACACAGCCAAGTACCTGGAAGGATTGCGATGATACTACAACCGGAACGTCAACGAAAGATTATTCGTGGTCGGCGACCTCGTCCTTCGTCGCAAACAGAGCAAGGAGGGCATGCACAAACTATCCTCCCCATGTGAAAGGCCATACATGGTCAAGGCTATAACTCGGCCAGGATCATACAGGTTGTGCGACCTCGATGGCATCGATATCCCCAACTCCTAGCACATCGAACACCTACGGCGCTTCTATCCTTGACATCATGTCGAGTGTTGATGGTAGATATGACACAAATTTACACCTTCAAAACACCATCAACGGCCTCGGTTTGGAAGGAACATAGGCACATAATAAATATATTTTATCCAATAATAAGTTCCACATATCCATAAAGTATTTGATGCAGACATACAGGAAATAGAGACAAATGGGTCAGTGGGACCCACCTAGTGGGGTCGCCCGACCCCCCTATGTGGCTCACCAGCCTCCCAAACTGGCCATGATCCGTGGGAAACACTCTAGAGTTGTTCTCCACCCTTGGATGGAGTGTGTGTTTCCTCTCAACGGCTCATATTCAGCTCACATGGATCCATGGGCCCACAAAGGAAGCAAACCGACCAACCCAAGACCAAACCAAGCTCCACCACACTCTATGACAGGTGGGCCATGCTTCTAGAAGAAGAAGGAAGGCCCCACCTGCCATAGGAGGGTCGGCCGACCCCTGCATGGTGGCCTAGGGGAGTCCTCCCTCCTCCACCTCCATTTGCATGCCTCCATGCAAAGAAGCACATGCTGAATTAAAGAAGCACATGCTGAATTATTCTCCACCATTGATCTAAAGGAGGTTACAATCCAAGGGCTCTCATCCATCATCACGCGGATCGATGACGTGGCGGTGGAGTAGCCCCTACTCCATTTCTCTACTATAAATACCCCCTCACTCCCTCTCATTCAAGACACCACAAGGAGGAGCTCTCCACTCTCTCAAGATGTAGCACTAGTAGTAATGTTAGTGTTGTTTGGAGTTAGAGTGAGCCTCTGGTCTTCATCTCTAGTCTTCCAGGAGGTCTGGTATGGTTCTCTCTTTGTAAGACTTAAGTTATTATTATAGTTATCTTCTCTACTTTGCCTTAGTACTTTACTTTATTGCAACATGACTAGTTATGTTGTATTGGTTGTTAGTATAGTCATAGTTGTTTGATAGTAAGATAATGGTAGTATACCTTTGCACTCATTCACCGCCCTTAACCCGGTGCTCTAATCAATTTCACCGGATATTTGATTAGAGTAGTGAGATATAGTGTAGACGTGGTGTCTAGACTATACGCTTGCCTGTGTCTGCGGCTTGTCCAACGGTTTGTTTGTGGTACCTAGTAGGGGTGACAGACGTATCTAGGCTTTGATCTCACCACGTTTGGGCTAGTTCTTAAAGCGTAGGCCTTCTTGTGCTAGGCGGCTTAGTACCCTTCTCATCCCTTTCTGTTGTTAAGCGGCTTAGTGGCCCGAAGTGCAATTGTGTATGAACATTGACTTGCTTGATATGACTTGTCTTGCTAAGTTAGAACCACGCAAGTAGAGATAGATAATTGGAAACCTTATGGTCGCTTGTTGCCCTCCTCGCTCGCTAACCTACTCTTTTATCATTGGAACTTCTCCTGTGTGTGTCGCTACACTTATCATATATATCATTTACCCCCACTCTAGTTTAGTTGGTATATTAGTCAGTAGATCATTATGGTTAGCTATCATATTCTTTAACCATTGCTTCCCTGAGGATAAATACGATACCCTGGAATACTCTTGGGTGAAATGCTACAATGGTATTTCTGTGCGCTTGCGAAATATTCTACATGAGCATAATAAATACCAACATTGAGGTAGATATTTGTGTTTCTGTTTTTAACTTCAACAAAAGTTACATGATTGTAGTTCAGAAAACTACTAACAACATAGCCAATGCATAAGTCCTGCACCATTCAGGCAGCTACTGATCGCACTTCACCACCAATAGCACGTAAGTCCCGTACCTGTTCGGGCAGTCTAACTTCGTCGGCACATAAGTTTCGCACCTGTTCGAGCAGTCTAACTTCGTCGATGCGTAAGTCCTGCACCTTTTCAGGCTGCCAAATGTCATCGCTTCATCGCCAGCCCCGATTACTTCGGGTTGCTGTCGCTATTCGATAAGCATAAGACCTGACAACGTGCAGGCAGCTTCGCCACCACGTAAGCCCCAGGGACACCTGGGCCGTTAATATTTGCTACTACGTAAGCCCTGAGGATGCTTGGGCAGTTAGCAGCGTCTCCACAAGCCCCGACAACGTTCGGGCACTAGTCGCCGACTTCTCCAAAAGCCCCGACCACGCTCGGGCTCTACGCTGACCTCTCTGAAAACCCCGACCATGCTCGGGCACTCTTCGCAAAACGTGACCACATTTAAAGAAAAATCTACGACGATCAGAAACGAAGTCCACCATACCAAGACCGCAAACAAATTTATACAAACTCGAACTTAGTTCGGAGCTACACTATATATACAAATTCTCCGTTCATCGATCATAGTTCTTTGATACATGCAGGTGTTGGCATTTCTACGCTCACTACCAAGAATACATATTCCTGATAACAGCGTTAGAAATGCTTGTTGATAATTCATATGACTATTGCGGAATTTCGCAAGCACACAGAATCTATCGATGCAACACTTCACTTGGGAGTAACCAAGTATCGTATTTATTTCCACAGGGAAGCTTCTAATAGCTAGAGATATCCAATGGTACGCTAAGAACACTCACGACTTATGATAAGAATGAACTAGTGTAGTGATAACTAATCCAAATAATTGTTGACGGTGGATATACCCTAAAATTCCACATTCAAACACAGTCAACAGGCCAAGGATCCAAGGGAGAATAAATACAACATGAGCATATTTTATCAATAACGAGTTCCACTTGTACTCTTAGCTTGTGATTGCAGGGAACACCAAAACAGTGCAAAAGTGAGCAGCTAGGGGCTAACTACATGGTTCGGCCAAACCATGTCATGTTGCCCCAGGCCACCACCTTTCAACACAGTGCATACAACATCAAATGGAAGAGATCAGAGCCAAGGGTGGGCCCACCCATGGGTCGGCCGAACTGCCCATGGGGCCCACCTGGCTCTGGTGATGTGGCAGGATCCGTGTGACACTCCAACCAAGTCATTTTATCCATCGGATCAACACGGATTGAGGCATGAAATGAAGCAATCAAGGTAGAACCAACACATAGGAAGAGTCTATGACAGATGGGACCACGGTGGTGGGCCCCACCCACCAGGGCTGGGTCGGCCGAACTGCCAAAGTGGAACCAAACCACTTACGCACTCAGTGACAAGTGGGGACTCCTTCTAGAAGACCCTGGCTGGGCCCACCAGTCATAGGGGGGTCGGCCGAACCCCCCTGGTGTCTAGCCAGGTCGGTTGGCCTCCACCGACTCCAAGCATGTTTCCTATGTGCTCAAATCACCAAAGCCGTCCATCTTGAGGCGGTTACAAGGTGGTGGATCCAAGGGTGGAGAGGCAAGGAGCACACGGATCGCTGACGTGGCACCCCCTCATCCTCCACTATAAATAGAGGCTGCCCACTCCTCTTCAAGACACACCATACAACACAAGAAGCAAGCTAGAGTGAAGTTCTACTCTTTAGTAGTAGTATTAGTCTAGTGTGGGAGTTAGAGTCGAGTCAAGCTATGCTCGGAGTCTCTGGAGTCGTCTACTGGAGAGTATGGTATAGCTCTTGTACCTTTCCTGCTGCAAGACTTTATCCTTATCAATATATATTATCTTTACTTTACTTCACTAAGTTCCTACTTAGTCTTTACTATTCTTTATAGTAATGTTGTGTCTTGTCTTTTTCTATAGTTGTTTTATACTTGACAGTGATCTTGTCCCAACTCAACGTGTGTTAGTTCATTGCCGGTCATAGGGTGTTCAAGTTGCTGGTACGTAGCTAGAATAGTGAGACTTAGTGTAAGCGTGGTGCTTAGACTACATCTTGCCTTTGATTACCGCTTGTCGCACGGATTGTTTGTGGGTGCTAGCAGGTGATGACAGCCCTGTCTAGTCTTAGTATCCCTCCACGTGTTTTAGGCAAGTTCTTAAAAGGTAGGCTCCCAAAAGAGTGTATGCGCTTCGGGTAGAGGTTTTGTCCTCTATTGTCTCGCACTACCCCCTGCACACCGGTAGTAAGGTACTAATGATAACTATCTTAGTATAAGTCATCTATTTGATAAGTAAGTCACAAGAGTAAATAAGTGTCATAGGAGTCTTATACACACTCGTTGTCCTCTCACCTAGCTATACTCTACAAGTTATCTCTTAGTTATCTTAATACTTGTTGTGTGTTGGTGTCATTACCTTTTCCTCCACCTATCGATTTACCCCCCTACCACTAGCTGGTACTAAGTTGGTATAGACTTAAGGATCTCTCTTTCTTTTTATTAATTATTCCTAGCAACTGCTTTCCCTTGGGATAAAAATAAATAACGATACCTTGGAATACTCCTGGGTGAAGTGCTACAGCGGTATATTCTGTGCGCTTGCGGAATTATCCAATAGACATAAGAAATACCCTCAGGCACTTCTAGCGTCGTTATCAGAGATAGCCTAACACTTTGTCTCTGGTGGTTGCGCTAAGAAGTGTCAACAAGCATTTCTGTCGCCGTTGCCGGGGAAAGCATCAGTCTAGGAATATTAATAAAAAAATTGAATCCGGAGTCTACTATCAATTTAGTTATCGATTAGTGTTCGGGGCTTACCCCTGTCTGTGTTTCTCGTTATCGTGAAGCTAGACAGTGTATGAGCGGTTTCCAATTGCCGTCAAATTATATTGAAGATCCCGAGCAATTGTTGAGAGGAACTAGACGCCGTCAAGTTCCACCTCAAAGGTTCATTTCAAACCTGAATCCGTTCGAGGAAAGAGGCTCCGCATTATCAATCAAGGAAGCTATGGCAAAAAAGACCATCTCTGAGTTCTCTGCGCCGTCCGCTAACAACGTTGCCACCGGACCGCAGCTCAACTTTGGAGATGCTACCTTTGAGCTCAAGCCTGCACTCATCAACATGGTGCAAGCTAACCCATTCTATGGAAATCCATGGAAATCTACACGAAGACGCCAATGCCCATCTTCAGCACTTTCTGGAGGTGTGTGGGGCTTTCACCATCAAGAACATCTCGGCTCACGCCATCCGTCTTCGCCTATTCCCATTCTCACTGCTTGGGAAGGCGAAGCAATGGTTCTATGCGAACAAGAGTGAAGTCACCACTTGGGAGAAATGTGCCAATGCTTTTCTCAAGAATTTCTTCCCACTGGGCAAAACAAGCGCTCTCCGTGGCAAAATTTCAAGCTTCCAACAACAAGCGGACGAGACGATTCCCGAAGCATGGGAACGTCTCCAGGAGTACATTCGTGCCTATCCTCATCATGGGATTGAAGACTGGCTCCTAATCCAAGGTTTATACCATGGGCTAACTGGATTAGCCCGTTGTCACCTTGATGCTGCCGCTGGAGGAGCATTCCTGCAACACAATGTCAAGGATGCTAAGGACCTCATTGAGAAAATGGTTATCAACCAAGGATGGAATGAGGCACGCCTCCAACCCAATAAAAGGGGTATGCACACCGTTCATGAGGTGGACATGCTCTCAGTAAAAATGGACCTCTTGATGAAAAAGATTGAAGAAAGTTCCAAGAAGGAACAAGAGGCCATTAGACCCACTGCCACCGCACGAGCAATTGAAGCTGATCCATGGTGCGAGGTATGTGGTGGAGAAGATCATTCAGGCAACAACTGCCCCGAGACGAAGGAGGAAGTGAGCTTCATCAATAACAACAACAACAACAACGAGTATCGACCCCAGCAACATGGAGGATGGAACTCGCGCCCCTTCTACCAAGGAAATCAAGGTAATGGTTACAGCAATAATTTCAATAATTCTTATGGTAATCAACCTTCCCTAAAAGATCTTGTTTTAGGCCAATCTAAAATTAATGATAGCATAAACAAGAAAATAATGGCTAATGATGAGATTCCTAAAAATCTTAGTGAGAAAATAGATAGTTTTAACACTGCTATGAAAAATCAATTGAGCTTTAATAAAATGTTAGAAACCCAATTAGCTCAAATAGCAGCAGCTGTCCCATCATTCGAACAAGGTAAGATCCCAGGGAAACCTAAGGAACCAATTGAAGGTGTTAAGTTAATTTCCACGAGGTTTGGTAAGTCTTCGGTTAGACAAAACCCGGGTTATCCTCTTGATCCGCCATTCATGGCCAAGAAGAGTGACCCCGGCCATCCTACCATCACCTGCGAGATCGGGCCACACACCTTCAACAACGCCTTCTGCGACCCTGAATCTGGAGTGAACATCATGTCCAAGGTAATGTACGAGAACTTGCTAGGGGGACCTTTGTACCCCACTTTTCTCAAATTGCAGATGGCCGATCAATCAATCCGGTTCCCCGAGGGATTGGCAAGAGACATCCTTGTCAAAGTTCAAGATGAATACATCCCCGCCGACTTCATCATTCTTGACATGGGAGCCGATGACGAAGTCCCCGTCATCCTGGGAAGGCCGTTCCTCAACACTATGAATGCCGTCATCTACGTGGGATCCGGCCAAGTCCACTTCCAACTCCCAGGTAAGAGAATTAAATGTTCTTTCAATGGCTATAAATCGATGCAACAGGCAAGGAAGAATCTGTGGAGAAACAAGCCACAATATGCACCCCGCCGAAAGAATCAACCGCCAAGGTCCAAAAAGGCCGAACTGGTAAGTAAGGCTGAGGTGATAAACAAGGCTGAGGTGATAAACAAGGCTGACTCCACCGAATCACAAGCATCAACCAAGAAGGAATGGCGGAAGAAAGAGGTGCGATCATCACGGTCTCCATCTCCAGGACCGATCGAAGCACCCGAAGAATGAACCCGAACTGGAGAGGTCCTGCTCTACGGACCTAAAACATGGAGCCCTTGCTGGTAAGGTAAATCAGTATTTATCCCATATTTAATTCTTGCATTTCAATTTTGAATTTTCATCATTGCATTTCATGTTTAATTTTGGCAATAATTTATTTCGACAAAATAAAATAAGTAGATGAATAAAACTTGAAAAAGATCATTTCTGCTCACACCTGAGGTGGTGGGACCACCTAGGTGGGGTCGGCCGACCCCACCATGGGGCCCACCCACCTCTGGTGGTGTTGGCCTGGTGTCCTGATCATGCTCTTAAAATTTGAACACCAGCTCCTTTTGAATTTTGGTCGACCATTCTTTTGTCATGACCACTCTCATATGCTTCCAGGAGAATCCAACACCCACATCCATCCAAATTTTGAAAAGTGGACACTTTGGCATGCATGAGTGCTCTCATGGTCCATGGAAATCACTTTAAACATGTCCCCACTTTTGTCATTCACCTTTTACCTTCACAAAACACTAGACAAGGGAATCTCTGAAGATTTCAAAACTTATGGTCCACCACTAGTCTCTACTTTTCTAGACACACTGTTTAGAGCTGAATGGGGACAAAACCTGGTTCGGCCGAACCATGTTTTGGCTCCCCCCAAGAAAGTGGTGTTTGAATTCAAATAGATTCCCTGTGAAAAGGTAAAAGCAACACTAAACCTACAATTTTTGGTTCGGCCGACCCACTATTTGAGTCCTCTCTGCAGAGTGCAAAAGCAACTCTGATCTTATCATAATGGGTTCAGCCGACCCATCAATTGAGAGCTGTTAGCAAGGACAAGTTTGAATTCAAATAGATTGCCTGTCCAAAGTTGAAAACAACAAAAATCTGGCAATGGGGGGGGGGGGGGTCGGCCGAACTGGGCCTAGTGGCCTGACCACCAGTCCTTCTCCCCCTATAAATACCCATGCATTGTGTGCTCAAATCCACACCCAAACTAGCTGATTTATGCCGAGCACACAATCTCTCTTCTTCTCTCCATTTGAGCAAGGTCTTTCTCAAGTTTAGTTTAAGTTTAGCCACTCAAACCAAAAACCTAAAAATATTGTAGTAGTAGAAGCTTGTCTCACTCTCATCTTTGCTCTCAAATTCTTGTTTGTGGAGGTAGCCTTACCCCACAAGGACTACTAACAGTGGGATAGCTAACGCTAACGCTAACGCTAATCCCTATTGTTGTAGTGTGTTCTTGTGTAAGCTCATTGTTGCAGGATGAAGAAGTTCTCCTCCGCACTCAAGAAGGCCAAGAGTGTGGTAGGGAGTTCCTCCCGACGACCCCGCCATGATGAAGATGGAGGAAGAGAAGCCCCACAAAGACGATGGTTTGAAGTGCCTTCCGACAGGACGTTCGACCCCGAGAGCGGCCTCATGCTAAATCAAGAAGAGTACTAAAGGTACACCTCCATCCGACACCGAGGGTATGAACATACCGGCATGATCGACCCTGTCCTTTTGGACAGTATAGGTATGACCGCAGAATTTAATACTATTTTCAATACAATCGGTTGGGGAAATTTTTGGGAAGTGTAAGTACTTGGAATAGAAAAGCTCACCATTGAATTTCTATGCTCTTTACAAGCCACTGAAAATAATATCTACTTTCGCATGTTCAACCAAGAGTATAATTTAGCATGGGGAGTTTTTAGCATGGCACTTGGTTTTGATAATGACTGTCATTTAGATCTTGTTAATGCAACAAGAAGATTTGATAAAGCTGAATTTTGGAAAGCTATAACAGGATCTAATGATTGCTCTGACCCTAAAACCGATGAAATTCATAATCCTACTTTGTTCTTGATCCGATATTGGATGGCTATAACTTTTCTTCCTGGCTCTAATGTGCAAGTTCTTTACAATGATGAATTAAGACTGCTCTATGCCATGACAAAGAAAATAAAAGTTTCACCTGCTAAGATGTTAGTCCACTTTTGGCTTGGTATTTTCCATAGAAGCGAGCCCATATTCTTCACTTCTTTTATCACGCGAATTGCTGAAACAATGGACTTGCTAGATGGAAAACATTACTTTGAATACATTGCCTCTCCTGGAGATATTGTAACCGAAGATTTCTTCATAAGCACTCAAGTTCTAAAAAGAGATAAAAATGGTGATATAAAAATGATTTATCCCGGCCATACAACCGAAATCTCTCTCCCTTGTGAGAGGCGTTGGTTGTATGCGCTGCGCACACTAACCATAAATTGGGACAGAGAGGCAAGAAGCCAAAATGTTGTAGGACCAAGAAGGGTGACAAGGAGTATGTCACAAGCCGCTCAATTTGAGCAAGGTGGCACATCACGAGCTGCAGGGAGATATGAAGAAGAAGGCGATGAGGCAAGTTCCATGGACATTTCAAGGTCCACGGAACGGCCTCAACAGCACACTTCAAGAGTGCGCACTCCCCGTCCGTCCACACGGGCGAGGGGCCATCGAAGCCAAGGATCGAAAATGGATCAACTCATCAATGACATGGGCGCAATGCAAGTTGAGCAAGACGCAACTCTGAATATGGCACAACAAAATGCTCAACTATTACAAGCTATCCAAGACGAAGAAGCACAACGCTGGGCGGGATGTTTCCAATACTACCCGCCACCACAATGAGCAAAAGGACAAGCTTGGGGGAGATCCTCTCCCCCACCAAGATAAGTATTCTATCCTAGCTATTTACATTATTTTAATTTATTGCATTTTAAAAAAAATTGCATAGATAAAAATACCAAAAATATTTCTCTTATTCCCATATATCTCATTAATATTTATCTTCCTCATGAAAATGATGAATAGTTGCTCTGTTAATGTTTCTTTAACACCTAGTTTACAACTTAGTATTTCTTTGAGTATGGATCACTTGGCTCATTTAAATCATCATGAACCTGAAAACTTTATGGATGCCAAGAGCTAGAACTAAGTCTAAGTTGTTGTGAGGTATGATATAGTGAAACAAGAGCTACTATAATATTATTCTAAGCAGGCGTGATTACTGGAGATTTATTTCTTAAATCAATCAAAACCTTATTGTTTCTCAATGGTGATAAATTCCTACCACAGCCATATATATTACACATGTCTAAAACCTTCCACTTAAGCTATTTGCTTTGTATTGAGTGTTGTCAAGTCTTGTGACCCTTATTGAGAGTCTTATCATGCTCCCAAGATCAAGATCACGTACACACCATATATACATGCTTCTTCTACACTGGAAGTACGCAACCACATGCCTTTCATTTCCACCAAATAAATGCTCCATGTGTTAAAGTCATAGAAAATCTCTCTTAGTCATTATGGTAGTAGAGACAAAAGGCTATGGAAAATAAAAAGAAAGATGGACACAAGAGAGTTCATAGAAAAGAAAATAAAAATATTTGAGCAAGTCTAGGCTCATAAATAAAAGAGAAAAATGATAGCCATGTCTCTAAAATTTATTAGAGAGAGATACAATTCAAATAGAGGAGCATTATATTCCATCATCATCCACACACTTGCACATCTTGATCTAAGGGCATGACACTTCTCTCTTTGGATCAAAGCTTTGACTCTACAACATATGCAAAGTAAGTATGCTATATTCTTTCATTCCTACCTTAAGCTCCACATAAGCCATTTTTAGAAGTAGGATGATAAAGAGAAGGTAACATTTACTTTATGCCTTGGTAAGGAATCATACACCATTCGAGCGACATGAGAGAACCATATGAGGAACATTAAGTTTTCTTTTGCAAAACATTGCTAAAACCTCCAGTAGGAAACTTGCAAAGAATGAGAAAAGTAGTGCTCAAGTTAAACTATTCTGTCTCTCAACCACCTAAGGCAAGGGGAAAGTCATTAGCCCCATAAAAGACTAAGGTAAAATGGGTGAATTTCTATAGCCAATTTTTCCATTCAAAAGAGAAGTATATAGTTGTACACATGGTACTATTGAAACATGAACATTGTAGCAACTCCTGATCCACCGAGGCTAAGTTTAATTATTTGCTCGGGACGAGCAAAGGTTAAGCTTGGGGGACCTTGTTGACGGTGGATATACCTGAAAATTCCACATTCAAACACCGTCAACAGGCCTCGGATCCAAGGGAGAATAAATACAACATGAGCATATTTTATCAATAATGAGTTCCACTTGTACTATTAGCTTGTGATTGCAGGGAACACCAAAACAGTGCAAAGGTGAGCAGCTAGGGGCTAACTACATGGTTCGGCCGAACCATGTCATGTTGTCGCAGGCCACCACCTTTCAACACAATGCATACAACATCAAATGGAAGAGATTAGAGCCAAGGGTGGGCCCACCCATGGGTCGGCCGAACTGCCCATGGGGCCCACCTGGCTCTGGTGACGTGGCAGGATCCGTGTGACACACCAACCAAGTCATTTCATCAATCGGATCAAAACGGATTGAGGCATGAAACGAAGCAGTCAAGACAGAGCCAACACATAGGAAGAGTCTATGACAGATGGGGACCACGGTGGTGGGCAACACCCACCAGGGGTGGGTCGGCCGAACTGCCAAAAGAGGAACCAAGCCACTTACACACTCAGTGACAAGTGGGGAATCCTTCTGGAAGACCCTGGCTGGGCCCACCAGTCATAGGAGGGTCGGCCGAACCCCCTGGTGCCCAGCCAGGTCGGTTGGCCTCCACCGACTCCAAGCATGTTTCCCATGTGCTCAAATCACCAAAGCCGTCCATCTTGAGGTAGTTACAAGGTGGTGGATCCAAGGGTGGAGAGGCATGGAGCACGCGGATCACTGACGTGGCACCCTCTCATCCTCCACTATAAATAGAGGCTGCCCACTCCTCTTCAAGACACACCATACAACACAAGAAGCAAGCTAGAGCGAAGTTCTACTCTTTAGTAGTAGTATTAGTCTAGTGTGGGAGTTAGAGTCTAGTCGAGCTACGCTCGGAGTCTCCGGAGTCGTCTACTGGAGAGTCTGGTATAGCTCTTGTACCTTTCCTTCTGCAAGACTTTATCCTTATCAATATATATTATCTTTACTTTACTTCACTAAGTTCCTACTTAGTCTTTACTATTCTTTATAGTATTGTTGTGTCTTGTCTTTTTCTATAGTTGTTTTATACTTGATAGTGATCTTGTCCCAACTCAACGTGTGTTAGTTCATCGACTGTCATAGGGTGTTGTATTTGTTGGTACGTAGCTAGAATAGTGAGACTTAGTGTAAGCATGGTGCTTAGACTAGATCTTGCCTTTGATTACCGCTTGTCGCACGGATTGTTTGTGGGTGCTAGCAGGTGGTGACAGCCCTGTCTAGTCTTAGTATCCCTCCACGTATTTTAGGCAAGTTCTTAAAAGGTAGGCTCTCATAAGAGTGTAGGCGCTTCGGGTAGAGGTTTTTTCCTCTATTGTCTCGCACTACCCCCTGCACACCGGTAGTAAGGTAACTATCTTAGTATAAGTCATCTATTTGATAAGGTAAGTCACAAGAGTAAAGTAAGTGTCATAGGAGTTTTATACTCACTCGTTGTCCTCCCACCTAACTATACTCTACAAGCTATCTTTTAGTTATCTTAATACTTGTTGTGTGTTGGTGTCATTACCTTTTCCTCTACCTATCAATTTACCCCCCTACCACTAGCTGGTACTAAGTTGGTATAGACTTAAGGATCTCTCTTTCTTTTTATTAATTATTCCTAGCAACCGCTTTCCCTTGGGATAAAAATAAATAACGATACCTTGGAATACTCCCGGGTGAAGTGCTACAGCGGTATATTCTGTGCGCTTGCGGAATTATCCAATAGACATAAGAAATACCCTCAGGCACTTCTGGCACCGTTATCAGAGATAGCCTAACACCCTGTCTCTGGTGGTTGCACTAAGAAGTGTCAACAATAATCTAGTCTAAGATAGAGCCAAGCAACGGCGTAGACAGTGATGAGTGCAAGAGTGGGATGCAAGGCAACACGGTAGGCTAACTCCACTTAGCACTTCGGGGATAATGCACAGTCCCAAGGGATTGGGATTACTCACAAACAGAAAAGCCCTACACCTACTACTAGACCGAACGTGGTGGAATCCAGAGGATCTTAGGGCTGTCACCACCTAAGACCTACCACTACTATCCATGGGTCTAGCCGCAATCCAAGGTAACTTCTAGTCTAAGCACCACGCTTACACTACAGGCTACTACTCTAACCTCGCGCTAAGATTAGAGCACCAACTATGCGGCGAAGATCCCGCACTAAGTGTATGAAAACCAATAATTAATCCCCTAGTACTACCGTAACTAGAGCACTCAAAGTAATACTTAAAGTAAATACTTGGAAGTAAATACTAAAAGTAAGTACTAAAAGTAATGCGGGAAATGTAAGTACTAGAAGGAGATTATATTACTGAAACAAAGAGTACCTTACAGAGGAAGCGCCGAGAGAGAGACCTTCGCAGAGCTCTCCAACTCTTCAGCTTCTCCTCACTCACACTCACACTACTAGCCTTGCTAGGAGACTCTCACTAGATGAGCTAGGATGGACTATATTCCAAATCTCTCTATTCTTCCTAAGCTGATTACAACTGAAGCATTCCTGGGGTATTTATAGCACTTGAAGACCCCTGAGGTACATGTAGAGGTGGCCGGAGGTCGGTGGCCCTGACTTGTAGGGCGGGCGCCCTGCTAGGTGGGCGGGCGCCCGGTGATTTGCACCGCCTCGCCATCCAACGCTCCAGGATCCTCCCCAATGACGGTTGCAAGGTCGGTTGAGCACGTGATGGCAGTTTGAGAGGCGGTTTGTAGCCCTTAGAGGATGACAAGTGGGTCCATAAATCCTTGACACCACCTTTGATCTCCCTTGGATGAAAACCGACTTCAAATGGACGGCCACAAGTGCTTCAATGCCTCTCCGCCGGATTGTGGACGTGGCAGGCCAAATGGACAGGGCGGGCGCCTTGCCCAACAGGGCTACCGGATCCAGGTGAGGTGAATCTGAGCCATTGATGTTGAATCAACGTGCCAAACTCTGTTTAGGAGGTTGGGGCGTGGATCCATGACGTGGCGGAGTGCAGATGACGCCAAGTGGGGGGCGGGCGCCCTGTCACTTGGGCCCAACGTGGCTCTTGTCACGTGTACTGCTCAAATGTGCCTTTATTTGCTTCATTTTCACCTGTATTTCACCTGCAACCATAATTCTTCAAGTACATGTGGAACTCCGTTAGTTTAAACCAAATTCCTACCTTCTATGTGCCATTTCCTTGCTCAATTTTATCAATGTTGATGGTTAAAATGTGCATTTAGTGAGCATCAACAAACTCCCCCAAATTTACCTTGTGCTCGTCCCTGAGCAGAGACTCAAGATGCTATGCTTATGATTAACTTCTTATTAATGACTCACCTTTGTCTCAACATGTTAATGCAATTACCCATATCCAATCACTATTACACATGGGGCTTTTATCTATCCCTTAACCTGAAAAATAGAGCACAGACTAGCCAGAAAGAGGGTTTGTTCTCCATGCTCTTTTTGCCTGATTAAATTTTATGGAGGTTTTTGAATATTTGCAATAATCATGGTTTAGACTCTTCTGTGGCACTCTCAGTCTCTCTAATATGTGTGTGGAATTTTTGATCTCACTCAAAAAGCTTGCAATGCCCTCACATCCTATCTCTAATAGCTTATGTGGAGTTTTAGGATCATAGAAAAATGAGGCATACCATATATAATGTAATATTTCTAAGTCAAATAATTGGATCAAAGGAGCAACAAGTCATAGACTTAGACCAAGAATGTGCATGTGTAAGGTGGTGGTGCTAATTACTCCTTTCATGGCTTTTCCCTTTTTAGAAACATGGCTAGCTCTTTCTTTTCTCTCTCTTTTTTTTCTTTCCATCAGAGCACTTTCTCTCTTTTCCTTCTCTCTCTTTTTTTTCATCAGAGCACTTGCTCTCTTTTTTTTTACTAGAGACTAGCCATGGAGTAGTAGGCATAGGGCATTTCTGTTTGTGAGTAATCCCAATCCCTTGGGACCGCGCATTCGCCCCGAAGTGCTAAGTGGAGTTAGCCTACCGTGTTGCCTTGCATCCCACTCTTGAACTCATCACTGTCTACTGCCGTTGCTTGGCTCTATCTTAGACTAGATTATTGTTGACACTTCTTAGCGCAACCACCAGAGACAGGGTGTTAGGCTATCTCTGATAACGGTGCCAGAAGTGCCTGGGGTATTTCTTATATCTATTGGATAATTCCGCAAGCACACAGAATATACCGCTGTAGCACTTCACCCGGGAGTATTCCAAGGTATCGTTATTTATTTTTATCCCAAGGGAAAGCGGTTGCTGGGAATAATTAATAAAAAGAGAGAGATCCTTATGTCTATAGCAACTTAGTATCAACTAGTGATAGGGGGGTAAATCGATATATAGAGGAAAGGGTAATAACACCAAGACACGACAAGGTTTTGAGATAACTAAGATAACTAGTAGAGTATAGCTAGGTGGGAGGACAACGAGTGAGTATAATACTCCTATGACACTTACTTTACTCTTGTGAATTATCCTATCAAATAGATGAAGTATACCAAGACAGCTACCTTACTTTCGGTGTGTAGGGGATAGGCGAGACAGTAGGGGATATAACCTCTACCCGAAGCAACTATTCTCTTATGGGAGCCTACCTTTTAAGAACTTGCCTAAAACACGTGGAGGGATACTAAGACTAGACACAGCCACCTTCTAGCACCCACAAACAATTCATGCGACAAGCGGCATTCAAAGGCAAGATCTAGTCTAAGCACCACACTTACACTAAGCCTTACTACTCTAGTTGCATAACAACAACTAAAGTACTCTATGACAGGCGATGAATACACACGTCAGCTGGTTACAGGATCACTATCCAATATAACTCGACTATAAGTTAAGACAAAACACAACAATACTATAAAGAATAGTAATGCACTAAGTAGAGACTTAGTAAAGTAAAGAAAAGATAATATATTGATAAAGGTAATGTCTTACAGAAGGAAAGGTACAAGAGCTATACCAGACTCTCTAGCAGACGACTCCGGAGACTCCGAGCGTAGCTCGACTCGACTCTAACTCCCACACTAGACTAATACTACTACTAAAGAGCAAAACTCTTGTGACTTGTGACTCTTGGGTGTCTTGTGTGTGTCTTGAAGAGGAGTGGGCAGCCTCTATTTATAGTGGAGAGTGGGGGGATGCCACATCAGCGATCCGTGTGCTTCTCAACTCTCCACCCTTGGATCCACCGCCTTGTAACCGCCTCAAAATGGACGGTCTTGGAAATTTGAGCATATGGGAAGCATGCTTGGAGTCGGTGGGGAACGTCGGTGGCTAGGGCCCACACCAACTGGTTTGGCCAACCCCTATGATGGGTGGGGCTAGGCTAGGTGTGGTCCCCACCAGTCATAGGTTCTCCCCATGTACTTGTCCTGTCTTGATTGCTTCGTTTTATGCCTCAATCCGTGTGCCTTTGATCTCCACCGTTGAATGAAAGCACAAGTTGATCCGATGGATGAAATGACTTGGTTGGAGTGTCACACGGATCCTGCCACATCACTAGAGCCAGGTGGGCCCCATGGACAGTTCGGCCGACCCATGGGTGGGCCCACCCTTGGCTTGGATCTCTTCCATTTGATGTTGTATGCACCATGTCGAAAGGTGGTGTCCTGGGGCAACTTGACATGGTTCGGCCGAATCATGTAGTTGGCCCTTAGCTGCTCACTTTTGCACTATTTTGGTGTTCCCTGCAATCACAAGCTAAGAGTACAAGTGGAACTCGTTATTGATAAAATTTGCTCATGTTGTGTTTATTCTCCTTTGAATCCGAGGCCTGTTGACGGTGTTTAAATGTGGAATTTTAGGGTATATCCACCGTCAACAAGATCCCCCAAGCTTAACCTTTGCTCGTCTCGAGCAAATAATTAAACTTAGCCTCGGTGGATCAGGAGTTGCTACAATGTTCATGTTTCAATAGTACCATGTGTACAACTATATACTTCTCTTTTGAATGAAAAAATTGGCTATAGAAATTCACCCATTTCACTTTAGTCCTTTATGGGGCTAATGACTTTTCCTTTGCCTTAGGAGGTTGAGAGATAGAACAGTTTAACTTGAGCACTACCTTTCTTATTCTTTGCAAGTTTCATACTGGAGGTTTTAGCAATGTTTTGCAAAAGAAAACTTAATGTTCCTCATATGGTTCTCTCATGTCGCTCAAATGGTGTATGATTCCTTACCAAGGCATAAAGTAAATGTTGCCTTCTCTTTATCATCCTACTTCTAAAAATAGCTGATGTGGAGCTTAAGGAATGAAAGAATATGGCATACTTACTTTGCATATGTTGTAGAGTCAAAGCTTGGATCCAAAGAGAGAAATGTCATGCCCTTAGATCAAGATGTGCAAGTGTGTGGATAATGATGGAATATAATGCTCCTCTATTTGAACTGTATCTCTCTCTAAAATTTGGAGACATGGCTAGACTTGCTCAAATATTTTTCTTTTCTTTTCTTTTCTATGGACTCTCTTGTGTCTATCTTTCTTTCTTTTTATTTTCATAGCCTTTTGTCTCTACTACCATAATGACTAAGAGAGATTTTCTATGACTTTTACACATGGAGCATTTATTTGGTGGAAATGAAAGGCATGTGGTTGCGTACTTCCAGTGTAGAAGCAGCATGTATATATGTGGTGTGTACGTGATCTTGATCTTGGGAGCATGATAAGACTCTCAATAAGGGTCACAAGACTTGACAACACTCAATACAAAGCAAATAGCATAAGTGGAAGGTTTTAGACATGTGTAACATATATGGCTGTGGTAGGAATTTATCACCATTGAGGAACAATAAGGTTTTGATTGATTTAGAAATAAATCTCTAGTAATCATGCATGCTTAGAACAATATTATAGTAGCTCTTGTTTCACTATATCATATCTCACAACAACTTAGACTTAGTTCTAGTGCTTAGCATCCATAAAGTTTTCAGGTTCATGATGATTTAAATGAGCCAAGTAATCCATACTCAAAGAAATACTAAGTTGTAAACTAGGCATTAAAGAAACATTAACAGAGCAACTATTCATCATTTTCATGAGGAAGATAAACATTCATGAGACATATGGATTTAAGGGAAATATTTTTGGTATTTTTATCTTATGCATTTTTTTATATATGCAATAAATTAAAATAATGTAAACAGCTAGGATAAAATACTTACCTTGGTGGGGGAGAGGATCTCCCCCAAGCTTGTCCTTTTGCTCATTGTGGTGGCGGGTAGTATTGGAACCATCCCGCCCAGCGTTGTGCTTCTTCATCTTGAATAGCTTGCAATAGTTGAACATTTTGTTGTGCCATATCTAGAGTTGTGTCTTGCTCAACTTGCATTGCGCCCATGTCATTGATGAGTTGGTCCATTTCCGATCCTTGGCTTCGACGACCGCTCGCCCGTGTGGACGGACGGGGAGTGCGCACTCTTGGAGTGTGCTGTTGAGGCCGTTCTGTGGACCTTGAAATGTCCATGGAGCTTACCTCATCGCCTTCTTCTTCATATCTTCCTACAGCTCGTGATGTGCCGCCTTGCTCAAATTGGGCGGCTTGTGACATGCTCCTTGTCACCCTTCTTGATCCTGCAACATTTTGGCTTCTTGCCTCTCGGTCCCAATTTATGGTTAGTGTGCGCAGCGCATACAACCGACGCCTCTCACAAGGGAGAGAGATTTCGGCTGTATGGCCAGGATAAATCATTTTTATATCACCATTTTCATCTCTTTTTAGGATTTGAGTACTTATGAAGAAATCTTCAGTTACAACATCTCTAGGAGAAGCAATGTATTCAAAGTAATGTTTCCCATCTAGGAAGTCCATTGTTTCCGCAATGCTCGTGATAAAAGAAGCGAAAAATTTGGGTTCGCTTCTATGAAAAATACCAAGCGAAAAGTGGACTAACATCTTAGCAGGTGAAATTTTTAATTTCTTTGTCATGGCATAGAGCAGTCTGAATTCATCATTATAACGAACTTGCACATCAGAGCTAGGAAGAAAAGTTATAGCCATCCAATATCAGATCAAGCGCAAAGTAGGATTA
Organism: Eremochloa ophiuroides; assembly: GCA_038502445.1. NCBI lineage: Eukaryota > Viridiplantae > Streptophyta > Magnoliopsida > Poales > Poaceae > Eremochloa > Eremochloa ophiuroides. The sequence goes on along the minus strand of JAHLJS010000006.1, from coordinate 37,974,913 downwards.
TGGATTTCATCGGTTTTAGGGTCAAAGCAATCATTAGATCCTGCTATAGCTTTCCAAAATTTAGCTTTATCAAATCTTCTTGTTGCATTAACAAGGTCTAGATGACAGTCATTATCAAAATCAAGTGCCATGCTAAAAACTCCACATGTTAAATTATATTCTTGGTTGAACATGCGAAAGTAGACATTATTTTCAGTGGCTTGTAAAGAGCATAGAAATTCAATGGTGAGCTTTTCTATTCCAAGTTCTTGCACTTTCCAAAAACATTCCCACCCGATTGTATTGAAAATAGTATTGAATTCCGCAGTCATACCTGTGCTGTCCAAAAGGATAGGATCGATGATGCCGGTATGTTCATACCCTCGGCATCGGATGGAGACGTACCTTTGGTACTCTTCTTGATTTAGCATGAGGCCGCTCTCGGAATCGAACGTCCTCTTGGAAGGCACTCCAAAGCTTCATCTTGGTGGAGCTTCTCTTCCTTCATTTTCATCATGGCAGGGTCGTCGGGAGGAACTCCCTACGACACTCTTGGCCTTCTTGAGTGCGGAGGAGAACTTCTTCATCCTGCAGCAATGAGATCACACAAGAACACACTACAACAATAGGGATTAGCGTTAGCGTTAGCTATCCCACTGTTAGTAGTCCTTACGGGGTATGGTTACCTCCACAAACAAGAATTTGAGAGCAATGATGAGAGTAAGACAAGCTTCTACTACTACAATATTTTTGGGTTTTTGGTTTGAGTGGCTAAGCTTAAACTGAACTTGAGAAAGAACTAGCTCAAATGGAGAGAAGAAGAGAGATCGTGTGCTTGGCAGAAATCAGCTAGTTTGGGTGTGGATTTGAGCACACAATGCAAGGGTATTTATAGGGGTAGAAGGGCTGGTGGCCAGGCCACCATGGCCAGTTTGGCCGACCCCCCTAGGTCAGGTCTTTGTTGTTTTCAACTTTGGACAGGGAATCTATTTGAATTCAAACTCGACCTTACTGACAGCTCTCCAATGATGGGTCGGCCGAACCCATTATGAAAAGATCAGAGTTGCTTTTGCCTTTGGACAGGGAATCTATTTGAATTCAAACGCAACTCTGCAGAGAAGACCTCAATAATGGGTCGGCCGAACCACTAATTACAGGTTCAGTGTTGCTTTTACCTTTGCACAGGGAATCTATTTGAATTCAAACAACACTTTCTTGGGGGGCGCCAAAACATGGTTCGGCCGAACCAGGGTTTGTCCCCTTTCAGCTTTAAACAGCGTGTCCATAGAAGTAGAGACTAGTGGTGGACCAAAAGTTTTGAAATTTTCAGAGATTCCCTTGCTTAGTGTTTTGTGAAGGTAAAAGGTTTATGACAAAAGTGGGGACATGTTTAAAGTGGTTCCCATGGACCATCGGAACACTAATGCATGCCAAAGTGTCCACTTTTCAGGATTCGATGGTAGTGGATGTTGGATTTTCCTTGGAGCAAGTGGAAGTGATCATGACCAAATTCAAGGAGTTGGTGTTCAAATTTCAGGAAATGAATCACTACACCAGGCCAACACCACTAGAGGTGGGTGCGCCCCATGGTCCCACCACCTCAGGTGTGAGCACTACTGTTCATTCTCAAGTTTTATTCATCTAAGTGTTTTATATTGTCGAAATAAATTATTGCAAAATTTAAATATGAAATGCAATGAAGAAAATGCAAAAATTGAAATGCAGGAATTAAATATGAGATAAATACTGATTTACCTTACCAGCAAGGGCTCCATGTTTTAGGTCTGTAGAGCAGGACCTCTCCATTTCGAGTTCATTCTTCGGGTGCTTCGATCAGTCCCGAAGATGGAGACCGTGATGATCGCACCTCTTTCTTTCGCGATTCCTTCTTGGTTGATGCTTGTGATTCAGTGGAGTCAGCCTTGTTTATCACCTCAGCCTTACTTACCAGTTTGGCTTTTTTGGACCTTGGCGGTTGATTCTTTCGGCGGGGTGCATATTGTGGCTTGTTTCTCCACAGATTCTTCCTTGCCTGTTGCATCGATTTATAACCATTGAAAGGACAGCTAATTCTCTTACCTGGGAGTTGGAAGTGGACTTGGCCCGATCCCACGTAGATGATGGCATTCACCGTGTTTAGGAACGGCCTTCCCAGGATGATGGGGACTTCGTCATCGGCCCCCATGTCAAGAATGATGAAGTCGGCGGGGATGTATTCCTCTTGAACTTTGACAAGGATGTCCCTTGCCAATCCCTCGGGGAACCGGATTGATTGGTCGGCCATCTGCAATTTGACAAAAGTGGGGTACAAAGGTCCCCCTAGCAAGTTCTCGTACATTACCTTGGACATTATGTTCACTCCAGATCCAAGGTCGCAGAAGGCGTTGTTGAAGGTGTGCGGCCCGATTTCACAGGTGATGGTAGGATGGCCGGGGTCACTCTTCTTGGCCATGAATGGCGGATCAAGAAGACAGCCCGGGTTTTGCCTAACCGGAGGCTTACCAAACCTCGTGGAAATTAACTTAACACCCTCAATTGGTTCCTCAGGTTTCCCTGGGATCTTACCTTGTTCGAATGATGGGACAGCTGCTGCTATTTGAGCTAATTGGGTTTCCAACATTTTATTAAAGCTTAATTGATTTTTCATAGCAGTGTTAAAGCTATCCATTTTCTCACTAAGATTTTCAAGAATCTTATCATTAGCCATTATTTTCTTGTTTATACTATCATTGATTTTAGATTGGCCTAAGACAAGATCTTTAAGAGAAGGTTGGTTACCATAAGAATTATTGAAATTATTGCTGTAACCATTACCTTGATTTCCTTGGTAGAAGGGGCGCGAGTTCCATCCTCCTTGTTGCTGGGGTCGATACCCATTATTGTTGTTGTTGATGAAGCTCACTTCCTCCTTCGTCTCGGGACAGTTTTTGCCCGAGTGATCTTCTCCACCACATACCTCGCACAATAGATCAGCTTCAATTGCTCGTACGGTGGCAGTGGGTCTAATGGCCTCTTGTTCCTTTTTGGAACTTTCCTCAATCTTTTTCATCAAGAGGTCCTTTTTTGCTGAGAGCATGTCTACCTCATGAACGGTGTGCATACCCCTTTTCTTGGGCTAGAGACGCTCCTCATTCCATCCTTGGTTGATAACCATCTTTTCAATGAGGTTTTTGGCGTCTTTGACATTGTGTTGCAAGAATGCTCCGCCAGCGGCAGCATCAAGGTGACTACGGGCTAATCCAGTCAGCCCACGGTATAAACCTTGGATTAGGAGCCATTCTTCAATCCCATGATGAGGACAGGCGCGAATGTACTCCTGGAGATGTTCCCATGCTTCAATCGTCTCGTTCGCTTGTTGTTGGAAGCTTGAAATTTTGCCACGGAGAGCGCTTGTTTTGCCCATTAGGAAGAACTTCTTGAGAAAAGCGTTGGCACATTTCTCCTAGGTAGTGACTTCACTCTTGTTGGCATAGAACCATTGCTTCGCCTTCCCAAGCAGTGAGAATGGGAACAGGCGAAGACGGATGGCATCAGCCGAGACATTTTCGATAGTGAAGGTACCACACACCTCCAGGAAATGCTGGAGATGGGCATTGGCGTCTTCATGCGGCTTCCCACAGAATGGATTGGCTTGCACCATGTTGATGAGTGCAGGCTTGAGCTCAAAGGTAGCATCTCCAAAGTTGAGCTGCGGACCGGTGGCAATGTTGTCAGCGGACGGCGCAGAGAACTCAGAGATGGTCTTTTGAGCCATAGCTTCCTTGATTGATAATGCGGAGCTTCTTTCCTCGAACGGATTCAGGTTTGAAATGAACCTTTGAGGTGGAACTTGACGGCGTCTAGTTCTTCTCAACAATTGCTCAGGATCTTCAATATAATTCGACGGCAATTGGAAACCTTCATGCACTGTCTATCTTCACGATAACGAGAAACACAGATAGGGGTAAGCCCCTAACACTACTCGATAACTAAATTGATAGTAGACTCCGGATTCAATTTTTTATTAATATTTCTAGACTGATGCTTTCCCCGGCAACGGCGCCAGAAGTGCCTAGGGTATTTCTTATGTCTATTGGATAATTTCGCAAGCGCACAGAATATACCGTTGTAGCACTTCACCCGGGAGTATTCCAAGGTATCGTTATTTATTTTTATCCCAAGGGAAAGCGGTTGCTAGGAATAATTAATAAAAAGAGAGAGATCCTTAAGTCTATAGCAACTTAGTATCAACTAGTGATAGGGGGGTAAATCGATATATAGAGGAAAGGGTAATGACACCAAGACACGACAAGGTTTTGAGATAACTAAGATAACTAGTAGAGTATAGCTAGGTGGGAGAACAACGAGTGAGTATAAGGATCCTATGACACTTACATTACTCTTGTGAATTATCCTATCAAATAGATGAAGTATACCAAGACAGCTACCTTGTAACACCCTAGTGTTAGTTACTATTTTCACACTTGCATTTGCATGTCATCAAGCATAGATCATGACATTTCATGCATCATCATCATTGCAATTGAATTGGTTTCCTTTAATTGCTATATGTTTGTTTATATGTCCATAACATGCTAGATGTGTTGACATGCAAATGTGATGCTTGTTTACTATTCTAAATGTTTTAGACATGTTTGGGTTAACATTTGGAACAATGTTCATGTTGGTGAAATCCCCAAAATACCCCTCTAGCTCATAGTTGACTAGAGAGCCCTCTAAAAGCTATTCTGTTTGACCAAACAAGAAGGGCATTTTAGAGATTTTGCATGTCAGTGCACCCTTAATCAAAGTTGTGTAGAATTTTATAAGCAACAAACTTTATTTTTGGGTCAACTCATGAAAATGGGTGGAAGGTGGTCAAAAAGTTGAATTAGTGCAGATTTGGAGCTGTTTTGAGGTTTCAAAAATTTCGTAAGTCTAAAGTGGTTTTCAGTTTCGGTGTACCCATGTTCCTTGATCTTTATCTCTCAATCCAGGCCGATCTAGAGTAAAGTGTTCTAATACCAAATGATCTACTCATGTAGCTCTTTGATCCATATTAGTGAAGTTTTCCCTGAAACACCCTGGATCACGAGCTAGAGATCGATCAAAATTGAGTTTCAGTCGGTCGCCGTAACTGAATCGGGCCGATTCAAATCGGCATTCAGCCGAGCAACTGGCAACGCCATCAGGCGCCGCGCGCCATGTGGCGACCGTACGCCGGCGTCGGGCCACGCCCGCCTGCCGTCGCCCTGCAAAACGGATGGCGACACTCCTCCCTGTCCCTGCCCGTCCATTTCGTCCACCCCCGTCTCGCGCTCGCCTCTCTGCTCTCCTCTTTTCCCTTCGCCGTCGCCATTTCCGCCGAGCGGAAGCACCGGCAAAATCCGCCGCCACCGAGCCATCTCCGACCGCTCCATTTCCGCCATAGTTTCGCCTTGCTCTGCTCTTCATCCTCGACCCCTTTCCAGGACAAGAAGACCAAAGGTATAGCCGTAGCGAGTTGCTCGCCGCCGCGACCTCGTCGGAGCGCCGCCGAGCTCACTGCTCGCTGCGTCGAGCACAATGCCGTGGCCGGCTTCCCTCTCCATTGCTCGTCTAGGGGTCTCCATTAGCGGTAGATCTAGCCTGGAGTGTTGGTTGGGTCGCTCGTCCTCTAGGTTCGCTGGAACCCGAGCTCGCTGCAGCTCTGCTCGCCGCTGAGCCACCATGCGCGTGCGGTCATCAAGCTAGCGTGCACCAAAGGTCGATTCGTCACGCGTACAGGTCTGTTAGGGTTCCAGAGTCTCGGAACGAAGCTTAGCCGCGTGAGTAACAGCCGGAATCGGCCGGCGCAAGTTCGCCGGACCGCCGCCGTCCGCCATTGCCGCCGTTGAGCTTGCTCCGGTGGGGGACAGGCCTCAGGAGTTGGTTCGCTGGGTTCGTCTCATCGTCAGGAGTCCGTTGGTGCTCGTGGTGTCGCCGTACACCTCGCCGTCAGCGAGTTCTCGCCGGTCAGCACCGGCGGCTCTGTCCCTCTCTCTGTCACGTGGGGTCGGGTTGACCCAGGGGCCCGCGGGTCAGCCGCTCTGGTGCGCCTTTGATTCACAGGACCGGGTGCACGTAGCAGTTTCGGTCGGTTTTCAGTTTTAAGGAATTATAAAATAGATTTTCAGAAAATATGTAAAATCTTCCAAAATTCATAGGTGGAGTTAGGAGTGTCCAATTTGGGTGAACCAAATTTTGTTGTGTTTGTCTTTCTGAGCTCTATCAAGGAAAAGTATAAAATGTATTTTTGGAATACTTTTTCTGTGCAGCTTTGTTTAAATTGTTAAATGCTTGTAAACTTGATAAATGCATAAGTAATTGTAGGAATGTGATAAAAATATGATTCCACTTACATTAATCTTGTTTATAGAAGTAGAATCTAAGAAAAATATGTTTGCTAGTGTTGCACTGTTATTTATATGATGTCTTGTATAATGTGCCTTTTATGCTTTAATCTTGCAAAAATCACCATGCTTAATGTGTTAAGGATATGATCATGAATATTTTTCTTGAACCATGTTATGTTGTGAAGAAGCTAAGAAAAATGGGAAATCTGTTGTTTGATACTTTTCACTGTGTTAAGTATTTTCCATTGCTTAAAAGGCTGGTTGTTTGTTATTTTTGTGTAGCCTGTTATACTTGTCCAAATGACTTGAAATTTTAGCAGTAGGCTAATCTGAAAATGCTTTATCTACTGTAATTTTTATAGTTTTTTCTAGGCACAGTAAACAGTAGGTCCAGTTATAAGCTAGGGTTTGTTTAATTGTTTTTAAGCAAGTATCTTTTGGTTGGGAAGTGTTTTCATGCATTTCTGTGCTATTTTAGCATTGTCACTTGTTAAAACAGTGGAGCTGATCCTAATTTAAGCTTAGGGCAGCAATGCTAATGTTTTGTTTATATGATGTTGCTCATGCTTGTTAGTTATGAGATGATTGTGGTAGGTTAGTTGATGCATGTTAATTATTAAGTGCAGGTTGTAGACCTCTTACCCGGGACGAGAAATTGTTCTATGCTTTGCTTAAGAAGGGTGAGTATGAGTTGGTTGTCTAGGGAAGAAAAATGCACGTACTCAGTAAATGAGTGCGGATCGTAAACTGATTGCATATCATGGATTAATTTGTGCATCTCTATCTTGCATTTCATGTGCATTCTCAGTTCTCATATATACATATCATGCATACAGGATCGCCGGGAGGGGTGACGCTGTTGCAGTTCGATCCACCGGAGGAAGGAGTTCCGCCGGAGATTGAGGTGCCAGAGGTTCCCGAAGGCCAGGAGGAGGAGGCTGAACTTCCTGAGTGCCCTGATCACCAACCTACTAACTTTGTGAAAGGCAAGCCCCGGAGCATCCCTAAGTCTCCACCTACTCTTTTTACAAATGCACTGGTCTTTATTAAATCGTATGATTGTGCACTTAAGTATAGGAGTTGATATGATACCGTTGCGGCATTTATACCTTGTCCACTTATACTTGATCCTAAAGTTATTACTAGACAAGGGATGGGTTCGATCTTATGCTTAGCCATGCTTAGACCGGTAGAAGTCGAGGGATTTCCTGTCCTTCGCGAGCATAGGTGGTTACTAATGATGATGGGGTTGGATTCCACATGATGGACTATATGTGCCACCATGCCACAGTGTCTAATGAGAGAATCAAGGCTAGGTAGCGGGGAGCCGCATGACATGGTTGAGGTCATGCCGTCTTCGGTGCTGCTTGCGGCTGACTAGGACTGAGGCCACCAGACATCAGTTGAGATTGAAGGACGTTGTCACATAGCTGGCCAGATAAGTCGTTCTGACCGCGAAGCCGAGTATTTCTTTCTGAGCCGAGCTTTGGTGCGACTAGGCAGACATATTCTGGAGGTAGGAAGTATGTGCGGAGACACCATTTTACCAAGGGCAGGTCAGGGACCTGATGCATCCTGGAAGTGGGTTGGTCTCTGAGAATATGGTCCCCGCCAAACTCGCGACATATTGCGTCTCAGAAGGATTTAACGGTGACCCAAGAAGCCAGTGGCTCGGCTGACAGGGTTTGTGATTGGCATATTTGCCAGCTGGTACAATTGATTCGAATCGCCATCTCTCCTGGTTAGTGAGAAACTGAACTGATCTTCTGGTGAGGTAGAGGTTAATAACTTGAACATAATGATTATGGTGAGATGAGGTTGATATCTGTGGATATCGGAAATCATATGGTTTTATTGATTGCTATAATATTCAGTGAATGTTTAGTATAGTGGCAAATCTTAGTTTAAATAGCTCAACTGAAATTGAAGCTGAATCACATTAAAATGTTTAAGTTGAGGAACTACTGTAGTAATGCTTTTGATGCAAAAATGTTGCTATCCTCTGAGCTCCACCAAATAAGCCTGCATATCCTTGAGAGTCTTTTTATTTACTCCCTGTCGGGTCAGTCTAGCTGAGTACAATCGAGTACTCAGGGTTTTATTCCCATTGTTGCAGATGGTGTAGTCTTGTACACGTATTGCAAGAACTGCTTCACCCCTGTGGGTGAAGAAGACTAGACCTGAGGGCAGGGTCATTATCTATCCTTAGTCGTTGTAAGATTGCTGTGACATGGTCACGTGTTGGTACTCGTATTTGAACTCTGTGGTGTAAAACTATGTTGACTTCCGCTACTACTGTATTTGTGTAAAAGACTATGTTGTACTCTGATGTTTAAATTCGGTTGCGAACTTATGTATCATGTGATCGGGTGTTGCTGAATGAATGATCCTTGGGGGTATAAAAATGTTTGAAATCCTTCGAGATTTCCGGACTACCGGGTTTATATTGGCTCAAGTACGACTTGATTGTTATTAAAAATGCGATCGTTGTACTTGTGCTCGTATAAATTGGTCGGTTCTGTGACAGCTGGTACCAGAGCATAATTCAGCATATACCGTCACTTGACTATTTAAAAATTAAAAGAGTTTTGAGTTTTACAAACTAATTGCCTAACTGGTAGTGTGTATAGGTGATTTAAACCAAGTGTTTGCAAAACTTATGAGTACCAATGACCAAGTCCTATAGCCCTATATATATGTGGTAATTAGGTGGCTTATGTAAGTACTGACTTGGGGGAAATTGCATCATGTTTCTATTTGTGGTTCATTTGGGTTTATCGTGCGGATAATTATGAACTGTCGATTTCTTATTGCTTCTTATGGGCCAATGTGCCACGTCGCCTGAGGTAAGGTGAGATGTGAGTGTAAGATCGAACAACCGTCGATCGATGGTGAGTGTTATGGTTACTGAAGTGAGTACATGTGATGCATATGTGTACTTATGGAAGTAAGGTGGAGTAATTACTTTTGGGGTCGCAAATGTTCATGGGAACATTTCCGGCGAAAAGTGCTTCTTGTTGCCATGCATACATTGGGAATTGGGCTAAAATGAATCTTCTGCAAGTACACTAACCACGCAAAACGTATAGCACGGTTAGTTACGTATATGAGAGCACGTGGTATGCCACCGACTATAACGTTAGTTAATATATACTAGGTGTGAGGTCGTTGGCATGTGCATGCATCATGATCATGAAATTAATTCAAGCTGTTTGTACTATTTTCCTCCCCTATGATAAAATTTGTGCTGCTCTATCTTATTCTAAATGCTGAAAGATGTTGTAATGTACCAGATGGCAGCTGAAGGTGAGCCGCAGAGTGGTCAGTTTCTGGAGCAGTTTGGCACACCCACTGTGCTATGGAGGTTATTGAAGTCTGTGGGGTATGCAGAGCCACCACTGTATTTCTGGAAGCCAGCGGAAACCATGGTGCAGCCTTGGTTTGATGTTTGGGTGACGATCCCTGTGCTTGGAAGGGGCTAGTCATTTCTAGGAATAAAGGTGGAAGTTGACATGAAGACGCCATGGGATGGTGCGCAGCTTGCAGCTTTCGAGGTGTTAACGGACATTTGCACCAGGTTCAACAAGAGAGCTCATTTGGGGCCAGGAAATGTTTTTCCCAGGGTGGATGCTTCTCAGGGTGAGTGGGCTCAGTCTAGCCAAGCTTCCTTGGAGCGAGGCAGAGATGAGCGTGCTCATAGCACGGGATGTTTGCTGTCCTGAGGATGCATTATTCCACTAGGGATGGTTGGATGAAGTGCGTTGAAGCCCTGCATGATGCTGTGGAGAAGAAGCTAGAAGCTGAAGAGTGGGCACGTATGGCTCGTCGTAGCTCAGATGACTTGGTGGTAGCTCTCACTGCCTGTCGCAATGAGTTGTTACGATGCACTGGCGCTTTGTTGGCAGCTGATCGCCGTGTTGAGGTGCTCGAGAGGCAGAATGCAGATCTTCGCCGCCAGCTTGACAATCGCAATATGAGCTTGACACGTCAGCGCGAGGAGTTTCTGCAGGAGTTGCGTGCTAGTTAGCAGCAGGTTTGGGAGTTGCAGCAGGATGTTCATCGTCTGAACAACCGTGTTGATCCATTTCATCCTCCGGGTGCAGTGGAGTTTGCTCCTGAGATCTTCGTTGCAGCTGATGATGGTGAAGCAAGTGAGAAAGAAGAGGAAAAAGACCCTGAGGAGATCGTGCCTGTTGACGAGAGTGATGACCATGGTGGGAACGTGTCCGGCATGGACAGTGACCACGATGACTAGGCTCTTTCTAGTGATCTTGCCATGATCGGCACCCTTTTGTAGTGGAAAAACCTTTAATGTAATGTAATGGGTAGAACCTGGTTTGTAATATGTGAACCCTGTGTGTTCAGGGCTGGAACCATCAAACTTCTAATTAAGTAATGGTAACTTATGCAGTTTGGAAACCCCTTTTTGGTTGTGCCTTGTTATTGTGCGGTTGTGTGATGATTATTGGATTATTGTGCCATTTGTTGGTTATAAAAAATGATCATTGATATCTTCTGGGCATAATTTTTCGGTTCTCTTTGACATAACTGACACCTAACAATGGTTGTTGTGTGCTGCTACAGATGGCACCTCATACCCGTCGTCATGGGTCAACCAGTGGTGGTGGGAATGAGCATGAGGATGAGGAGTTACCGCCTCCTCCACCACGTACCCAGGAGCAGATGTTTGCTCAGTTCCTGGATACTCAGCAGGCTATTTTGTAGCAGATGATTGCTAACAACAACAACAATTGTGATCGTGATAGGCGTCGCAGGAATGGCGATGGCCAGTACAGTGACTACAAGGACTTCATGGACACTAAGCCTCCGGTATTCAAGCAGGCTGTTGAACCACTGGAAGCTGATGAGTGGCTGAACACTATTGAGCAGTCATTCTCTGTGCTGCGGTTGACTGAAACCATGAAGGCTAGCTTTGCTGCTATGTTGCTGCAAGGCCAAGCTGGAATATGGTGGGCCAATCGCAAGACTGCCTACCCTGTGGTTGCCGATATCACCTGGGAGCAGTTCACTAAGGATTTCAGGGGACATTTCATTCCAGCAGGCTTGATCAAGATGAAGGTGAATGAGTTCAAGCAGCTTACTCAGGGTACCAAGACCATCACTCAGTATCATCATGCCTTTAACAATCTGTCAAGGTATGCTCCGTGGATGGTGGATACTGATGAAAAGAAGATTGAAGCTTTCAAAAGAGGCCTTAGTACCAAGCTCATGAAGACTTTGGCGAACAACGCTCGTACAACTTTCAACGAGTTTATCAGTGAAGCTTATATCCAAGAGAAACAGAACAACTTGCACACTGCTTCCAAGGGAGGCAAGAGGCCCTTTGAAGGAGGCTCTTCTCAGCCAAGGACTCCGGCAGCTAGTTGCGTGATGGCAAATCGCCCTGCTTATCGTCCAGCTGTTCCTGGAACAAAATTTAGGCCTCCTCCCAAGAAACAGCAGCCAGCACCACAACGCTACAAGAAAGGTTTCACAGTGCCTTTAAACAAGAATAATATTCCTTCAAGCAATACTTCCCAAGCGAAAACCAATCAAGGTCTTGGGCCTTGTTTCATTGTGGTCAGCAGGGGCATATCTCTCGCTATTGTCCTCATCCCAGGCAGGGTCGTATGCATCACACTACTGCTGAGGAGCTTCCGGAAGGTGAACCAGTCACTGCGGGTACGTTTTCTGTGAATCAGTATCCTGCTATTGTTTTGTTCGACTCTGGGTCATCGCATTCTTTCGTGAGTCAAGCATTTGCACAAAAGCATGCATTACCAATTTTTGAGTTGAGCCATAGTTTTCGGATAACTTCAGCTGGGGCTGAAATTTGTACGCGTCATGGTGTCGGGAATGTGGCCATTGAGATTGTAATGGGGTTTTCATCAGTCGTCTTATTGTGCTACCAGGGTTGAGTCTGGATGTTATTTTGGGGGTTAGTTGGATGGACAAGCGGGGCGCGGTGTTGGACGTCCCTAATCGGATGTTGACACTGAAGGAACCCCAAGGTGAAGGTACTTTTCAGGTTCATCTGCCCCATAAGGGAGATGTTTTTAGTCTCTCTTTCTCAGTTGAGGCCGTAACACTTCAGAGCATCCCTGTAGTATGTGAGTTTCCTGATGTTTTTCCGGATGATCTTCCCAGACTTCCTCCTGATCGAGATGTGGAGTTTGCAATAGAACTTATCCCCGGTACGGCACCTATTTCTCGAAGGCCGTATAGAATGCCTCCTCATGAGTTAGCTGAACTCAAGAAACAACTCCAGGAGTTATTGGACAAAGGATTTATTCGTCCTAGTTCTTCTCCGTGGGGCTGTCCTGCAATCTTTGTTAAGAAGAAGGATGAAACTTTGCGTATGTGTGTAGACTACAGGCCACTTAATGCTGTGACAATTAAGAACAAGTATCCTCTACCTCGTATTGATATCTTGTTTGATCAATTATCCAAGGCTAAGGTTTTCTCCAAGATTGATCTGAGGTCTGGGTATCATCAAATTAAAATCAGACCACAAGATATTCCCAAGACGGCTTTCTCCACTCGGTATGGATTGTATGAGTATTTGGTTATGTCTTTTGGATTAACCAATGGTCCTGCACATTTCATGTATCTAATGAATTCGGTATTCATGCCTGAGTTGGATAAGTTCGTGGTAGTCTTTATTGATGATATTCTGGTGTACTCTGAAAACATGGAGGATCATGCTGAACACTTGAGGATAGTCTTGACTAGACTCAGGGAGCATAAGCTGTATGCTAAGTTCAGCAAGTGTGAGTTTTGGTTGACTAAAGTACCTTTTCTGGGCCATATCTTATCTGCTGAAGGTATTTCTGTAGATCCGTTAGGTATTATCGCCGCTTTATCCAAGATTTATCTAAGATAGCTCAACCTATGACCAAGTTGTTGCATAAAGATACCACGTTTGTGTGGAGTGAGGAGTGTGAAACAGCTTTTCGCACCTTGCGAATGTTGTTGACCACTGCTCCAGTTCTTGCACAACCTGATATTGAAAAGCCTTTTGATGTGTACTGTGATGCTTGTGGCACTGGGTTAGGATGTGTTCTCATGCAAGAAGGCTGAGTCATTGCTTATGCCTCGCTTCAATTGAGAAAACATGAGGAAAACTATCCTACTCATAATTTGGAACTTGCCGCTGTAGTTCATGCATTGAAGATTTGACGTTACTATTTGATAGGTCACAAATGTCATATCTATTCCGATCACAAGAGTCTCAAGTACATTTTCACTCAACCTGAGTTGAACATGAGGCAAAGAAGGTGGTTGGAGTTGATCAAAGACTATGATCTAGAAGTACACTATCATCCGGGCAAGGCTAATGTCGTAGCCGATGCTTTGAGCCGAAAGTCTCATTGCAATGTATTGCAGCCTTTGGTAGCGGACGGATTCAATCTTATGCATTCGATGGTGTTGAATAATATTACTCTCAGTTGTACTTTGGAAAGCAAGATTATTGAAGGTCAGAAAACAGATCCTGGCATATATCACATCAAGAGAAAGATGAAAGAACAAGAAATACTTCATTTCCGAGTAGATGAAAAAGGTATATTGTGGTTCAAGGATCGCTTGGTAGTACCAAAAGATCGCGAGTTGAGAAATCAGATTATGGACGAGGCTCATTTGTCCAAGTTGTTTATCCATCCTGGTAGTAGTAAGATGTATCAAGACTTGAAACCTAAGTTCTGGTGGACCAAAATGAAGAAGGAAATTGCAGCTTATGTGGCCAGGTGTGATACCTATTGTCGCGTGAAAGCTATTCATCTTAAGCCAGCAGGTCTATTGCAACCTTTACCAGTTCCAGGTTGGAAATGGGATGAGATAACCATGGATTTCATATCTGGGTTGCCTCTCACATAAAAAGGTCATGATTCGATTTGGGTGATTGTAGATCGGTTGACTAAGATTGCACATTTCCTACCAGTTCGAACTACAGATCATCCTCATCAGTTGGCATAGCTCTACTTTGCTCAGATACTTCGGTTACATGGTGTGCCGAGGACGATAGTTTCCGACAGAGGCCCGCAATTTATTGCATGCTTCTGGGAGCATCTACACAAGTGTTTGGGAACCAATTTGGTTCGCAGTTCAGCCTATCATCCTCAAACTTCTGGTCAGACTGAAAGGGTAAACCAAATTCTTGAAGATATGTTGAGAGCTTGTGTTTTATCGTCTAAAGGTTCGTGGGAAGAATGGTTACCTTTGGCCGAGTTCTCATACAACAATAGCTGTTAGGAGAGTATTCAGATGGCTCCTTTTGAAGCTTTGTATGGGCGCATGTAGCATTTTACCTAGGGAGTTCTGCCAGGTTGTCGATTTATATTTATACCACTGGGAAGGACTAGGATAAACTTTAATCTATTATATTGATAGTGATGGTATACAATGGATAAGTGACATTACCGATGTCATTTACTCTACTCATAATAGGTAGAGGTCACAAGGTAAATAAAGATAAAGGTGATAAGTATGATCAAGCATCATAAATAAAAGATAATCATCAGAGCACTCTCTAGTCATAGTAATAGCTAGCCAATGGATAAACTAAGGAATTAATATCAAAGGTAATTCTATAACTACATCAATGAATAACTCTAATTAGTGCAATTACATCTAGCAATCATTGTTAGACTAATCCTATATCATAATCACATGCAAAGGGCATCATCTAGGAAGGATGTGAAACAGAGTCATCATCCAACTTCCCGACCATGCCTGCTGGCCTACATACGGGGGCTGGACTACAGAGGACTCAACGCAGCTGTCACCTATGTGATCTACCACACGACCTGGCACATCAGGGTGCACTCGCAGATAAACAAAATACCTAGACGCCACATCTACATACTGTTCATCATCTATCCATCGTCCGCATGAATAAACGCTATACGAGCAATTACATGAATTCAATAAGATCAAACCAACTATACTAGACATATAATCAAAGTAGACAAAGACTATTGTAATTAAGAACATATGAACTATTAAGAACAATGTTTCCCTAATCATAATGAAGAATACAATAATAGAGAAAGAACTAGAATTACACCGAACTCCGTGCTCCAGACAGACGCTGGGGCTCCAGATCCGCCGAAGAACTAGAACTCCTCTACTTCTAATCTAACTAGGCTAGAACTATGAACTAGGAGGCTCTTGATGAACTATGAGGCTCTTGATGGCTTAAGGACTTGATGCCTTGAATGAATGATGGGTTGATGCCTCTAGGGGGTCTGTCACTCTATTTATAGCCCGGTGGGACGCACGTGCGCCGTAAGATCAAACCGACTTGAAACAAGGGCCGAGATGACTCCCAAAGGCGGCGGAAGAAGACTCTAGAAGATAGGCCGAAACCCTAGTGGAGGGCGCCGACTGGCCCCACCCTGGCGCCGGCCGGCCCTACCCTGGTGGGTCTCGGGCCCCGGTGCTTCGTGTGTGTTCCAGATGATTCTAGTGTTCTCGTGATGATGTTTCCTTGGCGGTTAAGTTACGTGATAATCATGCTCTTTAACCCTTCTTTTATGCTTTTCTGGAATAGCCCCTGAAAAATACAGAACATGCAAAACTCGTGGAAACTGCCAGTTAAAACCCTATACTAGTGTGTATTCATGTACCCTTTGGTGTCTAAAGTTCTAATAAAAATTGACGTTGTCCACCGTCAACAATACACTTGATACTTTTTCCCTTGATGCCATTAAAGTGAAGGACTAGGGGGTATTTATAGGGGGAATGAGAGGAGTGCCATGACATCAATCTATGTGCCTTTCCTCCTTGGCCCTTTGATAAATTGCCCTTGAAACTGCCTCAAATCAACGGAGATGATGAAACCAGCACGTGTGAAACATGCAGGAAGGCGGTGGAGCATGGCGGTGGCCTGGGCCCACCATGGGTGGTTCGGTCGAACCACCTATGGCAAGGTGGGCCCACCATTGTGGTCCCCACATGCCATAGACTGTAGCTATGTACTTGTTTTGCCTTGATCTTGTTGGTTCACGCCTTGATCCATGTGCTTTGCTTCTTAGCCATTGATTGAAAGCACACTTGTGATCCAAGGGTGGAAATGGACTCCAGGAGGTGTGCCATGTATCGTGCCATGTCAGCAGAGCCAGTTGGGCTCCATGTCTGGTTCAGCCGATGTAACACCCCTGGTGTTACGGTTAATTAAAAACCTGCCATGTCATCATCCTTAGTTGCAAATTATCCCGCATCAAACCTGATCAATGTGTACTAATTAAAAATTTTTTATTTCCACGTATGATTATACTTAGGTATCTTTGAGTGACTTTATGATTTAGATATTTGTTTGTGTGTATGCCTTTAAATCCAAAAAGAAAATTTAAAAGGGATCATTTATAAACCCTACATCGGACCCGAAACCCTAAATCAAAAATTAAATAGAATTAGCTGTTGGGCCTTAAACAAAAGTTTTAAATCTTTAAAAGTTGAGCAACTTCTATTTTGGGCAATTTTGAAGTTATTAAAGATAATTTCGAATAAAATCTTAATCTTGGTTTTAAACTTTAAACTTGAAATACAAATTAAAAAACTAGCAGGAGTCTGATGAAAGTGTCTTAATGAAAGTTGTAGATCCTTTAAAATGGAACAACTTTTATTTTTAGAGATTTTGAAGTCATAGAGTAAAAATTTGAATTAAACTCAAAACAGTAATTTAAAATTAAAAATTTGAAATGCTATTTCAAAAATTATCAAGAATCTGATAAAACCCATTTAATGAAAGTTGTAGGACATGACAAATAGAGCAACTTTTATTTTTATAGAAATTCGTGTTGTTTTGTAGAATTTAGAAATTTTGATTAAATTGTATTTGAAATTTAAAACCCCATTTTACCCCCTTTCGGATTATGCAAAATCCGTTCAAAATTTGAATATGGACCAAATACAAAAGTTGTGCAGCACAAGAATTTCTACAACTCTTACATTGATGAAATTTTGAATTTATACACAAAATAAAAACTAATTTTAGCAAAACTATGAGAAGGCAACTAGTACAGCTACAGTATCCGTTATCCTCTCCTCTGTCCGGTTGCAGGGGAGGGTACCGCGCATGCGCGCGCCACACACCGGCGGTGCCCGGGGCCGGCCGGGCGTTGTCGTCCACTTGGCGAGTCCGTGGGGATCCCCTACATGATGTGCAACCCCCCTCTGCCTATATAAGCTCGGCCGGGCGCCATCCCCATCGTTTCCCTCCATTGCCGCCGGCGGCGAGTTTCGCGTCACCGTCAAAATTCGCCGTCCTTAGTCCATGACCACTGAAAGGTCCTTGTTTGGTTTTGGTAATTGAGTGACAACTTAGGTAGACTAATATGTGTTTAAGTGTTGATTACACAGGTGATTAGTCCATAGGTACATGTGTGTGAGCATTTATGCCATGGAGATGGAATTGGCTTGGAGATGATGTTTAGCTCACACATATGGTATGAAGGAGCTAAACGCATGAGACATGACATGGAGTCATGTGGCTAGGTGGAGAAGATCAAGACATGACTTGGTGTCGACGGACCGGTTGCAAGTGTGAAGGGCAAGCTAGTGGGCTTGGCACCGACGGACCAACGCAATGGTGAAGAGCAAGTGAAGTCGAGGATCGATGAACCAAAAGGCACATGATGATATGAAATGGATCATATCATTGTTGAGGTGTTGGTGCATGTGTTGCACCGGCATCGACTGAGTTGGAGATGGAGAAGGTGATGAAGACGGTGATCGAAATGGAAAGCGCAAGGCAAAGGTATAACCTAGGGCGTTTTCATTTCACCGGTCTAAGGTTGAGTAGAGAAGTGCTTGACCGGATTTAGGATAGATGGCCGTACTATCAAGAGGGGCAAACTTGTTTGCATATCGGTCATCTAGTGCCACTTGAGCGATCTAACTTGCATACGTTGCTAGGATCGAGTGGTGCGGTGAAAAGAGAGAAAAATCCCTTAAAAACTGTTTGTGAAAAGCTAACACACATGCACATGAGGTGTACACTTGGTGGTGTTAGCACATTTGCAAAGGTGGTGAAGTTTGGAGTTGAGAAGAGCTCTCTGCAGAGCGTCGGACGCTAAGGAGTGGGAGCGTCGGACCATTGCTCTCGGTCCAACGGCTAACCCTGGTTTTTCAGCGAGTGTCGGACGCTAGTCGGTGTTGGTCCGACGGTCTGTGGAGGCCGAGCGTCGGACCGTAAGCTTCAGAGTCCGATGGTGCAAAGCAACGAGGAGGTAACGCGTGGTGACCTGTGGTGCGTCGGACGCGCTCCGTTGGTCCGATGGCGAGCGTCGAACTAATGTCCGACGGTTTTCAGTGCTTGGGGAGCTCTCTGGAAACGTCGGACCGTGGCTTCGTTTAGTCCGACGGTGGCTAACCGAGGAGCATCGGACCGTGGGCTTTGGTCCGACGGTATTCCGTCCGACGGTGAGTTGAAGCGCGGGAAGTTAGCCGTTGCGATCCAACGTTCGACTTCAAACAGCTAGTGACACGTGGCAGACATCGGGAGTGTCGGACCGTGGACATCGGTCCAACGGTGCTGACGGCCGATTTCGGTTGGCAACGGCTCTTTTGAGCTGAGGGCTATAAGTAGAGAGCTGTGGCCGGCTGTGAGGGTGGTCTTGCACCTTGGGAATGTGTTTCCCTTGCTTGTGCTTGGCTTAGTGCTCTCCAACTCACTTGTGCTCATACAATTCACATCGGAGAAGTGAGTGATCGATCGCTAGTGCATTGCATTGTGAGATTACTTCGAGTGGCACTAGGTGATCGAGTTGCAAGCCGGTGGTGCTTGTTACTCTTGGAGGTTGCCACCTCCTAGATGGCTTGGTGGCTTGTGGCTCCGTGAAGCAAGCAAGAAGATTGTGCTTGGCTCCGGAGAAGCTTTGTGAGGGGTTGGAGCTCACCCCGCGGGAGTTCACGAAGAGCATCGCTAGTAGAGCGAGACGTGAAGAGCGACAAGTGGTCCGGCCGGATCAAAGAGCTTGAGCTTGTGGGCACTCCACGTGGGAGTGGTGACTTGTGGTGGGTCACCTCAAGCAAGAGGATCGGCGGCAACCTTGGAGCTTGTCTCAACGGAGGACGTAGCTTGTGGCAACAAGTGAACCTCCAGGAAATAAAACACCGCGTCAACATCTTCCCATCCTTCGCGGTGGTTTGCTCCCTTCTACACAAGTTATTTACTTTGTGCATTACTCTACTTGTGTAGTTGTAGTTGCTCTTGTGAGACCGGTTAGCTTGTGTAGCTTGCCACTCACCTTCTTAGCTTGTGTAGCTTAGAAGTAGTTCTCACTTAGTTTGTGTAGCTAAGTGAGTTGCGCTCCTTGATTTGGATTGTGTATCCTTGTCATTGAGCAAGTAGTGAGCTTAGGTGCTTAGTGCGCTTTTGCTTGCTAGTTGATAGGAGTTTCCCTGGTGTTTAAAGTACTAGCGCTTAGGTTTGTGTGATCTTGCGCTAGAACAGGTTTAGGGAAGCTTAAGCTAGACTTGCATCTTTGCTTCTTGCTAGGATCTTTTCCAAGGTGCTTAGAGTCTTAGTTAGAGGGGTGAATTGTCGGTAGAACTGATTAGGTTTTATTTTCGCTGCGATTTATTTTAGTCGGACTATTCACCCCCTCTAGTCCGCCATCTCGACCCTTTCAATCACCCTCTCCATCTTGCCATTAGCTTCACAATCTCCTTGCGGGTCAATTGAGTCACCAATCGCTTTTTCTCGTCGGCCACCGCTCGCGGGCGAGCTTTCTTCCTTTCTGCCGGCCGAAGCGCCGCCACGATCTGCTCAGCACGGACCGTCGTCTCGGGTCTCCTCTTTTTCCTTTTTCCTCATGTTCCCTACTTATCTTGGTCTAGTGAAGCTGATGCTCAAGTCGTTTTTCCATTTCATGCTCGGGAACCACCGGAACGCAGTCCTTGCCGGATCCGCCGTGAACGTCGATGAGGCACCTCCGAGCCATCTCCGCACCAACTGACGCACGCAACGGTATTTGGTGAGCACTAGGTCTCTTCAGAGGTAGCCGGTTAGGTCCCGTACAGCACGAAGTCGCCGGAACTTGGCCGTGCCGGCGTGCCGGTCGCCTCCGAGCCGCCATAGCCACCCGCTAAGTCCGTTTGGGTGCTCTTGGTGCGCGTCCGACTCACTGGGTCTGGCAGCCTCGCGTAGTGGAGTAGGAGTGGTGCTCTGGTTCGCCGTTGGCTGCCGTCGGCAGGCCGCCGCGGCGAAGCCGATGTGACCGCGCGAGCGCTCGCCTGCGCAAGGTAGGAGAAGGGGGAGAAGGAGAGGGCCGGCTAGGCCGTGCAGTGGCTAGCTGGGCTGGCCCAGTGGCGCGGCGGAGCAGCTGGGAAAGAGAGAGGGCGCGTGGGCCGGCCTACGGTTTTGGGCCGGTTCGGGCCAAATGGCCGTTTTCATTTAGTTGCGAATTAAATTGTATTTTCTAAATTTCTAATAATAAGGATAGTAGGGCACCTTGTTATTTTTGTAGGGAATTAATTGTTGCTCCAAAAATGATGAAATAAACTGTGGAGGTTCTCTGTGTTAAGGCACATACATGAAAAATAGGAAATAAATGTTTTGGTCACTTTATGTATATGGTAAAAATGCCTAATTTAATTCACGAATGGAACTTTTAAGATTTTTGTAGGCTAGAATAATTATCCAAAAATCATGAAATTTAACTGGGAACTATTTTGGGGTAAGATATATCTGTAGAAAAATTTTGGGCTAAATTTGGAATAGTTTGTGTAATTATTATTTTATGCTCTATAAATTGTTTAATTAAAAAAAAGGTTGTTAGCATTGAATGTTTATGAATTGATTAATATGCAAGTTTTGATCAAATACATTGGAACAGATGAACCTTGCTATTTAGAGTGGTGGATCATTTACTTTGTAAGCAGAAAATGAATTGCTTTATGTAGTAATTAAATGCTAAAACGATATACTAATTGATAAGTTGATAAAAATCGGAAACTCTAATGACCTAGGATTGGTGTGACCTTGGCATTGTATGTTGACCATGGATCATTAACTCTAAATAATCCTTGACACTTGATCAGTTGTTTGAACTCATCACTAGTTGAGTAATAGTAATTCGTTAGTTGGGTTGTTAGCTTGCAACTTTATCGTGAAAGGGAGTTGTACTCAACCTTTCTAAATAAAGTTTAATTTTTTTATTACTTCACCATTTAATGCATCTCCTGCATCATGGCATCCATATCATCATGTTAAGCATTGCATTATTATTTCATGTAGTGAACGTGTGGTGATAATCATCGGGAGTAAGCACCGAGTAAGGTTCTCACTCGGTGGACGTGGATATTCTCGGTGATTGACTCCGGGATTCTATCTGCTACAAGCAACAGGCAAGCCCCGGTGCATTTGTCCCTCCTTGTTATTTAAAAATGTTTTACCACTGGAGTTAATCTATTGCATTAGGTTGATAGGAGTTGAGTGATAACACATTGATGCATTACCTTTCCTTGACCACTTATGAACACCTGAGAACCCGATTTATTTAAAAGTATTGAAAAATGCTTAGTCATGCTTAATTATTAGAGTTGCAAAAATGCTATTTTAAACATTGTGATGATATGAAACAAATGAATCATTTTATGGGATTGATATTGTCCTCGTTTGGTGATGGTGTACTTGGCCAGTCCATTATCATCAACGTGGATGGGAATTCCGTTTGGTCGACCATCTGTTTGGGTTAGAGTCCCAACGATCCTCGCCATCGGAAAGGGATGTGAAAACCGAGTAGTTACCAGTGTACTTGGGTTAGAGTCCCAATGCATGGTTTCTAACGGAAAAATATTAGGGACCGTTCGTTGTCAGGCCTGCTGTGATCAAGACTTTGCAACTAGCCACATACTACGGGAAGCCTCTGACTCCGGTGGCTCTACTGCTGGAACCGATAACCACGCACTGGGAGTGGAGAGATGGCGAGAGTAGCGTGTACCCTCGTAGCCGTCGTGCCTGGAGACGAGAGGGGTACTGTGCTCTCGGGTGGCTCAGGACCGGTTCCGGGGTATGAAAAGCCGTGGTAGGCAGGGTTGGCGTATGCAAGCTTAAGTGCTACATACGCAGTGTGGATAGGGATCCCCAGCTGGGTATTAATCGATTCGAATCGTTGTTGCTCCTCGGTTATGGAGACTTGATCCTCACCCCTACATTGAAGAGTGGTTCAGAACTAGGTGTTTTTGAGAATAAAAGGAAATTGAAAGTACATGATATATGAGAATTGATATTGGAATTATGGATATGAATAAAATAATATTGAGATCAAATAATGAAATAGGATAGCGATGCTTTTCTGCAAAATACTTTGATTCTTGCTCAAGCCTTACCTTGACTCCCCTTAGCCTTCATTCCTGAGTCAAATTTTACACCTTTCTGTCGGGTAAGTCTTGCGGAGTACCCCAGTACTCAGGGTTTGTTAACCCCCAGTTGCAGGTGAGCCAAGAGTACGGTTTTACGTGAGATCGTGCCGGTTGACAGATCGTGCATGGATGAAGGTGTGTACATGATTTAACCCTTGGGCAGGGTGTATAGTTGTATACTGCCACTCCACGACGAAACTCGGGTTTGGAATAATGTAATTTATATTTGTAACTATAAATTTATGTAACTCTTCCGCACTCTTTACTCTGATTCATGTTATTTGTGTAAACTGTTGTAATACTGTAAGGCTTACAGTGAGATCCTCGGGGAAAATTAGGGTTTCCTAGGAGACCCGACAGGCCACCTAGGTCAAAGGGAACTCATGCAGACTAGTCAAAGGTCCTTAGGGACAATGACGGGGCACGTGTGCCCTATGATTAAGGCGGTTCTGTCACAGCCGAACCATGTGATTGCCTTAGCTCTCTCCTACATCACTCCATTGCTTGATTCTTGAAGGTGGAGTGCTGAGGCCACTATTCATGGTTCAGCCGAACCATGAATAGTGTCCACCCAGTGTCCACTTGATTCTGGAGTGAAGTCTTTGATGATTGTGACATCACCTTGCCATTTCGTCATAGTTGGATTTGCATTATATCTTCATCTTGGGCTTCTAAACTCTAAAATCACCTATTTTGGGTACCTGCAAACAAATACTAACATGTACATGTGGAACCAAGTCATTTGTACCTATGTCACTACGTGTTTGCTTGTTTCTTCCCTGAAAAGAGTGTTTTGTTGACGGTTATGATGGTAGAAAATAGGGTATAAATACCGTCAACAAGACCCCCCAATTGAGTCTTTGCTCGTCCTCGAGTAAAGGTTAGAAAGAGAGGTTGGAAAGACATATCTAAGATAGTGGTGATCAAAGTTTTCATTTAGCACATAGCTTATACTAGTGGGTTATGTGGCATTGTCTAGCATATATCCTTGAGATGTTGAAAAATGGAATAGCTCTCAAGGCAAAATCATCTTACTTTTTACCTTCTCAGTACTTAGAATTTTTTATATTGGTTTCAAAAAGAACGCACATAGTTCATTCTTACTCCTCAAATAGTACTCTCAAGTCACTCCGTTGTGTTTGATTCCTTACCAAGGCATATCTTAAAGATTCCTTCTTTGTTTTATCCTACATCTATAAGGCTTATGTATAGTTCAGGTAGGGATAAACATGGCAAGCATACTTACATTGCATATATTGTAAAATCAAAACAAGGATCCAAGGACAAAAATGTCATAGACCTAGATCAAGATGTGCAAGTGTGTGGAAAATGGTAAACTATAATGCTCCTTGATATGATCTCTCTCTACTTTGTTTTGGGACATGGCTATCATTTTTCTTTTCTTTTATTCATGAGCCTAGATTTGCTCATATATATATATATATATATCCTTTTTCTTGGACTTTCACTTGTCCATCTTTTCTTTCTTTTTCATTTTGCATAGCCATTATCTCTTTTTCTATATCAACTAAGAGAGATATTCATTGACCTTTAAAACATGGATCAATTATTCAATGGAAATGGATGGCATGTTGTTGCATACTTCCAGTGTAGAAGCAGCATGTATGTGTGATGTGTACGTGATCTTGATCTTTGTACTATGACATACTTCTCAACAAGGGTCAACAAGGTTTGATCAAATTCAAAGCAATTGCAAGTAGCATGATTAGAAGGGGTTTCCAAACATGATGATCATATATGGCTTTGGTAGGAATTCTCTTACTATTGAGGAGTAAGTGACACTATGGTTTTGTGACATTTTCACAAATAAACCTCTAAGTACTTTAAATGGAAAAGTGTGAATCATGAGCCAAGAGTTATCTCACATTTATCAACATCTCAGTCAATATGATTTCCTATCAAGATATTTACCCACAAGCATAGGCATATGCATAAATTTGAACTTTGTGTCACCTCTACTCATCAAATGTCATAAACTTTATTCATTTTATTTTGGGATGCAAGATTTCAAGTTTTTATTTTCATTTTTATTTAAGAACAACGAAATGAATTGAATAAATGCGCAATTCGAGAGGGAGAAAGGGTGCAAACCAGTCAGGGAGCATACCTTCGCCGCAGGGAGCCTGGCTAGTGGGACCATGCCCCATTGGTCGGTTTCGGCCGAACCACCAAAATGGTCGTTGTCCCATCATTTGAATCTCCTCGTCTCAAAATGCATTCCTGCAAAGTTGTTTTCCCACTGGACTTCATTTTGTGGGTCGTTCATCCCACGTTTTGTGAGATTTCAAGTCCTGTTTGATCCAGCAGATGTGCTGTGTACCGTAGCACATTTGAAATCACCAATAGAGCTGTTGAGGGGGTCGTCCGAACCCCCCCACACTTGTTTCTTTTCATCTGGTGACACAAACAGCGAACAACATAAAGTGCAGGTGTTCTGCTGGTGGCAACACACCAGTAGAATGCAAAGGCATTTTATTCAACTTCTTAAAATTGATGTAGGCATGATTACAATTGTAGAAATCGAAACTTTAAAAGGGAAATCTAGCTAATGCCTACTTTATTCTAAACAAATTCTAATCTAGGGAGAGGGTGGATTTAGGATGTCCTCTTGGCCAATGGCTTTGGCCACGCGCTTGACCTTCGCACTAGTGCTAATGCGGAGCGCGCAAAACTTATCTTCCTTATCTAAGTTTGCCATCCTTATTTCCAACACCGTCTCCTCTAATTCATTGTTTCTTTTCCTAAGGGTGGTTACAATCTTGAGCATCTTCTCCATGTCGCTTTTCTCCTTTCGATCGTCTTCAAATTGGCCTGGCGGGCCATTGATCGGTGGTGGTTCCATCCTCCTCCGGATGCCTGAAGGAGAGTTGGAATCAAGAGACTCCCTCAACTGCTTCTTCTCATCCGAATTGAGAGGAGGGACAAACACCTTCCCTACACCCAGCGCACCACCAACGATCTTGCGGCCTTTGAACATGGTGGGTGTGGAAGGGGTGTAGGAGCTGATGCTCTTTGATGAATCCGAGTAGAGAGAGCTAGGGCGCTGTTTCGGCACCTCTAGGTTCTTCCTCTTCAATGCCAATTGGCCTGTGGTAGGCCTAATCGGCGCGGTGGAACGAACAGGGGGCTTCCGGAGATCCTGTCGCGGAGAGAGGGATCTCGGCGATGAAGTGGACCGAGGGGATGGCCGGGGGGTGGTCGGCCGAACCCCCCAGGGTCGGCCGAACCAGGCCTGGCCCCTGGTGACACTCCGGTCAGCGGCAGTGAGTTCAGGGGCTCCAACTCCAGCACGTCGACGGCCATTGCTCTCTCTAGTCTCTCGGTTAGGGACCTTTGGGGCTTTGAAGTGCCTTCTCCCATAGGAATGATGGCATTCTTGATAGTGGGGGCCATGGTGGATCTCTCTGGTGCCTTAAGATCAGAGAAGGGTGCTGGAATGGTGAAAGAATGCAAGTGGAAGGAGAAAGGAGGAGAGGAAGAGGTTAAGAAGACGAGTGCCAACGTTCTCCTTTTTGAAAACGCGAGAAAACATCGGGGGAACGTTGGCACAACGTTCTGGACCTGGTGGGTCCAACGGGTCACGTGGGGTGGTTCGGCCGAACCCAAATATGGGTCACCTGGCCATGGCAATTTCTCCATACGCCCCCCAATTGCTTCCCGAGACGTGACAAGTTGAGGGGTGTCCAAATATGGTTCGGCCGAACCATAAAGTTGCCCCAAATTTCTGTCACGTCACCTACAGGGGCTTCTAAACACTGCCCCAAAGTCTAAATTTTCAAATCTTGCCAAGTGTGGGTCGCCCAACCTGGGTTTGGAGTGCCCAGTGCGACAAGATTGAAAGTTTTATATTTGGATAAATTTTGGTCCCAAGTAGTCACCAAGTTTCGGATGGCCACTTCTAAATTGGGGTTTCTGGGACCCAAAGTGTTAAAAGGAAGAATTTCTAATTATTTGAAACCTATCTAGTGACCAAGCTGTACAAAATAATTAAAAAGAGAAGGTAAGACATGTAGATTTTAATTATGTTAATTCATTATCAGGGATGAATTCTAGCATGTCAACTTCTTCTATTGACGCATGTTCATGAAAAACTTTGAGATGATGACCACTTACCTTAAAGATGTTGCAGTCGTCATCTTGAAGCGTGACGGCTCCATGCATTGCTGCATTGATTACCAGGTACGGTCCTTCCCATTTGCTCCTTAGCTTTCCATGGCCAAATAGCTTGACCCTTGAGTTAAACATTAGGACCCTTGAGTGGAACTCCTTGGGCTTGATCCTCTTGTCATGCCATCTTTTGGTTCTCTCTTTATAGATCCTGGCATTGTGATAGGCTTTTTCTCTCCATTCCTCAAGCTCTGAGATCTGTATCTTTCTATTTTTTCCAGCAGAGGGCAGATTCATATTCCATTGTTTGATTGTCCAATGTGCTCTATGCTCTAGCTCTACCGGCAGATGGCATGTCTTCCCGTATACAAGCTGGTATGGTGACATACCAATTGGGGTCTTGTATGCGGTCCTGTATGCCCAAAGTGCATCCGGCAGTTTGCTCTTCCAAGCTGTTCCCATTTCATTGACTGTATTTTGTAGGATGTTCTTGATTTGTTTATTGGAGGTCTCCACTTGGCCACTTGTCTGGGGATGGTATGGAGTTGCAACATTATGCTTTATTCCCATGTCTTCCAAGAAACGTCGGAAGCCTCTGTCTATGAAGTGTGATCCTCCATCGCTTATGACTAGTCTTGGGGTGACAAATCTTGGGAATATGACCTCTTTAAACATCCTTTTTGAGTGTGAAGCATCTGCGGTTGTGCAAGGCATAGCTTCTACCCATTTGGACACATAATCCACTACCACCAGGATGTACTCACAACCTTAAGACTTGGGGAATGGACCCATGTAGTCAATTCGCCATGCATCAAATAATTCCACTTGAAGGTTGTTTGTGAGTGGCATTGCTCCCGGGTGTTGATATTCCCATGTTTTTGACATCTTGCACACCTCTTCACATATTCTTGTGCATCTTTGTACATGGTATGGCAAAAGAATTCACTTTGCCATATCTTTGCGTGGGTTCAGAATACCCCATAATGGCCTCCATACTCTACTCCATGACATTTCTTAATGATCTTGATTTCTTCATTCATTGGCACGCACCTCCTCAATATTCCATCATTGCAGACTCTATACAGATATGGCTCATCCCAGAGGTGCACCTTACTCTCTTGGATGAGTTTCTTCTTGTCTGCTCCTGGTGGCACATATCCTGTGACCATGAAATTGACAATGTTTGCATACCAGGGGTTGGAGTCTGTGACCTTGAGGAGCGTGTCATCTCGCACGAAGTCATCGATGGGCAGATCCTGTTTGTCTTTGAATTGCATTCTAGACAAATAATCAGCTACAGAGTTTTCTACTCCCTTTTTATCTTTAATTTCAAGATCAAATTCTTGGAACAGTAAGATCCATCTTATAAATCTTGGTTTAGCATCTTTCTTAGTGAGCAAGTACTTTAATGCAGCATGGTCAGTGTAGATGATTACTTTAGCTCCAACCAAGTAAGATATAAATTTGTCTATAGCAAAAACCACAGCGAACAATTCTTTTTCAGTTGTTGCATAATTTAATTGTGGCCCAGTTAAGGTTTTGCTAGCATGCGAGATTGCATAATGCTTCTTATCTTTGGTTTGTCCTAAGACAGCACCTACAGCATAATCACTAGCATCACACATTATCTCAAAAGGAACCGTCCAATCAGGGGGGTTGTATGACTGGCGCAGAGACAAGTGCTTTCTTAAGATAATAAAAGGAGTCTAAGCACTCATCATCAAAGTTAAAGGGTGCATCTTTAGCAAGCAGGTTTGTTAAAGGTCTAGCAATTTAAGAAAAATCTTTTATAAATCTTCTATAAAATCCTGCATGACCAAGAAAGCTACGAATGCCCTTAACATTCGTGGGAGGTGGAAGCTGCTCTATGACTTCTATTTTAGCTCTATCTACCTCTATCCCACGCTCGGACACTCTATGTCCTAGCACTATTCCTTCTCGAACCATGAAATGTCATTTTTCCCAGTTCAAGACTAAGTGCTTTTCCTCACATCTTTGTAAGACACGGTCCAAATTCTCTATGCAGTGATCAAAGGTTTTGCCATAGACTGAGAAATCGTCCATGAACACCTCCATGATTTCTTCGATCATATCAGAGAAGATGGACATCATGCACCTTTGAAAATAGGCAGGGGCATTGCATAGGCCAAAAGACATGCGCCTATATGCATATGTTCCATAGGGGCATGTAAAGGTTGTCTTACTTTGGTCGTCGGGATGGATTGGGATTTGGTGATAACCTGAATACCCATCAAGGAAACAGAAGAAAGAATGTTTTGCAAACCGTTCCAACATCCCATCGATGAATGGCAACGGGATGTGATCTTTCTTTGTGGCCTTGTTAAGTTTTCGGTAGTCTATACACATTCTCCAGCCCGTAACGGTTCGTTGAGGGATTAGTTCATTTTTCTCATTTTTAACGACCGTCATCCCTCCTTTCTTATTGAAACTTGTGTTTTAACCATTTTATTTATGTGATAAAAATAGGCATTTTAATTAGAAAATGGAGTTTCTACGAATTTTATAGCTCAAAATAATTAACTTAAAATTGTGAAATTAATTGTGTAGCTGTTTTGAGCAGTGAGCTACCTCCACAAAAATCTATAGCTCATTTGGATAAAGTTTAATTGTTTTGTGGTTTATCCTTAATTAACTAATAATTAAAATGATGTTTAGCATTAATGACTCAGGGTGTGTTCTAGGTCTTTGAATTAGGGAACTGAGGTTACCATGAGTTTAGTTAGGGGTCTGGGAGCTTTGCGACCCGTTGCCGCCCTCTCGGCCGCATCGAGCCGCTTGCGGCCCTGGCCAAGCTTGGCCTGGCCGGCCGGTGGCCGTGGCTACGCCTCTCTGGCTTAGCCAGAGCGGGCTGGAGCCGGGTTGGACCGGGCCATTTGTATTGGGAGTGCTAAGAGAGCCAATCTAGGACCGTGTTGGTCATTCGGGCCGGTCCAATAGTACAGGCTGAGTAGTTAAATAAATTTATTTATTTTCTTTCTTAATATATGAAATGTATTGTGCCTTGTGGTTTTTGGATTGAGTGAAGACCAGGGATTGTTAACACTTTAAATAATCCTTAGCAACTTATTTAGTAGAATAATTTATTATTGTTATGTGGTGGTTAATAATAGTTAATAAAATGATTAGGTGAGATAATAACCACCATGGATAATAGAATATTAATAAGAACTCAATGACCCTTATTGCTAGTTGGTAATTACCTTGAGGTTTACCAAAACAAAGTAACCCTTAATTACATGTTATCCTGACCTGTAGTGTCATGAGGTTGTTTCTTTAAGATGCAACTTCATGGGTAAAAACATCCAAATAGAATGACTTCTTTTGGAACCTTTCAGTACCCTAAGTCGTGCATAGAATTCCTTATAGGTACCCGTAGACCGCTAACCTAAGTTGTTGGACAACAAGCTAGTCTTGTTGGCTTGCAACTTTATCGCAAAGGAAAGTAGTATTTAACTTTCTTTGAATATTTAATGTAATGTATTTGTATGTTTCCATTATGCATCATGCCATGCATTTCATCATGCATTAATATTTCGTGTAGTGAACGCGGGATATTCGTATCTGAAGCAAATCTCGAGTTGGACTTCACTCTCTGGACGTGGAGTTCCCTCGGTGACAGACTTCAGGGTTGTATCTGCTTCAAGCAACAGGCAAGCCCCGGTGCATTGGCCCCTCCTTGTGTTTTATAAATCTTTATCACCTTGAGTTAAATTGCTGCATTAGGTTGATAGGAGTTGATTGTCACCTACTTGCTGCATTTACCTGCCTTGATATATTATCCTTGAAACCTGATTTAAAAGCAAATGTTTATAAAACGCTTAGCCATGCTTAATAGTTAAGCTTTATGAAAAAGATATTTTGTATGCTTGGGGTATACTACTATGAACTGTTACAATTGTTTGACAGGGCAGTAGACTTGCATTGAGAAAGGGGTCTCAATGTAGTGTCTCTGACTGTCTATTTAGAAAATGAAATGGAATCCATTAGGGACCATTCGTTGTCGGGCTGCTGGATCAAGACTTTGCAACTAGCCACATACTACGGAAAGCCTCTGACTTCGGTCGCTCCTTTACGTGAACCGACAACCACGCACTGGGAGTGGAGAGATGGCGAGAGTAGCATTTACCCTCGTGGCCGTCGTGCCTGGAGACGAGAGGAGTACTGTGCTATCGGGTGGCGCAGGACCGGTTCAAGTTTTGGAAAAGCCGTGGTAGGCGGGGTTGGCATATGCAAGCTTAGGTGCTACATATGCAGTGTGGATAGGGATCCCCAGCTGGGTTTTCAATGGATTCGAATCGTCGTCGCTCCTCGGTCAATGGAGACTTGATCCTTCGACTTACAGCGAAGAGTGGGTCGGAACTAGGTAAATGTGGGAAAGGGAATTGATGATGAGATAACTGAATGAAACAATCTAGCTTTGAGATTAAATGTTAAGCTGATTTAGAGAGCTTTTCTGCAAAACTCTTTGATTCTTGCTAAAGCCTCTCCTTGATTCCCCTCAGCCTGCATTTCTGAGTCTTCTCCCCAATTTTTAGTCGGGTAAGTCTTGCGGAGTACCCCATGTACTCAGGGTTTGTTAACCCCCTGTTGCAGGTTAAAGTCAGGAGCTGTACAGGTTTGGCTATCGTCAAGCTGGTGGCACTCGAAGAGCTACCCTATGCAGTAGACGACATGTGCTTATCAGCACTTCCTTGGGCAAGATGTCATCTATATTACTTATAAGTGTAAGAGCCACCTTATCTTGTCTCTATCGACAAGAGGTTTTGTAAAGGCTATCACTGGAAATTGTAAACTATAATTGTACTCTTCCGCTTTTTACTCTGATGTATTTTGAACTCTATGAATGAATGTAATAAGATGGTTAGTTTCCGTCCCGTGAAATGATCCTCGGTGGGACATTGCGGTGTTCGCGAGAGCACCCGACAGGGCTTCCGGAGTTATTAGGCTCCCGTGCATAGCAGTCGGAGGTCGTTGGACTATGGCAGGTGCACGTGGGCCATGGTAATTCGGGAGGTTCTGTCACAGCTGGTATGGGAGCATTATTTCATGCTACAGAACCAATCAACACCTTTTATAAGCTTCAAAATCCACCAAATGGTATTTTAAACCTATTTGAGAAAAATGCTTCTAACTTACCTCAATGCTTGCTTAAAGATGCCAGTAAAAGACTTGTTTGGATGACCAGATCGGAAGGTGCTGGTGAGTTTCCCACGTTTCTTCGAGGAATGATGCGATGAGCCAATCTCTTGTGCCAATTGAAGCACTTCGTCTACATTCCTTCTCTAGGCCTTGGCTTAGAGGAGCATCGGACGAAGTTGATTCTACATTTCCTAATAATGTCGATCTTCCATCTTTTATTCCATAACTTATTTTACTTAGGAATTGTAGCAACCGCCTTGTCATGAGGTGGAGGATAACTTAGTTTGGTTATTATGTAACAAGGTAGCTCGTAATATATTAAGCCCTATATTGCAAGTTGTGGTATGTTGCTTATTTTTAAAATATACTAAGCTATATATATAAGCGTTGGATCAATCATGCATCATGTCATAACAACTACTAATGATACCCCCGTTATGAAATATATGTATTTCACAAAATGAAACTTACTTTAAAATGAGTTTCATGTTAAAAAAATATCGCCCTTCTTCTAAACAGATGGATCCGCAAGGCCATGCTACTGGAGTCGATGAGTGTCTGGCCATGTTCGGGACTCCAACAGTATTGTGGCAATTACTGCAAGAGGTGTCCTATGTAGAACCACCAAAGTACCATTGGTCGCGCACTGTTCTTCTTGGTCGACCGTGGTATGAAGTGTCTCTACGAATCCTAGCTTGTACCAATGCACCGTTCTGGCCAGCCTAGAAAGCATAGGCTGAAGGCATGAGCCCCTGGGAAGGAGCTCAGGCAATAGCATTAGAAGTGCTTAGAAAGATTTGTTTTAGGTGCCAGAAGGAAGTGAGAGCCTCTTGAATGAGAATGTTTCCCTCTGAAGCACTAGAGGATTGGGATTGTTGTCAGCGACAAACTAAGCAACTGGAAGAAAATTCAGATGAACATAATCCCATTTTGGTCGCCACTACTCGAGCTATGTTAGCGGTCCTTAACTTGCATCTGACTCGCGAGCGAGGACGGGAGGAATGGCAAGAGTTATACTCTAAGTGTTATGCAACACTCAAGGGTATGGAATTGAAAAAGAAAAGAGCTTATGAGAAAGCTCAAGAGTGGAAGGAGATCACTCAGATCCACATTGAGCAAAAGATTAGCCTGGATACCCAGATTGAAGCACTCGAGGCACAACGACAAGCGGACCAGTGTCGCATAACGGAGTTGGAAGGCCTTGTGGATAGTCTTCATCTTCAAACTGGACTTCTTATCCAGCAACGTGAAGAAGCTCATTCTTATGCCGTGACGGCAAGAGAGGGTCTTAGAGAGACTGTCGGTTACTTGCAACACCAGGATGCGATGTTTTGGGGCCTGCATAACACTTATCAGCAGCATCTCCAGGCAGCCCACCAAAACATCACTGATCTACAGCAGGAAGTGCAAATGCTCCATGCCATATACGATCCAATTCCAGATATGGGACTTGGAGCAGCTCAGAATCAAGAAGGGTCTGATCCAGAGGATAAGATGAAGAATTGGAAGAAGTAGTGAATAACTCGGGATCAGAAGTAGTGAGTGATCATGACGAGTAGAGAGTGAGAGTGAGTTAGTTTCCTAGACCTAGTGTCGGCTTAGGGCTAATTTGATGTAAAAGTTTGTGATATAAAATCGTAGGGGGTAGAACAATAATGTAGAGTTGTCCAACAAGTTGAAGTAACACAATAAGTGGTTGTAAGCTGATGTAAGATAGGTGTGAACTAAGAAGTTGACTTGTATATTCCCTGAATTAATCTTGTAAAAATTTTTCCTTACTAAAAAGAAGTGCAGCTATTGTCCATTATAGTTGTACTTTTCCAAAAAAATTGTCATTCTTTCTAGGTTTTTGTATTCTTGAAAATCTTTGCTCCATAAGTTCCTAGTCCTTGAGGAACTTCTAGATGCACTCATTTAACTCAAAATAAAACTTTGGTTAATCATTGAATTCTTAAGTTTATTCTTGTGTAAAGTCTCCTTCTTTCAAGATACTGCCATTTTCACGAAAGCTATTGTAATTGTAGTCTATGGGATATCATGATCCATGACCATGATGCAGCGTTGAAATCTGGGGTCTCTTATGGATCGTGACCATAGGAAGTTACTGCTAGACGTTCGCTGTTATCAGAGTTACTGGTCATGATCCTAGCCTGCAATTAATGTGCTTTCACTGTCTTTAAAACCTCTGTAAAAAAATCATATCCGTGTTTTTCCCGAATTTCAAAATTTCTTGATGTTATAGTTATTTTGAAATCAACTTTGAGGATTCGCTTCTTAGGAACATCTAGGTGAACTTGAAATTACTACTCGAACTAAACACAAAACCTGGTATATATCCTGGAATACCCCCATGGTGTTCGTGTCATGTATAGCTCCTTTGGCTTGACATGAACGAATTCTTTGACGTAATTAGGTAACATGTCATACCTTGACTTTCTTTACCCTGACACATGACGTGCCCTTAATCTTGATGTTCGCCATGTATTGGTCGAGAGTTACTCAGTTGTGCCCTATAGTGGTGCCACGATCCGTGACCATGGTATCGTGTCGGAACCTAGAGTCTCCTTGTGGCTGGCCAGCGCATGGATGTGCTGCTAGGGGCGCGCAGGTATCGAGGCCTAAGGTTGTGATCCACTATAGTTTCACGATTGAATAAGCTCTCTCCCGTCTGCACCCTATGTGAAGACGAAACCAACTAGCTGTGGTGTAATATGACCTATGATTTCAATATAGCGACGGAACTTGGGTTCTCCTATAGGTCACCGCCATAAGGAAATACTGCTGGGTATTTAAACCCGGGGTCTCCTATGGGGTGTAGCTTAAAGGAAATACCATCAAGCGTTTGCTTGTATCGAGAATTGTGGTCATTATACCTCATGGCTATCATTGTTATATCCTTGCTCCTTTGATTCCTCTAATGGGGCTACATTAATTGTATCTTGTAATGGTGTCTCGACCCGTGACTATGTGCCATGTAAAAACTTAGATCTTTGGTGGGTTGCAAACCACACCAGTTCTGACCAGAGTGTGCACTGTTATTGTAGTCGATGCTCCTGAACCATTACATCTGCAATTAATATATTCTCTATCCCTTGAATTTTATTCCATATTTTACTAAAAATTTCGAAGTCCTTGATATGGAGATTCAGGAATTCGGTGGTTTGCAAGATATATTATTGATAAGGTCTTTTAGGACAGAAAGGCAGTTGATGTTGTGTCCTCAATCAGAAAAAGAAAGCTATACCAATACAGACAACTCGGCAGCAATTTCTACCAGAGGTTTCTTAAAACCTTATAATCATAATTGGATTTCTTTCCCTTAAGAAATTTGAAAACCTTCCTTATTTTGCAAAAGAGAAAAATGTACGTGACTTATCTTCTTTCCTTTACTCGTCCCCATGCTTATAATTTCTACTAAATCTCGAGGACGAGATTTCCTTTAAGGGGGTAGAGCTGTAACACCCCTGGTGTTACTGAAGTAAAAATCGGACATGTCATCATATGCACTGCATCGCATTCATAATTAAGTTCAATTTAATTATGCATCAACTTCAAGCAAATTTAATTTCATAGGTTGATTGTGTTTAAGTTATTTAGTGTGATTTAAATTAATTACGAGTGGCTTGTTAATTGGGTGTATTAATTAATCACCGCTTAAAAATACAATTTGGAATTAATTTAAAACACTAAATCGGGATAAAACCCTAGTTTCAAAACTATGTAGAATTGGGCCTTGGTCCCAAAAGCAAAGTTGTAGCTCTTATTTAGTGGAGCAACTTTGGTATACAAAGTTTTTCAAGTTACTATTTGGAAATTTAAATTAAACTTGAATTTCTATCCTCAAATTTGAATTTAAAACCCCAATTCAAAAATTACATGGAATCTGAAGTTAAGTCTTAAATAAAAATTGTAAAGCTCACTAAACTGAGCAACTTTGATGTTTAAAGATTTTGAACTTCTTCAATAAATATTTGAGATTTGAATTGAATTTAGAAAGGGCTATTTATCCCCTTTTCAATAAATTTCAAAAATATTCAAAATTTGAAAATGTTTTCTATATCAAAGATGTGTAGAATGAGATTCTGCACATTTCATATATTGGTCATTTTCCAACTTGATACACGAATTTACGTTTAATTTGCACATTACTGTCAGTAGGGGGCTAAATGCAAAAATCCCTATCCTAATCCAGAGAGCCACGCAGCAGCCAGCCTGCCTGGCTCATCACCGCCGCCGCCCTCCACCGGTGCAGCGCGCGGGCACGCGTCCGACGTCGTGGCAAGCTCGAGCGTCGTCGTGGCAACGTTCGGAGTGCGTTCCTCTTCTATTTAAACCGAGCAAGACCGTCGTCGTCATCCTTTTGCCACTTACCACCGGCGAGCTCGTCATCCATCGCCAGCAAAATTCGTGAGGCTTGCTCAATCCTTTTCCAATTGCCTGCACACGCACCTCTGTGACCTTCTCACGTATCCATAGAGCCCAGCCACATGTTCTATCATTGCCGAAATCGGTCGGAGACCGGTCATCTTCTCCAGAGCCGACGGAAGCGCCGCCGCGGTGGTCATCTCTGTGTTCGGCACTCTACGGTGGGTCTCGTCCCCTTTAGTTGCTCGTTCTGAGCTCTATGAGACGTCACAAAACTTATGTGCCAGTTGGTTTCTCGATTGGAGACGAAGGGAAGCCGGAACACCACCTCGCCACTGGTTCATCCTGCCCGATCCGCCATCAACGCCAACAGCAAGCTCCTGACCTTCTCCGTCTTGTCTTACTCGCGCATCACCTCTAGGTGAGATTCATGTAGCTCCGTGGGTAGCCAGTTGGGCTTTTTCAGGTCTCCGGTGGCGGGAACGCGGCTGCGCCACCGGAGGTGACCTTGGCCAGCCGCCATGGCCGTTGGCAAGCTTTTGCCGAAGCCCTAGCATAGGGGAGGACCCTCTAGACGGGTACGGGAGGTTGTTGGGCGCACTCTGGTGCCTTCATCTTCGCCGGAGGGCCGCCGACGGTGGGCCGCCGCGGCGAGCCACCGCGCGCTCGCGAGTCGGCCGTCCGGCCGTGGCACTGGGCAAGGAGGAGGCACGCTGGGCTTGGCTGGGCTGAGGTGGGCTGGTCCAGTGGAGCTGACAAAATGGTTTTTCATTTTCGGATTAAAGGATTAGTGCTCAGTTTTGTTTATTTCGTATGGATATTTATGCAGCTCCAAAAATTACGAAATCAATTGAGTAGCTTCTTTGTGTACTGTAGTATTTGTGAAAAATATGAAACTTGTGTTTTAACCATTTTCTTTATGTGATAAAAATAGGCATTTTAATTAGAAAATAGAGTTTCTATGAATTTTGTAGCTCAAAATAATTATCTAAAAATTATGAAATTAATTGTGTAGCTGTTTTGAGCAGTGAGCTACCTCCACAAAAATCTGTAGCTCATTTGGATAAAGTTTAATTGTTTTGTAGTTTATCCTTAATTAACTAATAATTAAAATGATGTTTAGCATTAATGACTCAGGGTGTGTTCTAGGTCTTCCAATTAGGGAACTAAGGTTACCATGAGTTTAGTTAGGGGTCTGGGAGCTTTGCGACCCGTTGCCGCCCTCTCGGCCACCCCCGGCCGCTTGCGGCCCTGGCCGAGCTTGGCCTGGTCGGCCGATGGCCCTGGCTGCGCCTCTCTGGCTTGGCCAGAGCGGGCTGGAGCCGGGTTGGACCGGGCCATTTGTATTGGGAGTGCTAAGAGAGCCAATCTAGACCGTGTTGGTCATTCGGGCCAGTCCAACAGAAGAGGCTGAGTAGTTAAATAAATTTATTTATTTTCTTTCTTAATATATGAAATGTATTGTGCCTTGTGGTTTTTGGATTGAGTGAAGACCAGGGATTGTTAACACTTTAAATAATCCTTGGCAACTTATTTAGTAGAATAATTTATTATTGTTATGTGGTGGTTAATAATAGTTAATAAAATGATTAGGTGAGATAATAACCACCATGATAATAGAATATTAATAAGAACTCAACGACCCTTATTGCCAGTTTGTAATTACCTTGAGGTTTACCAAAACAAAGTAACCCTTAATTACATGTTATCCTGACCTGTAGTGTCATGAGGTTGTTTCTTTAAGATGCAACTTCATGGGTAAAAACATCCAAATAGAACGACTTCTTTTGGAACCTTTCCGTACCCTAAGTCGTGCATAGAATTCCTTAAAGGTACCCGTAGACCGCTAACCTAAGTTGTTGGACAACAAGCTAGTCTTGTTGGCTTGCAACTTTATCGCAAAGGAAAGTAGTATTTAACTTTCTTTGAATATTTAATGTAATGTATTTGTATGTTTCCATTATGCATCATGCCATGCATTTCATCATGCATTAACATTTCGTGTAGTGAACGCGGGATATTCGTATCTGAAGCAAATCCTGAGTTGGACTTCACTCTCTAGACGTGGAGTTTCCTCGGTGACAGACTTCAGGGTTGTATCTGCTTCAAGCAACAGGCAAGCCCCGGTGCATTAGCCCCTCCTTGTGTTTTATAAATCTTTATCACCTTGAGTTAAATTGCTGCATTATGTTGATAGGAGTTGATTGTCACCTACTTGCTGCATTTACCTGCCTTGATATATTATCCTTGAAACCTGATTTAAAAGCAAATGTTTATAAAACGCTTAGCCATGCTTAATAGTTAAGCTTTATGAAAAAGATATTTTGTATGCTTGGGGTATACTACTATGAACTGTTACAATTGTTTGACAGGGCAGTAGACTTGCATTGAGAAAGGGGTCCCAATGTAGTGTCTCTGACTGTCTATTTAGAAAATGAAATGGAATCCATTAGGGACCATTCGTTGTCGGGCTGCTGGATCAAGACTTTGCAACTAGCCACATACTACGGAAAGCCTCTGACTCCGGTCGCTCCTTTACGTGAACCGACAACCACGCACTGGGAGTGGAGAGATGGCGAGAGTAGTGTGTACCCTCGTGGCCGTCGTGCCTGGAGACGAGAGGAGTACTGTGCTCTCAGGTGGCGCAGGACCGGTTCAAGTTTTGGAAAAGCCGTGGTAGGCGGGGTTGGCATATGCAAGCTTAGGTGCTACATATGCAGTGTGGATAGGGATCCCTAGCTGGGTTTTCAATTGATTCGAATCGTCGTTGCTCCTCGGTCAATGGAGACTTGATCCTTCGACTTACAGCGAAGAGTGGGTCGGAACTAGGTAAATGTGGGAAAGGGAATTGATGACGAGATAACTGAATGAAACAATCTAGCTTTGAGATTAAATGTTAAGCTGATTTAGAGAGCTTTTCTGCAAAACTCTTTGATTCTTGCTAAAGCCTCTCCTTGATTCCCCTCAGCCTGCATTTCTGAGTCTTCTCCCCAATTTTTAGTCGGGTAAGTCTTGCGGAGTACCCCATGTACTTAGGGTTTGTTAACCCCCTGTTGCAGGTTAAAGTCAGGAGCTGTACAGGTTTGGCTATCGTCAAGCTGGTGGCACTCGAAGAGCTGCCCTATGCAGTAGACGACATGTGCTTATCAGCACTTCCTTGGGCAAGATGTCATCTATATTACTTATAAGTGTAAGAGCCACCTTATCTTGTCTCTATCGACAAGAGGTTTTGTAAAGGCTATCACTGGAAATTGTAAACTATAATTGTACTCTTTCGCTTTTTACTCTGATGTATTTTGAACTCTATGAATGAATGTAATAAGATGGTTGGTTTTCGTCCCGTGAAATGATCCTCGGTGGGACATTGCAGTGTTCGCGAGAGCACCGGACAGGGCTTCCGGAGTTATCAGGCTCCCGTTCATAGCAGTCGGAGGTCGTTGGACTATGGCAGGTGCACGTGGGCCATGGTAATTCGGGAGGTTCTGTCACACTTATGCACTACTTGGATGGGGCTGACCCACTCGCTGTTAGGAACAGGGTAGATTATGCCTGCGTGCAAGAGTTTCAAGACCTCTTTCTTCACTACTTCTCTCATCACATTATTTAGCCTCCGCTGCGGCTCCCTAGAAGGTGTAGCATCTTGCTCAATTGGGATGCGATGGGTGCAGAGAGTGAGACTAATTCCCTTAAGATCTTCAAGAGAGTAGCCTAAGACAGAGCGGTGTTTTTCTAGAATGGTGATGAGTTTGGAGGTTTCCTCAGAAAGTTGGTCACTAATGATTATGGGAGTCTCCCTATCACCATTAGGAAAGGCATACTTAAGTCCAGAAGGAAGGGGCTTAAGTTCTATAGAGGGTTTAGATGAGGGTTCATATTTATCCAAATATAAAGGTTCTTCTAGTTTGGCCTCTTCTTGGATGAAATCCTTAGCATCCTCTTCTAGATCAAGATGAGAAGGTTCTAGCTGAGATGCAACCATTACTTCCTCTATTGGGTCGGTCTCGGGGTGCAATTCTACTTTAGAGTTGGCAGAATTTGCTAATGGAATCGAAACGCAAAGGTTCTTCCCGAGATGACCTTCAAGGTTCCCCCCATGGAATCCATCAAGGAATCTCATGAGCGGGTGTCCAATAAACAAATTCCTCTATATTGAAAATAAAGAAGTGTAAGACGATATGGACCTTGTTAATTGTGACAGGAATGGTCTGTGCAATCCCGCAGCTCTCGACCAATTTCCCAGAGGGTAATTTAAGAAATTTGTTGGTCGGGGCTAGAGGTTCCTCTCCTAGGAGTGCATTTGCTAATGGCTTAGACATAATGCTCACTCCTACGGCGGGGCCATAAAGAGAGTCTATGGTAGTCCTATTTATGATGCAAGGAA
Organism: Eremochloa ophiuroides; assembly: GCA_038502445.1. Taxonomy (NCBI): domain Eukaryota; kingdom Viridiplantae; phylum Streptophyta; class Magnoliopsida; order Poales; family Poaceae; genus Eremochloa; species Eremochloa ophiuroides. The sequence continues at coordinate 37,934,179 of JAHLJS010000006.1, read as the reverse complement.
TGGTTGTGAAGCAAGATAGGGTCCTAATAACCACAGGTGAGGCTTCGGCCTCCTTCAGCCATTCGTCACTCATAATGGATGCGAGCTCTTGAACAATCTCCTTGAGATAGCGGGTCTCAAGGCGATGTGGGATGTGATCATTTGGACCTCTACGTGTTGTAGACTTCTTTTGCTCAGGTTGATTCGAGGCATTTCCGAAATCGGAGAAGAGATTGGCCTCGATATCAAGAGGAAATTCCAGAGGTTTAACTTCCTCTGGAGGAAGTGGTGGTTTTGGTTCAGGTTCGATAGCTTGTGATGTAAGTGGTGAGGTTTTGGCTATCGTAGGTTCGTCCTTCAGGGCTTGATCTTCCTCGGGGGTTTCATCATAGATATTAGTGTAGGGGTGTTCTCGAGAATTTTCGCAAGAACTTCCTTACCTTCACTAATAGAGAGATGCAAGAATGCTCCCTTAGAGGCTAAATCAAGAAATTGTGCGGAATTTTGGCTAAGACCGAGGTAGAAATGTTGCAAGAGAGCTGGCTCGGTTATAGCTAAATCAGGGCCAGAAGATACTAAGTCAGTGAAACGGGCCCATGCCACACTTAGAGGCTCCTTTTTCTTTTGTACAAAGTTTAGGATCTCTTTACGAAGACGAGCAACTCGGGGAATGTTAAAGAAGGTGATACAAAACTTTGATTGCAGCTTCTCCCATTCTCCATTTACATTCCCTACGTGACGAGTATACCATCATTTGGCTATTCCCGTCAAAGAGAACGGAAATAGCTTCCACTTAAGGGTATCTCGTTTCATCCCGTGGATATGTATGCAAGAGCATAATTGTTCGAAATCTCATAGGTGTGTATAGGGGTTCTCATCTTCATCCCAGAAAAAGGTTTCTCCTGAACCATCGCTATGAGAATCGGGCGTAGCTCATAACGAACGACCAAAATGGCCTGTGATGAACAAGGCGGCTCCATACTAGTGCCCGATGGAGCAGCATACTCGAAGATAGGTGTTTGATCCATGTGTGTATGTGGAAGGATAGTTTTGATCAAACAAGGATAACTAAGATGATTCGACTCTAGTTAAGACAGCTACCGTTCCCCAGCAACGGCGCCAGAAAGCTTGTTGACACCAAAAGTGGCAAACGGATATACCGCAAGCGTACGGTAGTCAATGTAGCCTTCACCGGGAGTATTCCAGGTATCGTATTTTCCACGGGGAACATGAAGTGAACTAACTAGGTTCAAGACCATCAGATAGTGATCAAAGGGGTTGGTGATCAAAGAGGGATAGGATATAGGTATAGAGAGGTTCTATGTATCAAAAGATATCTGGTCTTGGCTTTCTAAGTATAAAGAGGTTTACCACCTCCTCCCTTTACAAGAGGTGACACGCGAAACAGTAGGAGATATAACTCCTACCCGAGGCGGCTGTACTATTGATGCCCTGCCATTTTAATAACTTGTCTTACACACGTGGAGGGATACTAAGACCAGACAAGGCTGTCACAACTTGTTGGCACCCACAAACAATCCGTGCGACAAGCGGCCCACACTGATAAGATATAGCCTAGACACCACATCTACACTATACTTACTACTCTAATCTTAGCTAGAGACTAGAGTACCTCACAAGTAAAGCAATGTGCAGGTAAAGCAAGTATATACTTAAAGTACCAGAATCAGAATATTAAATGCTAGAAGGACTCAGATGGAAAACTTACTAGAAGCTTGCATCCGCTGAGGTACACCTTGGAGAAGACTCCCAACAGGCCCAGGGCTTTCTCCTAAAGACTTCCTTCACTCTCTTCCCTCCTATTCTAACACTAAAGCTACTAAAGCAGTCTCTCTCTATGATACACTTGATACTTTTTCCCTTGATGCCTCTAAAGTGAAGGACTAGGGGGTATTTATAGGGGGAATGAGAGGAGTGCCATGTCATCAATCCATGTGCCTTTCCTCCTTGGCCCTTGGATAAACCGCCCTTGAAACCGCCTCAAATCAACGGAGATGATGAAACCAGCACGTGTGAAACATGCAGGAAGGCGGTGGAGCATGGTGGTGGCCTGGGCCCACCATGGGTGGTTTGGCCGAACCACCTATGGCAAGGTGGGCCCACCACTATGGTCCCCACATGTCATAGACTGTAGCTATGTACTTGTTTTGCCTTGATCTTGTCAGTTCACGCCTTGATCCATGTGCTTTGCTTCTTAGCCATTGATTGAAAGCACACTTGTGATCCAAGGGTAGAAATGGACTCCAGGAGGTGTGCCACAGATTGTACCACGTCAGCAGAGCCAGTTGGGTTCCATGTCTGGTTCGGCCGAACCATGTGATGGAGTCACGTTGCCTCAGCGCTCTCCTACATCACTCCATTGCTTGATTCTTGAAGGTGGAGTGCTGGGGCCACTATTCATGGTTCGGCCGAACCACGAATAGTGTCCACCCAGTGTCCACTTGATCCTGGAGTGAAGTCTTTGATGATTGTGACATCACCTTGCCATTTCCTCATAGTTGGATTTGCATTATATCTTCATCTTGGGCTTCTAAACTCTAAAATCACCTGTTTTGGGTACCTTCAAACAAATACTAACATGTACATGTGGAACCAAGTCATTTGTACCTATGTCACTACGTGTTTGCTTGTTTCTTCCTTGAAAAAAGTGTTTTGTTGACGGTTATGATGGTAGAAAACAGGGTATAAGTACCGTCAACACTATAATTTTACTAGTGGTCACAACAATTTGACAAAGCTCAATATGACATCAAGTAAATTTTGTTAATCATTTCATAAAAACTCTCTGGATTTCAAGTATCTTTTAGAATAACATCATAGCAAATTCTATCTCCATTAACATTTTACAACCGCTTTTAGACAAACTTCAAACTTCACGCAACCCATAGGCCTTAAAGATTTCAAGACAAATATTAAACCACTAAACCCAAATCCTAATGAAATCAAAATTAAAAACTAGACACGGATGAAACATAAAACAGAGCATCTATTTATCATTTCAACAATGGATAAACTAAAACACTTATATCACATTTGTGGAGTGGAATTATCTTCAAGATTTTAAAGTTTTACCCCTTTAAACATTTTCAACTCTAAACTTTGAAACTGTGAGGGTAGAATTCCACGTACCACCGTTGAAGATATAGGAGCCAATGAAAGGCATTCGTCTTGCCTCTCTTCGTGATGGATCGCTCGACGTTGTGCAACGTGTGCGCGTGACAAATCCAGGCCCACCGAGGCATAGCTGATGCAGGATTTTGAGACGCTGAGTGTGTGTGTGTCCTCCTCAAAGGTCTTCTGCCATTTGTTCTCCGCATCCGTATGCATGCTACTTCTTTCCAGGCCGATAATTCTTTCATTATCATGAAATCGGCCGTTGCAATCTAAGACTTGAACCAGATGTAACTTGATATTAGTGACTTCCTCTATATGAACTTTCCTTTTGAGAATTCATCTCTCTCATTGCTGCTTGTATTTCCCTGGATTGACAATTCTTCTCTATGTATGCACTCTAATCCTTTCTTTTTGTTTCAACTGCAAGTTTAATCCTTTCTTTTTGTTTCAACAGCAAGTTTAGTCGATTCTGGCTGCATCGGCTCTATACATCCGATTGTGTGTTCAAAGCACCACCGGTGTACTTTTGAAGCACCTTTGCTAGCAGCGCTACCCGATCTGGCCATGTTGCACGAGCCAAATCAAATGGCTCCACCACGTGATGTGTCAGCCGAAGAGGAAACTGAACCAATGCTGGCCCCTAGCCGATTTTCTCTGAGACGGCATGAGGCAACAGCCGATCATGCTTGTACTTGGTAAAGTTCATACCCGACATGCTTGACTTCTTCTTATTGCCTTGTCAACTAGCCATGCACCAAGGCCAACCAACGTGGCTGCATGCCCGTATTTGCACAAGGATTTGGGGCTGAGCAAAAAAAACTTTCTGACATCATGCACATCAGTTGTGGTTTCCATATCGTCAGTAGTGGCATAGGCCTATCGGTTATATAGCTGACTTATAGTATTCGATGGACGTCATCGTTTTCGAAGGATGGGAGTGCATGTATTGCGTGACCACCGGGACGTGTCAAAAAGTGTGTTGGCGCGAAATCTGGTTCGCACTCAGTACACCAGCGAAGCCGGAACGGTCCTGGAAGCACAGAATGAACAGACCCAGCTAGCTTCGACAATCGGTGTGATGAGCACCGATGAATCTCCAAGCGTGCTAGTCAATTTGACCCACAATTGAGAAGGAAAAAGGATTGATCAGTAACACAATGTGGAACCACTGGTGTGTCCCGAGTGGTTCCAGATATCCAGCCCAACGGGCCTTCTCATTGGGTTATCCGCTAGACAGCCGATACCCGATCATGCGAATCGGCAATGTGAGCACAATAGAAAATATCCGATGCGCATATAAACCGACTCGAAGATAAACATGAATGAAAGCAAATCATATTAAACAGATCTAGTTCATACATTGCCTTATGTGCCGAAACATATCTTAATCTATCACATCTATTAACTAGGATAGACCGGATCGTTGCAGTTAATTAACACACTTGAATCGATCTTGACATGATTCAAAACACGAGACAGCATATAAAGAAGATCGGAAGAATATAACGTGCAGCAGGCAGTCACAAACAGTATCGGCTAAACAACTGATCTGAAGTATAGGGACCATACAAGCCTATAAAGTAAATGATGCTTTGACTCTTTGACTGATCTACCTAACCCGTCGCTTATGTCAAGGGGATCAACCAGATCAGTTGCAGCCCATGACGTAAGCTAGTGATTAGATCTATTAATCAAAGACTCTCCACACATTGTGCTTTATTACTTGAGTGCGGCCTATACACAATCAAGATCTGAACTAACCGGCTAATGACAAACAGATCTACTCGCCTAAACATGATATTCGATTAATATTCAGTTAAGCAATATAGATACAAAGATTTAAGCCGACAAGAAAAGTTCAAGATTGGACAGATTGATGATACTTAAAATAAATAAACAAATAATCATAAGCAACATCGGTAACTTAATGAATCTAACTAACATGCCAAGTTAATTAGAGCCCATAACTAACCCTCAATTCAATCTAAGCATGGCTTAGGTCAAACGAGGATCGATAACTACTCGAATCCATCAGCAAACTGCACGAGCCAGAATCGCACTAGCAATACATGATAAACACGAGCGTGACGGCACTTACAGCAAGCCTGACGTCCACCGGATGACACCTAACTTGTCGAAGAACTCGCTGGTTCTACGCTACTCCTACTCCTAGGGTTTTGGCCGGAGGCCGAAAAAGAAAGGAACTGTTGTTGTATTGATTGATGTGTGTTTACAATTGACCGCAGCCCTTTATATTTATAGGGGTGCCTGGTCCATGGCAAAGTCGGTACATAAGAGCCTATACATGTACATGCCAAATTAGCCAAATAAACCATCAATAGATTCGGCCAACAAACTCTCCATGATTCCCTCCTTGATTGCCTTTATGCGTAACCATATCTGAAGTGTGGACCTTGAACTCCAACCATCTGTAGAGAGAAAAAAGAGAGTCCGCCTTGGACGCATGCACGTATTTCTTTCCCTTTAATCTTCTAGTTGACACCTGCCTTTGCCATACGGAGCTTCTGGATGCTATACCTTCCCCAAAATATAGTACAGAATATTTCCCAAGGTCATTAGCCAATCCTACTTTAAAATAGCCGGTCTTCATGCATGAAGCTCCTACAAATCCTCAGGATATTTCCTAGAGTTCCATACAAGCATGACTTCTTTTCTCCTCGACCGGCTGAACTCAAAAGCCTCTTCCATAATACCTATCCGCGTGCACCATCTTGTTTCCTCTATTTTTCTCCATGCACGTACAGACCAGCTCACGATCCTAGTTGCTCCTCATCTTTGCACCTCGGAAATTTTCCAATATATATTAAATAATATTTCCTGGACGATGAAGAATCCCTTTCAAGAATTTTACCAAATTTGAGTGTAAACAACCTCGTGCAACATTCAAGAACAAAGCACATTGACATAAGGCATCATTTCATTAGAGATCACCACATCAAAGGGGACATTGCAATTGAAAGTATTGGCACCGAAGATCAATTAGCAGATATCTTTACCAAGCCACTTGATGAGTCAAGATTTTGCAAGTTGATAAGTGAGCTAAACATACTAGACTACTCCAACATGAAGTGAAAAGCATCCCACATTATATGACATGCCTCTCCTTCAACTAAAACAAGGTAAAATTGGTTGACATATCATTCATACTTTGTTTAGGACTTATTTAGTGCATATAGACATGAAATGCATCTTATAGGCTCATTCATGGAAAATAAATGTTTTGATGTATATATGGTACTACTTTTGCTTTATGTGCTTGAATGACCTAGTGGTAGCATATGACATATTTATGGGCTTGCAAATCTAGTGTTGAATCTAGAACATGAGCTCATGGTGTGTAACTTAACATGGTCAAGATAACCCTACTAGTGAGGTGTGAAGAAGCTTGTCCTTGGATCAAACTTAATTACATATTCTAGGCAAGTGATCTAGATTGAACCAAAGTGAAAATGAACTAAACCCCATTAATTGACTTGATTCTCTCATAATTTGCACCATTTTTGGTGATTATTGACAAAGGGGGGAAGAAAGTCACAAAGATAAGAATGGAAAGATAATAATGGAAGGGGGTCCAATTGAAAGCACACAAGTAGGGGGAGCAAGCTCATGAATAAGTTGTTGCATTTACGTGTGCATTAAAATATGAATTGTTGCATTGTCAAACTTCAATTCCTATAACTTGCTTGTTTGGTGTAATGCTTAGAAATAGGATTTGATTGGTGTTTGACAAACTAGCATGCATAGGAATTACTTTTCTTACAAAGTACTTCTCTTGTTTAAATGTTGATCTCACGAGGTATTTTGAGTTTATGATGCATGACTAGTGAACCAAGGGTGCTAAGGATGGTATAAATTCCGCAACTCCGATGGTATCACGCTTCAAAGGTCCATTCTATATACCTTAGCATCATTTGGTATTGGTAGCTCACCCAAACTTTCAAATCCATGCATATGTGAAAAATTGAACCAAACACAAGGAATCACATATGTAGGGGGAGCTAATACTACCAAAGTGCAAACTTGGATTCATTTCATATCTTTGTGAAGGTTGTCATCAATTACCAAAAAGAGGGAGATTGAAAGCCTATTTTTGGTTTTGGGTAATTGATGAAACCTAGTTTGCTAATATTTTCTCTAAGTGTTTCATGAGATCAATTAGCAAACAACAAGATGGAACAAAGGACCGGGTCGGTGGAGGCCACAAGAGAAGGGCATTGACGGCATCCATGCAAATGGTGTAAGCCCATCAACAAGAGGAGAAAGCCCTAATGACGGCATCCATACAAATGGTATAAGTCCATCATCAAAGGTGTCCACAAGCTTCATCAAGAGAAGAGAAGAAAGATAGAGAAAAGTTAGGAGCTCAAGACAAAGGTATAACCAATAGGAGCTCTTTTGCTTTTGGTGATCAAGACCCCATAGAGGGAGTGATCACATTTAGTATAGATAGCCATACTATCAAGAGGGGAGAAATCGTTTGTGAAATACGGTTATCAAAGTGCCACTAGGTATTCATATTCATTGCATATGCATGTAGATGCTAGTGACACTAACAAAACCCATTGAAAACTCTTTTAAAAAGGCTAACACACGTACACTAAAGTGAGAGACACTTTGGAGTGTTAGCTCCTTTGGAAATGGGGTGAAGTTTGAGGGTTGGAGTGGGTTTGGGATTCAGCGATTTTTCGGAGATGTTCTAATGCAAAAGTAGTGTAGAACGCTAACCCAGCAGAGCGTCGGACCATTGCTTGCGTCCGACGGTTGACTTAGCGTTTCGCAGTAAAAGAGCATCGGACCGTAGTTTTTCACGCGTCGGACTATTGGTTCATGGTCCGACGGTGCGGCGCGGCGAGTTCACATTCTGGTTATGTACGCAGTGAGATTTGTTCACGGCGTCGGACGCTGGGCGTTAGTCCGACGCTAAGCCTCAGACTGGAGTCCGATGAGTTTTTCCTCTCTGCGTACTCTCTGGAAGCATCGGACCCTACTGCAGTTTAGTCCAACGGTGAGCATCGAACGCCATCCAACGGTGTTGTGCCCTCTCTGATCTTCTCTGGAAACATCGCACACTAGTGCGTTTTAGTCCGACAGCTCGAGAGTCTGACAATGTGTTCTGGCGCGAGAAGCTAGCCGTTGTGATCCAACGTTCGACTTCAAACGGCTAGGGACACGTGGCTAACATCGAGGGCATCGGACCGTGTGCTATGGTTCGACGGTGGCGCGCGCGGGCGTCCGACGCCTCGCAGAAAGGCCTAACGGCTATCTCTTTGTGAGGGAGGTATAATGGCTTGGTTGGCCGGCTTGGGGAGTTTTGCTTGGCCATTCTCATCACTCCTACTAACTAGTGAGCCTCTCCACTCCTCTCTCACACCTTCCACTTGATTGTGATCATCTTTTGGAGAGATTGGAGAGCATCAATTGCATTGCATGAGTATGTTCATGTAGAGGCACTTGGTTATTATCTTTTGCAGCGATTCTCTTGTTACTCTTGGAGTTTGCCAACTCCTAGACGGCTTGGAGCTGCGAGGATCGTTGAGGGGATTTGGTGATTGTCTCCGCCTCCGATCGGTGAAGTTGTAAGGTGTTCTTGAGCCTTCCCCGCGGGAGATCACAATTGGCTACTCTAGTGGATTGTGCGTAGCTTGTGGATTCCCATCTTGTGTTGGTTGTGCGGCACCCTTGAGAAGGGTTTGGCGTGTGATGCCAATTAGCGCGTGAACCTCCAAGTGGGTGTATCGCTACAACGAGGAGTAGCTCGCCGGCAAGCAGGCGAACCTCGGTAAAAAATCTTGTTTCATCTCTCTACCGAGGATTTCTCTTGTATATTGTGATTGATTGCTTGGTATTTATATCATCACTTCACTGGCGGTATAACCATCTCCCTCTCCTTTACTTTTGAGCACTTACTTTTGTATTAGTATACTTGTGTAGCTCTTGTTGTAGTTGCTCACTTAGAAGTAGAGTAAAGTAGTGACTTAGCTTTTTGTATGTGTACTTAGAGACTATAGCCTAGAACGGTTAGGTGGCTTGCATCTTTTAGTAGGCTAGCGCAAAATTCGCTTCGCCGTTTTATTGTCTAACCACCTTGTCTTAAGTGTTGTTTGTAGAATTTTTATAGGCTATTCACCCTCCTCTAGCGATTTAGGACCTTTCACCTATCATTGTCACTAATGACCTCTGACAGCTGTACCCATGACCCAAATGACCTAGAAGACTCTGTCGGGCTACATCAGCACCCGTTTCTCCGACAGGATCCCATTGCGAAGCCATTACAGAATTACAATATTTCATAACATAATACATCAGAGTAAAAGTGCAGAAAGATTGCATAGTACTTAGGTTACAGACCAGTTGTCCAAATATAATTTAAGTACAGTTATTACAAACCATAAATAGATAGCAGTAGCAGTAGAGTAGCCAAATACAATACACTTAGATGATGATGATGATGATGATGATGATGATGATGATAATAATAATAATAATAATAATAATAATAATAATAATAATAATAATAATAATAATAATAATAATAATAATAATAATTACAATAATAATAATAATAATAAGAACCCTGCCCAAGGGTTTAGCTTCACTCATCATCACTTCCCTCCTGGATGACTGTCATGCAGCAGGGGTTAAGCCAAACCTACCGCGGCTGTTCTCCTGCAACAAGGGTTAACAAACCTTGAGTACTGGGGTACTCCGCAAGACTTACCCGACTAAAGAAAATGGGAGAAGACTCAGGAATGGAGGCTGAAGGGAGTCAAGGTAAGGCTTTAGCAAGAGTCAAAGGATTTTGTAGAAAAACTATTATTTTAATTCCTGCTTTCAATGTTTTATCTATTTAATTAACAATAGTCCTGAAGCTAAGAATGTTCATATGTATCCTCCAAATTCCAGTCACTTTTTCATTCATAAAACCTAGTTCTGAACCACTCTTTGTTGAATGGTCGAAGGATCAAGTCTCCATAATCGAGGAGCACGACGATTCGAATCGATTAATACCCAGCTGGGGATCCCTATCCACACTACATATGTAGCACTTAAGCTTGCATTTACCAATTCCATCTACCACTGTTTTTCCAAAACTTGAACCGGTCCTGCGCCACCCGAGACCACAGTACTCCTCTCCAATCCAGCACGCCAGCCACGAGGGTACACGCTACTCTCGCCATCTCTCCACTCTCAGTGCGTGGTTGTCAGTTCAAGTAGTAGAGCCACCGGAGATAGGGCTTCGTAGAGTATGTGGCTAGTTGCAATGGCTCGATCACAGCAGGCCTACAAGGAATGGTCCCTAATTCCTTTTCCGTCAGAGACAATGCATTGGGACTCTAACCCAAGTATAAGGTGACCAAACGGTTTTCAAATCCCTTTTCCATCGGTGACAATGTGTTGGGACTCTAACCCAAGCGTACGATCACCAAGCAGAAAATCCCTTCCCATCGGTGATAATGTACTGGCCAAGTGCACAGCCACAGAACGGGAACATTATCATTTCCCTTTTTCCATGAATTAATCAATAGTATATCATAATGACTCAGAAAATAGCATTTTGTGCAAAAGTTAGATTAATTAAGCAGGGCTAAGTATTTTTCAACATTTCATTTAAAAACAGGTTTCAAGGGTGGTATTTCAGTGGTCAAGGTTGGTAATGCATCAATTGGGTTATCACTCAACTCCTATAAACTTAATGCAGTAGTTTAACTCAAAGTTATAAATATTTTATAAATCACAAGGAAAGGCTAATGCACCGGGGCTTGCCTTGCACTGCGTAGAGCGTCGGGTCAGGATCAATGCCGCAAATGTCGAACCCTTGGATCACCTCTGGGATCACTTCCTCAGCAGAACCCTCACTTTGACCTCCTCGTTCCCGGTCACTACAAATATTCACTAGCGTCGACGGCGACAAGGCCCTGCCGGCCGGACGGCGCATGGCGCGGCGCACGCGTGCGCGTTCTCTGGACAGGGGGTAGGGGCCCAGGTACTGTAGACAGGGTTAGGGTCAAATCCTAGTTTTACAAATTACTCCCTAATCTACATGGCTACAGAAGATTCTCCAAAAATAAAAGATGTGTTAAATTTTGTGAAGATCAACTTTTCTTTTTGAACCATTTTCAAATTCTAAGTATTTTTGAAATTATCAAAAAGGGGGGTAAATCTCCAATATGAATTTTTTTTTGCAATTCAATCAAATTCTCTAAACATTTCTCAACAAGATGAAAATCTGTAAAAGTAAAAGTTGTTCTATTGATTGAGCTTTACAACTTTCATTAAGGAAGTTTGGCCAGATTCCTTGTAATTTTTGAAATGACATTTCAAATTTGAATTTCAAAGTAGTAATTAGGGTTTAATTCAAATTTTTATTTAAGAACATCAAATTTGCCCGAACTAGAAGTTGTTCTTTTAATCAAGGGCTACAACTTTTATTAAGACACTTTCTTCATATTCCTTTTAGTTTTTTATTTAGGTTTTTGGGGTCCAGTTTGGGGTTTAAATTGATTTTCTTTTTGATTTTTGAATTTGATTTTTGTACCTACACCCAAACAACATCAATACACCAAAATCACTCTAATGTTCTATGCACAATCATATACAAGGATTAAATTTATTTTAGTGCATGCAGGGTGTCAGAGTTTGATGCAGGATGATTTGCAGTCTAATATGATGACATGGCATGTTTTCATTAACCGTAACACCAGGGGTGTTACAGAGAGGTGAGATTAATTTTGAGACGGTATAGAATTACCGACCAAAATGTAACCATAACACTTGTCAAATTACCTCCGAGTACTGCTTTTTACGAAGATTTCACAGATGAGCCAATTGATGAATACAAGGAATGGCTTGCACAACTGCACGGGAACGGCGTAGGCAAGGGTAAGTAAAATCAGCGCACTGGTTTCCATAAGTGATTATTAATTAAATATTTGCCAATTCAATTATATAAGTATTGTTGCAGAATACAAGGATATCTTTAGAGAAGATACGGTCAAATCATATAGCGAGTGGCTACGCGTGGTAGGCCAATACGATGAAATCGGTAATATAATATCTCTTTACATGTTGTCAATCAATTTAATAGGTCTTCACATAACAATTGTAACCCATGTTCAAAATTTGCCAGAGGCATATGCAACTAACCAAGGCAGTGAGTAGTCAAGTGAAGCCAACAATCCAACACCGCCTTCATAGTGGCCAAGTCATGCTCGGCGTATAAAACAAGTGCACAATGATGGTAAGACATTCTACATAAAACATCAGTATAAGGTGTGCAATTATATTTCACAAGTTAACAGGAATATTTATTCTATTTCATGGTATGTCATTCCGAAGGAGTACAAGTACGCCAGGAAAAAAGGAATTATAGAGGGTGTGGGACCATCTAGGGTTTAGCTTCATCCAACAAAAGAATTAAGCATGGCACTAAGAAAATGAATATTCAATTCTCAAGTGGACTAGAAGGACTTGTAGGTGGAAACCAACGATCCTTTGTTGATGAGGTTGTCGTGTTTACAAGGAAGTATGCTCCACTTATTGGAGTGAGAAAATGGCGAGATATTGATGAAGTTAAAGAAGAGATAGCAGCTGATGTACTGGTAATAAGTGTCTCATATTTTGGGTTCGTACCTTTTTAAATTATGAAATAGTTTAACAATTCAATCAGTTTTTTATTTATATTCTGAAATAGGACAATTGGGATCTTGAGAACAATGATGAAAACAAGAAAATTATATGGAGCATCGCTAATGAGCGCTACAAAGGATGGCAATCAACATACGTGCCGCATATAGGGCATACAACAGTTATGATGACAGAATGAGCCATAAGCCTGAAGATCTGCACATTGTTGAATGGCACTATCTAGTGTTGTATTTTGGCACAGAAGAATTTTAGGTTTGATGCAATTTACTTCATCGTTGATTATTGCATTTGTATTACTAAATATTATCTTTCAAAGCAATGTTTTTTTCTCTAATGCAAACAAATATGCAGAAACTTAGCAGCAAGAATTCTCAAAAATCGTTCCCTTCAACAAACACAACATATGATGGGATCAAAGCCTTTTTCTCAGATTAGCTATGAACTGGTAATGACTAGAGAAGCACATGTCAATGTTTTATTAGTTAATGAAATACTTATTTGTTTCTTTCTTGCCAGTATTAGAGAGACCCAGAAACTGGTGAAGAGCCAAATGATTTGGATCTTTGGGCAAAAACACATAGCAAGGGAGAAAAATGGTCAAACGATGCATCTAAGACTGTCTATGTGCGTATATTATAGTTCATATAAACCTTGCTAAGTGTATGATAGTTTTGCTCTTGTATTCCTGTTTTAGTTGGAACACTTACAATAGTATTTTATGTGCCAAGAAACTGCTTCCAAACAAATTTCAGAGAAGGAAACACAGACAGATGAGCACTTTGTTCCTTCGGTAGAGAGAAACCTTATTTTCTAGAAAGCATACAAGCAAACTACTAGATGCAAATCATCGAAGGTTCATGGTAATGGGTATTTGGCAAGGTATCCAACTGGAAGGCAGCTCATGACTATACAATTTGAGGACTAGGCTCATTCTGAAACAACAGCAAACATTGAAAAAGAAGAGTTGAAGGCTATGCTGGAGAAGGTCCAAGAACAACTCCAAAGCCAAGTTGCTGAGAGGGAAGCCAACAAGGAAGAACACAAGCGTCAGATGGAAGAACTACAGAAAGCTAGGGAGGCTGATAAAGAACAGCTTAGGAGAGAGTTTATGTCAATACTTGCAGCACAAGTTCAAGGAACGTCAACATAGGCAATAGTACTGTTACATTTGTAGTTGCATATGTATGTAGTTACTAAGTTTCTGTCGCTATGAGTTAAACAAAATTAATAATACAATTTAATTGCAGGTAAACCAAAGTACCTTGGAAATAAGAGCTAATGACACAGAAGCCATTCAAACCGCTTCAAATCCTTGTGAACCTATCCTGAATGAAACAGAACAAACAACCAATATTGAATCATCTTGGAACAGGTTATTTTTAATTGATAAATTTAACAGCCATTGTTGGCGGTCCTTAGCAACATAAATATAACATCATTTTAATACTAAAACAAATAGAGAATAGGGCTTTATCTAACCTTTCCACGAGTTTTGTTGTGCACCTAACTTACAGAGATAGCACGTCGAAATGCATCAAAATATCAAGGAAAGCGCACTTCCAGGAAACGCATTCAGAAAAGGCGCAAATCAAGAATAAAAGAGAAAAGCCCATCAAAGCATCAAACGGGATCCATCCGTAACCGCAGGGGAGGCCCAGGCCCAGGAAGCAACCGACCACCCGAAGACGGTGGCCAGTTGCCACCTCCCAGGGACCGACTGCCCCCGGGGGCGGCCGCCCCCCAGAAGGCGGTTTGCTGATGGCGGTTTCACCTCCTACCATACTTAGAACACCCAAACCGCCCTTGATCAACTATAAATAGATGTGCTTCACCCTCTCCAATACACATACCAACATTTAGAGCACTACACCTCACATTTCTTACTTGTTCTCTCTAGTTTAGTAGTAGTAGTAGTAGTAGTAGTAGAGCAAGGCAAAGCTATCAAGGAGAGCTTGTCTCCTTGGAGGAATCAAGAACATCTTGGTATGAATACACATCGGTTCTCCTCTATGAGCAAGCTCTTATCTTATTTATATAGCAATGCATCTGAATTAGAGTATAGTCTTGTCCATATTATGATCATAACATGTAAACTAGTTCATAGTCTATGTGTTATGTTCTTGATATGTTCATCAAAGTTCTTCATCCTTCATCAAATTAGTATGGATAGAGGAAGAACTAAGGATGGGATAATAGTCCGTTGTGCTGTCATGGTTGCACCTAGCCGAGCCTGTCAATCCATAGGGTTGGGGTCCCGAGGGGCTAGGAGTTGTTTCCAATTACACGGGCGTGGTGCTCAGGTATGCGGGAATCAGCGGATATGTCGGTACCCCACGGGCAGAGGGGTAGGTGGGCAGGTGGTGACAGCCCTGTCCATCCCTAGCATTCCCCCACGTTCGGGTATTGAGTAGAAGTTCGTAAAGTCTCTATCGGCTGGTAGACCAGCTGCGGGGATCTCCCTATCATCCCAGACTTAGTCCTGACCTTAGTCTTATTAAATCGATGTAATTACTATTCTTTGCATAGCTGTATATGACCAATGCCTGCTCACGTAGTTATTCTTTATTCTTTATTTTATCTTTTAGCCTTGAGGTTGCTCCGATGTGTGTGTCCACTATCTTATAAACTTGTTTTAACCCCTGCCTATGCTATGCCTACCTATGCATTCAATAAGTGATCATGTTTATACCAAAAGCTAGATGAATCCACCATGCCCTCCTACGGGAAATTATAAATACGACACCCTTGAATACTCACGGGTTGAAATGCTACAATGATAGTTCTGTGCCCTTGCAGAGTAATCTTATTCCTTACTGAGCTATCGATCGGCGTAGCTAAGTACCGTTACCTAAGGATTGTAATTCTTGTTGCACCCCATGGCGCCGTGCCACAGTTTTGCATATCATAAGTAATGACGGTTAGGAAGGCCAATCCAGCACTTCAAACTGCTATTAACAGACTGCATTACCTAGGCCGGCGCCACTAAGGGCCAAGGATTACCTTTCTGAAGTAATGGTGGTTGGGAATGTCAACTTATGTTTCTACTATTATTATTAAGGACGGACCTTTAGTCTATCTTTAGTAGTAATGCTAAGAAACACCAATAAGCATTTCTGGCGCCGTTGCTGGGGATGGACTTTTAGTCTATCTTTTGCAACGACGTTAAGAAATGCCAACAAGCATTTCTGGCGCCGTTGCCGGGGATGGACTTTTAGTCTATCTTTTGTAACGACTTTAAGAAATGCCAACAAGCATTTCTGGCGCCGTTGCCGGGGATGGACTTTTAGTCTATCTTTTGTAACGACGTTAAGAAATGCCAACAAGCATTTCTAGCGTCGTTGCCGGGGAGGGCAAAAAGAAAATATAAACATCTAGCTTTGGCATAAACTTTGATTACAAAATAAGCATTGGTAGCCAGAGCTTATGCAGGCTAACTTTGCTGTTTGCTTCCTCTTTTTATTGGAATGAAAACAGGATAGTGTATGAGCGGTTTCAATATGCCGAAAAACTTCGTTAAAAATCCAGAGGCACTCCTAAGGAAGAGAAGGCCTCATACCATCTCTTCTTCTGCTACTCAGCCGGCAAATGAACCGGTCACTTCCGCACCATCCGCTACTACCACCATGGCCAAGTCACTCCGCGAGTATTCCACCCCCGCTATTGCCAACGTGCCCGTTGGGCCCGCTGTCAATGTCGGGAACGAAAACTTTGAACTCCGCACTGGCCTACTCACGATGCTGCAGGCGAACCAGTTCAGCGGTTTGCCAAGTGAGGACGCAAACGCGCACCTGCAAAACTTCCTTGAGCTGTGCGAGACCATCATCATCAAAGATGTCGCACAGGACACCATCAAACTCCGATTATTTCCCTTCTCCCTTTCGGGGAAGGAAAAGCAATGGTTTTATCAAAGCAAGGAAGCAGTCAACACGTGGGACAGATGCTCCGCGGCGTTCCTCGCTAAATTCTTCCCCATGAGCAAAACAAATGCTTTGCGGGGAAAAATATCAAACTTCCAGCAAACTACACTCGAGTCCATTCCCGAGGCTTGGGATAGGCTTCAGGAATACATCCAGGCCTGCCCTCACCACGGGATGGAAGAATGGCTCGTGCTCCAAAATTTCTATGAACGTCTCACGGCCATGTCTAAGGGGCACATAGATGCTGCCGCTAGAGGCGCATTCCTCTCCCTCACCATCGAGAATGCCACGGCATTAATTGAGAAGATGGTGGCCAACCAAAGCTGGGGAGAGGGACGCAAAACACAAAAAGGCATGCACACCTTGAAGGAGACGGATCTGCTTGGCGCAAAAATAGAATTAATAATGAAGAACCTTGAAGGACGTGCCACCGATCCTACCACCGGCACTGTCCAGGCCATGGACTCGCACATGGCATGTGAAGTCTGTCGGGATGTTGGTCATTCGGGGAACAACTGTCCCAAAACCCTAGAAGAAGCATCCTTCGTCAACAATGGGTTTCGCCAACACCAATAACCAGGTAACGGGTGGAACAACCAGAATCGCCCCCAAGGTAATTCTTCCAATTTTAATTCAAATTTCAATTCCTCCCAACCTTCATTAAAAGATCTTATGATAGGACAGGCTAAAATAAATGAAAATCTTACAAACAAGCTTTCTCGAAATGATAAAATATTTGAAACTATAAATACTAAGCTTGATAGCCTGTCCTCATCTATTAAAAATCAAGTAAGTTTTAATAAAAGAATTGAAACTCAAATTGCCCAACTTGCCTCTGCCACAAAATCTGCTATTCAAATTTCTAGTTCTGTTGAGAATATAAATTCGGTGACCACGAGAGGGGGTAAGACCACTCGTGATCCTCCACATCCTAACCAAAGAACAGGTAAAACACCAAAACAGCAAGAGGATGTACCGGTTGACTCGGCACAACCACTTGAAGAATCAATGGAAGAAGAGCCGACACCGGAGGGCTATGGGGACACCACGATGTTGCCTTTTCCCACAAGGATGAGAAGAAAGAAGAAGGCCGAAGATGAACAGTTTCTCTGATTCGTGGAGGTGGTCGAGAAGACACACGTCGGCGTTTCGCTGATGGATGTCTTGCACATACCATCATATGCTAAGTTCATCAAAGATATCATCAACAACAAGCGACCATTACCGTCCTCAGAAATTGTCAAGCTAACTGAAGAGTGTAGCGCAGCTATACTCAATCATCTACCTGAGAAGAAACAAGACCCTGGGTGCCCCAAAATCACATGCTCTATAGGCACCCAGCAATTTGACCACGCCTTATGCGATCTTGGGGCGAGTGTGAGCATAATGCCAAAATCAGTCTTTGATAGACTGAATTTCACCAACTTGGAGCCTACCAACATGACACTTCAATTGGCCGACTCCTCAATTCGGTACCCAGCAGAGATTGCACAAGACATCCCTATAAAAATTAGAGGGTATTATGTTCCGATGGATTTTGTGGTGCTCAACATGGAACTCACCAAAGAAACACCACTCATCCTCGGAAGGCCATTCTTGAGCACGGCAGGAGCACAAATTGATGTTGGAGCTGGAGAAATCCGCTTCAATATCAATGGACAAGAAGAGAAGTTCGAGTTCAGGCCTCGCCGTCGAGAAGAATGCAACATGATACGCATTCGATACGGGCCGAATCCCCAAGGCATTAAGGAGGTAGCGATTCAGTCTCAGCTTTTGAAAAATATATCAAAAATCTCAAAAGAATCAAGGAAAAAGCCAGAGCCAAAAGAAAAGGCGGCTCCCAAACAAAATATAAAGGAGTAGAAAAACAAAATGGCTCCTAAAAAGAGGGAAGAAATCCCCAAGCCTTCACCAAAGAAGACGGTGTGGAAACCCAAGGTAAAAATTGAAAATACTACCACACCGCCTAAAACTACTCGCAAAGTATGGAGGCCCAAGCAAGCGCAGCCGTCTATCTCTCCCAAGACGGATGCACCATCATCAAGCAGACAATGGAGGGAGAAAAGTCCTGCTCAACGGACATAAAAAGCTGAGCCCTTGCCGAAGGCAAATCGGTAAGTTATCTTTAATTTAAATATTTTGAAATATTTTTTCAATAAATTATTAACTGATTCCTCTAATAAAATAAAATTAATAGTAAAAAAACATATGTATATATCAATATATAAAATAATATTTCGAATAAATATTTGCATGCTTGATGATAATGTTGCATTTATGTTTTGACTAAAATAGCCCTATGATTAAACATGAATCTTTGATATCATAGGGATATTCCTTCAATAAATGCATGGTAGTGTGATCTTAAAACAAATTTTCACAAATTTCAATCAAATCCATTTTCATATCATACACATGATCACACTAATCTACTTCGCATCAAGCCTGATCGTACCTGGGATAAGATTTTACATAGTCAGCTTAACACGTGGCCAAAAGACAGAGGCTGACAGGCGGGTCTAGGGGACCGACCGCCCCCCTGTCCAGGCCAATCCGTTCCAATCTTTTTCGTACCTCACTTTGATCACCTCAGCATCACGTACCTGGTTACGATCAAGCTGTTTCCTTGCCAAAGACCTCGATAGCACCTATTTAAACCTCTAAAGGTCTCTCTTTTCCTTACACTAACCTTGTTCTTCTCCCTCTAGCAAAGCTTGCTTAGCTCTCCCGTTTTTAAGTGCCAACCATGTCCAGCTATGCTCTCTCGCTAATCAATGCCCCAGTGGCCATAGCAAACCTAGACATAGCACCTTATCAAGAGAGTTCTTTAACAAGGGAAAAAGCCCGTGTTGTGAAGGAAAAGCCTCTAGCGATCTTGGCAGAGCGCTCTCATGCACCTGAAGGAGGCGCCACAAAGAAGACCGCTGCTGCCCATCCTCCCAATGGCCTCAAGAAGAAAACTCCTAGTGATAGTAGGCCTAGCAAGCGCGTTGGAGATAAGTCTGCTAGCAAGCCCGCATTTTCGGCCAAGGAGGCAGAATCATCTAGCACCCTTCCTAGAATTAGGAGGCATCTACGTCGGCCTCCCATCAAACGTCGTGCAGGGCAGTACGAAAGCAGTGAAGATGAAGACGACTCTAAGATCCTCGCTAACCTTAGAGCTATACATGCTAGCTTGCGTACTCTTCTAAGGGCTTTAGAAGAAGACTTAGAAACCAAGAATACAGAGATTAAAAACCTTAGCAACGACATCAATAGCTTCCGCTTCAAGTTCAATTCTAAGCTAAGGAAAGTCGCTAAAGCCCTAGGTGTTGAGCATCATCTTGAGTATCTTTAGGCTGCGCCTGCTGCACGAATAATTAGGCATACATGATCTTTTGAATTTTTCTATCAATGTAAATGTGCCTATTTGAGTTTATCAATGAAATAAGGTTTTATGTTGAGCACCTGTTCTCCCTATATATGTATTTTGTGACTAATCAAGACAGGGAAGAAAACAAGTGTGGGGGAGGATTCTCCAAGATGATTGTACAATAAAAATCAAAATTCGGTTTGTGCAACCCTTACCCCTCTCTCATTCTAAAAAGCTTTTAAGATAAAATTTAAAATGATGTTTCCTACATACTCCATCAAACATGTCCTCCTACATTTAAAATGTTTGCATACTTTTTATTCCCTGCTAAAATTCCTACAGATTTATGAACACTGTTTAGGAACCCCATTTCTATCTAAGTAATTGACAAATGAGATATAGTAGGATGACATGATGCTTGCTCATTCTTGCAAAGTACTTGGGATTTGTCTTACAAAAACAAAAACTCAATAGCATGCTCCTTGAATGATTAACAAAATACCTACCAAGGCCATATGTGATTCTATTTGATGAAACCTTCTACATATGCCACTTATTTTGTGTTGAGTTTGGTCAAATTTATGACCGCTGTTGAGAGATGTTTCATATTCCCAAGATCAGATTTCACTTGCACCCACCAAATAAAGTCAATTCTCACCCTGAGAGTTGCGCAAAACATGCACTTCATCCATCTACCAAATAAAAAAGGGGTGTCGGTTCTCATCCTAAGAACCGTGCATTCCTTCAACAAAATTTTACTGCATTCATCCACCATCATGATATCTCCCTAGTTTTTCATATGCCAATAAAAGATATGAGGCTATGATATAAAAAAATCATGCCAAGGGGCATAAGAAAATAAACGGGAAAGAAAAGTTCAAATACCCGTTCAAAAAATATAAAAATAAATATATATATATATAAAGATCTTAGAGCCCATATCTTCCTAAGTTTTATCCAAGAAGAATCATGAAGCATGGAGTACCAAAAAGATTTAGAATTAGGTTTCCACCTTCATACTTTCCACACACATGCACATTCTGATCTAGGAGTATGGCGCACTCCCTCCGGTATGGTCTGGGGTTTGACTTGACAACATATGCAGGGTAAGTGTGCCTCATCATTTCTCATTCCTACCTAAAACTCCAAATAAGTCTTCTTAGAGGTAGGACGATCAAAGTGAAGGCATCACCTTTTCATGCCTTGGTGAGGAACCACTTACAAAAATGAGCGACTTGAGAGAATCATTCAAGGAACACAAGGTATCTTTATGTTTTCAAAATTTTACAAAAACCCAAGTATTCCACACAAGAACAAGAGTAAGAGGATTTGATTCCAAGCTATTCCATTTTTCAATTACTCAAAGTGAATTGGTAGACACTTTGAAGTTCATAAATCCAGGTGAAGCTTGGAATATCCTGTATGCAGATTCTTTTGACAAGGAAGATGAACCCATTTGGTCTTTAGCACTTTACTCGAGGACGAGTAAAGGACCAAATGTAGGGGAGTTGTTGGCAGTCCTTAGCAACATAAATATAACATCATTTTAATACTACAACAAATAGAGAATAGGGCTTTATCTAACCTTTCCACGAGTTTTGTTGTGCACCTAACTTACAGATATAGCACGTGGAAATGCATCAAAATATCAAGGAAAGCGCACTTCCAGGAAACGCATTCAGAAAAGGCGCAAATCAAGAATAAAAGAGAAAAGCCCATCAAAGCATCAAACGGGATCCATCCGTAACCGCAGGGGAGGCCCAGGCCCAGGAAGCAACCGACCACCCGAAGACGGTGGCCAGTTGCCACCTCCTAGGGACCGACTGCCCCCGGGGGCGGCCGCCCCCCAGAAGGCGGTTTGCTGATGGCGGTTTCACCTCCTACCATACTTAGAACACCCAAACCGCCCTTGATCAACTATAAATAGATGTGCTTCACCCTCTCCAATACACATACCAACATTTGGAGCACTACACCTCACATTTCTTACTTGTTCTCTCTAGTTTAGTAGTAGTAGTAGTAGAGCAAGGCAAAGCTATCAAGGAGAGCTTGTCTCCTTGGAGGAATCAAGAACATCTTGGTATGAATACACATCGGTTCTCCTCTACGAGCAAGCTCTTATCTTATTTATATAGCAATGCATCTGAATTAGAGTATAGTCTTGTCCATATTATGATCATAACATGTAAACTAGTTCATAGACTATGTGTTATGTTCTTGATATGTTCATCAAAGTTCTTCATCCTTCATCAAACTAGTATGGATAGAGGAAGAACTAAGGATGGGATAATAGTCCGTTGTGCTGTCATGGTTGCACCTAGCCGAGCCTGTCAATCCATAGGGTTGGGGTCCCAGGGGTCTAGGAGTTATTTCCAATTACACGGGTGTGGTGCTCGGGTATGCGGGAATCAGCGGATATGTCGGTACCCCACGGGCAGAGGGGTAGGTGGGCAGGTGGTGACAGCCCTGTCCATCCCTAGCATTCCCCCACGTTCGGGTATTGAGTAGAAGTTCGTAAAGTCTCTATCGGCTGGTAGACCAGCTGCGGGGATCTCCCTATCATCCCAGACTTAGTCCTGACCCTAGTCTTATTAAATCGATGTAATTACTATTCGTTGCATAGCTGTATATGACCAATGCCTGCTCACGTAGTTATTCTTTATTCTTTATTTTATCTTTTATCCTTGAGGTTGCTCCGATGTGTGTGTCCACTATCTTATAAACCTGTTTTAACCCCTGCCTATGCTATGCCTACCTATGCATTCAATAAGTGATCATGTTTATACCAAAAGCTAGATGAATCCACCATGCCCTCCTACGGAAAATTATAAATACGACACCCTTGAATACTCACGGGTTGAAATGCTACAATGATAGTTCTGTGCGCTTGCATAGTAATCTTATTTCTTACTGAGCTATCGATTGGCGTACCTAAGTATCGTTGCTTAAGGATTGTAATTCTTGTTGCACCCCACGGCGCCATGCCACAGTTTTGCATATCGTAAGTAATGACGGTTAGGAAGGCCAATCCGGCACTTCTAACTGCTATTACCAGAGTGCATTACCTAGGCCGGCGCCACTAAGGGCCAAGGATTACCTTTCTGAAATAATGGTGGTTGGGAATATCAACTTATGTTTCTAGTATTATTATTAAGGACGGACCTTTAGTCTATCTTTAGTAGTAATGCTAAGAAACACCAACAAGCATTTCTGGCGCCGTTGCTGGGGATGGAGTTTTAGTCTATCTTTTGTAACGACGTTAAGAAATGCCAACAAGCATTTCTGGCGCCGTTGCCGGGGATGGACTTTTAGTCTATCTTTTGTAACGACGTTAAGAAATGCCAACAATCATTTCTGGTGCCGTTGCCGGGGATGGACTTTTAGTCTATCTTTTGTAACAACGTTAAGAAATGCCAACAGCCATCATGAATTAGAGCGTGATATGAGTTATAATATTTGGCTTGTAATTTGCTTGTTTGCAGAATAACATAATAGTAAACCTAAAAGAAGTACATGTTGCTTCGACAGTTGGTGCGGCGAACAATGTGCGCACCACTAGAGGCAGTCTTAAATAGGGTGGGAGTAACAAAGAAGGGAATGGCACAACCAGTTATATTTCTTCGAAACAGTTGACTGATGCTGGAAGTAAGAGGCGATCAGGAAACAAAAAGAATTGAATGTAAACAACACTGCTCAATCGCTCCTGAACATTAAGATTGAATACATTTTTCAGTGTACTGTTCATTGTATTCAGAAGAAGTACTGACTATCATTATTGGTTTTCATACAACTTCAATTCATTTCCTGGTGAACAACTATGCACTATCTATTGTTTGTCATGATGATTATACTGTTCATGATGTTTTTTACTGTCCAACCTCCAATGTGCATTGCAATTTGTAGTGTTGTATGATCTAAACTAATGCTATAAGGATTTGTTTTCTATGAACATGAAGTGAACTTTGATCATGTCGTTTTGTTCATCTTTGGCTGATCCACTGTGAATGTTTATATTCAGCAGGAAGATGCAACGTGATGGAGTGCTTGGGGATCAACTGGAGCAATTCTAAAGGCATGGTCAAGAAACTGTGTGCTACCACATCTACCAAGTCCTTGTAGAAATCTTAGAAAAGATATGTAGTGCTTCATGTTTGAGGTGCCATGAAGTTTCCAGCTTAGCATGTCGAACTGTATTTGGGTTTCGGGGAACCATCTATTTATCTTTGTGATTGTAGATACAAATACAATGCACTATCTACTGAATGAATGATTTGCTATTTTCATTTACTGGATTTATTAAAACGATTTGTGTTGTAATATTGCCGTCGTAATATTACCTATTGGCACAAATCGAATGTCATTGTAAATGTGCCCAATTGCGACCACATTTTGTGTTGCAAAATACGCTATAGCAACATTCACTACGCGTAGCAATAGCAACATTCACTACGCGTAGCAATAGCAACTGCGCATGTAGCCACCATTTGTAGGTGTTGCTACATAACCCAAATTGCCACACCGGTGATACATAGCAATACCGGATCCACCGTATAGCAACCAAACCATGACATGGCAATTAAACATGTTGCCACCAGTTCTTGGTGTTGTGACATATCCTTAATTACAACATGTGTTGTGCGTTGCAATAGTGACTGCACCTATAGCAACCAAATCTTGAGCGTGGCAATTCAACACATTGCCACCAATTCCAAGTGTTGCGACACAATTCTTGTTGCCACACTATTGTGTTGCAACACTCATTTTTCGTTGCTACTGCACTATTTGCTACGCCATGGGACGTTGCCATTTCATGGTCCAGCAACGCCAAAGACATTGTAATATTTTCTGTTGCCACACCTCAAACCGTAGCAACATCTTAGGGTTGCAACTCCACTGGGGTTGCAACAAAATACCTGCATTTGCAACACCGAGAAGCAAAACATTGCAGTAGCCTATTGCCACGCAAGAACTTGCAACGCCTCCCAATGCTTTACTTTGTTGCAATTGCTACTATCGCAACGATTTCGGGCCTATCGCAACACTTTTGGGGCGTTGAAACAGGGTCTGAATCACGTAGTGTGGTTTGTCCGGTGGATGTCACTGGACAAAGTCTGACATAGAAGAGGCGTTCTAGAAGCTTACTGGAAGTCACAAGATGCTAGGAAAGCTTAGTTCAGGTGCACTAACCTGTTCCTGTCTGACGCTAGCTGGTTCATGTGAGTCGAACGCCGTTCTTTTGTTCGGAGCTTGCAAGTGTGTCAGCACTGGACCAATACTCAAGATTAGGATGCATGACCCTAGTTCACGGGAAACTTAGTTTGAACACACCACGCTAACAGTTAGTCCGATGTGGAGCCTCGGATAGAGTTCGACGATGTTTGAGCGTTCTGGGACCTCTTTGGAACGCGTTGGACACAAACACACATTAGTCCGGTGCTACTGTTTGACATCTTCATCCGACGTGTTGTCTAGTCTGGTGGTGCCAACAGTCGATTCAAACGGCTATCTGGTGATGTGGTGCCTTGTGATTCGATGTTCAGAAAGCGTCGGACGTGACGGCAACTTCCGTCCGACGGTGCGAAACAAGGGGTTAATGTTGTTTTAGTTGGAGTAACGGCTAGCAGCTCACTTGGGGCTATAGATAGATGATCACTAGGCTTGTAAAGTCTCTCATGCACATTTGGATTATTGCCATACATTAGTGAGCATTTGCTAAGCCTCCACTCACTCATTTGACATAGTGTTCATTATTTTTGAGTGGGAGTGATTCCTCAAGTGTTCATCATTACTAGAGCTTCATTCTAGAGCACTTGAGAGCAAGCCGCTTCATTGTTCTCATTCTCTTAGGGCTTTGTTGAGTCTCTTGATGGCTTGTGGAGCAAGGAGGAGGTGTGAGCTTGATTGGAGGTTGTTCGAGGCCACACGGGTGGATTTGTGAGGGGTTCTTATAGTTATTCTCTAGTGGAGAGCCAAAATTGACTCTAGTGAAGATCTCGTGGTAAAAAGCCACTTCTCTTATGTTGCTGAACGGCACCTGGTGAGGGTTGGTGTGTGAAGCCTTGCTTGTGACCCACCAAGGAAGACCTTGTGGCAGAACCACCTGAATTAACACACTAATAGAGGCAATTGTCTTCCACTAGACACTAAGTACCCCAAGAGTGAGCTAATTCAAACAGTTCTGTCGAGCACACCCAAAAGAGAACTCGAAAATCCACATTTTTCCCGCAGGATCATAAATGAGGGAATAAAACTTACAACTTTCTTAACCATTTCTTATATCACAGGATTACAGGAATATCGGAGTTCTTCATGACATGTTGTATTTAACAGCGAAAATAACATTCATTGCATAATGCATAAAAGTTGGTATTGCAGATTTACATATTTTATCTTGCAACAAATTAAACATGAGAATAAAGTTGCATCAGAAATAAGCATTTATTCATAGACATATTTAGCATTTATCATGGTAAGCAATTACACAAGATATGATTGTTACAAGTGTAAGACTTTTCTTTATAAAACATTTTGTAAGGGTTATAAAATAAACTACAATCGCACCGTAAGGAAATCCTTTCTGAGCCCACCAGAAAGTCTGCACACACAGAAGTCAGTTTTAGCTTTCACCTGTTACCTGCAACAGGGAAAATAAAACCCTGAGTACTCAATTGTACTCAACAAGACTTACCCGTCAGGATAAAATAAAAGACTCTCAAGATATGCAAGGCTTTTTGGTCTGCTAGAGTAAACTTGCGAGAAAGCATTACTAATAGTTCAACCCTATTTTTGACTTTTATTAGTAGTCATATTAGTTCATTAACCAACAAGTCTAGGTAAGCATCTGTACTATTTTCAAGCAAGTGATAAGCGATCAGATTCATTTTATCTCTTTCCAGTTCCAGTTCTTACTACGAAACAAGATAATAGCCAGGTCGTTACCGGCTCAAAAGAATCGACGATTCACAAACCATTATCCCAGCTGGGTACCCTGAAACACACGTCCCGCCTACACCCTAGGTACAAAGCAAAGACTAGATTACTCGTATCCTGCCCAAGGCACACAGATCCCCGTCCAACTCGGACTCTAAGCCCCCACCTGCTGGCAATATTTCTCGACAGTGGTGCTTAGACCTCCACCTCCCCGCCACCATATAGCCGGTCCGGAAGAGTCAGAACCCAAGACAAGATAGAGCTTGCTTTCCAAGCTTCCATACGCAAGTATGTGCTCGGGATAAAATCTG
Organism: Eremochloa ophiuroides; assembly: GCA_038502445.1. Classification (NCBI taxonomy): domain Eukaryota; kingdom Viridiplantae; phylum Streptophyta; class Magnoliopsida; order Poales; family Poaceae; genus Eremochloa; species Eremochloa ophiuroides. Next base: position 37,906,889 of record JAHLJS010000006.1, on the reverse strand, counting down.
TGACAAGGACTAACATCCAGTTCGAACAGTTCCTAAGTGACACATGCGGAACAACTGCAACCAGAGCCTCGCTCAGGTGCCAAACCAAGTCCAATCCAAAATACCGTTCTGCCCGGTCTCCAATTATTTTCCACCTGTAAATATCTCATGTGATAATATAAGATACCAATAACAATAATATTTTCCTGTATCTCACGAGTGACAGGCAATCACTCGACTTCTACCGTAGCCCTACAGCATAGCATTCTACACGATCCTGTCATACTAGTAGGACTCATAGGATAAGGATATTTATGCATGTGGGTTTCATTCAACTCCTTAAAACTTAATGCACAACAATTATATTAAAAGTGCAGAAAGTAGTGGTTATGAACCGAGGCTTGCCTGCGTAAATAATAATATAAAGATCAGTTAGCATTTCCATCTCCATGATATGATCTCCATGACATGACCGCCATTGCACCAGCTTTTGGATCAACGTCCTCCGATCAATACATCCATTGATACGTCATCGTTCCTATTATGAATGCATAAATGCATATGCATGCTTAAGTGAAATAGACATAGCAACAGTAACTTTTAAAGACACACATTACTCTACAAGCAAGCTCTAATGGCTAATACATGAAACAACCTAGCACCCCTCAACAGCAAGCTCATCATGTCATTAATCATTTTCATAAGGATCTCTTGCACAAAAATATTATTACCAAAGTGCATATATAATTATACCAACTGATATATAGTTATTTTAGGAACCTACCAAAAGTGGTTTCATAATTTTTGGACACTTATAAAATATTTTATGATTTGCTAAAAATCAACTCAGAAAATAAAATAGAAAAGCAAATCAAAATTCAGAAATAAAAAGGAAAAGGCCAACTGGCCCGAGCCGACCCAGCAATAGTCCGAACGGCCCACTCGCGCGCGAGCGCCAGGCGCTCCGGCGCTTTTTTAGAACACCCCCTAGAAGAAATGGACACCAACCCGCACTCCTTTTACTATTTAACTCTCTCACTGCTCTTCTCACCTTGGGATTCTGTGACAGAACCGTCTTAATCATAGGGCCCACGTGCACCGTCATCGTCCCTAAGAACCCGTGATCAGTCTGCACGAGTTCCCCTTGACCTAGTTGGCCTGCCGGGTTTCCTCGGAAACCCTAATTTCCCCGAGGATCTCATTGTAAAGACCTTGCAAGTATTACGACCGTTTACACAAATAATATACATCAGAGTGAAGAGTGTGGAAGTATTACATAAACATTGGTTTACAAATATAAATTACATTATCCCGAACCAGCACTTCGTAGTGGAGTAGCATATACAACTAAACACGCTGCCCAAGGGTTATATCATATACATATCTTCACCCATGCTCGATCTGTCGACCGGCACGGTCCCAAGCATGACTATACCCTCGGCTCACCTGCAACAGGGGTTAACAAACCCTGAGTACTGGGGTACTCCGCAAGACTTACCCGACTAAGAAAAAGGAATGAGACTGAGGAATGCAGGCTGAGGGGAGTCAAGGTAAGGCTTGAGCAAGAATCAAAGAGTTTTGCAGAAAAACATTACTATTCTATTTCAATATTTTAACTCAATCTTATTTTACTCATAATCCATAATTCCAAATTCATTCTCATGTATCATCATACTTTCAAATTCTTAATTATTCTCAAAAACACCTAGTTCCGAACCACTTTTCAATTGTAGGTCAAAGGATCAAGTCTCTATATCCGAGGAGCAACGACGATTCGAATCGATTAGTACCCAGCTGGGGATCCCTATCCACACTGCTTATGTAGCACTTAAGCTTGCATATACCAACCCTGCCTACCACGGCTTTTCTACCCCTGAACCGGTCTTGCGCCACCCGAGAGCACAGTACTCCTCTCCTCTCCAGGCACGCCGGCCACGAGGGTACACGCTACTCTCGCCATCTCTCCACTCTCAGTGCGTGATTGTCGGTTCAAGTAGTAGAGCCACCGGAGTCAGAGGCTTTCCGTAGTATGTGGCTAGTTACAAAGTCTCGATCACAGCAGGCCTACAATGAACGGTCCCTAATTCATTTTTCCGTCGGAGACATTGCATTGGGACTCTAACCCAAGTACAAGTAACCGCATGGTTTTCAAATCCCTTTTTCCGCCGGTGGTCAAGCATTGGGACTCTAACCCAAATTCACAACCACCGAGCAAGAAAATTCCTTCTTGTCTGTGACAATGTACTGATCAGGTGCACAGCCACTGAACGAGAATATACAAATTCCCTTTTTCATGAATTAATCAATGGCATATATATAACAATAGCTCAAAACATAGCAATTTATGCAAATCTAATTTATTCAAGCAGAGCTAAGCATTTTTAAACATTTTATTTTAAAATGGGTTCCAGATATTTCAGTGGTCAAGGTTGGTAATGCAGCAATGGGGTTATCAATCAACTCCTATCAACCTAATGCAGTAGATTAAAGTCAAGTTATAAACGTTTCTCAAATCACAAGGAGAGGGGCTGAATGCACCGAGGCTTGCCTGTGTTGCAGGTCTATCACTTCCGCCAGAAAACCGGAGAACCCTCTTGACTTCTCTCGACGAATAATTCTTCCGTCGGCGAGAAATCAAGAAATTTCTCCAAAAACCTGATCTCTTGTGACAGAACCGCCTAAATCACATGGCCCACAGGCACCTGTCATTGTCACTAATGACCTCTGACAGTCGGGCCCGTGTCCCAGATGATCTAGGCAGCCCTGCCGGGCTACATAAGCGCCCTTATTCTCCGACAGGATCTCATTGCGAAGCCATTACAGGGTTACAACATTTCATAATAAAATACAACAGAGTAAAGGTGCGGAAGACTTCATAGTACATAGGTTACAAACCAGATGTTCAAATATATATTCAAGTACAGTTATTACAATCTATACCTAATTAGAACTAGCATCAGGGTAGCAGATACACATGATAATACGAACCCTGCCCAAGGGTCCAACATCACTCATCATCACTTCCTTCACAAACGAGCATCACGCAGCAGTGAGCCAAACAGGCCTCCGGCTGCTGACTTCCTGCAACAGGGGTTAACAAACCCTGAGTACTGGGGTACTCCGCAAGACTTACCCGACGAAAGGTGTAAAATTAGACTCAGGAATGCAGGCTGAGGGGAGTCAAGGTAAGGCTATAGCAAGAGTTCAAGAGTTTTGCGGAAAAGCATTGCTATCCTATTTCAATATTTCATCTCAGTATTATTTTAATCATAACCATAGTTCCAATATTCCTTCTCATATGTCACTTTCTTTCAATTGCTTAATCATTCTCGAAATCACCTAGTTCCGAACCACTTTTCGGTGTAAGTTAGTGGATCAAGTCTCCATTAACCGAGGAGCAACGTCGATTCGAATCCAGAAAGTACCCAGCTGGGGATCCCTATCCACACTGCATATGTAGCAGTTAAGCTTGCATATGCCAACCCCGCCTACCACGGCTTTTCATACCCCGGAACCGGTCCTGCGCCACCCGAGAGCACAGTACTCCTCTAGTCTCCAGGCACGCCGGCCACGAGGGTACACGCTACTCTCGCCATCTCTCCACTCCCAGTGCGTGGTTGTCGGTTCCAGCAGTAGAGCCATCAGAGTTAAAGGCTTCCCATAGTATGTGGCTAGTTGCCAAGTCTCGATCCAGCAGGCTGACAACGAACGGTCCCTAAAGCATTTTTCCGTTGGTTACCATGCATTGGGACTCTAACCCAAGTACAAAGTAGCCGAACGGTTCCAAATCCGTGCCCGTCGGTGACAAGACATGGGAACGCCGCCACATGTGCACATCCATCCGAACGGACTTCCTTTTTCATTTTTATTTTTCCGGCGGCGGCAATGCATCGGGACTCTAACCCAAAGTACAAAGCCAACCGAACGGTTTCCAATCCGTCGATGACAATACATTGGGACTCTAACCCAATTTTAGGTCACACGAGCGGTTGTAAATTCATATTTATCATTAGTATATCATCATAGCTCAGAAAATAGCGTTTTATGCAAAGCTAACTTTAACAAGCAGGGCTAAGCATTTTCAAACATTTTCATTTTAAAACAGGTTTCGGGGTTATATATCAAGGCAGGTCATGCAGCAAGTAGGTGACAATCAACTCCTATTAATCAAATGCAATTATTTAACGCAAGGTGATAGAATTTTTAAAACACAAGGAAGGGCTGAATGCACCGGGGGTTGCCTTGGATTGCGTGAAGTGTCGGATCAGGGTCAGTCCCCCAAATATCAAACCCTTGAACAACCTCGGGAGTCACCTCCTCAGTAGCAGCCTCAACTTTTACTCCTTCGTTACCCGGCACTACACGCATGCAATGATGTATGCTTAACATAATGCAAACGTAAATGCTACATGAAATGACAATGCAGAAATTCAATAATGATAAATACCTAATTCAAACATAACTGTACTTCATCTTCTAGTCATAACCATACTAGACTAAGGTGCCCTAGGTCATAAGGGTGTTTGACCTTGAACTACAATCAATCCGAAATTCACATCAAACCCTAATCACCAAAGTCTCCTATTTATTTTATTAATCAATTAAACAAGCATATAATTAATAATTAATTAAAATATTTCCATTTGACACCAAACTTCACCAACAGTTAGCTCTAGACCCTAAACAGTGCCCAATAAATTTTCGTGATTTTTGGAGTTACATAGAATTAATTAAAATTGGTTAAAATCACACTTCTTAATTAATGTGTTGAATTTTGGTACCTTCAGAAAGTGCCCAACATCAGTATTTAATATTTTTAATAAATACTACAAACTACAGTGAGCTCACCCATTTATGTTCATAATTTTTCAATCATAGATTAATTCGCATGAACATAACAAAGTTGAGCACTATTCAAATAAATTCAAAACAGAAAAGCTATTGGAAATTCTTAGGAAAATAGAAACGAATTTTCAACCCAATACAGCCCAACCCAGCCAGGCCGGCCCAACTCGTCTCAGGCGACAGCCCGCGCATCGGCCCGCGCACAGGCGGCTCCCCCAGGACGCTGGCAGGTGGGGCGCCCCTGTCAGTTCCATCTCCCTCCCCTCATCTCCTATTTCCTGACGGCAAGTCACCCCCGCACGCAGCGGCTTCGCCGCCGGCAGCCCGCCGACGAGGAAGCAACCCCGGACGGCCATCCCAAAACCCCGACACGCCATCCTAGAGGCTTAACCCGACCCACGCGAGCCGGTAGCGAAACCAGTACCCTCCCATGGCGGCTCGGCAGCTAAGAATAGAGTGACACGGCAGTGTTCTGGCTAACCCGATGTGGTAGCGTTTAAAGAAGCGAGATGACTAGGCATAGAAGCTCACCAAGATCTCGGGATGACGACTGGAACGGACAGAGATGAAGTGGAGCAGCGGCTCGACGATGACAGCACTCTCGGCGGAGTTCACCGACGACGAACCCCTTGTTCCCAAAACTCTATGGCACCAAATGACAAACTATCTTGACATGAGCACCCACTTAACACTGGGAGTCTGAAATGCTACAACGAGAAAGAAGAACCTTACAGCAATGGTATAGATGCAGCCGAGGTTCCCCGAGGCGGCGCTCCGGCCGATGTCGAAGATGACGACGCACACACAGGGGCTTATGGGGCTCTACAGCTGGCGAAACAGAGTGCAAACGATGCGCTGGGAAGTGTTGAGCTCACGTACGTGACCAATTGCACCAAGGTGGCATGGTGGAGGTGAAATCGGCCGAGAACCGTGGGTGGTCACCGATGGCCGCGGAGGGAAAGAATGGTGAAAGAGGCGGCACCCGTCGTTTTGAAGGGAGGGAAAAAGGGTGGATAAGCTCGAGCAAGACCCGGGGCCCCCAACGACCGCATGCCGGTGCCCTGAGCCTGCCCTGCACGGCCAGACAGCGCCGGCGGCCGGCGCGGCACGCGCGCTCGCACGGCAGAGAGGAGAGAGGGGGGGTCCGGAACTGTAGCCATAACCTAGGGTCAAAAGCTAGTTGGTTCAAATTATTGCCTACCCAATTCGAATCTACAGAAATGACAAATACAAAAGTTGTAGGGAATTTCATATAGATCATTTTTGCTTCTGACACCAAATTCAAATTCATCTCAGATTTGGATTTATCGAAAAAGGGGAAATTGCCAAATTAAAATTTCAAACTGATTTTTCAAATTACTTTTAAATCTTCTCAACAACTTGAAAAATGGCTAAAATAAAAGTTGTTCTCCTCAGAGAGTTCTACAACTCTTAAGAAGAGAGTTTGATCATAATCTTAATATTTTTGAAATTGAAGTTTCAAATTTGAATTTCAACATAGTATTTTGAGTTTAATTTGAATTTCTATAATATAACTTCAAAATCTCCAAAAATAAAAGTTGTTGCATTTTAAAATATCTACAATTTTCATTAAGACACTTACATGAGATTCATTATAGTTTTTGAATTAGGGTTTGAGGTCAATTCTAGGGCTTAATTTAATTTCTTATTTAGCTTAATATTTGATTTTTAATTAATGGTCTAAATACATAATCAATGAAATCAAATCACTCTAGCACCCTAAGCACAATCATATGTAAATGATCAAATTAAACATGATGACATGGTAGTTTAATTATGCAGTAATACTAGAGGTATTACATCTCTACACGTAAAATAATGATGCATGCTTACATGGTGCGGAATGACATGAATGGAAAATGTAGAACACACATTTAATTAACAACCTTGAGTACAACTTTCCTTCACGGTACAGTTGCAAAACATTTCTCATTTTTATTGGCCATTTTAACAGTCATAGAAAGCCGCTGCACAACTTGTTCACTATCTACCGCAATATAACAATTAACGTGCCAAGGATCCTTATAGTAAATGACCCAAGGTCAACAATCAATCAAAACTCACTCAAAACCTAGTTTATTAGGATTTTGTATTTATTCTATTATTCGATTAATGAGGTATGAAATATTTAATGCATAAACTATTTCTATTTGAGCCCAAACTTTTTCTACAGATAGTTCTTACCCTAAACAGTGCCACATTAAATTTCATGATTTTTGGATAATAATTCTAGCCTACAAAATTCCTAGAAGTCACATTTATGAATTACATTATGTATTTTTACTTATATACAGAAGGTGCTCAAAATATTTATTTTGTATTTTTCATGCATTCACCATATCACAGAGAGCATCCACAATTAATTTCATGAATTTTAGTGTCACAGATTTATTTCTGCAAAAATAACAAAACATAATACTATTCAATTTATCAGAAAATAGAAAATAACATTCAATTCGCAAAGGAAATGGAAAACATTAATTCGGCCCGAGTCAGCCCACCACCACAAGCCGGCCCAGCGCTCGTTCTCCCCTCCCGGCCGCTCTCAGCGCGCTCACGCGCGACTGGGCCGGCCTAGCTGGCCTGCTGAGCGGCCCACGCGGCCTCCCGCTCACCACCTCCTTCCCAGCTCTGTCGGCGGCACGCGCGCGACCCCGGCCGCGGTGGCTTGCTGGCGACAACATCTCCGACGAGGCCAAGGACTCCGGCAACTATCCCGCGACCTGAAACGTCGTGTCGTGGACTCAGTTGAGCAGTCGGAGCTTTGGGGCGAGCTCCAGCGCAGCCACGGCGGGCGGCCGACGAGCTGCACGGCGGCGAGGCATGTTCCCACCGCTACGAAGCGGTAGAGTTGAAACCACACACACACACAAGAAGACTCAGCAACTCACCACGGGGTGCATGCGCACTCGGACGTCGACTAGAACTGAGCGGAGCACTAGTCTTGTCGACGACAGCGGCTGCGGCGGCGTTTTCCAGCGGCGAAGGGCCCGTTCTGGCGGTCCCTGAATGGTAGAGGTGACAATAAAAGGCCGATCACGATCTATGAGTCAAAGGGGAGTGAAAACGGAGAGTGCAAAGAAGAGAGCTTCACCGAAGCAGGCTAGCCTTGGTGACGAGCTCATGGCGGCGCTTCCAGCCGGCCGCGGAGAAGAAAGGGGGTGCCTGGGCACAGCAGTGAACCAAAACCAGCGCAACTGGGACCAATCGGTGCGCAAGAAAGAGTAGAGACTATTAGGGAGATGGAGAGGGTAGAGGTGAAGCAGTGGCTGTGAATTCTTGTTTTCCTCCGAAAGCTTGCCGGCGGCGATGGAAAAGGAAGGAGGGGAAAATGGTGGTGCCAGGCCTCTTAAAGAAGAAAGGGAGGGTAGCAAACCGCGTCCGGGACCCCCACGACGCATCTCCCCTGACAGGCGCATGCCGGCAAGCAGGCAGGACGGCGGCACCGCGCGGCAGCACGTCCGCGCCTGTGCACGAACAGAGGAAGGAGGCGCGAGCACTGTAGCACCATAAACACCTTCTTACTGTCTCGCTACAATTACTTTTCATTTTATATAAGAACTAAGAAAATTACCCAAATATGAGTTGTAGTAAATTTTGTGCTGAACAATTTTTATTTTTAAGCCATATTCAAATTTTCAATAGATTTTGAGCAATTCAAAAGGGGGTAAAAGTTCAATTTGAATTTCATTTTAATCCATTTAAATTCTCTGGATTTTCCTCAATAACTTGAAAATCTTCAAAGATCAAAGTTGTTCTATTTGTTGAGCTCTACAACTTTCATTAAAGAAGTTTGGTCAGATTCTTGTTAATTTTCAAAGTTGGGTTTCAAATTTGAATTTCAAAACACTGGTTAAGGTTTAATTTGAAATCTCAACGCATAAGTTCAAAATCCCCAAATATAAAAGTTGTTCAACATAAAAATCCTTACAACTTTAATTAAATGAGTTTTCCCAAATTCTTGATAGTTTTTGAGAGGGCATTTTAAATTTGCATAAACAAGCACTATTTGGGGTTTAATTTAAATTTCCAGTGGTAAACCTCAAAACCTCCAAAAATGAAAGTTGTCCCATTTTAAAAGATCTATAATTTTTATTAAATCACTTTCATCATATTCCTTTTAGTTTTCAAATTGAATTTCAACTCTAAACTCTAAAGCATGTATTGAGGTTTTATTCGAAATTATTTTTAATAACTTCAAAATTTGCCCAAAATAAAAGTTGCTCAACTTTTAAAGATTTGTAACTTTTGCTTAAGGCCCAACACCTAATTCCTTTTAGTTTTTAAATTAGGGTTTCGGGTCCGACGTAGGGTTTACAAATGATTTCTTTTAAATTTCTTAATCTTCCAATTTTGGATTTAGTTATATAATCAAACAAACATTGTCATACCAACTCACTCTACAAACCCTAAGCATAATCACATGCAATAAATAAACCTATTTTAATTAATGCGCAGTGATTGGTCTTATGCGAGATGATTTGCACTAATTATGATGGCATGGCAATTTTTAATAACAGTAACACCAGGGGTGTTACATCCTTCCCCCCTTAAAATAAATCTCGTCTTGAGATTTAAGATACGGCTAAAGCCTTAGGTTTAGTAATGGAAAAGAAACTGTGTCAAGCAAATATCTTTCAAACTTGACTATAGAGCAAGTAGGGTTTTATATTTTGTAAGACTTTAAAGGGATAAATTATTTTTAAATGGTAGCAAGGGACTTAGGAAAGTTTTTAAATGAAAAAAAATTCTCTGATTTCTCGGGTAGCTTCTTCTCCTGAAGACTGACTCCAAGGTACTTGTGCATCATCCAGTTGAAATCCTCTGACTAACACGATCTCGTTTTGGTTTAGGACTCACAATGGATACTCGAAGTGTGTCAGATCTGGTTCCAATTAAACTCCCACCGGTCCATCACTTGATCTGGCGTAACAGAACCGCCTAAATCACGTGGCCCACAGGCACCTGTCATCGTCACTAATGACATCTGACAACCGGGCCCATGTTCCAGATGACCTAGGCGGGCTCTGCCGGGTTACATAAGCACCCGTTATCTCCGACAGGATCCCATTGCGAAGCTATTACAGGGTTACAACATTTCTTAACAAAACACATCAGAGTAAAATTTGCGGAAGAGTAAATAGTACTTAATATTACAGACCAGTCTTTGAATAGAAATTAGGTGCAGTTATTACATACCATAAATTAAAAGGGTAGCAGTAGCGGTAGAATCAACAGTACAATAGATAGATAAGTATTACACGAACCCTGCCCATGGGTTCAACCTTATTCTTCTTCACTCTCTTGGACGATAGTGACGCAGCACGGAGCGAGACAGACTTCGGACTCCTGCTGCCCTCCTGCAACGGGGTTAACAAACCCTGAGTACATGGGGTACTCCGCAAGACTTACCTGACTAAGGGTGTAAAATTAGACTCAGGAATGCAGGCTGAGGGGAGTCAAGGTAAGGCTTTAGCAAGAGTTCAAGGGTTTTGCGAAAAAGCATTACTAGTCCTATCTCAATATTTTATTTCAATAATACTATTCATCATTAACCATATCTCCAAGTTCTTTCTCATATATCAACACTCTTTCATTTGTTTTATCCATTCAAAAACAATCCTAGTTCCGAACCACTATTCGTTGAATGGTCGAAGGATCAAGTCTCCATATCGACGATTCGAATCGATTAATACCCAGCTGGGGATCCCTATCGACACTGCGTATGTAGCACTTAAGCTTGCATACGCCAACCCCGCCTACCATGGCTTTTCATACCCTGAAACCGGTCCTACGCCACCCGAGAGCATAGTACTCCTCTCGTCTCCAGGCACGATGGCCACGAGGCTACACGCTACTCTCGCCATCTCTCCACTCCCAGTGCGTGGTTGTCGGTTCCAGCAGTAGAGACACCGGAGTCAGAGGCTTCCTGTAGTATGTGGCTAGTTGCAAAGTCTCGATCCAGCAGGCCTACAATGAACGATCTCTAAACCTTTTTCCGATGGTGACAATGCATTGGGACTCTAACCCAAATACCCCTGTCCCTTCGGTTTTCAAATCCCGTTTCCGTCGGTGACAATTGTTGGGACTCTAACCCAATACCATGATCACCGAGCAGGAAAAACCCTTCCTCGTTGATGATAATGAACTAGCTAAGAACACTGCCAACCAACAAGGACATAACCAGTCCCATAAAGTGATTCTTGTGCTTTTAGATCATCACAGTTTAAAATAGCATTTTTGCAAAACTAACCATTAGGCATGACTAAGCATTTTGCAATACTTTTTAATAAATCAGGTTCTCAAGTATTGTCAGGTATTCAAGGATGGTAATGCATCAATTGGTTGTCACCCAACTCCTATTAACCTAATGCAATTAATTAACTGAAGTGATAAATATTTTTAAACAACAAGGAGAGGGGCAAATGCACCGGGGCTTGCCTTGGATTGTGTAGAGTGTCGGATTTGGGTCAGTGCCACAAATATCAAATCCTTGCACAATTTCCTGAACAGTCTCCTCAGATGGACCCTCAAACTTTACCTCCGGATTCTCGGTCACTACACGATTGCAATGAATGAATGCATGAATGCGATGTGCATAAAATGACAGATAAATTTAAAAATAAATAAGGTACACACATGATCAAGACCCTACCATAGGTTAGCTATGATTGCTCTAATTCACAGTGCCCTAGGTCAAAAAGGTGATTGACCTAGAATCTCAAGCAATCCAAAAATCACACCAATCAATAATCATTTCATTTCCTATCCCTTTTATTAATCATTTAAACCAATATATAATTTAATGAATATTTAAATATTTCCATTTGATGTCAAACTTCACCAACTATTAGCTCTAGACCTAAAATAGTATGAATTAAATTTTCATGATTTTTGGACTTACAGAGAATTTATTAAAAATCATTAAAGTTCCTTTTATTATTTAATGTGCTGATTTTTAATTAATACGGAAAGCACTCAAATCCTACCTTTAATATTTTTATTAAATTCTACACACCACAGAGAGTATCCACAAATATTTTCATAATTTTTGGTGCAGTAGATTAATCCACACAGAAACATTAAAACCTAACACTATTCATTTTAATTAAAAATGAAAAACCTCTTGTAAATCAACCGGGAAAATGAAAACGGCCATTCGGCCCAACTCGGCCCAGCAGCGCAGGGTGGCCCAACATGACCACAGCCTGACCACGCGCGCACTCTTGCGCCCACCGAGTCGCTGATGGGGTGGCCCCACCTGTCAGCCTCAACTCACGCTCTCTCTTCTTCCTCCCTGCTCCCGCGCGCGTGTGAGCACGGCGGCTCGCCGCCGGCGGCCCCCCTCCGGCAAGGGAAACACCACCGGACGTCGAGCAGAGCCTTGAGACACCACCCTAGAGACCTAAATGGCTAGACCCGACCGGCGACGAGCTCGTCGGTCACTTTGGCGACTCGGCGGCGGCGGCAGGCCACACGCCGGCGAGCGCGAGACGAACGAGACTAAACCAAAGGTGGGAAACGATTCAGGGACTCACCACGACCCTAAACCAATAACCGGTTAGGACGGAGACGGAACGGAGGAGTGAGCTTGATGACGTGCCATCCCACGACGATGAGCACCGGTGATGACTGTCCCGTTCCGGTGATCCTAGGGCACCAAGTGACGAACCATCTAGGACATGAGAACCATAGAAGCACAAGGACCCCAAAACGCACAAAAATTCCAGTAAGACCTCACCCTAGAGGACTGGCCTCGACTTCCCGACGTGCGGCGGCGCTCTGCTCGGCTCCGGTCGGACGCGGAGACAACGACCCGCGTTCCCGGATGCATGAGACACCACAGCCCACACCGATGGCACCAATCGATGCGCAAGGGAACTAGCGAGCTTGCTGCGAGATGGAGAAGGTGGTGGTGGCTTGGTCACGGTGAATTTCACTTTAATCCGATTGAGCTCAACGGCGACCGCGAGGAGGAGAAATGGGGAGAAGCGGTGCCCGTCGACTTTAAAGGACCGGGCAAAGGAAGGATAAGCTCGGGCTGAGTCTAGGGCCCTCTTTTGGCTGCTTGATAGCGGCCCTGCCCACCCACGCCGGCCGGACGGCGCCCGGCGCCGCGCGCGGCACGCGCGTACGGCGAGGAAGAAGAACAGGGGGACCCCCCTGTAGCTACAGTAGTAGACCAAGTAGGTCAATAGCTATTTGATGCCAATTTGAGCTGATCTCAATAGAATCCGAGGAAGTGGTGAATAGAAAAATTGTAGGGTATTTCCAGTAGATCACTTTTGCTTTTGACACCAAATTCAAATTCGGCCAAAATTTCAAATTATAGAAAATGGGGTAAAAGTAGGGTTTGAATTTCAAACTGAATTTTTAAAATTACTTTTGATTTTTCTCAATAACTTGAAATTGGTAAACATGAAAGATGTTCTACTTAGTGAGCTTGACAACTTCTATTAAGGAAGTTTTTGAAGATTCTCAATATTTTTGAAATTGAAGTTTCAAATTTAAATATCGACATACTAATTTGAGTTTAATTTGAATTTTTATAATATAACTTCAAAATCTCCAAAAATAAAAGGTGTTCCATTTTAAAAGTTCTACAACTTTCATTAAGACACTTTCATCAGATTCATTATAGATTTTCAATTAGGGTTTTAGGTCAACTCTAGGGCTTAATTTGATTTCTATTTAATTTTTATTTTTGAATTTGATTAAGGACTTAATTACACAATCAAACACTAGCTGAAAATAAATCACTCTAGGCCCTAAGCACAATCATATGCAGATGCTTAAATTTAAATATGATGACATGGCAGGTTAAGTAAGTTGTAATACCAGGGGTATTACATCTGGCACTTGAAGACATTTCTCAAATGGTGATACATGAAATACATCTTACGCACTGGCAAGTGTTCCGACGCTTGAGATGATAAACTACTAGCCCACACTTTTCTTCCCATCTATGACACCCACACCAAGTGTTATAAGGAAGATTCTCAATCGACCTAATCAGTTGTCTCTCAACACTAAAAATTTGAACTTTTACTCTTCAAAATAAACCTCCACGAGGAATACCTTTCTAGGGATGGTTTCAAGTAAAGTGAGGGCACATTAGTCATGAGCTATAATGGTTCAGGAGCACCGACTACGATACCGGTGCATACCCTGGTAAGATCTTATGTGGCTGCAGTCCACAGAAAGATCCCAAGTTTTGACGCGGCACCATAGTCACGAGTCGGGAAACCATTATGGAACACAATTAAAGTAACCTCAGTAGAAAGAGAAAAAATATATCAATTGTGGCTATGATGAAAAATGACCACAGATCTCGATACGAGCATACACCCTTCAGAATCTCATGTGATGGTGAGTCACAGTAGACCCCAGATTGCTATATTGTATCGCAGCCGCAGATCATGTTACATCGTGCTGAGATGGATTTGTTTCCACATAAAGTGCAAATAAAGAAATTTTATTAATTGTGAAGCTATAGTATGTCATGGCCCTAACCTCGATACCTGCGCGTGCCTAGCAGAATCTCTGTGTGGCCATGGCACGCTAGAGACCCTAGGTTTCGACACGGCACCGTGGTCATAGGTCATGGCACCACTATAGACACAATCATAACAACTGAGAATAACATGTCGAATTTTTGAGTGAGTGGTACGTGTCGGATCAAGACATGACACGTATGCAGATAAAAGTCATGGTCTAGTGCTAAGTTTTTTACTGAGTTGGTGGGTGAATTGAAGTGCGTCCTAAAGTTCCCGAAGAAGGAAAATTTCAAATAGATCTCAAGGCATTTATAAATAACCAGAAATCGATAAAACAACAGGAAATCCTCAGTGGATCGTAGATACCATTTAGAAGTGATTCGATCTTAGGTATCATTTCCAAATCGGTTCTCGTTATTTTATCAGATGAGATTAAGATGATTGCAAGGACAGAGAATTTTGAGAATCTGGAGAGATTGGATGTGAATTCCCAAAGTAGGTTTTAACATAATTATAAAGAGCAAAAGAATTTTGAAATTCATGAAGAAATATGAATATAAATTTTTTGAAAGGTATTTGAAAGAGAGTGAAAGCACATTAATTGCAGGCTAGGATCATGACCATCAACCCTGATGACAGCGAGCATCCAGCAGTAAACTCCTATGGTCACGAGCCATAAGAGACCCTAGATTTCGGCGCCGCATCCTGGTCATGGATCATGATATCCCATAGACTATAATTACAATAGCTTTCAACTAACACATGTTGATTGGTGGTTTCAAGGAAATAGCACGTGTCATAAAAAGGAGGGAATCAAGGCTGACACATACGTAGATTTAGACAGTCAAAGATTTATTGAGTCTTGGAGTTGAGTTGAGTGCATCCAGAACCCCAAGGACTAGGGAAACTTTTGGAGTGAAGTTTTAATGGGAATTGGTAAAAATCTAGTCTTATGGCAACATTTACCAACTTTTGAACACACTTGCCCTCATAAGCTTAAGCAGGAAATGATTTGACCGATGACAAAAGATTTTCGGAGGTTTACACATCAGTTCACATTGACTATTAGCTTAGGTCGACTTACTCCAACTTATAGAACCACCATTACACCAGTTTCCTCAGTTCACATTGACTACTGAGGGGGAGGACTGTAACAACCCTAAAAATCCACACAACCTAAAAATCCCAACCAATTAAAATTTTTCATTAATTTATTATGAAAACCGATTTTTCTTGTGCAAGCATATAGGTTTCATTATGAATTTGGTAAATAAAGGAGTATAGCTTGCATTTTAATTCCATTCACATAGAATAATAACTTATGCATCACATTTGGGATTTATTGCAATTTATGTTTGTATTTACTCAATATTTAAAATGGGTAATATATGTATATATATACACTTAAGTGAAAATAGAAAAATAAAAAGAAAAGAGAAGAGAGGAAGAAAGGACAGCCAGCCCACCAAATTGGCCCGACGCCAGCCCAAACCAGCCCGGCCTTCTTCTCCTCACCTCACCCGCGCGACCACGCCGTAGCTGGGCCGGCCCAACACCACGTGCACGCGCGATGCCGATCGCACGCGCGCGCCATCCGCAGCCGCTGACCGCCCGGCCCCGCGTGTCAGCCGCGTTCCCCTTCCCTGTTTCTCTTCCTCACGAAGACGACGCCACCGGGTCACGCAAATGGCGTGACCGACAGCGCCACGCATGGCAGAGGCCCTGGCCCCGCTGTTCCCCGCCTGTCCCCTGCCTTGCTCGCCAAGAAGCCCGTGCGCACCACCGGAACCCTAGCTCGCGCAAGCCACAGCCCTCCGATCGGCCCGAGCAGATCAGAGCCGCCCGCCATAGGTAGCCACCCGAGCTCCGCTATAAATTGGAGCACCTCACGGCGCCCTAGCCTCGTTCCACTCGCCGCCGCCACTGGTGGCACCGCTCTACGACACTGCACCACACCGGGAGAGAGAGCGAAGGAGGAAGGCGGAGCGGAGAAGGAGAAGCTGCCGGAGCGCCGCCGCCGCGGAGCACGCCGAGCCGGACACGGAGGAGAAGCCGGAGCCCCGTCGCGGTTCGGCACGGCACTGCGTACGCTCTGCACGGCTCCGACTCGCCACTGCACCGCCATCCTAGCTTCGCCGACACCACGGTGAGCCACCGCACGGCATTTCCAATCTCGCCCTGCTGACCACCATGGCGCTCCGTCTCTGGGGCACAAAGGCGCGAGCCCCTACCGGCTCCGGGAACACCCGCACACACGCACAGTGACTTACCGCCGAGCCCACTGGTTGTCGAACACCTTCGACGGGCACCGCCGTCGAACGTCAAGCTCTAGGAGCGCCGCTGACTTGTCGGCGTTCCCACCTACCACGATCACCGCCCACCTTAGCAGCCGTCCGGGAAGACTCGCCACCTCCTACCACTGCTAGACCGAGCCCCTGCCACTAGAAAGGAGAATCCGTGACTGCTCGGCCCTGTCCACGCCAAGTCCGCCGGAGCGCCGTCGTGCTGCGCGCGTTCCGAGCAACCCCGACCAACTCCGGGTAGGATAGATAGTTGTGGGCAACGCCACGGTCTCCTCGTGTCGAGCAGCAAGCCGCAAGCATTAGTGGGAGACCCGCGCGCCATGAACCGCACGCGCCGTGACTTCGTCGGTGCATCGCCATGAGCCGCGACCGAATGGAAGCCATGCCGTGACGATAGGTGACCGCTGAGAAAGCCAAAGGCCTTTCTGACTACGTGAATCGGAAGAAGCCGAGCTCTGGTATGCCAAGCTGCAAGCGCTACCGCCGCGCGGATGTCCGCCACCGCCAGAGCAGCACCGCCGTAAGAACGGACGCCCTAGAGACCTGCCAGAACCAAATTGGGGACCGGATTTTCGTGGCCTAGGGTTGATGTAGCGAAATCGCCCTTCCTAGGAGTCTAGCACGACTCGCCAGAGCTTCACACCCGGCGGCAGCTTCGTCGCCGGCGACCCGTGCGCCAAACACCATCACCGTGGGCACAATCCGACTCCTTTATCGCCTCACGACGACATCACGAGCTGCTGCGCGACTGTAGAAGCCATCTCCGACCACCGTTGAGCTTGCCGGACCACCACCGAGTCTCGCCGTCACCGGCGACTCATTGAGGACGCATGTCGAACACTTGGTGGGCGGCCGTCATGTGCACGAGCTGCTGCAGCACCTCTTATACGGACCCAGTCCACCGTGAGCCGACGACTGATACCGGGCACATAGGCATAGTTCACCACAGACCGAACCTTCGGTCCGTGCACCGCGAACGGGAAGACCACCGTGGACCGCGTCCATGCTCACGAGCCGCACCGCGCACCAGGAGCCACCGCGTGGCACGCCCGCGAGCTGCCACGTGTCCACACAATGACGTCATGATGACGTCATCCGGCCCCACCGGACCCTGAAGCGTTGACCCGGTCAACGGTGACGTCAGCAGCCACGTCAGCCGCCACATGCCGCACTACTGGACCCGCGTGCCACGTGGACCAATCCCGAGCTACCACGTGTCATCCCCTGATTAACCGGCCATTTTTCCATTTTCAGAAAATAGGATAATCTTCGGAAATTCATAACTTATTCATACGATGTCCAAAAATTGCGCACCATATATCAAAATTCTCGGAAAAATGAGATCTACAATCTAAGACTATGTTTGTGTGCATTTGGCTCTTTATTTTATTGGATTTTTCTGAAATACTCTATAGGAGTCGCTGACGCGACTATTTCGTGTTCGATTTCAGAGCCGGAGGAGGATCTGACTAAGGAAGACGACCACGAGTACCTTCAGGAGCTAGGAGACGACTATGAAGGTGCCACGTCCCACCAAATCCTTAGATCCTATTTACGCATTGCAAATGACATTGTTGCTATTGCTTTATGATTATGTATGGATTGGTTACATGATAGTATATTTGAATTCCCTGCCTCGATAAGACTTTACCCTGCTGTCCGCTGCTAGGTTAGCTGCTGCTTAATTTACTGTTACTCTTCCACTACTTTCTACTTGCTATATGCTATGTGGTGGAATTGGGACGGTGTATATCTGATTATAACCACTGGGAGAGAGTGCTGCGTGCGTCTTGGGTGCGTAGTAAGGGTTGATGTCGACCAAGTGGGATGTGAGACAAGCCCATGAGGCAAGTCGTGCCGGGGGTGCAACCTGGGCATCCCCAAGCGAGATACCTGTGGTGGGTAAAGTTGTTGAGGAGGTTCCGGGTGGGATAGCCTTAGTGGTTTGAAGCCCGTGGACGGAGGTGCTGTGATGGCATGGGGAGAGTATCCCCTAAGTGAAGATGCCTGCTTGGTCAAACCTAGGACGGACTAGTTTCAGGTTCATGGGAATCCTTTTCTACTCACTCGCTTCTGATGGGCGGGAGACGGCTGGACTACTTGGTAGGACGGTGCCACTACTGCTAGGTTGAGAGGTGATAAGGGTGGGCGGAGACGGTCGATGGGTTCCCGTTCTGTTCTAGATGCGCAGTACCACTGGATGGGCCCGGTATTGTGTCTCCCAGTCTCAGCATAACGGTGTAGGATCCGGAATATCCCAGGGCTGAGTGGTAGGGTGGCATTGACCTAGGCAAGCAAGCACCCGGAATTCTGCCTAGGTGTTTGTGCAACACCTATGATGGCTAATCTTGTGGGTAGTGAAACCTCTGCAGAGTGTACGATTGATCGATCGATACATATGCCAACTAGTTGGCTATGGACCTTTCCTGTGAAGCTTCTACTAGTGTAGTGAGTGTTCTCTTCTCCCCCTGGATGACATTTTTCCGGCAGTGTACCCGCTGTGGTAGTGTGCCCCTGAGATAGGCCCGAGAGGGAGTTGGGCCTGTCGAATGAGAGTGAGGTGTGGGTATGTGAGATGTGGTGATGGGAAAAGGGATGATGGTGTTAATTGGAGATAAAACTTGACTAATTAAAGATTGATTACAGCTGCATAGGAAACCTCAGCCTATAGGTCTGCTTGAATAGCCTTGCATCCACTTTCCACAAAGCAAAAGCTGCATAGGTGGGCTCCGTGGCCAGTACATATCGTACTGATAAATTTGCTGTCAGGTGACGAGAATGAGTACGACTTCGAGGAAGATGATGGCGAGGAATAGGGTCACGTGCTACACTCAAGTTGGCCGTGAAGGATGAATCGTTTCCGCAACTTCTAAAGCTTCTCTGAATGTTGATTCCGCCAGTGTGGCGATGTAATAAATGTTTATGTAAGACTTAATTACCGTTGTATGGATCCTAGTGTCAACTAAGATATGGGTAATTTCATGGATTGTCCCAAACAATCTGTTGAATTACAATTCGAGCCTGTGGATTTCTCTTCACGAAAATCGAGGTCGTTTCAGTTGGTATCAGAGCCATACTTGACTGTAGGACGAGACCCATAGAAAATGGACGTTAGAATAGGAAGCCAGACTCTCTTTTCGGTTATATTACTGACCTTGCATTCACTTTTTATGCAATGGCTTATCTAATACAAGGACCTGCTAATCCGTTTCTTGGAAAATTTGCAGATGACCAGCCTTGGACCAGCACTTCGTCCCCTGCACGACGGCACTATTGAGATCCCGATCAATGGGAGGAACCACGACGGATTTGCCATGGTACTACGCCAGGTGCTGGAGGAGCTGGGAGCACCGTCTGACCAGATCCAGTACTTCAGCCGAGGGAAGCTTGTCGAGGCTGAGAGCTTTGAAGGACCTGTCACTACCAGAGTTGAGACACCCGTCAGCCTGACCCTTCCAGGGATGCCGGTTTTTACTGACTACACTGCTGGAGAGACTGTGGAGGACGGAGTACAGTCCGTCTCCCGCAAGGTACTACGCGTAGTTGTGTACACAGCATACGAGTACCTTAAGGGGACCCATTTCCGTCTGCTACCTCATTCTTTGGAGCTACACCCTGACCCTATCCAGAGGATTCTGTACACCAGCCAAATCGTTCAGGCCGAGACTGACCCCTGCCTACGCACAGTGGCACACCACCTCCAGGAGCAGGATGAGTTCATTAGCTCATTGGAGCAAAGGAGGCAGCGTGACCGAGCCGCGCATGGCAGAGGTCGAGGACAGTTTGCAGAAAGGGACTCAGACCCTGGAGAGTTTGAGCAGAGCAGTCACTGACTTGCAGCTAGAAATGCAGCGCCGTGATGAGTTACACCGAGCCGAGATCGCCGACTTGCGAGACAAGATCGGGGATTTTGGGCTTCGCAATGACTACCTGAACAGCAGAGTGATGGGATTACAGAGGAGGATGGACGACAAGGAGAGAGCACTTGCTGAGAGGGAGCAGAGGAGCAGAGACAGAGGAGCCCTGGGAGGGAGACTTCCGCGTACCACCAACTACGCTCAACATGGGAGCGTGTCCGTCTCTAAGGATGCAGGAGATTGAGGCCACTCCAGAGCTAGCTGTAGCACTCGACTACGTCAAGCGCTTGACCATGACCGATGACGAGATCGAGGCAGAGGACAGCCGCATCCCCGACACCGTACTCGACCTTACGCACCAGTAGCGTATGGGACCCTGCGTGGCCCTTAGATTAGTGATACCATGAGTTGTCCTCTCATTGGCTATCTACGCATAGCACGATCTTCATAGCAGCTAGGAACATCCTTTATGTAATAATAACCATGTGATGAGTGACATTTGGATCTTATGCTTCTTATGGTTCTCTGAGCTTCTTTGGTTGAGTGTAGGATAGTATGAAAAATGTTTTAATTCATTTAAATCGTCGAAAACATCTAACTCCTACTTAAACCACTACAAGATTAATACTGCACTGAGCACATACCTAATAATTCCAGATGTCGATGAGACGTTCCGCGCGTCTAGAGAACCACCAGCCCTCCCCCGCACCTGCGCCAGGACGCGGGCGTGGTCGCAACCGTGGACGCCCAGCTGGCAGGCGTGCTGGAGTTAACCTGGAAGAAGAGCTGCGCCGGGCAGAGGATGCACCGCCGGTGAACGATCCGCCACCACAGGGCGAGAACGTGCCACCGCCGCCGCCGCCACCACCAACGTTGGCGGAAGTAATGGCACAGCAGACCTAGCTGTTGAATGCCATAGCTACTGGGATGAACAGGCACCATGGGCCACCCCAGAATGACTTCCAAAGGAAACTGGAGGGTTTCCTGAAGCTGAGGCCACCTACCTTCGATGGGACCGACAGCGATCCCCTCGCTGCCGATGATTGGCTTAAAGAGATGGAGAAGAAGCTGGACCTGACCACTTGCTCCGACGAGGAGTGTGTTGGGATTGCTAGCCACCAGCTGACCGGTGCTACACGAGCATGGTGGGACAACTACACCAGCGCTCACGAGGACCCAGCCCGCATTGACTGGGATGAGTTCACCGAGGCTTTCCGTGACCACCACATTCATGAGGGAGTCATGGTGGCCAAGGAGAATGAGTTTCGCAACATCTCCCAGGGAGCTGACCGGATCCACGAGTACACCACCCGCTTCAACTGCTTGCTCCGCTATGCACCTGCGTCTTGCGTGAGTTCCGAGAAGGAAAAGATGTACTACTACAGGAAGGGACTTCAGACCAAGATCAGGTTGGCTCTGTTAGGGAACAAGAGCTACACTCTGCGTGAGCTGATCGACCGCTGTATTGAGATCGAGAGGGATCGCATGGAAGCACGTCTGGAGTTCGAGGCCCAGAACAAGGGAAAGAAGCGCCGTTCTGAGGGACACACTCGCACTGCTCCACCCCTGAGACAGCGAACGGGTGCACCCCCGCCTTTCCGGACTCGCCAGGGACCTCCTTCGGGAACGAGCCGTGGTGGTGGTACCAACAACAGCAACTATCACCGCCCCGCTCAGACCTACCCTGCGCTGACTCGAGCTGTGCAGAACACACCCTGCCCTCGCTACCAACACACCGAGGACAAGCAACTGGAAGGCTCCTGCGACAACCGCAGCAGGCAGTGCGCCCTTCACTTGCTTCGGGTGCGGAAAGCCTGGACACCGTGTGGCTGTGTGCCCCGACCTCAACCGTGCACCAGCAGCTACACAGGGCACACTAAATCGGGGATCTGCTACCCGAGGAAGACTGAACCACATGACCACTGAGGAAGCTGAAGCTGCACCTGATGCTGTATACGGTATGTTCCTAGTTCAGGGTAACATGGCTACAGTTCTGTTCGATTCGGGAGCAACATGTTCATACATTTCATCTGCATATGCACGTAAGCATAACATACCTGTAACCCCGAGAGCAAACCCCATCCTAACTAGCTCGCCCTTAGGAACCTTCAGAAGCGTTCACATATGTAGGGGAGTGATAATCACAATCGAGGGACTTGACTTTCGAGCTGACCTAACTCTACTACCCTCCAATAGCTTAGATGTCATCTTAGGCATGGACTAGCTAACCAAACACCGGGGAGTAATATCTTGTTCACCTAGATATGTTCAGGTAACCCACCCTTGGGGAACAGCCGTCCGATGTATACCTCAAACCGGGAGAGTCCAAGCCCTCCTATGTGCTCTGGAGACTAAGGTAGATAAGATGGAGCTGACATTCAGAGATGTGCCAGTAGTCTGTGAATTCAATGACGTGTTTCCAGAGGAGTTGTCAGGAATGCCACCAGATAGAGATGTGGAGTTTGTTATAGAGCTGATGCCAAGGACTGCACCGATTGCCAAAAGACCCTACAGAATGTCGGCTGATGAGTTGAAGGAACTCAAGAAGCAGCTGGGGGAATTACTGGAGAAGGGCTTCATTAGGCCTAGTGCCTCGCCCTGGGGATCTCCCATTTTGTTTGTCAAGAAGAAGGATGGCACGATGAGGATGTGCATTGACTACCGGAATCTGAATGCGGTCATAGTCAAGAACAAGTACCCACTGCCCCGCATCGATGATCTGTTAGATAAACTAAGTAAGGCCAAGTACTTCTCAAAGATTGATCTCCGATCAGGGTACCATCAGATGAAGATCAGGGAAGAAGATATCCCGAAGACTGCATTTGTCACTAGAAATGGACAGTATGAGTGCACAGTAGTCTCATTTGGACTCACTAACGCTCCAGCATACTTCATGAACATGATGAACAAGATCTTCATGAATGAGCTAGACAAATTTGTAGTGGTATTCATTGATGATATATTGGTTTATTCAGCCACAAAAGAGGAACATGAACATCATCTGAGGGCCTATTGGAGAGGTTGTCTCGCAACCAGGTATACGCCAAATTCTCCAAGTGCGAATTCTGGCTTGAGGAAGTTGCTTTCCTTGGTCACGTACTGTCAGGAGAAGGAGTTGCAGTGGACCCAGCCAAGATTGAAGCTGTGAAAGAGTGGGAACAACCCCGTAACGTGTCAGAAATCAGAAGCTTTTTAGGACTCGCAGGATACTATTGCAGATTTATTGAGAATTTCTCCAAGATTGCAAGACCCATGACCAACTTGCTGAAGAAAGAGAACAAATTCATATGGACTCCTGAATGTGAGAAGAGTTTTCAGACATTGAAGGAGAAGCTCAATACTACACCTGTACTAGCCCTACCTGATATTCACAAAGATTTTGTTGTATATTGTGATGCCTCTCGGCAAGGTTTGGGCTGTGTACTAATGCAAGAAGGAAGGGTGATAGCTTATGCCTTAAGACAGTTGAAGGAACATGAGCAGTGATACCCGACTCATGACTTAGAACTTGCAGCCGTGGTACATGCACTCAAGATTTGGAGACACTAACTAAAAAGCAACAAGTGTGACATCTACACTGACCACAAGAGCCTGAAGTACTTCTTCACACAAGAAGATCTGAATATGAGGCAGCACAGATGGCTAGAACTCATCAAGGACTATGATCTTGAGATCCATTACCACCCAGGGAAGGCTAATGTTGTTGCTGATGCACTTAGCCGCAAAAGCTACTGCCATACCCTCATCACCACGTCTATGCCGCCTGAGCTCAGGAGAGAGTTCGACAAATTCCAGCTCGAGGTAGTCTCCTATGGCATGCTAAATGAGCTTCGCGTCGAATACAATCTCACCTCACGGATCCGTGAAGCGCAAAAGAACTGTCCTGAGATAGACTATATCCGTGGTTTGATGAAACTGGGGAGAGGCCCCGAATACCGAGAAGATGAGCAGGGAACTGTATGGTACAAAGATAGAATCTGCGTACTGACGGATTCAGCGATTCGAGAAGAGATTCTGTCGGAAGGGCATGACTCCAAATACTGCATTCACCCAGGGTCAGCCAAGATGTACCATGATCTAAGGAAGCACTTCTGGTGGGAGAATATGAAGACAGACATTGCAGGGCATGTAGCCCGATGTGATACATGCAATAGAATCAAGGCCGAGCATCAGAGACCAGCAGGGTTGCTACAACCAGTTGAGATACCAGAATGGAAGTGGGGGTGCATATCCATGGACTTCATATTAGGACTGCCTCGATCCGAGCATGGATATGATTCTATATGGGTAATAGTGGATCGTCTGACCAAAGTTGCACATTTTATACCGGTCAAAAGGAAGTATAGAGCTGAAAAGCTGGCAGATCTGTACGTATCAAACATTTTGAAGTTACATGGGGCACCTTTGAGTATTATATCTGACCGAGGATCACAGTTCATATCACAGTTCTGGAAATCCTTGCACAAGTCCATCGGGACCAAGCTCAACTACAGCACAACATACCACCCGCAAACAGACGGGCAAACAGAAAGAGTGAACCAGATTCTCGAGGACATGTTACGTGCTTGCGTATTAAGGTACAAGGAAGGATGGGAGAGCTGTCTACCCCACGCCGAGTTCTCATACAACAACAGTTATCAGACAAGCATTAAGATGTCTCCATTTGAAGCGTTGTATGGAAGATCGTGCAGAACACCGCTAATGTGGTCGGAACCAGGTGAAAGGACATTCTTCGGTCCTGCTAAGATTGTGGAAGCAGAAGAAGGTGTTGCCCAAGTAAGAGAGAATTTGAGGATTGCACAAAGTAGGCAAAAGAGCTATGCAGATAGAAGACGTAGAGAGCTTGAGTTCAAGGTTGGGGATTATGTCTACCTCAAGGTATCTCCACTTCGTGGCACCGTCAGATTCCACGTAAAAGGGAAATTGGCACCAAGATATGTTGGGCCATACAAGATCTGTAAAAGGGTTGGAAAGCTTGCTTACAAGCTGGAACTACCGGAGGAATTATCTGGAGTACACCGCGTGTTCCATGTCTCGCAATTAAGGAAGTGTTTGAAGCTTTCCGAGGAGCAAGTTCCTACGGATGCATTAGACCTGCAAGACACATTTGAATATAAAGAACATCCGATCAAGATCTTGGCACGGGATACCAAAGAGACGCGAAACAAGACAATTCCAATGTGCAAGGTACAATGGAGCAATCACACCGAAAGGGAAGCTACGTGGGAGAAAGAATCGGACTTGCGGATTATGTTTCCTTACCTCTTCGAAGGGCACGTTATCTCTAAATCTCGAGGTCGAGATCCTAATGAGTGGGGAGGACTGTAACAACCCTAAAAATCCACACAACCTAAAAATCCCAACCAATTAAAATTTTTCATTAATTTATTATGAAAACCCATTTTTCTTGTGCAAGCATATAGGTTTCATTATGAATTTGGTAAATAAAGGATTATAGCTTGCATTTTAATTCCATTCACATAGAATAATAACTTATGCATCACATTTGGGATTTATTGCAATTTATGTTTGTATTTACTCAATATTTAAAATGGGTAATATATGTATATATATACACTTAAGTGAAAATAGAAAAAGAAAAAGAAAAGAGAAGAGAGGAAGAAAGGACAGCCAGCCCACCAAATCGGCCCGACGCCAGCCCAAACCAGCCCGGCCTTCTTCTCCTCACCTCACCCGCGCGACCACGCCGTAGCTGGGCCGGCCCAACACCACGTGCACGCGCGATGCCGATCGCACGCGCGCGCCATCCGCAGCCGCTGACCGCCCGGCCCCGCGTGTCAGCCGCGTTCCCCTTCCCTGTTTCTCTTCCTCACGAAGACGACGCCACCGGGTCACGCAAATGGCGTGACCGACAGCGCCACGCATGGAAGAGGCCCTGGCCCCGCTGTTCCCCGCCTGTCCCCTGCCTTGCTCGCCAAGAAGCCCGCGCGCACCACCGGAACCCTAGCTCGCGCAAGCCACAGCCCTCCGATCGGCCCGAGCAGATCAGAGCCGCCCACCATAGGTAGCCACCCGAGCTCCGCTATAAATTGGAGCACCTCACGGCGCCCTAGCCTCGTTCTACTCGCCGCCGCCACTGGTGGCACCGCTCTACGACACTGCACCACACCAGGAGAGAGAGCGAAGGAGGAAGGCGGAGCGGAGAAGGAGAAGCTGCCGGAGCGCCGCCGCCGCGGAGCACGCCGAGCCGGACACGGAGGAGAAGCCGGAGCCCCGTCGCGGTTCGGCACGGCACTGTGTACGCTCTGCACGGCTCCGACTCGCCACTGCACCGCCATCCTAGCTTCACCGACACCACGGTGAGCCACCGCACGCCGTTTCCAATCTCGCCCTGCTGACCGCCATGGCGCTCCGTCTCTGGGGCGCGAAGGCGCGAGCCCCTACCGGCTCCGGGAACACCCGCACACACGCACACGTGACTTACCGCCGAGCCCACTGGTTGTCGAACACCTTCGACAGGCACCGCCTGTCAAACGTCAAGCTCTTGGAGCACCGCTGACTTGTCGGCGTTCCCACCTACCACGATCACCGCCCACCTTAGCAGCCGTCTGGGAAGACTCACCACCTCCTACCACTGCTAGACCGAGCCCCTGCCACTAGAAAGGAGAATCTGTGACTGCTCGGCCCTGTCCACGCCAAGTCCGCCGGAGCGCCGTCGTGCTGCGCGCGTTCCGAGAAACCCCGACCAACTCCGGGTAGGATAGATAGTAATGGGCAACGCCACGGTCTCCTCGTGTCGAGCAGCAAGCCGCAAGCATTAGTGGGAGACCCGCGCGCCATGAACCGCACGCGCCGTGACTTCGCCGGTGCGTCGCCATGAGCCGCGACTGAATGGAAGCCATGCCGTGACGATAGGTGACCGCTGAGAAAGCCAAAGGCCTTTCTGACTACGTGAATCAGAAGAAGCCGAGCTCTGGTATGCCAAGCTGCGAGCGCTACCACCTCGCGGATGTCCGCCACCGCCGGAGCAGCACCGCCGTAAGAACGGACGCCCTAGAGACCTGCCAGAACCAAATTGGGGACCGGATTTTCGTGGCCTAGGGTTGATGTAGCGAAATCGCCCTTCCTGGGTAGTCTAGCACGACTCACCGGAGCTTCACACCCGGCGGCAGCTTCGTCGCCGGCGACCCGTGCGCCAAACACCATCACCGTGGGCACAATCCGACTCCTTTATCGCCTCACGATGACATCACGAGCTGCCGCGCGACTGTAGAAGCCATCTCCGACCACCGTTGAGCTTGCCGGACCACCACCGAGTCTCGCCATCACCGGCGACTCATTGGGGACACATGTCGAACACTTGGTGGGCAGCCAGCATGTGCACGAGCTGCTGCAGCACCTCTTACACGGACCCAGTCCACCGTGAGCCGACGACTGATACCGGGCACATAGGCATAGTTCACCATGGACCGAACCTTCGGTCCGTGCACCGCGAACGGGAAGACCACCGTGGACCGCATCCACGCTCACGAGCCGCACCGCGCACCAGGAGCCGCCGCGTGGCACGCCCGCGAGCTGCCACGTGTCCACACAATGACGTCATCCGGCCCCACCGGACCCTGAAGCGTTGACCCGGTCAACGGTGACGGCAGCATGACGTCATGCTGACGTCAGCAGCCACGTCAGCCGCCACATGCCGCACTACTGGACCCGCGCGCCACGTGGGCCAATCCGAGCTGCCACGTGTCATCCCCTGATTAACCGGCCTTTTTTCCATTTTTAGAAAATAGGATAATCTTCGGAAATTCATAACCTATTCCTACGATGTCCAAAAATTGCGCACCATATATCAAAATTCTCGGAAAAATGAGATCTACAATCTAAGACTATGTTTGTGTGCATTTGGCTCTTTATTTTATTGGATTTTCTGAAATACTCTATAGGAGTCGCTGAAGCGACTATTTCGTGTTCGATTTCAGAGCCAGAGGAGGATCTGACTAAGGAAGACGACCACGAGTACCTTTAGGAGCTAGGAGACGACTACGAAGGTGCCACGTCCCACCAAATCCTTAGATCCTATTTACACATTGCAAATGACATTGTTGCTATTGCTTTATGATTATGTATGGATTGGTTGCATGATAGTATATTTGAATTCCCTGCCTTGATAAGACTTTACCCTGCTGTCCGCTGCTAGGTTAGCTGCTGCTTAATTTACTGTTACTCTTCCACTACTTTCTACTTGCTATATGCTATGTGGTGGAATTTGTCACACTCAATTTTAAGGATAAAATGGGATGCATAATCTTATGTGCGCCAAGAGATCAGTCACACACATAAGCCAACAAATTGCATAAATTGTATCATAACCAATGTTTAATACATAGCGAATAATATCAAAGTCATTATACAGCGGAAAATAAAGATAACTCTCACAGTAGCTCCATAGCACAGGGACGTCGACTGGTGAAGCACAAGTCTAGTAGTCCTCTGGGTAGTCCTCATCACTATCACCATCTGTTACCCATCCGGGATTTTTAACCAAATAATGAAAAATAAACAAGCGTAAGTACATGTCGTACTCAACAAGACTAGCATGGGTTCATGAGGCTCAAAAGGTTGACACGGGTTTAACAGCTGTTTGCTTTTAATTAATCACCTTTTATGCAATTGAATAGCAACAAGTTAATAAGCCCATTCTCATGATCATAGTAAACATAATTAATGAGTAGCAATAAATAGACTAGCAACAAGTAAACATCACCCCGAAAGATAACTACTCCGTGAGTTTTTCGGGCCACTCGTGACCGTGAGCGCGGCTAGTATACCAGTTTTACACTCTGCAGAGGTTGTGCACTTTCACTATGAGCCGTGATTCCCATTTGCTCGGGTTAATTACTCCCATAACACTACCAAGGTGAGAGAGCAGGGTTTCACTATGAAGTCTTTCAAAATACTTCGTCTAACAAGTTAGGGCCGCTAGGGACCCGGCAAGCAGATGTAGAGCCCCCCTTCTTCGTGGCACAAGGTCACGCAAGTTATACACACTCGGACAGGAGCCGCACTATACCCGAGTCGTCAGGTCCCATCACGCCTTTCGGTAACCTCTAACAAGATAGAAAAAGTACCCATACTTAACTAAAACCAGAGCCATGTAGCCCTCATAGTTGCACTGTAAGTCCCAGCTTTTGCTGACAGATCATTACCAAGGGGGAAGGATATGGAGCATCAGAAAACTATGCTCAAATCCCCTAGTTCCATGTTGCTAAAAAGACATCTTTCAATGTTATTGCATATTCAATTAATCAAGTTTACATGATCATGATTCCAATAGCGCGCTAGCATCAACTACCCAATGCATAAATCCCATAGGTGATCAAGGAACAAGATAACAATACTAGGTAGAAACTATGGTTAATAAGGTAGACACATGCACATGAAATTAATTATTGCGGTGAATAGGACAACAAGGAAGATCCCATGCTATACTTGCCTTGATCAGCAAACTCCTGGTGATCCGGGTTGTCGAAGTACTGATCCTGATCACCCACGTAAGGCTCACCGTCTATACTCGATCCATCATAACAACACACACGCATACAGGGGCAATCATGCATACAAACAAGAGTTTTCATTAGAACAGTACACCAACAGAGAGAAAATAAATTAAAAAGGTTATAAAACAAATCTACACGTTGCTAAGATCACATCGATATAAAGTTTGCGCAAATCGGATTTAAAACGAGGAAGATATGAATTTTACAAGATTTATAATAGAATAATAATAGATTAAATATAATCTAGAATTTTAAAAGTTGAAAATATATGAAACAGTGGTACCATCAGATAGATTATGAAATTACGAATCTAACGTAATTTGAATCGTTCAAATCGGAATTAAAACGGAGAAACTACGAACAAAACAGTTCTGATTTCAAATCTGAAAACACATTTTCATATATACCGAAAATAAATACGCCTTCAAATACAGAAAACGTAATCTACTGAATACGCTAAGGGTTGCGGGTTAAGCATTAAAAACTGCAGGGGGTAATCCACAAAAATGCCGGCCGAATCGGTATGGGCTGCTCTCGGCCGTCCGATTCAAAATCGGCAGATCAGATTAAAAGAGAGGAGGGGTGGCAGTGCTCCCGGCCGGAACAGAGCCGACCGCGGTGGCGCCATGGCCGGCGCATCGCCGGAGAAGGCGAACTCGGCCTCCGGTGCATGAAATAGGTCGGGAAGGGTACCCATAGATCGGGAAGAGCATCACAAGCTCACCTAGGGTGATGGGAAGGTCGGAAATCGACTCGGAGATAGCTCGCGGCGTGACCCGGCGGACGGTGGCTCTCTGCAACGGCGGCGGAGGCGTGTCAGTGCACAAATCGAAGGGGCAAAGTGCTCAGGAACTTCACAAGATCACAGCGAAGCTCCTCAAAGGCTTACCGAGAGGAAATTGGTGGCGAGTCGAGCTAATTGCTCGCGGTGGCGGCTGCTCGGTTCTTGCGGGAGCTCGGCAGTGGCGGCGAGAAGAGGCGGCTAGGGTTAGGTGACGGCTACGAGGGGGTGTGGCGCTGCTTAAGTACTCCCAAGGTGTGACGAACAATCTCGGAGATTGAAACAAACTCGGCGAGCGGAGAAATCGGCTTCGGCCGTTTCTTCTCTGCTTCGGACTTCTCGGCGCGGCGACGAACTCGGCTTCGGCCGTTTTCTTTCTTGCCCGCATCGGACTCTCGGCGAGCAGCAGAGGGAAACAGGAGAGGGGTTGTCCTGTGGGTCCCACGGGTCGGTAGCACCGAGCGCTGGGGTCGGGCTGGCAGTCACGGCAGAGGGACACTCCGCGCGCGCGTGCTCGGTCACGGCGTGGCTCTCTGCTTTGGGCGCCCCGGGGAGAAGAAAGGAAGGAGGAGAAGAGGGATTGCCCTGTGGGGCCCGCCTGTCATCCAAAGATGGGAAGAGGGGGCGCTCAGCTTGCTGTGCCGGCTGGCTGGCTAGCTAGCTGGGCCTCGGCCCAAGTTAGCAAGGGAGGGGGCAGGCCGAAAGGAAGAGGAGGACTGGGCCCTCGGGCCAAAATCAGAGAGGGAAGGTTTTCCTATTTCCCTTTTCTATTTTCTAATTTCATTTTCCAAAAGGATTTTCAAATTGGGTTTTGAATATTTGAACTCAATCATAAACCAAACAATACAAAAATACATGCTCCAGCATGAATGCAACAAACATGTATATGGCCTAACATTAATTTTATATCTCAATAAATATTAATTTCCCTATATTGGAATGATCAACTAATTGCATAATTAAATAAATTCCCACTATTTAAAAGAATGCAATTTTTCGGGTGTTACAATTCTACCCCCCTTAAAAATAATTTCGTCCTCGAGATTCAGTTGGTGCTTACTCAAACAACTCCGGGTACTTTTCTCTGAGATCTTCCTCTCTTTCCCAAGTAGCTTCTTCCTCAGAGTACCGATGCCACTGCACCTTGCACATCTTTATAACTCGACTTCTTGTAACTCTTTCTGCGGTTTCCAAAATTTTCACTGTATGTTCCTCATATGTGAGACCCTCCTTGAAAACTATTTCCTCGACAGGAACCTGCTCTTCCGGTACTCTCAAACACTTCCTCAATTGAGATATGTGGAACACATCATGCACACCGGACAACTTTTCGGAAGTTCTAGCTGATATGCCACTTCTCCACATCTCTCTAGGATCTTGAAAGGACCAATATACCTTGGTGCCAATTTTCCTTTGCTGTTGAACCTTTTCACACTTCTCATCGGGGACACTTTAAGATATACATAGTCTCCTACATTAAAAGCTAGTTCTCTTCTCCGTGTATCCACATAGCTCTTCTGTCTAGATTGTGCTATTCTCAAGTTCTCTCTTATTGTCTGGACTTGCTCCTCTGCGTCTCTCAACACATCCGGTCCAAACACTTGACTTTCTCCAGTTTGATTCCAAAACAAGGGTGTCCTGCACTTGCGTCCATACAATGCTTCGAAGGGTGCCATCTTGAGACTTTTCTGGTAACTATTATTATAAGAGAACTCCGCATACGGCAGACTCTTATCCCAACTCGTTCCATACTGTAAAGCACAAGCTCTCAACATATCTTCCAAAATCTAATTAATCCGTTCAGTTTGACCGTCAGTTTGAGGGTGATATGCAGAACTGAAATTCAACCGTGTTCCCAATGATCTATGCACTTGTTGCCAAAACTGTGAGGTGCACTGCGTACCCCTATCGGACACTATCTTCTTTGGAACTCCATGTAGACACACAATCCTTTCCATATACAACTCTGCAAGTCTTGCTCTGGTATAGGTGGTCTTGACGGGGAGGAAATGAGCAACTTTAGTCAGTCGATCCACAATTACCCAGATTGAATCATAACCTCTCTAAGTACGTGGCAATCCAACTATGAAGTCCATACCGACTTCTTCCCACTTCCACTCAGGTATCTTTAGTGGTTGTAGCAATCCTGCAGGCCTCTGGTGTTCAGCTTTAACTCTCTGACAGGTATCACAGATAGCCACATATTCTGCTACATCACGCTTCAGTCCAACCCACCAATATTTTTCCTTCAGATCCAAATACATCTTGGTACTTCCTAGGTGTATAGAATATGCTGACTCATGAGCTTCACGCAGTATAGCGTCTCGGATGGATTTCACTTCAGGTACACAGAGTCTCTTCCCAAACCATAAGGTTCCATTATCATCTAGCCTGAATCCGGGTGATTTTCCAACCACAATGTTCTCTGCTATTTCTTTGAGCTTCTCGTCTTCCAACTGAGCCTTTCGTATCTCTTGCTCTAGTGTGGGTTCAACCTCCATCTCAATAGCATTGATCACAATTCCCAAGTTGAGACGCTCCATCTCTGCACACAACTCTGCTGGAATAGTGGTTGTTCGAATCTCATTAGCATAACTTTTTCTACTAAGAGCATCGGCCACAACATTTGCTTTGCCTGGATGATAATGCACTTCCAGGTCATAGTCCTTTATCAATTTCAACCAACGACGTTGCCTCAAGTTTAGATCTGACTGGGTGAAGATATACTTCAAGCTCTTATGATCTGTATAGATGTCGCACTTATGACCAATCAGATAATGTCTCCAAATCTTCAAAGCGTGCACCACAGCTGCTAGCTCCAAGTCATGAGTAGGGTAATTCAACTGATGCTTCCTCAGCTGTCTCGATGCATATGCTACGACTCTTCCTTCTTGCATGAGTACACAACCAAGACCTAGGCGGGAAGCATCACAATAGATAGAGAACTTCTTACTTAGGTCCGGCAAAACCAACACTGGCACTGTTGTCAATCTCTTCTTCAATTCTTCGAAACTAGCTTGACACTTCTCAGACCACACAAACTTGGCATTCTTCTCTAGCAAGGAAGTCATTGGCTTCGCAAGCTTGGAGAATCCTTCAATGAACCTTCGGTAGTAACCAGCTAAACCAAGAAAACTACGAATGCCAGTCACATCAGTTGGCGGCTTCCAATTCAACACGTCTGCCACCTTGCTTGGGTCTACAGAAATTCCACCATTGGACACAATATGTCCTAGAAAAGCAACTTCTCTCAACCAGAACTCGCACTTACTTCGCTTGGCATACAGCTTGTGTTCTCTGATCTTCTGCAAAACCAACCTTAGATGCTCAGCATGCTCTTCTTCATTCTTGGAGTAGATTAGAATATCATCGATGAACACCACAACAAACTTATCCAAGAATTCCATGAATACCTTGTTCATCAGATACATGAAGTAGGCAGGTGCATTAGTCAAACCAAAGGACATTACCGTATACTCATACAATCCATACCGAGTAGTGAATGCAGTCTTAGGTATGTCAGAGTCACGAATCTTCAACTGATGATAACCTGAACGGAGATCAATCTTGGAAAACACACAAGGACCTGTCAACTGATCAAATAAGTCATCAATTCTAGGCAATGGATACTTGTTCTTAATGGTGACCTCATTCAGTGACCGATAATCAACACACATCCTTTGACTACCATCTTTCTTATCAACAAAAATAACCGGGGCTCCCCAAGGTGAAGAACTAGGACGAATGAAACTTTTTTCTGACAGTTTTTTAATTTGTTTCTTAAGTTCTTCTAATTCTTTAACTCCCATTCTATATGGACGTTTAGCTATAGGTGTAGTACCAGGTAACAACTCAATGATAAATTCAATGTCACGGTCAGGCGGCATACCTGGCAACTCATCTGGAAACACATTTTCATATATACCAAAAATAAATACGCCTTCAAATACAGAAAACGTAATCTACTGAATAAGCTAAGGGCTGCGGGTTAAGCATTAAAAACTGCAGGGGGTTATCCGCAAAAACGCCGGCCGAATCGGTATGGGCTCCTCTCGGCCGTCCGATTCAAAATCGGCGGATCAGATTAATAGAGAGGAGGGGTGGCGGTGCTCCCGGCCGGAACAGAGCCGACCGCGGCGGCGCCATGGCCGGCGCATCACCGGAGAAGGCGAACTCGGCCTCCGGTGCATGAAATAGGTCGGGAAGGGTACCCATAGATCGGGAAGAGCATCGCAAGCTCACCTAGGGTGATGGGAAGGTCGGAAATCGACTCGGAGATAGCTCGCGGCATGACCCGGCGGACGGTGGCTCTCTGCAACGGCGGCGGAGGCGTGTCAGTGCACAAATCGAAGCGGGAAAGTGCTCGGGAACTTCACAAGATCACAGCGAAGCTCCTCAAAGGCTTACCGAGAGGAAATTGGTGGCGAATCGAGCTAATTGCTCGCGGCGGCGGCTGCTCGGTTCTTGCGGGAGCTCGGCAGTGGCGGCGAGAAGAGGCGGCTAGGGTTAGGTGATGGCTACGAGGGGGTGTGGCGCTGCTTAAGTACTCCCGAGGTGTGACGACAATCTCGGAGATTGAAACAAACTCGGCGAGCGGAGAAATCGGCTTCGGCCGTTTCTTCTCTGCTTCGGACTTCTCGGCGCGGCGACGAACTCGGCTTCGGCCGTTTCCTTTCTTGCCCAGCGTCGGACTCTCGGCGAGCAGCAGAGGGAAACAGGGGAGGGCTGTCCTGTGGGTCCCATAGGTCAGGTAGCACCGAGCGCTGGGGTCGGGCTGGCAGTCACGGCAGAGGGACGCTCCGCGCGCGCGTGCTCGGTCACGGCGTGGCTCTCTGCTTTGGGCGCCCCGGGGAGAAGAAAGGAAGGAGGAGAAGAGGGATTGCCCTGTGGGGCCCGCCTGTCATCCAAAGATGGGAAGAGGGGGCGCTCAGCTTGATGTGCCGGCTGACTAGCTAGCTAGCTGGGCCTCGGCCCAAGTTAGCAAGGGAGGGGGCAGGCCGAAAGGAAGAGGAGGACTGGGCCCTCGGGCCAAAATCAGAGAGGGAAGGTTTTCCTATTTCCCTTTTCTATTTTCTAATTTCATTTTCCAAAAGGATTTTCAAATTGGGTTTTGAATATTTGAACTCAATCATAAACCAAACAATACAAAAATACATGCTCCAGCATGAATGCAACAAACATGTATATGGCCTAACATTAATTTTATATCTCAATAAATATTAATTTCCCTATATTGGAATGATCAACTAATTGCATAATTAAATAAATTCCCACTATTTAAAAGAATGCAATTTTTCGGGTGTTACAGAATTGGGACGGTGTATATCTGATTATAACCACTGGGAGAGAGTGCTGCGTGCGTCTTGGGTGCGTAGTAAGGGTTGATGTCGACCAAGTGGGATGTGAGACAAGCCCATGGGGCAAGTCGTGCTGGGGGTGCAACCTAGGCATCCCCAAGCGAGATACCTGTGGCGGGTAAAGTTGTTGAGGAGGTTCCGGGTGGGATAGCCTTGGTGGTTTGAAGCCCGTGGACGGAGGTGCTGTGATGGCACGGGGAGAGTATCCCCTAAGTGAAGATGCCTGCTTGGTCAAACCTAGGACGGACTAGTTTCAGTTTCATGGGAATCCTTTTCTACTCACTCGCTTTTGATGGGCGGGAGACGGCTGGACTACTTGGTAGGACGGTGCCACTACTGCTAGGTTGAGAGGTGATAAGGGTGGGCGGAGACGGTCGATGGGTTCCCATTCCGTTCTAGATGCGCATTACCACTGGATGGGCCTAGTACTGTGTCTCCCAGTCTCAGCATAACGGTGTAGGATCCGGAATATCCCAGGGCTGAGTGGTAGGGTGGCATCAACCTAGGCAAGCAAGCACCCGGAATTCTGCCTAGGTGTTTGCGCAACACCTATGATGGCTAATCTTGTGGGTAGTGAAACCTCTGCAGAGTGTACGGTTGATCGATCGATACATATGCCAACTTGTTGGCTATGGACCTTTCCTATGAAGCTTCTACTAGTGTAGTGAGTGTTCTCTTCTCCCCCTGGATGACATTTTTCTGGCAGTGTACCCGCTATGGTAGTGTGCCGCTGAGATAGGCCCGAGAGGGAGTTGGGCCTGTCGAATGAGAGTGAGGTGTGGGTATGTGAGATGTGGTGATGGGAAAAGGGATGATGGTGTTAATTGGAGATAAAACTTGACTAATTAAACATTGATTACAGCTACATAGGAAACCTCAGCCTATAGGTCTGCTTGAATAGCCTTGCATCCACTTTCCACAAAGCAAAAGCTGCATAGGTGGGCTCCGTGGCCAGTACATATCGTATTGATAAATTTGCTGTCAGGTGACGAGAATGAGTACGACTTCGAGGAAGATGATGGCGAGGAATAGGGTCACGTGCTACACTCAAGTTGGCCGTGAAGGATGAATCATTTCCGCATCTTCTAAAGCTTCTCTGAATGTTGATTCCGCCAGTGTGGCGATGTAATAAATGTTTATGTAAGACTTAATTACCGTTGTATGTATCCTGGTGTCAACTGAGATATGGGTAATTTCATGGATTGTCCCAAGCAATCTGTTGAATTACAATTCGAGCCTGTGGATTTCCCTTCGCGGAAATTGAGGTCGTTTCAACTACCCCATTAATTTTGTTCATTCAAAATCATTTTAAAGTTTTTGTAGAGTAATACTGCAAGTACATTACAATGAAATGCTCCGATACCACTTGTGACAGAGCCGCCTTAATCATAGGGCCCACGTGCACCGTCATCGTCCCTAAGGACCCGTGATCAATCTGCTCGAGTTCCCCTTGACCTCGGTGGCCTGCCGGGTTTCCTCGGAAACCCTAATTTCCCCGAGGATCTCATTGTAAAGATATTTCAAGTATTACAACCGTTTACACAAATAATATACATTAGAGTGAAGAGTGCGGAAGTATTACATAAACATAGGATTACAAATGATTTCTTTTAAATTTCTTAATCTTCCAATTTTGGATTTAGTTATATAATCAAACAAACATTGTCATACCAACTCACTGTACAAACCCTAAGCATAATCACGTGCAATAAATAAAACTATTTTAATTAATGAACAGTGATTGGTCTTATGCGAGATGATTTGCACTAATTATGATGGCATGGCAATTTTTAATAACAGTAACACCAGGGGTGTGACATCAGATGACGGCAGTCAGATTAGGTTTGGGCAGAGACATCAAGAAATGAACAGTGGCTCTACCTCAGGAAGGTTTCTAACTATCAAGCGTGGGACCTGATGCAACGGAGTCCTCTGGCGAACTCG
Organism: Eremochloa ophiuroides; assembly: GCA_038502445.1. Lineage (NCBI taxonomy): Eukaryota > Viridiplantae > Streptophyta > Magnoliopsida > Poales > Poaceae > Eremochloa > Eremochloa ophiuroides. The sequence continues at coordinate 37,868,787 of JAHLJS010000006.1, read as the reverse complement.
TCGCTTTCGGCCGGCTCCGAAGCTGGACGCTTGCCATGATCTCCATGGCCGGCCATTGGAGGATTTGAAATTGGAACTAGGTCTAAAGACGAAGAGACGGAGAAGGAAGGCCGGGTGAGTAAGGGCTAATGGCGTGTGCATTTGCTCGTTCGGGCCTGATGAATATTTATAAGATGGAGGCGTCAAGGCAATTTCCTCGGGAGACGAGACGATGCGGCAGACTTTATCCTGAAGTTAAGTCATTTTTCTTGAATCCGGAATAGTTGTCGCGATCGGTTGCCATTCGATCCGTTGTTTTGAATAGGCACCCCGGAATCGGCTGTTGGAACGACTATCGCAGACAATGGCAAGAGGGTCTGGCTGTTTAGCCGATTCTAGAGCAGACGGGTAAAATAGCCGATTTACGGCTTTTAAAGCAGGATGAAATTGTCAGAGGCTACACACAGAGTGAATATACATTATACAGAGTAAGTTTTACAGGAAAGCATTACAAGGCTAGCATCGATCGAATGGATGAGATAATTTTAGCATGAAGGACATGGCCGGTTGTATCAATGCTTGATCTTCATCGGCCATCGTCTTCAGAAGAGCTAGGCGTTGGTGAATTTCCCTACCATCAGCAACCTTGACATTGACTTGCTTTCTTTTCTAGCTAATGTTGATGGTGCTGGTTGATAAAGTAATTTCACGTTGGGTGATGGCAGAATTAACTTCCTCAAGCTCCTTCATCAGTTGGTCACGCTTGGTTTTCAGCGTTTCTAGCTCTGACTCGGCTGTACTGATTGAAGTTTTCAGCAATTTAACTTGGTTGGCTAGTCCAGTTGCTTCTTGCTTGTTGGTCAGTTTGCTGTTCTTCAATTTTTCCAGCTCTGTCAGGTTGGCATGTGCAGACGTGATCCTTGGAGTTTCATTCTTGAGCTTGGTGAGCTGCTTCAAAGGGTTAAAAGCTACTGAATGTGCTTGTTGCTGAAGCAATTGGATAGCTTGATCGATTAGTTCAAGATTCAGAGCAAGGTTGACCAAGTTTTCTTCCAACTGAGGAAGGAGCTCGCTTAGCTGATTTTTGAAATCTGGCTTGGACAGTTTCAGAGATCTAGAACTTAGCTCTTTCTCATCGCAGCATTCTTCTAGATCAAAAGAGTAGCTGGGAGATGAAATCTGCAATGCCTGCATTTGATATATAATTCTGTCAGATGATGCATGTTAAGAGCAATCGGCCAATCTGGTAAGATTTTACCTTTCTAGTATCTGATGCAGAAGGAGCTGATGAGGTCTTTGGCCATCTTGGTGTCTCTGTGGCCACTTGTTTCCCAGCATCCGGTGCAGTATCAGCTGGTATTTGTGTGGCTGAAGTGGGAATGGCTGATTGAATTTCTAAAAAAGTGACAGTCAATGATGTAATGGAAGCACAATGGTGTTAACAGCTGAATTGTCCTACCTGGAGATGGTGTCTCTTCTTTCACAAGCTTGCCCAAGGTGTCTTTAGAGGAAGGACTGTTCGGTTATATATTTTAAATCTGGTAGTCAAGATCATGTGCCCAATTCTAATCATTAACTGTAGTAGTGGTTCCAGTAGATACCTGAGTGAGAGGTGCTTCAACGGCTTCCTGTTGAGTTTCTATCATGCCTGAAGAACCCAAGCCGGCGTCTTGGGGGCCAGTAGGTCCTGGATGCCTTTCAATCTGAGGTTTCTCAGGCAGTGTTGGAATCGACTGAGCAGTCACCTGGTGATTAGCCGATTTTAGCTGAATGACTAATGGATGGTGCAGAAAATGTTTCAGGATATTCAGATACCTGGGCAATCTTCCTTTTGAACCTTTGTTTCTTGTTGGTCACCTTCTGAAGACTAGATGAGGCATTCCATTTTGGAGCTAGAGTAGTCGTTATGGCAACAGGAGCCTTCATCATCTTCTTCAGAGAGGGAGCTTAAGAGCCTAGCCTTGTAACCGGGCAAGAAGGATAATACTTGATTTGCTCCGGTGGATTAGATTCTGGATCCTGCATTGGCAAGAGTTAGATTACAAGTGACCGGTTTAGATAGGATCGGTTGATAACACTTACTGCTAATTCAGAGGCGAAGCTGCTGTCCAGGGCCTTGCATTTGTCATGAATTGCCTGACAAAATAGATGGGCATGCCATTGCTGCCACCAGTTGTCGAAGCTCTGATGGGTGACTAAAATTTGATTCCACTGCTCAATTGAGTAAAGTGGCAGGTCTGCTCCCAGTGTAAAAACTCTGTCAGCTTCTAGATTTTCAGTGATTTCTTCTCTAGGCTTCAGAAGGCGTAAGAATGGAAGCTTTGGGGGCAGTTGACCAAAATCTAGTTGTCTTGCTGTAACATTGGGGTGGTAGTATTCATATGAAGGCTAGCTGGGCTCGGTGCTGCTTGCACTTCGAAGTTGTTTGAAGTCGACTGGCAGTATGCAGGGTTTTATGATCACATTAAGAATTTCAGTAGCCCGTTATCTGAACACCCTGTACTGAACTTGAAGGTATAAGGCATTGGAAACTCTTCATCATCTCCATAGGAGAACCAAATTAATGCATCTGGTCCTAGGCCCCTATAGAAAGCTTCAAGCATGCTGCCCCGGTTGACACCTATGGTTATAGCTGAGGCAGCTTCACCAAAGTTTTGGCAACCCCTTGTTATCCTGTTTTTGTCCTCCTCTACATAGTTGATGGAAGGATAACTAAGGTTGTGGAGGTCTGGCTTAGCCATTTTGCGTAGGTACAGGTTGAGCCATAATTGAGTCAGCCACCTGGGGCCCGTTGTGCATTGAACCTCTTCACCTTTTAACAGAAAGCTAGCATCTCGGCTCATCAGCCTATAAGCAGATCCCAGTAAAAGTTTACCTAAAGGGATTGAGTTTCCTTGGGCTAATCTCTCTGCAATGGCCTTGAAAGGGTAGGCTGGTCCTAGAGAAGCACCAAAGAAGACAAACCTCTCCAGCCACATGATCAAAAATGTTGTGTGCTCTTTCTCACTGATGCTTGGAGTTGTCAGATGGTGAGTGTTGACATAGCTAGTCCAGCCTTTGTATTTATTTAGCTTTGGAAACTGCTTTTCACCTGTGGAAAGGAGATTCCAATACGGGTAGGTCCTGGTAATCTGAAGGCCGGTGAGCATGTGAATGTCACCCAAGGTAATGATCATCGGCCCATTTCCAAACACGAAGGCATTCAAAGAATTGGACCAAAAGAAGCTGGCAGCAATCAGAAGCAGTTCATTCTTCTCCATTTGACAGAGTGAGAGATTGAGGCATTGGCTCAGATTGCTCAGCTCCCAATCTGCCCGTTTCTTCTCTAACACTCGCCGGAACCAGTTCCTCCATCTAGTGGGTATATTCGGACAGTTCCGGAACGATTTCTTGGACCACGAAGATGCATCTACTAACGGGCTTCTGAAGGGGATTTGGTTGGTCTCTTTGCTGATGAACTCTGCGGGATTTGGATCACCCATCGGACCCAGGAAATAAGTGGAAGGGACATCATTCAGTGGAATCAAGATCTCATTTTTCAAATCCTGGATGATGAACAACATATGTGACCGATTGGGCGAGGGTTCGTGAATGAGACTACGGATTGATAAAATTCATACCTCAGGGATCTCAGAGGGAGTCGCCATCTGCTTGAGCTGATTGAACGTGGTGGATCGAAGCCTGAGGAGAAATGTGACGGAAGCTTTCTTGGTTAGGGTTTCGGTTTGGTGCGAAGCTTTGAAGTGCTGCGTGGGAGATTGCGGTTTTGGCTGCGTTTAGAGGATGGAGATCGATTAAGACTCAGTGCTAATTTTGGAACAAAGTAAGTTTATCCCAAAATTGGGGAGCATGTGTTTACAGTGAAATTTGGACTAGGGATGGATAGCTGATGCCAAGAGTAGAGACAGTCGATTTCGGGAAGCAGAGTCTTTTACACGAAGAGCTGAGAATAGCCGATCGGGTCCTAGATCGATTGTTGGGCCAAAGCGAAGACGGCGTGGTTGAAGACAAGAGTCGATTGATGACGTCAGCACGAGTCTCTAGCACCGGGAAGCGATCACGTTTGGAGTGCTTTTTAGAAAGGGAAGATTGGACTCCAAGTTACCTTTAGAATAGGAAAGTTTGTTAGTTACCATATCTATTTTTGAGTTGTAATTCAATTAGGACTCTATCTTGTCAAGCGCAGGGTATAAAAATAAGCCCCCGGCCATTGTAATATGCACATTCACATCAATACAACACACATTTCGGATACGGCCAAACCCTTAGGAGTAGGAGTAAAGTAGATTCCGGCGAGTTTCTTCGAACGGGCTGAGTGTCATCCGGTAGACGCAGGCTTGCTTGTAAGTACCGTCATGCCTTGCTAAGCTTTGTCTCCTTAATGTCATCAAATGGACATGGGAGCTTTGTAGATCAAGGTTGATTCTTGTTTGATATGAGTTTAGCGTCATCCGGTGCACGTGGGCTTAGATCAAATAAGGATTAGTTATCGAATCATGCTTGTTTTCTTACTTAATCTATGTTTAGAGTCCTCCGGTGGACGAAGGCTTAGATTAAATTGCTCAATATGCATGGATTAGTTATCAGCTTTAACTAAATATGGCATCTTAGTTAGATTCATCAAGTTACCGGTGATGTTTGAGTTTATTTGTTTATTTACATATATCACTCACCAAATTTGCCCAATCTTGATCTGTTTATATCAGCTTTATATCTTTGGATCTGTTTATTCAATGAATGATAATTGTTTCATGTTTATGCATTAATAAAAAGAATATGCTTGCAATAGCCAATACATCTAGATCTTGATTGTGAACGGATTGCACTCAAGTTTTAAGATGAATAGTGTTTGAATTTGATAGTCGATAGATTTAAATCATAGTTTACATTATGACTGCCTCGATCCGCTCAATCCCCACTGTTGTAAACATTTAATTAAATGTATTGGTTTGAAGATTTGAGCATTACCCGTATTATCTGCTTGTGTGTCGCTCGTATTTGCCGAATCGGCTAATTAGCCGATTTCGCCCTGTTTCTACATTCAGACATTCTTCGATCAGACTAACTTGACATATGTGCATTAAATATGCTGCATTTTGTCTCATGCAAGTCATCACTACTATTGATGCAAGAGAATCGGTTATTTTACGTCATGATGCTAATCTCATGAAAATCGGTTCATGCCATCCGGATATCGACTCTTTAGTCGATTGCCTGCAAATAGGGTCTGTAAATCCGAAAATTCAGAACTATCTAGACACACCAGTAGGTTCCGCCTTGTTGTTACTGATTTAATATTTTTCCTTGTCAATTGCAGGTCAAATTGACTGGCACGCTTGGGAGTCATCGGCATTCTCAGACTGGGCCTGAAGCTAGCTATATCTGCGAAAGCCCCATCTACTTTCAAGGGTCATTCCGGCTTCGCTGGTGCGTTGAGCGCGAGAACCACTTTTTGTGCCAACAATCTCAAATCCATTATTTCACCTCTGTTCTGGTATTTTTTTGCATTTTCAAAATAAAACTCAGAGTTGCACTTGTATGACCTTCTCCCAAATCTCTCATATATGTGGTATTTGTAGATCCTAACTAAAGTAATAAGGTGTATGCTTTCTTTCCTATAACTGATATAGCTTTTTGTGGAGCTCATAGGTAGGGAAAGCAGTGAACACTTACTTGCAAAGCATTTATTGTAAAGTCAAACAATGGATACAAAGAGAGTTAAGTCATACAATCAAATCAAGATGTGCATGTGTGTGGAATGAGGGGTGTATGTGGTGGCTAATTCTATTTTAGCTCCTTGGAAACAAATCTCTCTTTTGAAACTTGAAACTTGTGTTGCACGACAACATGGGCTAGGTTTCTCTTCTTTTTTTCTGGCGGGCATCTAAGTACCCATTGTTTTATTTCATCGGATACTTGTCCATTTTTTCTCTCATGCGGGCATCTAAGTACCCATTATTTTCTCTCACAACTCTCACTTTTGCCTAGCCTCATGTCTCTTCTCTGCAACTTTTTATTTTTGAGAGATACTCACAAGAATTTTGGAGCATTTATTTAGGTGAAAATATATGGAATATTTTTGGTGTTTACTCTTAGTGTAGGAGTAAAATATTTTTGGATGGAATGACATGTTGTGGCGCCTACCCCCAGTGTAGGGATAGTGCCTATGTGGGTGGAGTATGTGTGATCTTGATTTTAATAGTATGACAAAGCTCTCATAAGGTATTCAACAAGGCTTGACTAAACTCAATGCAAAACAAGTAACATATATGCAAAAGGTTTTCTATTCTAAACATGATATATGGCTCTGGTAGGAATTTTAGCTTTTGTCATACAAGGTACTCATCATATTGATTTTAGCAATTTTTCTCAAAATAAAGCATCCGTACTTTAGTGTCATAATAAACTAGATAGATAGCAGCTCACACTTCTTATATCATGTCTTTCAATTATTTAGGCTTAGCTCAAGTGTGCTCCCATAGATTTCAAATTTCAGAATAAATTCTCAAGTTAAATTAATAACTCAATAGTGGGAGAAATTTTAATTCAAGCATGGCACTAGAACAACTATCGTCTAGGTTCAAATTCTCAAAGTTCCTTTATTCTCACACAAAACAAACCAAACTTAAAGCAAACTACTAGCACACAAATTTGAAAACAAAGCGGGTCAAGATGACTTACCTGGTCATGCGGGTGTCCTCCACCAAGCTGGCAATTGGTGCAGCCTCACTGGTAAGGTGGTCGAATGTGGAAGTGGGTGAAGAGTGCTTCCCGTTGTTGTTGTGCACCGCCGGGAGCTGCTGGATCTGGTCCTGTGCTTGTATGAGGGCGTTCTTTGTCTCCTCAATCCTGCCCAGGTGTGTGCGAAGCTTGTGGCGGTCCTGCAGGTACTCGTGGTAGCTGTGGCCGGAGTAGGAAGCACGTCCGGGCTGATGGTGCACTCCACCAGACGTCTTCTCCTACGTATCAAACTGACCACTACCTTGCTGGAAACGGTCGTAGTAGCCATGCCCACTGGGTGCTGCTCGCTTGCTTCCAAGATCCCTCCGAGTGTGTGGATGGGGTTGCCTCCCATGGGTTATTAAAACCACGTAAGGTGCCCGTGTGGTCGAACATTTGGTAGCCAGTGAATGCTGGCCCTTGTGGAGTCGGGTCTGTGCCATAGTATCTTTGCGGTATGCAGTCCAGGCATGCTGATGCACTCCTGCCGACAGTGGCCCTTCATGGCAAAACAATAAAAGAAGGTGTAGCGTACAATCCGAGTACCGGGTTAGGCAATGGGATCTCGATTGCATCGCCACGATAAAACATAGTAATGGGAATGTTGTTTTTCCCTCCTTTTATTATTTGGGCCTGTCTGAAATGTTCAATGGTAATCTCAGGCCGGTCTTCTATTATAAAATCAAGAGTGGCATTTTCTAGAAGACCCGAACTGCCGGCAACTCGAGTTACCGAAGAGGTATACTCGATGTGCCCAAACTTCCTCTCAAAAGTTTTGATCCAATGTTCTACCAAGGCATAAATAGGTGAAACATTCCTACGTCTAGTCATGGCAAACAAAATTTGTAAATCCTCAATTCTAACAATGCGAACATCATCCCTACGAAAAAGTGTAGTTCCTAGCCAGCAATGCATAATGTGCAATGTAGCAGCTAAATGGAGTTGGTAACAGTATGTTTACAGCTATTCTCATTAGTTATCTCCTTCCAAAATTTTAGTCTATCAAATTCAGGCAAAGCAACATCCATGTCTATAACACATTCCGAATTAAAACCAAGGTGTTGGCTAAGTTCTTTCCATGTTAAAGAAATTTCCTTATTAAACAGACGGAAAGAAACTCCATTATTTTCAGCTTTAAGCGTGCAAAAAAATTTGGCAGTAAGAACTTGCTACCCGGCTCAGTCATTTGCCAAAAATTCTCCCAACCAATCTCATGAAAGATAAGGTGGAATTCAATGTCCATACCTGTATCGCGGAGAGGGTCGTCGCTGAAGACACTCTTCAGTGTGACCGGGAGGTTCTTGATGGTGTTGAACTTGGCCTTCTCGGGGCGTCGCAGCTTCAAATGCTTCTCGTCGGTGAGGATGACAGTGGGTGCTGTAGGTAGCTCCTGGGACGGGGGGTCAACGTTCATATCCGAACCGTTCAATGAACGGCTACGGGTAGAACGCGACGATCCCGCATGAGAGAGCATCTTCTTCAACCAGCTCATACTTGCAAAACATTAGTGCACACCACAAAAGAAAACTTGCACAGGGGGTTAGCACAAGATGTTAGAGGTTAGCCGTCGAAAAGTCAGTTGTTCAGAGGTTAGTCGTTCAAGGGTTCGTTCAAGTTGATCAAAGTTTTAAGCTCAAGCTTGAGGCGACTTTCTACTTTGACAGCATCTCCTTTAAATGCTATGTTTTCACTTGGGAAATCAGCAGAACTTCTATGCTCACACGCTTCACTCTCACGCCCTCTCTTCTCTTCCAAATGAAGAGCTAGCTATCTCTCAAACTCTCTGAATGGAATTATAGACAAAAGGGGTGCTCTCGGGTTTGAGATGGTGCAAGGAATGAGCTGAGAACTTGGCAATTTATAGAAGGGGAAGAGGGAGGTCGGGTGTAACACCCCAGTGTTAAGCTTGCTAAATCACCTGCATCACATTGCATTGGCATGTCATGAACATCATCTCATCATTTCATGTGTATGAGTAAAGTGAATTTCAATTCAATGCTAGCTACATCATCTATAAATATGTGTATGTGTATATAGGGTTATAATGGTGAAATGAAACAAAAATGATTTTTAACATTTTTGGAATGTCCAATCTAGTTTAGAATGTCAAACTAAACCTTTTTCATGTTGGGGGTAGCACTTGATTTGGTCTCTAGCTAGGACTTTGACCTAGGGTTAGGTTTAGGGCATTTGGAGAGATTTTGATAATTTAATTTGAAAGTTTCTATTTAAACTTTTCAAATGACTTTGAACCTTAAATAAAGATTTTAGGAAACTTAATTTGTGACAACTGTTATTTAGGGTCCAAGCCATGAAAATGCTTTTTGCTTAGTCGAACATATACCTTAAGACAAGTTAAGGTTTGAAATTTGATTCTGAAAAATTTTGCTAAGTACCCTGCACTCTAGTTTCAAGGTAACCCACTTTGAGCAGCTGTAGTTTCTATTCTAGGCCGAGTTAGTGTAAGAAGCCTTAATATTAGAGATAGCTCTCATGTAGATATTTGATCTATATTAAAGAAGTTTTTCCTTAAACCCAACTGATTAGGAGATAATTAGCACTGAAAGTCGAGTTTCAGTCACATGAACACATACTAAACCTCACTTGCACATTCTGTCGAGCAGCTGGCGGAGCTACGTGTCGATCGGGTAGATCGACACCGCTGCGTCGTCGTGTCGTCCCCAGCCGAGCTGCACCGCCCCTGGACCTTGCCAGCTCAAAGGAGAACACCCAGGAATCGATTCTGGTCCATCCCCTCGCTCCCATCGTCGTCATTCGCCTTCTCTGTTTTCCTCTATCCCAAAAACCGAGCGCATCAATGGCTTTGCTGGTCGTGTTCATCATCGCCGGCTAACCACCGTCCAAACCACCGCACCCATAGCTCCACCTTGACCCCCTCTACATCCCTAACACTTTTGTCGAAGCAACCGAGCCATATCGCCTCAGTTCTTCATAGTTGCCACCATCGGTTCGTCACCGGAGCTCCGCCGTGGTCATGCTCATTGAGGTCTGGTTGTGGTGAGCCTATTCTCGGTCACCTTGCGGGTGTTTGTAGTTGCCTAGGGTTCCAATTGGGTGAAAGTGGAGGTGGTTCCGGGTTTCATGCTCTGTTCTGGTCGGAACACGACTGTGCCGACGAGTGCTCCACCGCCGTCCGCCATGGATGGCATTGATGGTGCTGCGGGCCATTAAAAGTCGATTCGTTGTAACATTAGGAACCCTAGATGACCGCAAGTCTTATGGTGTGGTCGACTCGGTTTGATTTGGCCGAAGTTCGCCGGCGTGATCTCACCGTGCGCCGCCGTTCGCCACGGCCAGCGACGAGCTCCGTCCCGTGTGCGTCTAACCCAACCATCCATACCTATCGATGCGTCTTGATGTCGAGAGTCCAAGGGTGGGCTCGGTTTCGACGGAAAGCTCACCGGCGATGAGTTCTTGGCCGGTCAAAGTGGCGGCCAGGCACTACCTTCCCAGTACCTGATGCAGAAGGAGCTGATGATGTCTTTGGCCATCTTGGTGTCTCTGTGGCCCCTTGTTTCCCAGCATCCGGTGCAGTATCAGCTGGTATTTTTGTGGCTGAAGTGGGAATGGTCGATTGAATTTCTATAAAAGAAACAGTCAATGATATAATGGAAGCACAATGGTGTTAACAGCAGAATTGTCCTACCTGGAGATGGTATCCCTTCTTTCTCGAGCTTGCCCCAGGTGTCTTTAGAGGAAGGACTGTTCGGCTATATATTTTAAATCTAGCAGTCAAGATCATGTGCCCAGTTCTAATCATTAACTGTAATAGTGGTTCCAGTAGATACCTGAGTGAGAGGTGCTTCAAGGGCTTCCTGTTGAGTTTCTATCATGCCTGAAGAACCCAAGCCGGCGTCTTGGGGGCTAGTAGGTCTTGGTTGCTTTTCAATCTGAGGTTGCTCAGGCCGTGTTGGAATCGGCTGAGCAGTCACCTGGTGATTAGCCGATTTTAGTTGAACGACTAATGGATGGTGCAGAAAATATTTCAGGATATTTAGATACCTGGGCAGGCATCCTTTTGGACCTTTGTTTCTTGGTGGTAACCTTCTGAAGACTAGATGAGGCTTTCCTTTTCGGAGATGGAGTAGTCGTTATGGCAACAGGAGCCTTCATCATCTTCTTCAGAGAGGGAGCTTAAGAGCCTAGCCTTGTAACCGGACAATAAGGATAATACTTGATTTGCTCCGGTGGATTAGATTCTGGATCCTGCATTGGCAAGAGTTAGATTACAAGTGACCGGTTTAGATAGGATCAGTTGATAACACTTACTGCTAATTCAGAGGCGAAGCTACTGTCCAGGGCCTTGCATTTGTCATGAATTGCTTGACAAAATAGATGGGCATGCCATTGCTGCCACCAGTTGTTGAAGCTCTGATGGGTGACTAAAATTTGATTCCACTGCTCAATTGAGTAAACTGGCAGGTCTGCTCCCAGTGTAAAAACTCTGTCAGCTTCTAGATTTTCAGTGATTTCTTCTCTAGGCTTCAGAAGGCGTAAGGATGGAAGCTTTGGGGGCAGTTGGCCAAAACCCGGTTGTCTTACTACAACATTGGGGTGGTAGAATTCATATGAAGGCTAGCTGGGCTTGGTGCTGCTTGCACTTCGAAGGTGTTTGAAGTCGACTGGCAGTATGCAGGGTTTCATGATCACATTAAGAATTTCTGTAGCCCCATTATCTGAACACCCTGTACTGTTGAAGGTATAAGGTATTGGAAACTCTTCATCATCTTCATAGGAGAACCAAGTTAATGCATCTGGTCCCTGGGCCCCTATAGAATGCTTCAAGCATGCTGCCCCGGTTGACACCTATGGTTATAGCTGAGGCAGCTTCACGAAAGTTTTGGCAACCCCTAGTTATCCTGTTTTTCTCCTCCTCAACATAGTTGATGGAAGGATAACTAAGGTTGTGGAGGTCTGGCTTAGCCATTTTGTGCAGGTACAGGTTGAGCCTTAATTGAATCAGCCACCAGGGGCCCGTTGTGCATTGAACCTCTTCACCTTTCAACAGAAAGCCAGCATCTCGGCTCATCAGCTTATAAGCAGATCCCAGTAAAAGTTAACCTAAAGGGATTGAGTTTCCTTGGGGTAATTTCTCTGCAATGGCCTTGAAAGGGTAGGCTGGTCCTAGAGAAGCACCACAGAAGATAAACCTCTCCAGCCATATGTTCAAAAATGTTGTGTGCTCTTTCTCAGTGATGCTTGGAGTTGTCAGATGGTGAGTGTTGACATAGCTGGTCCAGCCTTTGTATTCATTCAGCTTTCAAAACTGCATTTCACCTGTGGAAAGGAGATTCCAATACGGGTATGTCCCGGTAATCTGAAGGCCGGTGAGTATGTGAATGTCACCCAAGGTAATGATCATCGGCCCATTTCCAAACATGAAGGAATTCAAAGAATTGGACCAAAAGTAGCTGGCAGCAATCAGAAGCGGTTCATTCTTCTCCATTTGACAGAGTGAGAGATCGAGGCATTGGCTCAGATTGCGTAGTTCCCAATCTGCCCGTTTCTTCTCTGACACACGCCGGAACCAGTTCCTCCATCTAGTGGGTGTATTCGGCCAGTTCCGGAACGATTTCTTGGACCACGAAGATGCATCTACTAACGGGCTTCTGAAGGGGATTTGGTTGGTCTCTTTGCTGATGAACTCTGCGGGATTTGGATCGCCCATCGGACCCAGGTAATAGGCGGAAGGGACATCACTCAGTGGAATCAAGATCTCAATCTTCAAATCCTGGATGATGAACAACATATGTGACCGATTGGGCGAGGGTTCGTGAATGAGACTACAGATTGATGAAATTCATACCTCGGGGATCTCAGAGGGAGTCGCCATCTGCTTGAGCTGATTGAAGGTGGCGGATTGAAGCCTGAGGAGAAATGTGACGTAAGCTTTCTTGGTTAGGGTTTTGGTTTGGTGCGAAGCTTTGAAGTGCTGAGTGGGAGATTGCGGTTTTGGCTGCGTTTTGAGGATGGAGATCGATTAAGACTCAGTGCTAATTTTGAAACAAAGCAAGTTTATCCTAAAATTGGGAGCATGTGTTTACACCAAAAATTTGGACTCGGGATGGATAGCTGATGCCAAGAGCAGAGACAGTCGATTTCGGGAAGCAGAGTCTTTTATACGAAGGGCTGAGAATAGCTGATCGGGTCCTGGATTGATTGTTGGGCCAAAGCGAAGACGGCGTGGTTGAAGACAAGAGTCGATTGATGACGTTAGCACGAGTCTCTAGCACCGGGAAGCAATCACGTTTGGAGTCCTTTTTAGAAAGGGAAGATTGGACTCCAAGTTACCTTTAAAATAGGAAAGTTTGTTAGTTTTCATATCTATTTTTGAGTTGTAATTCGATTAGGATTCTATCTTGTCAAGCCCAGGGTATAAAAATAATCCCCTGGCCATTGTAATACGCATGTTCACATCAATACAACACACATTTCGGATCCGGCCAAACCCTTAGGAGTAGGAGTAAAGTAAATTCCGGTGAGTTTCTTCGAACGGGCTGAGTGTCATCCGGTGGACGCATGCTTGCTTGTAAGTACCATCATGCCTTGCTAAGCTTTATCTCCTTAATGTCATTCGGTGGACATGGGAGCTTTGTAGATCAAGGTCGATTCTTGTTTGATATGAGTTTAGCGTCATCCGGTGGACGTGGCTTAGATCAAATAAGGATTAGTTATCGATTCATGCTTGTTTTCTTACTTAATCAATGTTTAGCGTCATCCGGTGGACGAAGGCTTAGATTAAATTGCTCAATATGCATGGATTAGTTATCGGCTCTAACTAAAAGTGGCATCTTAGTTAGATTCATCAAGTTACCGGTGATGTTTGAGTTTATTTGTTTATTTACATATATCACTCACCAAATTTGCCCAATCTTGATCTGTTTATATCGGCTTCATATCTTTAGATCTGTTTGTTCAATGAATGATAATTGTTTCGTGTTTATGCATTAATAAATAGAATATGCTTGCAATAGCTGATAGATCTAGATCTTGATTGTGAACGGATTGCACTCAAGTTTTAAGATGAATAGTGTTTGAATTCGATATTCGATAGATTTAAATCATTGTTTACATTATGACTGCCTCGATCCGCTCGATCCCCACTGTTGTAAACATTTAGTTAAATGTATTGGTTTGATGTTTTGAGCATTACCCGTATTATCTGCTTGTGTGTCGCTCGTATTTGCCGAATCGGCTAATTAGCCGATTTCGCCCTGTTTCTACATTCAGACATCCTTTGGTCAGATTAACTTGACATGTGTGCATTAAATATGTTGCATTTTGTCTCATGCAAGTCATCACTACTATTGATGCAAGAGAATCGGTTATTTTACGTCATAATGCTAATCTCATGAAAATCGGTTCATGCCATCCGGATATCGACTCTTTAGTCCATAGCGTGCAAATGGGGTCTGTAAAGCCAAAAATTTAGAACTATCTGGACACACCAGTAGGTTCCGCCTTGTTGTTACTGATTAAATCTTTTTCCTTGTCAATTGCAGGTCAAATTAACTGGCACGCTTGGGAGTCATCGGCATTCTCAGACTGGGCCTGAAGCTAGCTAGACCTGCGAAAGCTCCGTCTGCTTTCAAGGGTCATTCCGGCTTCGCTGGTGCGTTGAACGTGAGAACCACTTTTTGTGCCAACAATCTCAAATCCATTATTTCACCTCTGTTCCGGTATTTTTTTGCATTTTCAAAATAAAACTCAGAGTTGCACTTGTATGACCTTCTCTCAAATCTCTCATATATGTAGTATTTGTAGATCCTCACTAAAGTAATAAGGTGTATGCTTTCTTTCCTATAACTGATATGGCTTTTTGTGGAGCTCATAGGTAGGGAAAACAGTGAACACTTACTTGCAAAGCATTTATTGTAAAGTCAAACAATGGATACAAAGAGAGTTAAGTCATACAATCAAATCAAGATATGCATGTGTGTGGAATGAGGGGTGTATGTGGTGGCTAATTCTACTTTTGCACCTTGGAAACAAATCTCTCTTTTGAAACTTGAAACATGTGTTGCACGACAACATGGGCTAGCTTTCTCTTCTTTTTTTTAGGCGGGCATCTAAGTACCCATTGTTTTATTTCATCGGATACTTGTCCATTTTTTTCTCTCAGGCGGGCATCTAAGTACCCATTGTTTTCTCTCACAACTCTCACTTTTGCCTAGCCTCATGTCTCTTCTCTGCAACTTTTTATTTTGAGAGATACTCACAAGAACTTTGGAGCATTTATTTGGGTGGAAATATATGGAATATTTTTGATGTTTACTCTTAGTGTAGGAGTAAAACATTTTTGGATGGAATGACATGCTGTGGCGGCTACCCCCAGTGTAGGGATAGTGCCTATGTGGGTGGAGTGTGTGCGATCTTGATTTTAAAAGTATGACAAAACTCTCATAAGGTATTCAACAAGGCTTGACTACACTCAATGCAAAACAAGCAACATATATGCAAAAGGTTTTCTATTCTAAACATGATATATGGCTCTGGTAGGAATTTTAGCTTTTGTCATACAAGGTACTCAGCATATTGATTTTAGCAATTTTTTCAAAATACAGCATCCGTACTTTAGTGTCATAATAAACTAGATAGATAGCAGCTCACACTTCTTATATCATGTCTATCAATTATTTAGGCTTAGCTCAAGTGTGCTCCCATAGATTTCAAATTTCAGAATAAATTCTCAAGTTAAATTAATAACTCAATAGTGGGAGAAATTTTAATTCAAGCATGGCACTAGAACAACTATCGTCTAGGTTCAGATTCTCAAAGTTCCTTTATTCTCACACAAAACAAACCAAACTTAAAGCAAACTAATTAAGCAAACTACTAGCACACAAATTTGAAAACAAAGCGGGTCAAGATGACTTACCTGGTCATGCGGGGGTCCTCCACCAAGCTAGCAATTGGTGCAGCCTCACTGGTAAGGTAGGTCGAATGTGGAAGTGGGTGAAGAGTGCTTCCCGTTGTTGTTGTGCACCGCCTGGAGCTGCTGGATCTGGTCCTGTGCTTGTATGAGGGCGTTCTGTGTCTCCTCAATCCTGCCCAGGTGTGTGCGAAGCTCGTGGCGGTCCTGCAGGTACTCGTGGTAGCTAGGGCCGGAGTAGGAAGCACGTCCGGGCTGATGGTGCACTCCACCAGACGTCTTCTCCTACGTATCAAACTGACCACTACCTTGCTAGCAATGGTCGTAGTAGCCGTGCCCACTTGGTGCTTGCTCGCTTGCTTCCAAGATCCCTCCGAGTGTGTGGATGGGGTTGCCTCCCATGGGTTATTAAAACCACGTGAGGTGCCCGTGTGGTCGAACATTTGGTAGCCAGTGAATGCTGGCCCTTGTGGAGTCGGGTCTGTGCCATAGTATCTTTGCGGTATGCAGTCTAGGCATGCTGATGCGCTCCTGCCGACAGTGGCCCTGCATGGCAAAACAATAAAAGAAGGTGCAGCGTACAATCCGAGTACCGGGTTAGGCAACGGGATCTCGATTGCATCGCCACGATAAAACATAGTAATGGGAATGTTGTTTTTCCCTCCTTTTATTATTTGGGCATGTCTGAAATGTTCAATGGTAATCTCAGGCCGGTCTTCAGTTATAAAATCAAGAGTGGCATTTTCTAGAAGACCCGAACTGCCGGCAACTCGAGTTACCGAAGAGGTATACTCGATGTGCCCAAACTTCCTCTCAAAAGTTTTGATCCAATGTTCTACCAAGGCATAAACAGGTGAAACTTTCCTACGTCTAGTCATGGCAAACAAAATTTGTAAATCCTCGATCCTAACAATGCGAACATCATCCCTAGGAAAAAGTGTATATCCTAGCCAGCGATGCATAAAGTGCAATGTAGCAGCTAAATGGAGTTGGTAATAGTATGTTTACAGCTATTCTCATTAGTTATCTCCTTCCAAAATTTTAGTCTATCAAATTCAGGCAAAGCAACATCCATGTCTATAACACATTCCGAATTAAAACCAAGGTGTTGGCTAAGTTCTTTCCATGTTAAAGAAATTTCCTTATTAAACAGACGGAAAGAAACTCCATTATTTTCAGCTTTAAGCGTGCAAAAAAATTTGGCAGTAAGAACTTGCTACCCGGCTCAGTCATTTGCCAAAAATTCTCCCAACCAATCTCATGAAAGGTAAGGTGGAATTCAGTGTCCATACCTGTATCGTGGAGAGGGTCGTCGCTGAAGACACTCTTTAGTGTGACCGGGAGGTTCTTGATGGTGTTGAACTTGGCCTTCTCGAGGCGTCGCAGCTTCAAATGCTTCTCGTCGGTGAGGATGACAGTGTGTGCTGTAGGTAGCTCCTGGGACGGGGGGTCAACGTTCATATCCGAACCGTTCAATGAACGGCTACGGGTAGAACGCGACGATCCCGCACGAGAGAGCATCTTCTTCAACCAGCTCATACCTGCAAAACGTTAGTGCACACCACAAAAGAAAACTTGCACAGGGGGTTAGCACAAGATGTTAGAGGTTAGCCATCCAAAAGTCAGTTGTTTAGAGGTTAGTCGTTCAAGGGTTCGTTCAAGTTGATCAAGGTTTTAAGCCCAAACTTGAGGCGACTTTCTACTTTAATAGCATCTCCTTTAAATGCTATGTTTTTCACTTGGGAAATCAGCAAAACTTCTACGCTCACAGGCTTCACTCTCACGCTCTCTCTTCTCTTCCAAATGAAGAGCTAGCTATCTCTCAAACTCTCTGAATGGAATTATAGACAAAAGGGGTGCTCTCGGGTTTGAGATGTGCAAGGAATGAGCTGAGAACTTGGCAATTTATAGAAGGGGAAGAGGGAGGTCGGGTGTAACACCCCAGTGTTAATCTTGCTAAATCACCTGCATCACATTGCATTGGCATGTCACGAACATCATCTCATCATTTCATGTGTATGAGTAAATTGAATTTCGATGCAATGCTAGCTACATCATATATAAATATGTGTATGTGCATATAGGGTTATAATGGTGAAATTAAACAAAAATGATTTTTAACATTTTTGGAATGTCCAATCTAGTTTAGAATGTCAAACTAAACCTTTTTTGTGTTGGGGGTAGCAGTTGATTTGGTCTCTTGCTAGGACTCTGACCTAGGGTTAGGTTTAGGGCATTTGGAGTGATTTTGATAATTCAATTTGAAAGTTTCTATTTAAACTTTTCAAATGACTTTGAACTTTAAATAAAGATTTTAGGAAACTTAATTTGTGACAACTGTTATTTAGGGTCCAAGCCATGAAAATGCTTTTTGCTTAGTCAAACATAGACCTTAAGACAAGTTAAGGTTTGAAATTTGATTCTGAAAAATGTTGCTAAGTACCCTGCACTCTAGTTTCAAGGTAACCCACTTTGATCAGCTGTAGTTTCTATTCTAGGCTGAGTTAGTGTAAGAAGCCTTAATATCAGAGATAGCTCTCATGTAGGTATTTGATCTGTATTAAAGAAGTTTTTCCTTAAACCCAACCGATTAGGAGATAATTAGCACTGAAAGTCGAGTTTCAGTCACATGAACACATACTAAACCTCACTTGCACATTCTGTCGAGCAGCTGGCGGAGCTACGTGTCGATTGGGCAGATCGACACCGCTGCGTCGTCGTGTCGTCCCCAGCCGAGCTGCACTGCCCCTGGACCTTGCCAGCTCGAAGGAGAACACCCTAGAATCAATTCTGGTCCATCCCCTCGCTCCCATCGTCGTCATAGCTTTCTCTGTTTTCCTCTATCCCAAAAACCGAGCGCATCAATGGCGTCGCCGGTCGCGTTCATCGTCCCCGGCTAACCGCCATCCAAACCACCGCACCCATAGCTCCTCCTTGACCCCCTCTACATCCCTGACACTTTTGTCGAAGCAACCGAGCCATATCGCCTCAGTTCTTCGTAGTTGCCACCGTCGGTTCGTCACCGGAGCTCCGCCGTGGTCACGCTCGTCGAGGTCTGGTTGTGGTGAGCCTATTCTCGGTCATCTTGCGGGTGTTTGTAGTTGCCTAGGGTTCCAATTGGGTGAATGTGGAGGCGGTTCCGGGTTTTGTGCTCTGTTCTGGTCGGAACACGACTATGCCGACGAGCGCTCCACCGTCGTCCGCCATGGATGGCACTGATGGTGCTGCGGGCCATTAGAAGTCGATTCGTTGTAACATTAGGAACCCTAGATGACCGTGAGTGTTACGGTGTGGTCGATTCGGTTTGATTTGGCCAAAGTTCGCCAGCATGATCTCGCCGTGCGCCGCCGTCTGCCATGGCTGGCGACGAGCTCCGTCCTGTGTGCGTCTAACCCAACCATCCATACCTATCGATGCGTCTTGATGTGGAGAGTCCAAGGGTGGGCTCGGTTTCGCCGGAAAGCTCACCGGCGACGAGTTCTTGGCCGGTCAAAGTGGCGGCCAGGCAGTGCCTATGTCGTGTGAGGTCGGTTGACCCATGGGGCCCGGCTGTCAGCCCCTGTGCTTTGCCTCTGTGTGCAGTTTTGTGTGCTTGTAGCCATTAGGGTTTCGTTTAGATTTAGAAAAATGATTTCTATTTTGTTTTCAGCATTGATTTGATGCTTGTAAAATTCATTTGTGGAGCTGTACATGTCTACATGAAGTGAAACAAGCTTTGTTAGTTCTCTGGTGACTTGTACTATTAAAGAAAAATATAAAAACCAACCCTTTATGTGATATTTCTGTGAGTTATAAATTGATTTGTAAATCTGCATTTAACTTCAGAAATGTATAACTAATTCTAGGAGTGTGTTAAAATTGTGATTTCACTTTTGTTAGTTTTCTATGGATGAGTAGAACCTAGAAAAAATACTGTCCAGGCATGTTTACTGTTTTGTGATGGGGTTGCTGTTCAAACCCTATTTAGGGTTTGATTGTTTGGAAATTCATTATAAAATAAATACAAGTAATCTGGGTATGAATATTTTTGTGTGATCTTTCTAAGTGATGAAGAACAACAAAAAATTATGAAATCTGTTGTTTGATACTTTTCGCTGTAATAACTATTTTCCATGCAATTTCAGCCTTCTGTCTTGTTATTTTTGTGTAGGAAGTTCTATAAGTCCAAATGGCCTGAAATTTAGACAGTGAGCTATGGTAGACCTGTTATGTCTACTGTATTTTTCTGGGAATTTTATGTAACTTAGATCTGGTAGGTCTAGTTACAAGTGAAGCAAGTGATCATGTAATTAAGCACTTGTTTAGGGCATAAGTAAATCTTTTCCATGTTATTTTGGTCCATCAGCAGTGGTGATTCTTGAGAAATTTCTGAGAATATACTTGCTGGAATGTGAACTTGAATGCATTTTAGGATGGCTATTAGGATGACCTTGTTTAGGGTAGTTCATTTAACTCATTTGGAATTCCTACAATGCATGTGGCGACTTGTATGGACTTCAAGGTTGATCATGGGAACTTGAATTGCCTTGTTATATGAAGTTAGAGATTTCTCTCTACCGGAGAAGAAATATGCACGTACTTAATAAACGAAAATGATTGTGTGTTGCATTTCATGAAAGCATTCATATGCATCGTGTGGAATTGCCTTGCAATAAAGTGCTTATGCATTCCTATATTCATCGCATATGCATGCATACAGGATCGTTGGAGGAGGTGACTCTGACCGAAGTGAGCCCGACCGAGGAGGAGATTCCTCAGGAGGTCCCAGCTGCCGAACCCGGAGTCGAGGACAACGCTGACTTGCCCAAGTGCCCTAATCACCAGCCCTCGACTTTTCTGAAAGGCAAGCCCCGGTGCATTCCTAATTCCTATGTTTTTGAAATGAAATGACTTGAGTATAGTGATTGTTGCATTAATTGTAGGAATTGTTTGGAAAACGTAGCTGTATTATATTGGAAAATTATATATCCTTCACCTAAATAGGTTCAGGATCGTATCTTCTGCTTAGCGTGGCTTAGATCCGGTAGATATGGTGATCCTGGTCACCAAGATAAGAAAGTGAGAAGCACAGTTGGCTATATTTGCTATCGTGAAATAACCATGTGAGCTGAGGGAGGAAATGAATTTGGGCGGGATGATGGTTTGGACACAACAAGACATGGAGGTCTTGGTTGTGTGCCAATCACCGCCACGTGAATTTGGGATGTAACCCTGTTGGAGTTCAGTCGAGATTGAAAGATGCCATCACTTAGCTGGTCGGATATGTCGTTCTGACCGTGAAGCCGAGTAGCTTTATTTGGCCCGGGAACTAGTTAGCTCAGTGTATATGCTGGACCGCGTAGGGTTTTGGGAGCTAGATCGGACCATGGGCAGGTGGATTCCTGAGATTCCTGGCCACTATTCAATCCCCCAGCATATCGCTCCCCCAGACCCACGGAGGAACCTAAATAGTACTAAGGGTGACCTAAGGGACCCCGTATAGATCTGTCTGGGTTTGTGATTGGCATTTTACACTAGCTGGTTTGCAATCGATTTGAATCGCCATCTCTCCTGGATAGTGAGAAACTTGACTGATCTTTCCTCAGGTTAGAAATGAATAAGTTTGAACATGAACATGGTTATCAATGTAAATACAAAATTTCTACGGTTCTATTATATTGTTTGCTTAGAATTAATCAAGTGCTTGAATTAGATGAGGATATGAGTTAAGAACAAGGATTCATAACTACTAAAAGCTTGCTAGTAATAACATAACGAGAAAATTATTTCGTCAGCCCTGAAAAAATTTCCACTTAGTTTCTTGGCCCGGTTTTCATCGAACTCTGTTATTTGGCCCTAAAACAAAATTTTCTTATTTTCTTGGCCCTTCCGTCCACTTTGAAAGATCATAACTCTTCGATACGACATCGGATGAAGATGATTTTTATACGAAAATTGTAGATCTCGATGAGATCTACAACTTTATAGTTTTAAATTTTTTTATTTGAGGAAGTTCAGATGCCCAAAAACATTAATATAATATATTGATGTTTTTGGGCATTTGAACTTCCTCAAATGAAAAAACTCAAAACTATAAAATTATAGATCTCGTCGAGACCTATAATTTTCATATAAAAATCATCTTCATCCGATGCCATATCGAAGAGTTATGATCCTTCAAAGTGGACGGAAAGGCCAAGAAAATAAGCAAATTTTGTTTTATGGCCAAATAACAAAGTTCGATGAAAACAGGGCTAAGAAACTAAGTTGAACTTTTTTCAGGGCCGAGGAAATAATTTCCCCAATAACATATGATATCTTAAACCAAAATAGCTTTTTACGCAAATGAGTCAGCCAACTCCAATAAAAAGCTTTGCATATTCCTTGAGAGTCTTTTCTTTGGTTAGACGGGTAAGTCTTGCGGAGTACAATTGTGTACTCAGGGTTTATCCCAAATTGTTGCAGATGGCCAGGTGTTTTATGGTTATTGTAAGAATTGCTTCACCCCAGCCGTGGACGAGGACTGAAGTGTGGGCAGCTTGGTCTTCGTGTTTAATAGTTATCTTATCTAGTAGTTTGATCCTAAGTACGGCACTGTATATTAAATAAATATGTTTGTACAAGACTTGGTTTGTATAACTACTTTGCTTCTGCTAAGGTTTGAAAACTATGATGTAATATCTATCTTCGTACTCTAAACTTTGAAAGCTATGTAATGTGGATGTATGTTGTTGAACTCTGTACGATCTTGGTTGTGTTACCATTTGGTTTGAAATCCTTCGAGATTTCACAGGCTACTGGGTTTATATGGGTTCAAGTGTGGTCGTTTAGCTATTTCGACGGCTATCGCCGTACTTGTGCTCTTATAAATTGGTCGGTTCTGTCACAGCTGGTATCGGAGCAAGGTTCAACACACATCATTCATATTAGTGTATTTTAAATGGAAAAAGGTTTTGGTTTTCAAAACTAATTGTCCATTATTAGACAGTAGGTTTCAAAAGTGAGTTGAAAACTTAAGTGTGCCAAGGATCATACTTAGTGTAGCCCTAAAATAGGACTATAGGTGGCTTATTAAAGTACTAACTTGGGGGAAACTGCATCATGTTTTGTGAGTGCTTCTTGTCGTTGAGACGACTTGCCTTTGTTTTATTTTTTTATCAACGCCCAGGTAAGGTGAAGACGGGCCAAATGTGCCACTTCAGACTGAGGTAAGGTGAGTTGTGAGAGCATGATCGAACAACCGTCGATTTAAGGGGAGTGCTTATTATTAATACTGAAGTAGGTACATGAGCCCATATGTGCCTATGTATGTATCCCTGTGTGAAGTACTTACTTTTTGGGGTCGCAAGTGCTCATGGGAGCATTTTCGGCAAAAAGTGCTTCTTATCGCTATACATACATTTGGGATTGGGGCTGAAATGGATCTTCTGTAGGTACGCTAACTACGGTAGTATGAAGTAGTTATGTATTGAGAGCGACTACATGTCACCGCTTAGTTCGGTAGTATGGTTAGGTGTGAGGACCTATGGAACATTCATGCATTATGGTCATTCATGTTCTGTTCTTATCCGAATTCTTCACACAATAACAAGTAAATTGAAAATAATGGGAATAAATCTTTTCTATAATTATTCTCATGTCTCTCTCAAAATCCTCTACAGAAGGCTCCACCAACTCGCAACCATAGGTTTCTGGACCAATTTGGGACACCCACTCTGTTGTGGAGGACGTTGGAATCGGTTGGATATGCTGAGCCACCAAGCTACTACTGGGAAGAAGATGGAGGTGGTGTGGAAGTATTTTACAAGGTTGGGGTTTCTCTTCCATCTATCCGTGGAGCTATATCTTGGCCTGGTTGGTAGGTCAACGTTGAAGCCTGGTCTCCATGGGATGGTGCACAACTGGCAGCTTTTGAGGTGTTAATGTCCTTATGCAAGCAATTTGGTGCCGACATCAAGGATGGTCCTATGGATGTATTCCCCAAGCTTGATATGGAGAATGCAACCTGGGATCAGGAAAATGGTGATCCGTTAGTGAAGGGTCAGGATGAAGAACTGCACAACAAGGATTCAGCTATGAGCGCCATGTTTGCAATATTGAAGATGTATTTCACTCGGCAGGAAGGTTGGGATTCCATGTTAAGGAGCCTTCGCAGTTCCATTGTCGAGCAACATGCATTAGTTACTCAGATCGAGCAGCATTTTGAAGCTGCAAGTAAAGCTCATCATGATGCTATGTATATGCTGGATGCTCTTCTAGCATGTCGCAGAGAATTGCGAGATACCGTAGCTGAATGAGACCAAGCTCTTCGTCAAGTCAACGTTCTTGGTCGTCAAAGAAACAAATTAATGCATCAGCTAGGTGTCATGAATATGCACTTTGCTCGCCAAAGGGATGACTTTGCTCTCTAGATGTAGCACGCTAATCAGCAGATCGCGGGGTTGCAGAATGAAGTTCATCAACTGAACAACCTTGTTGCTCCTATTCATCTCCCTGGTGCCACTGAAATTGATCCTCCAATGCTAGAAGATGACGTCGATCCTGTTTTCAATAACGAAGAGGAGAATCCCGAAGCTAACGATAGTGATGATGGGAATAGTAGTGGATCGGTGATCGATAGCGATCACGATGAACAGTGGGTTCTAGTAGTCCTTTGGAAGTTGATGGGTGTAAAATTGTTGTAAAAATCCCCTCTGCGAAGTTTACGCCCTGTGATGTGTAGTTCTAAATAATGTAAAGACTATATGGCCATTTGCAAAAACCTTGGTTTGTTGTAAGGCATAGTCGAACGCTAGTACGTGGTTTGTAATGGCTATTAAGTAGTTTCTCTACTTTTATCATGGTCGTGTTGTGGAATTGAACTTTTTGTGCCCTTGCTTTCATTATGTTTACTCTTTTTGTATCATGTAATACTTTGGCATGAGTTTCAATTTTCCGCAACAACACCATTATTAATCCTCTCCTATTTTTTATGAAAATCTTCACAGAAGCCGGTCAACACGCGTTCTCATGGGTCCGGTAGTGGTAGCAGGAACGACAATGAGAATGAAGAGTTGACACCACCATCGCCATTCACCCCTGAGCAGATGTTCGCGCAGTTCATAGGGACTCAGCACAATCTGGAGGCTGTTCTGCGTGAAATGGCAGCCAAAAATGCTCGTGGTGGAGATCGTCATCGTGGCAATGATGATAACCAGTTCAGCTCCTCCAAGGATTTCATGGACACCAAACCACCCATCTTTAAGGAAGCCGCTGAACCACTGCAAGTCGATGAATGGCTCCACACCATAGAGCAGAAATTTTCAGTGTTGAGGCAGAATGATGAGCTGAAAGTGAATTATGCCGCTCTCCAGTTTCAGGGACCCACAGGAATTTGGTGGTCGCACTACAAGGCTACCATTCCGGCAGGTACTGAAATTACTTGGGATCGTTTCAAGACAGCTTTCCGAGGTCATTATATTCCTCTAGGTCTGATGAGGATGAAAGCAAATGAGTTCATGCAGTTGACTATGGGTACCAAGAGCCTGACTGAGTACCATCATGCCTTCAATAATCTGGCAAGGTATGCTCCTAGCTATGTGGATATCGATGAAAAGAAGATTGAGAGCTTTAAGAGAGGCCTAAGCACTAAGCTAATGAAGACCCTAGCAAATTCCACTAGAATAAAATTCAATGACTTCATCAGTGATGCCCTAACTCAAGAACACCAAAATAATCTACATGCCAGTGCTAAGGGTCGTAAGAGGCCATTTGAAGGAGGTTCGTCTGAGCCTAGGGCTCCTCCTGCAAATCATCCTGCTTATCGTCCGCCTGTGCCAGGATCTCGATATAGGCCTCCAACTAAGAAGTTTAATGTGAACCAGCCACAGAATAAGTACCATAGGGCTTTCATGGTGCCTATTTGTTGACACTTCTTAGTGCAACCACCAGAGACAGGGTGTTAGGCTATCTCTGATAACGGCGCCAGAAGTGCCTGGGGTATTTCTTATGTCTATTGGATAATTTCGCAAGCGCACAGAATATACCGCTGTAGCACTTCACACTGGAGTATTCTAAGGTATCGTTATTTATCTTTATCCCAAGGGAAAACGGTTGCTAGGAATAATTAATAAAAGGAGAGAGATCCTTAAGTCTATAGCAACTTAGTATCAACGAGTGATAGGGGGTAAATCGATATATAGAGGAAAGGGCAATGACACCAAGACACGACAAGGTTTTGAGATAACTAAGATAACTAGTAGAGTATAGCTAGGTGGGAGGACAACGAGTGAGTATAAGACTCCTATGACACTTACTTTACTCTTGTGAATTATCCTATCAAATAGATGAAGTATACCAAGACAGCCACCTTACTTCCGGTGTGTAGGGGATAGGCGAGACAGTAGGGGATATAACCTCTACCCGAAGCGGCTATTCTCTTATGGGAGCCTACCTTTTAAGAACATTCCTAAAACATGTGGAGGGATACTAAGACTAGACAGGGCTGTCACCACCTGCTAGCACCCACAAACAATCCGTGCAACAGCACTCAAAGGCAAGATCTAGTCTAAGCACCACGCTTACACCAAGCCTTACTACTCTAGTTGCATACCAACAACTAAAGTACCCTATGATAGGCGATGAACTACACACGTGAGCTGGTTACAGGATCACTATCCAATATAACTCAACTATAAGTTAAGACAAAACACAACAATACTATAAAGAATAGTAATGCACTAAGTAGAGACTTAGTAAAGTAAAGTAAAGATAATATATTGATAAAGGTAAAGTCTTACAGAGGGAAATGTACAAGAGCTAAACCACACTATCCAGCAGACGACTCCGGAGACTCCGAGCGTAGCTCGACTCGACTCTAACTCCCACACTAGACTAATACTACTAAAGAGTAAAACTCTTGTGACTTGTGACTCTTGGGTGTCTTGTGTGTGTCGAAGAGGAGTGGGCAGCCTCTATTTATAGTGGAGAGTGGGGGATGCCACGTCAGCGATCCGTGTGCTCCTCAACTCTCCACACTTGGATCCATCGCCTTGTAACCGCCTCAAAATGGATGGTCTTGGCAATTTGAGCACATCGGAAGCATGCTTGGAGTCGGTGGGGAACGTCGGTGGCTGGGGCCCACACCAACTGGTTCGGTCGACCCTTATGATGGGTGGGGCCAGGCCAGGTGTGGTCCCCACCAGTCATAGAGTCTCCCTTGGTACTTGTCCTGTCTTGATTGCTTCGTTTCATGCCTCAATCCGTGTGCCTTTGATCTCCACCGTTGAATGAAAGCACAAGTTGATCCGATGGATGAAATGACTTGGTTGCAGTGTCACACGGATCCTACCATGTGACCAGAGCCAGGTGGGCCCCATGGCCAGTTCGGCCGACCCATGGGTAGGCCCACCCTTGGCTTGGATCACTTCCATTTGATGTTGTATGCACCATGTTGAACGGTGGTGGCCTGGGGCAACTTGACATGGTTCGGCCGAACCATGTAGTTAGCCCTTAGCTACTCACTTTTGCACTATTTTGATGTTCCCTGCAATCACAAGCTAAGAGTACAAGTGGAACTCGTTATTGATAAAATATGCTAATGTTATGTTTATTCTCCTTTGAATCCGAGGCCTGTTGACGGTGTTTGAATGTGGAATTTTAGGGTATATCCACCGTCAACAAGATCCCCCAAGCTTAACCTTTGCTCGTCCCGAGCAAATAATTAAACTTAGCCTCGGTGGATCAGGAGTTGCTACAATGTTCATGTTTCAATAATACCATGTGTGCAACTATATACTTCTCTTTTGAATGGAAAAATTGGCTATAGAAATTCACCCATTTCACCTTAGTCCTTTATGGGGCTAATGACTTTTACTTTGCCTTAGGAGGTTGAGAGACAGAACAGTTTAACTTGAGCACTACCTTTCTTATTCTTTGCAAGTTTCATACTGGAAGTTTTAGCAATGTTTTGCAAAAGACAACTTAATGTTTCTCATATGGTTCTCTCATGTCGCTCAAATGGTGTATGATTCCTTACCAAGGCATGCAGTAAATGTTGCCTTCTCTTTATCATCCTACTTCTAAAAATGGCTTATGTGGAGCTTAAGGTAGGAATGAAAGAATATGGCATACTTACTTTGCATATGTTGTAGAGTCAAAGCTTGGATCCAAAGAGAGAAGTGTCATGCCCTTAGATCAAGATGTGCAAGTGTGTGGATGATGATGGAATATAATGCTCCTCTATTTGAACTGTATCTCTCTCTAAAATTTAGAGACATGGCTATCATTTTTTTCTTTTATTTATGAGCCTAGACTTGCTCAAATATCTTTCTTTTCTTTTCTATGGACTCTCTTGTGTCCATCTTTCTTTCTTTTTATTTTCATAGCCTTTTGTCTCTACTACCATAATGACTAAGAGAGATTTTCTATGACTTTAACACATGGAGCATTTATTTGGTGGAAATGAAAGGCATGTGGTTGCGTACTTCCAGTGTAGAAGCATCATGTATATATGTGGTGTGTATGTGATCTTGATCTTAGGAGCATGACAATACTCTCAATAAGTGTCAACAAGACTTGACAACACTCAATACAAAGCAAATAGCTTAAGTGGAAGGTTTTAGACATGTGTAACATATATGGCTGTGGTAGGAATTTATCACCATTGAGGAACAATAAGGTTTTGATTGATTTAGAAATAAATCTCCAGTAATCATGCATGCTTAGAACAATATTATAGTAGCTCTTATTTCACTATATCATATCTCACAACAACTTAGACTTAGTTCTAGTGCTTAGCATCCATAAAATTTTCAGGTTCAAGATGATTTAAATGAGCCAAGTAATCCATACTCAAAGAAATACTAAGTTGTAAGCTAGGCATTAAAGAAACAGTAACAGAGCAACTATTCATCATTTCCATGAGGAAGATAAACATTCGTGAGACATATGGATTTAAGGGAAATATTTTTGGTATTTTTATCTTATGCATTTTTTTATATATATGCAATAAATTAAAATAATGTAAATAGCTAGGATAAAATACTTACCTTGGTGGGGGAGAGGATCTCCCCCAAGCTTGTCCTTTTGCTCATTCTGGTGGCGGGTAGTATTGGAACCATCCCGCCCAGCGTTGTGCTTCTTCGTCTTGGATAGCTTGCAATAGTTGAGCATTTTGTTGTGCCATATTTAGAGTTGCGTCTTGCTCAACTTGCATTGCACCCATGTCATTGATGAGTTGGTCCATTTCCGATCTTTGCCTTCGACGACCCCTCACCCGTGTGGACGGACGGGGAGTGCGCACTCTTGGAGTGTGCTGTTGAGGCCGTTCCGTGGACCTTGAAATGTCCATGTAACTTGCCTCATCGCCTTCTTCTTCATATCTTCCTGCAGCTTGTGATGTGCCACCTTGCTCAAATTGAGCGGCTTGTGACATGCTC
The DNA here is from genome assembly GCA_038502445.1 of Eremochloa ophiuroides. Taxonomy (NCBI): domain Eukaryota; kingdom Viridiplantae; phylum Streptophyta; class Magnoliopsida; order Poales; family Poaceae; genus Eremochloa; species Eremochloa ophiuroides. Next base: position 37,839,798 of record JAHLJS010000006.1, on the reverse strand, counting down.
CTTGTCACCCTTCTTGGTCCTGCAACATTTTGGCTTCTCGCCTCTCGGTCCCAATTTATGGTTAGTGTGCACAGCGCATACAACCGACGCCTCTCACAAGGGAGAGAGATTTCGGCTGTATGGCCAGGATAAATCATTTTTATATCAACATTTTCATCTCTTTTTAGGACTTGAGTACTTATGAAAAAATCTTCGGTTACAACATCTCTAGGAGAAGCAATGTATTCAAAGTAATGTTTTCCATCTAGCAAGTCCATTGTTTCCGCAATGCGCGTGATAAAAGAAGTGAAGAATATGGGCTCGCTTCTATGGAAAATACCAAGCCAAAAGTGGACTAACATCTTAGCAGGTGAAATTTTTAATTTCTTTGTCATGGCATAGAGCAGTCTTAATTCATCATTATAAAGAACTTGCACATTAGAACCAGGAAGAAAAGTTATAGCCATCCAATATCGGATCAAGCGCAAAGTAGGATTATGGATTTCATCGGTTTTAGGGTCAGAGCAATCATTAGATCCTGTTATAGCTTTCCAAAATTCAGCTTTATCAAATCATCTTGTTGCATTATCAAGGTCTAGATGACAGTCATTATCAAAACCAAGTGTGATGCTAAAAACTCCCCATGTTGAATTATATTCTTGGTTAAACATGCGAAAATAGACATTATTTTTAGTGGCTTGTAAAGAGCATAGAAATTCAATGGTGAGCTTTTCTATTCCAAGTTCTTGCACTTCCCAAAAACTTTCCCACCCGATTGTATTGAAAATAGTATTGAATTCCGCGGTCATACCTGTGCTGTCCAAAAGAACAGGGTTGATGATGCCGGTATGTTCATACCCTCGGTGTCGGATGGAGACGTACCTTTGGTACTCTTCTTGATTTAGCATGAGGCCGCTCTCGGAATCGAACGTCCTCTCGAAAGGCACTCCAAAGCTTCGTCTTGGTGGAGCTTCTCTTCCTTCATCTTCATCATGGCGGGGTCGTTGGGAGGAACTCCCTAGGACACTCTTGGCCTTCTTGAGTACGGAGGAGAACTTCTTCATCTTGCTGCAATGAGATCACACAAGAACACACTACAACAATAGGGATTAGCGTTAGTGTTAGCGTTAGCGTTAGTGTTAGCTATCCCACTGTTAGTAGTCCTTGCGGGGTATGGTTACCTCCACAAACAAGAATTTGAGAGCAAAGATGAGAGTGAGACAAGCTTCTACTACTACAATATTTTTGGGTTTTTGGTTTGAGTGGCTAAGCTTAAACTAAACTTGAGAAAGAACTCGCTCAAATGGAGAGAAGAAGAGAGATTGTGTGCTTGGCTGAAATTAGCTGGTTTGGGTGTGGATTTGAGCACACAATGCAAGGGTATTTATAGGTGGAGAAGGGCTAGTGGCCAGGCCACCATGGCCAGTTCGGCCGACCCCCCTACGTCAGGTCTTTGTTGTTTTTAGCTTTGGACAGGGAATCTATTTGAATTCAAACTCGACCTTGCTGACAGCTCTCAATTGATGGGTCGGCCGAACCCATTATGACAAGATCAGAGTTGCTTTTGCCTTTGTACAGGGAATCTATTTGAATTCAAACAACACTTTCTTAAAAGGAGCCAAAACATGGTTTGGCCGAACCAGGGTTTGTCCCCTTTCAGCTTTAAACAGTGTGTCCAGAAAAGTAGAGACTAGTGGTGGACCAAAAGTTTTAAAATTTTCAGAGATTCCCTTGTTTAGTGTTTTGTGAAGGTAAAAGGTGAATTGACATGTTTAAAGTGATTCCCATGGACCATGGGAACACTAATGCATGCCAAAGTGTCCACTTTTCAGGATTGGATGGTAGTGGATGTTGGATTCTCCTTGGAGCAAATGAAAGTGGTCATAACCAAATGTGGTCGGCCAAATTCAAAAGGAGATGGTGTTCAAAATTCAGGAGGTGAATCACTACACCAGGCCAACACCACCAAAGGTGGGTGGCCCCCATGGTGGGGTCGGCCGACACCACCTAGGTGGTCCCACCACCTCAGGTGTGAGCACTACTGTTCATTATCAAGTTTTATTCATCTAAGTGTTTTATTTTGTCGAAATAAATTATTGCAAAATTTAAATATGAAATGCCATGAAGGAAATGTAAAAATTGAAATGCAGGAATTAAATATGAGATAAATACTGATTTACCTTATCAGCAAGGGCTCCATGTTTTAGGTCCATAGAGCAGGACCTCTCCATTTCGGGTTTATTCTTCGGGTGCTTCGATCGGTCCCGGAGATGGAGACCGTGATGATCGCACCTCTTTCTTTCACCATTCCTTCTTGGTTGATGCTTGTGATTCAGCGGAGTCAGCCTTATTTATCACCTCAGCCTTACTTACCAGTTCGGCCTTTTTGGACCTTGGCGGTTGATTCTTTCGGCGGGGTGCATATTGTGGCTTGTTTCTCCACAGATTCTTCCTTGCCTGTTGCATCGATTTATAACCATTGAAAGGGCATTTGATTCTCTTACCTGGGAGTTGGAAGTGGACTTGGCCAGATCCCACGTAGATGATGGCATTCACAGTGTTGAGGAACGGCCTTCCCAGAATGACGGGGACTTCGTCATCGGCCCCCATGTCAAGAATGATGAAGTCGGCGGGGATGTATTCATCTTGAACTTTGACAAGGATGTCCCCTGCCAATCCCTCAGGGAACCGGATTGATTGGTCGGCCATCTGCAATTTGACAAAAGTGGGGTACAAAGGTCCCCTAGCAAGTTCTCGTACATTACCTTGGACATTATGTTCACTCCAGATCCAAGGTCGTAGAAGGCATTGTTGAAGGTGTGTGGCCCGATTTCGCAGGTGATGGTAGGATGGCCGGGGTCACTCTTCTTGGCCATGAATGGCGGATCAAGAAGACAACCCGGGTTTTTCCTAACCGGAGGCTTACCAAACCTCGTGGAAATTAACTTCACACCCTCAATTGGTTCCTCAGGTTTCCCTGGAATCTTACCTTGTTCGAATGATGGGACAGCTGCTGCTATTTGAGCTAATTGGGTTTCTAACATTTTATTAAAGCTCAGTTGATTTTTCATAGCAGTGTTAAAGCTATCCATTTTCTCACTAAGATTTTCAAGAATCTTATCATTAGCCATTATTTTCTTGTTTATGCTATCATTGATTTTAGATTGGCCCAAGACAAGATCGTTAAGAGAAGGTTGGTTACCATAAGAATTATTGAAATTATTGCTGTAACCATTACCTTGATTTCCTTGGTAGAAGGGGCGCGAGTTCCATCCTCCTTGTTGCTGGGGTCGATACCCATTGTTGTTGTTGTTGATGAAGCTCACTTCCTCCTTCGTCTCAGGACAGTTGTTGCCTGAGTGATCTTCTCCACCACATACCTCGCACCATGGATCAGCTTCGATTGCTCGTGCGGTGGCAGTGGATCGAATGGCCTCTTGTTCCTTCTTAGAACCTTCCTCAATCTTTTTCATCAAGAGGTCCATTTTTGCTGAGAGCATGTCCACCTCATGAACGGTGTGCATACCCCTTTTCTTGGGTTGGAGGCGTTTCTCATTCCATCCTTGGTTGATAACCATTTTCTCAGTGAGGTCCTTAGCATCCTTGACATTGTGTTGCAGGAATGCTCCTCTGGCTGCAGCATCAAGGTGACTATGGGCTAATCCAGTCAGCCCATGGTAGAAACCTTGGATTAGGAGCCATTCTTCAATCCCATGATGAGGACAGGCGCGAATGTACTCCTGGAGACGTTCCCATGCTTCGGGAATCGTCTCGTCCGCTTGTTGTTGGAAGCTTGAAATTTTACCATGGAGAGCGCTTGTTTTGCCCATTGGGAAGAACTTCTTGAGAAAAGCGTTGGCACACTTTTCCCAGGTGGTAGCTTCATTCTTGTTGGCATAAAACCATTGCTTCGCCTTCCCAAGCAGTGAGAATGGGAACAGGCGAAGACGGATGGCGTCAGCAGAGACATTCTTGATAGTGAAGGTACCACACACCTCCAGGAAGTGCTAGAGATGGGCATTGGCATCTTCATGCGGCTTCCCACAGAATGGATTGGCTTGCACCATGTTGATAAGCGCTGGCTTGACCTCAAAGGTAGCATCCCCAAGTTGAGCTGCGGACCGGTGGCAATGTTGTCAGCCGATGGCGCAGAGAACTCAGACATGGTCTTTTGGGCCATAGCTTCCTTGATTGATAATGCGGAGCCTCTTTCCTCGAATGGATTCAGGTTTGAAATGAACCTTTGAGGTGGAACTTGATGGCGTCTAGTTCTTCTCAATAATTACTCAGGATCTTCAATGAAATTCGACGGCAATTGGAAACCGTTCATGCACTGTCTAGCTTCACGATAACGAGAAACAGAAACAGGGGTAAGCCCCTAACACTACTCGATAACCAATTGATAGTAGACTCTGGATTCAATTTTTTTATTAATATTCCTAGGCTGATGCTTTCCCCGGCAACGGTGCCAGAAATTCTTGTTGACACTTCTTAGTGCAACCACCAGAGACAGGGTGTTAGGCTATCTCTGATAACGGCGCCAGAAGTGCCTGGGGTATTTCTTATGTCTATTGGATAATTCCGCAAGCGCACAGAATATACCGCTGTGGCACTTCACACGGGAGTATTCCAAGGTATCGTTATTTATTTTTATCCCAAGGGAAAACGGTTGCTAGGAATAATTAATAAAAAGAGAGAGATCCTTAAGTCTATAGCAACTTAGTATCAACTAGTGATAGGGGGGTAAATTGATATATAGAGGAAAGGGTAATGACCCCAAGACACGACAAGGTTTTGAGATAACTAAGATAACTAGTAGAGTATAACTAGGTGGGAGGACAACGAGTGAGTATAAGACTCTTATGACACTTACTTCACTCTTGTGAATTATCCTATCAAATAGATGAAGTATACCAAGACAGCTACCTTACTTCCGGTGTGTAGGGGATAGGCGAGACAGTAGGGGATATAACCTCTACCCGAAGCGGCTATTCTCTTATGGGAGCCTACCTTTTAAGAACCTTCCTAAAACACGTGGAGGGATACTAAGACTAGACAGGACTGTCACCACCTGCTAGCACCCACAAACAATCCGTGCGACAAGCGGCATTCAAAGGCAAGATCTAGTCTAAGCACCACGCTTACACTAAGCCTTACTACTCTAGTTGCGTACCAACAACTAAAGTACCCTATGACAGGTGATGAACTACACACGTGAGCTAGTTACAGGATCACTATCCAATATAACTCAACTATAAGTTAAGACAAAACACAACAATACTATAAAGAATAGTAATGCACTAAGTAGAGACTTAGTAAAGTAAAGTAAAGATAATATATTAACAAAAGGTAAAGTCTTACAGAAGGAAAGGTACAAGAGCTATACCAGACTCTCCAACAGACGACTCCGGAGACTCCGAGCATAGCTCGACTCGACTCTAACTCCCACACTAGACTAATACTACTACTAAAGAGTAAAACTCTTGTGACTTGTGACTCTTGGGTGTCTTGTGTGTGCCGAAGAGGCGTGGGCAGCCTCTATTTATAGTGGAGAGTGGGCGGATGCCATGTCAGCGATCCGTGTGCTCCTCAACTCTCCACCCTTGGATCCACTGCCTTGTAACCGCCTCAAAATGGACGGTCTTGGCAATTTGAGCACATGGGAAGCATGCTTGGAGTCGGTGGGGAACGTTGGTGGCTGGGGCCCACCCCAACTGGTTCGGTCGACCACTATGATGGGTGGGGCCAGGCCAGGTGCGGTTCCCACTAGTCATAGGGTCTCCCCTGGTACTTGTCCTATGTTGATTGCTTCGTTTCATGCCTCAATCCGTGTGCCTTTGATCTCCACCGTTGAATGAAAGAACAAGTTGATCCGATGGATGAAATAACTTGGTTGGAGTGTCACACGGATCCTGCCATGTCACTAGAGCCAGGTGGGCCCCATGGCCAGTTCGGCCGACCCATGGGTGGGCCCACCCTTGGCTTGGATCTCTTCCATTTGATGCTATGTGCACCATGTTGAAAGGTGGTGGCCTGGGGCAACTTGACATGGTTCGGCCGAACCATGTAGTTAGCCCTTAGCTGCTCACTTTTGCACTGTTTTGGTGTTCCCTACAATCACAAGCTAAGAGTACAAGTGGAACTCGATATTGATAAAATATGCTCATGTTGTGTTTATTCTCCTTTGAATCCGAGGCCTGTTGATGGTGTTTGAATGTGGAATTTTAGGGTATATCCACCGCCAACACTATTCTGAAGGGTAATGCAAATCTAGGGAATCCAGCAAATGCCAAGGTGCCAGTTAACAATGGACCTTGTTTCAACTGTGTCAAGACTGGACACTATGCTAAGAATTGTCCGTACCCGAAGAAGCAGGCTGGGAACACGGGCGTTCAGCAAGGCCGTGTTCATTTCACTGAAATAGAAGAAATCCCTGAAGGAGAACCTATGACAGCGGATATGTTTCTTGTTAACCAAAGCCCCGCAGTTGTTTTGTTTGATTCTGGATCATCTCATTCATTCATAAGTCAAGCATTTGCACAACAACATGCTTATCCAATAACATAATTAAACTATGGGTTCCGTATAAGCTCAGCAGGAGCTGATATTTCTACGAGGCCAATGGTCCGAGGGATAATCATTAAGATTAAGGAACGAAATTTTAGGGCTAGTTTGATAGTTTTGCCTGGTTTGGGAGTAGATGTGATTTTAGAAATGAGCTGGATGAAGCATTGGGGTGCAAACCTCAATATTGTTGACCGAACCATTTCTCTGAAAGAACCTCAAGGTAGTGGGTCTTTTCAAGTAAGCTTACCGAGAAGTGATCTTTATGGGTTGTCCTTTGCTACTGGGGCAATAAATATAGCTGACATCCCTATAGTATGTGAGTTTTCTGATATCTTTCCTGATGATCTACCGGGACTGCCACCAGATAGAGAAGTTGAGTTTGCAATAGAATTGATACCGGGTACTGCACCAATCCCGAGAAGGCCATATAGAATGCCACCAAGTGAGCTAGCCGAACTTAAGATGCAGATTCAGGAGTTGTTGGACAAAGGGTTATTCGCCCTAGTTCGTCTTCGTGGGGTTGTCCAGCCTTATTCGTCAAGAAGAAGGATAACACATTGAGGATGTGTGTAGATTATAGACCCTTGACCATTAAAAATAAGTATCCTTTGCCTCGGATCGATATACTGTTTGATTAGTTGTCTAAGGCTAAGGTATTCTCAAAGATTGATTTAAGGTCAGGATATCATCAAATTAAGATTCGTCCTCAGGATATTCCAAAGACTGCTTTTTCTACCAGGTACGGGTTGTATGAGTATCTTGTTATGTCCTTCGGCCTCACAAATGCTCCTGCATACTTTATGTACCTGATGAATTTGGTCTTTATGCCTGAGTTGGACAAGTTTGTAGTGGTTTTCATTGATGATATACTGATATATTCAGAAAGTGAGCAAGATCACGCTGAGCACTTAAGAATAGTCTTGACTAGACTTAGAGATCATAAGCTATATGCCAAGTTTAGTAAGTGTGAGTTTTGGTTAAACAAAGTGTCATTTCTTGGTCATATCCTGTCTGATGAAGGAATATCTGTAGATCCTTCCAAAGTGCAGCAAGTGTTGGATTGGAAAGCACCAACTTCAGTCACAGAAGTTAGGAGTTTCTTAGGGTTAGCAGGATATTATCATCGATTTATTCCTGATTTCTCTAAGATAGCTCACCCTATGACTAAGTTGTTGCATAAAGATAAGAAGTTTGAATGGACTCCAGCTTGTGAGACTGCCTTCCTCACTTTACAGAATTTGCTAACCACCGCTCGTGTTCTAGCATAGCCAAATATAGAGAAACCTTTTGATGTCTTTTGTGATGCTTCTGGTACTGGTTTAGGGTGTGTCTTAATGCAAGAAGGCCGTGTAATTGCTTATGCTTCAAGGCAACTTAGAAAACATGAAGAAAATTATCCTACGCATGACTTAGAGTTAGCCGCTGTAGTGCATGCTTTGAAGATATGGATGCATTATCTTATGGGCAACAAATGTCACATTTATACTGATCACAAGAGTCTCCGATATATCTTTACACAGCCAGAGCTAAATATTAGGCAGCGCAGATGGTTAGATTTAATCAAAGATTATGATTTGTAAGTGCATTACCATCAAGGAAAAGCCAATGTAGTAGCCGATGCACTGAGCCACAAATCTCATTGTCTGTTAGTGCAACCATTGCTAGAAGATGGATTTAACCTGTTACATCCAGTTGTGTTGCATAACATTACAGTTAGCTGTACTTTGGAAAGTAAGATCATCGAAGCTCAGAAAACTGATCCTGGAATATATTAAACGTAAGATGAAAGAACAACAACTAAAACATTTCCATGTTGATGAAAAGGGAATTTTGTGGTTCAAGGATCGTTTGGTAGTACCAAAGAATCGGGAACTTAGAAATCAAATCATGGATGAAGCACATTGTTCACCTTTGTCTATCCAACCTGGAAGCAGCAAGATGAATCATGATCTAAAACCTCGGTTTTGGTGGACAAAAATGAAGAAATAAATTGCAGCTTATGTGGCTAGATGTGATACATGTTGTCGGGTAAAAGCCGTTCATATGAAGCCTGCAGGTTTGCTACAACCTTTGTCTGTTCCGGGTCGGAAATGGGAAGAAATTAGCATGGATTTCACCGTGGGTCTTCCTACAACTCAAAATGCATATGATTCAATCTGGGTAATTGTAGACCGATTGACTAAGTCTGCTCACTTTATACCTGTCAAAATCACCTATCCACCGCATAAGTACGTTGAAATTTATTATGCTCAGATATTACAGTTACATGGAGTGCCTAAGACTATCATTTCCGATAGAGGACCTCAATTTACCGCTTGTTTCTGGGAGCATTTGCATAAGCAAATGGGTACTAAGTTAGTCCGAAGTACTGCTTATCACCCTCAAACCTCAGGCCAAACAGAAAGAGTTAATCAAATACTAGAAGATATGCTTAGGGCTTGTGTTGTATCTTCCAAGGGTTCTTGGGAAAAGTGGTTACCATTAGCTGAATTTTCATACAATAATAGTTACCAAGAAAGCATTAAGATGGCGCCGTTTGAAGCATTGTATGGAAGGAAATGTAGGACACCTCTGAATTGGGTTGAGGCAGGAGAAAGAAGGTACTATGGTATTGATTTTGTGAAGGAAGCTAAAGAAAAAGTAAGAATTATTTAGCAACATATAGAAGCAGCTCAGTCACTGTTGACACCAGAAGTGGCAAACGGTTATACCGCAAACGTACGGTAGTCAATGTAGCCTTCACCGAGAGTATTCCAGGTATCGTATTTTCCACGGGGAACGTGAAGTGTTCTAACTAGGTTCAAGACCGTCCAATGATGAGACAAAGAGCTATGATAACTAGTAGAGAGGTTCTTATATAGCAAAGATATCTGGCCTTGGCTTTCTAAGTATAAAGAGCTATATAGCTCCTCCCTTTAAAAGAGGCGACAGGCGAAACAGTAGGAGATATAAGTCCTACCCGAGGCGGCTGTACTATTGTATTGATGCCCTGCCGTTTTAATAACTTGTCTTACACACGTGGTGGAATACGAAGACCAGACAAGGCTATCACCACTTGCTGGCTACCATAAACAATCCGTGCGACAAGCGGCCTACACTGGCAAGATATAGGCTAGACACCACGTCTACACTACACTTACTACTCTAACCTTCATGAGAGACTAGAGCACTTTACTAAGTAAAGCAATGTACAGGTAAAGCAAGTATATACTTAAAGTACCAGAACCAGAATATCAAATACTAGAAGGACTCGAATGTAAAACTTACTTGAAGATTCGCATCCGCTGAGGTACACCTTGGAGAAGATTCCCTACAGGCCCGGGGCTTTCTCCTGAAGATTTCCCTCACTCTCTCCCAACTAGCACAGAACTATAGCAGAGCTAAGCTACTAAATAGTGTTTTCTCCTTTGAATCATGCTCTAAAGTAAAGGCCTATGGGGGGTATTTATAGGGGGAGGTGGAGTAGAGGCTACTCCACTGCCACGTCATCAATCCGCGTGACCTCCATCATGCACCGTTGGATCAAATCGCCATACAACCGCCTTAGGATCAAGGGTGGAGGATTTCCAGCACATGTTCAATATGAGGAAGGCGGTGTAGGCTCAACCGACCCGGCTGGGCCCAAGGAGTGGTTCGGCCAAACCACCCTATGACAGGTGGGCCCAGCCAGGGTCTTCTAGAAGCTTTCTTATGACCGTGGAGTAATGCCGAGCTTTGGGGCCCACCAAGTGGGGTTTGGCCGACCCACCTTTGGTGAGGTAGGCCCACCGCTGTGGTCCCCACTTGTCATAGAGTGTGGCTATGTACTTGTTTTGCCTTGATCTTGTCGATTCACACCTGGATCCATATGCTTTGCTCTTTAGCCATTGATTGAAAACACACTTGTGATCCAAGGGTGGAAATGGACTCCAGGGGGTGTGCCATGGATTGTGCCACGTCACCAGAGTCCTGTGGGCCCCATGCATGGTTTGGCCGAGCCATCCATGTGCTCCATTTGCCCTGATCTTCCTTGTGTATGCTGACATGAATCATGCGCTGAAATGTCATGGCCTGGTGTCACCATATGTGGTTCGACCGAACCACCTTTGGTGGAACCAAAGGTCCATCTTCTGCAGGTGGCTTCTTCATACAATTTTAAGCACAATGGTGGTGCTAACTTGCCCATGGGTGGTTCGGCCGAACCACTCATTGTGCCCATCTTTTGCACATCGTCTCCAGAAGCTATGATATTAATGATTGTGAAGTTGGTTTGTCATTTGGCCATACTTGGTTGGTCGCCCAACCTTCATATAGAGCTTCCGGACACTGAAAAGTACCTGTTCTGAGTTCCTGCAACCAAATAATGACAAGTACATGTGGAACCAAGTTATTTGTACCTAAGTCACTATGTGTTTGGTGGTTTCCTTCCAGAAAGAATGTCTTGTTGACGGTTTTGATGGGGTAAAAACATGGTATAACTACCGTCAATAGTCACGTCAAAAGAGTTATGCTAATAAGAGAAGAAGGCCGATTGAGTATCGTGTTGGTGACTATGTATACCTGAAAGTTTCACCAATGAAAGGGGTACAACGTTTTGGTATCAAGCGAAAACTAGCACCAAGATATGTGGGACCTTACAAAATTATTGGAAAATGTGGAAAGGTAGCTTTTAGAATACAACTACCTCCAAAGATGCAGACTATCTTCAATGTCTTTCATGTTTCTCAGCTCAAGAAGTGTCTAAGAGTCCCCGAGGAACGAGTAAGGATTGAAGATATAAAGTTGAAAAAGGACTTGACCTATGAAGAGAAGCCTATTCGAGTGATTGATACTAATGAAAGAGTGACCCGTAGCAAGGTAATTAAGTTCCACAAAGTAGTTTGGAACAACCAAGGAGAAGAAGATGCCACTTGGGAAAGAGAAGACTATTTGAAGGAAGTTTACCCTACTTTCTATAAAACCTGGTATTATTCCTAATCTCGAGGACGAGATTCTTTTAAGGGGGGAGGGGCTGTAACACCCCAGTGTTGAGCTTGCTAAATCACCTGCATCACATTGCATTGGCATGTCATGAACATCATCTCATCATTTCATGTGTATGAGTAAAGTGAATTTCAATGCAATGCTAGCTACATCATATATAAATATGTGTCTGTGCATATAGGGTTATAATGGTGAAATGAAACAAAAATGATTTTTAACATTTTTGGAATGTCCAATCAAGTTTAGAATGTCAAACTAAACCTTTTTCATGCTGGGGGTAGCACTTGATTTGGTCTGTAGCTAGGACTTTGACATAGGGTTAGGTTTAGGGCATTTGGAGTGATTTTGATAATTCAATTTGAAAGTGCTATTTAAACTTTTCAAATGACTTTAAACCTTAAATAAATATTTTAGGAAACTTAATTTGTGACAACTGTTATTTAGGGTCCAAGCCACGAAAATGCTTTTTGCTTAGTCCAACATAGACCTTAAGACAAGTTATGGTTTGAAATTTGATTCTGAAAAATGTTGCTAAGTACCCTGCACTCTAGTTTCAAGGTAACCCACTTTGAGCAGCTGTAGTTTCTATTCTAGGCCGAGTTAGTGTAAGAAGCCTTAATATCAGAGATAGCTCTCATGTAGATATTTGATCTGTATTAAAGAAGTTTTTCCTTAAACCCAACCGATTAGGAGATAATTAGCACTGAAAGTCGAGTTTCAGTCACATGAACACATACTAAACCTCACTTGCACATTCTGTCGAGCAGCTGGCGGAGCTACGTGTCGATCGGGCAGATCGACACCGCTGCGTCGTCATGTCGTCCCCAGCCGAGTTGCACTGCCCCTAGACCTTGCCAGCTCACAGGAGAACACCCTGGAATCAATTCTGGTCCATCCCTCGCTCCTATCGTCGTCATCGCCTTCTCTGTTTTCCTCTATCCCAAAAACCGAGCGTATCAATGGTGTTACTGGTCGCGGTCATCGTCCCCGGCTAACCACCGTCCAAACCACCGCACCCATAGCTCCACCTTGACCCCCCTCTACATCCCTGACACTTTTGTCAAAGCAACCGAGCCATATCACCTCAATTCTTCGCAGTTGCCGCTGTCGGTTTGTCACCGGAGCTCCACCGTGGTCACGCTCGTCGAGGACTGGTTATGGTGAAGCCTATTCTCGGTCATCTTGCGGGTGTTTGTAGTTTCCTAGGGTTCCAATTGGGTGAAAGTGGAGGCGGTTCCGGGTTTCATGCTCTGTTCTGGTCGGAACACGACTATGCCAATGAGCGTGGTCGATTCGGTTTGATTTGGCCGAAGTTCGCCGGCGTCATCTCACCGTGCGCCGCCGTCCGCCATGGCCGACGACGAGCTCTGTCCCGTGTGCGTCTAACCCAACCATCCATACCTATCGATGCGTCTTGATGTGGAGAATCCAAGGGTGAGCTCGGTTTCGCCGGAAAGCTCACCGGCAACGAGTTCTTGGCCGGTCAAAGTGGCGGCCAGGCACTGCCTATGTCGTGTGGGGTCGGTTGACCTATGGGGCCCGGCTGTGAGCCCCTGTGCTTTGCTTCTATGTGCAGTTTTGTGCGCTTTAGCCATTAGGGTTTCGTTTAGATTTAGAAAAATGATTTCTATTTTGTTTTCAGCATTGATTTGATGCTTGTAAAATTCATTTGTGGAGCTGTACATGTCCAAATGAAGTGAAACAAGCTTTGTTAGTTCTCTGCTGACTTGTACTATTAAAGAAAAATATAAAAACCTACCCTTTATGTGATATTTCTGTGAGTTATAAATTGATATGTAAATCTGCATTTAACTTCAGAAACGTATAACTAATTCTACGAGTGTGCTAAAATTGTGATTTCACTTTTGTTAGTTTTCTATGGATGAGTAGAACCTGGGAAAAATAATGTCCAGGCATGTTTACTGTTTTGTGATGGGGTTGCTGTTCAAGCCCTATTTAGGGTTTGATTGTTTGGAAATTCATTATAAAATAAATACAAGTAATCTGGGTATGAATATTTTTGTGTGATGTTGCTAAGTGATGAAGAACAACAAAAAATTATGAAATCTATTGTTTGATACTTTTCACTGTAATAACTATTTTCCATGCAATTTCAGCCTTCTGTCTTGTTATTTTCGTGTACGAAGTTCTATAAGTCCAAATGGCCTGAAATTTAGATAGTGAGCTATGGTAGACCTGTTATGTCTGCTGTATTTTTCTGGGAATTTTATGTAACATAGATCTGGTAGGTCTAGTTACAAGTGAAGCAAGTGATCATGTAATTAAGCACTTGTTTAGGGCATAAGTAAATCTTTTCCATGTTATTTTGGTCCATCAGCAGTGGTGATTATTGAGGCATTTCTGAGAATATACTTGCTGGAATGTGAACTTGAATGCATTTTAGGAAGGCTATTAGGATGACCATGTTTAGGGTAGTTCATTTAACCCATTTTGAATTCCTACAATGCATGTGGGTACTTGTATGGACTTCAAGGTTGATCATGGGAACTTGAATTGCCTTGTTATATGAAGTTAGAGATTTCTCTCTACCGGAGAAGAAATATGCACGTACTTAATAAACGAAAATGATTCAAGTGTGTTGCATTTCATGAAAGCATTCATATGCATCGTGTGGAATGGCCTTGCAATTAAGTGCTTATGCATTCCTATATTCATTGCATATGCATGCATACAGGATCGTTGGAGGAGGTGACTCTGACCGAAGTGAACCCGACCGACGAGGAGATTCCTCAGGAGGTCCCAGCTGCCGAACCCGGAGTCGAGGACAACGCTGACTTGCCCGAGTGCCTTGACCACCAGCCCTCGACTTTTCTGAAAGGCAAGCCCCGGTGCATTCTTAATTCCTATGTTTTTGAAATGAAATGACTTGAGTATAGTGATTGTTGCATTAAGTGTAGGAATTGTTTGGAAAACGTAGCTGCATTATATTGGACAATTATATATCCTTCACCTAAATAGGTTCAGGATCGTCTCTTCTGCTTAGCGTGGCTTAGATCCGGTAGATATGGTGATCCTGGTCACCAAGATAAGAAAGTGAGAAGCACGGTTGGCTATATTTGCTATCGTGAAATAACCATGTGAGCTGAGGGAGGAAATGAATTTGGGCGGGATGATGGTTTAGACACAACAAGACATGGAGGTCTTGGTTGTGTGCCAATCACCGCCACGTGAATTAGGGATGTAACCCTGTTGGAGTTCAGTCGAGATTGAAAGACGCCATCACTTAGCTGGCCGGATATGTCGTTCCGACCGCGAAGCCGAGTAGCTCTATTTGGCCCGGGAACTGGTTAGCTCAGTGTATATGCTGGACCGCGTAGGGTTTTGGGAGCTAGATCAGACTATGGGCAGGTGGATTCCTGAGATTCCTGGCCACTATTTAGTCCCCCAGCATATCGCTCCCCCAGACCCACGGAGGAACCCAAATAGTACCAAGGGTGACCTAAGGGACCCCGTACAGGTCTGTCTGGGTTTGTGATTGGCATTTTACACTAGCTGGCTTGCAATCGATTCGAATCGCCATCTCTCCTAGATAGTGAGAAACTTGACAAATCTTTCCTCAGGGTAGAAATGAATAAGTTTGAACATGAACATGGTTATCAATGTAAATACCAAATTGCTATGGTTCTATTATATTGTTTGCATAGAATTAATCAAGTGCTTGAATTAGATGAGGATATGAGTTAAGAACAAGGATTCATAACTACTAAAAGCTTGTTAGTAATAACATATGATATCTTAAAGCAAAATAGTTTTTTATGCAAATGAGTCAGCCAACTCCACTAAAAAGCTTTGCATATTTCTTGAGAGTCCTTTCTTTGGTAAGATGGGTAAGTCTTGCGGAGTACAACTGTGTACTCAGGGTTTATCCCAAATTGTTGCAGATGGCCAGGTGTTTTATGGTTATTGTAAGAATTGCTTCACCCCAGCCGTGGACGAGGACAGAAGCATGGGCAGCTTGGTCTTCGTGTTTAATAGTTATCTTATCTAGCAGTTTGATCCTAAGTGCGGCACTGTATATTAAATAAATATGTTTGTACAAGACTTGGTTTGTATAACTACTTTGCTTTCGCTAAGGTTTGAAAACTATGATGTAATATCTATCTTCGTACTCCGAACTTTGAAGGCTATGTAATGTGGATGTATGTTGTTGAACTCTGTACAATCTTGGTTGTGTTACCATTTGGTTTGAAATCCTTCGAGATTTCACGGACTACCGGGTTTATATGGGCTCAAGTGTGGTCGTTTAGCTGTTTCGGCGGTTATCGCCGTACTTGTGCTCTTATAAATTGGTCGGTTCTGTCACATCGGGCGACCTAGGGGTAGGGTCGGTCGACCCTACTTGTTGGCCATTTGCTCTCTCCTTTCTCGTGGGTGCTCTTTGCTTCAATCCAAATTCTGAGAAAGCACTTTGATGCTCTGATGGCTGGTTCCCATAGTGGTGCATGAATGTGATAGGGTTGATGGAAAAGAATGGATGGTAGTGAATAATGGTGGGTGATAATGGAGGTGATAATGGAGGTGGAGGTGATGGGTGTGATTGGTGTGGGACCCATGTGTCTCCCGTATTCTACCGTAGACAAATACCCTGCAAATACGAACTATGAAAATAATACTTTTATGAAACTATAAAATGCGAGGAATTGAAATATGAAATTTTTATAATTTTTTGACTCTGTGGTGAAATAACTCTACCGGGAGTTTTTACGCTCTAGGAAAAACCTATATGAGACTCTAAAAATATTACTATGCAAATTTTTATTTTGTTTTTATAATTCATATGAGGAATTTAAATGCAGGAAATAAATGCGGGTAAATACCAAGTTACCTCTTGGCGAAGGTTCAGGATTTTCTCATCTGTCGAATTGGACTTCATCGCTTGCTCAGTCAGCGGGTGAATTCTCCAGTTCAGGAGATGGTGACCCAGTTGGTTCGTCCTTTCCTTCCATCATATTTGCAGTGAGTTGTTGTTCTAGTCTCGATTGGAAAGCAAACCGCACTTCATTCCCGTTTATGTTGAATCTGATTTCTCCTGCCCCAACATCAATGTGAGCATTGGCTGTGCTCAAGAAAGGTCTCCCAAGAATGAGGGATACTTTTGAGTCTAGTTGCATGTCTAGGACCACAAAATCTACTGGCAGGAAAAAGTCTCTTATCTTCACTAGAATGTTCTCCGCGATTCCCTCGGGGTAGCGAATTGATTGATCTGCCAGTCGAATGCACATTGATGTGGGTTCCAGGGTGGAATATCTAAGTTTCTTGAAGATTGACTTGGGCATCACACTGACACTTGCTCCAAGATCGCATAGTGCATTGTTGAAGTATTGTTCTCCAATCAGGCAATCGATAGTGGGGCAAGGGGCATCTTGGATCTTTCTTCTTTTCCGGTGCTATATTGAGGATAGCTGCACTACATTCTTCTGTCAGCTTGATGACTTCGGTGGTCGGCAGAGGTCTCTTATTGTTGAGGATGTCTCTGATGTATCTTGCATAAGTGGGAACTTGAAGAGCATCCAATAGTTGTATGTTGACATATAGCTTCCGGATGACTTCAATAAATCTGCCGAACTGCTCATCTTGTTGATTCTTCCGGATTCTTCGCGGGAATGGTAGGAAGTTGACGTCATGGAAATCTTGTGTCATTTCATGCTCTTGTGGTACAACTTCTTCCACTTCTGCGTCTCTCTTTTCTTCTGGTTCTGCTGGTGCTGCCGGTACCCTAGTTGTTCCTCGCGGATGTGTTCCTTTTGGATATGGGGGATCTTGGGTGGATTTGCCACCTCTTGTGGTTATAGCTTTAACCTGCTCATGGTTAGTGGCAAAAGGCAATGCAGTAGACGACTGTGCTATTTGTAATTCTATTTTCTTATTATAGACTAGTTGATCTTTAATAGTAGAAGAAAAGTTATCCATTTTGATATTTATACTTTCCAAGATTTTATCATTAGAAGCAAGTTTCTTAGCAATATGATCATTAATTTTAGCCTGCTCTAATATCAAATCTCTCAAGGATGGTTGTTTAGGATAGTTACCTAGGTACTTACCTTGGTTGGATTGGTGTTGCTTCCATACTTGCTTCTGTGGAGTAGAGTTGTTGAGAATGACGTTGATGTCTTCTTGCGGTGGGTCAAACTTCACTCCTAAGTATTGTCCCTATTTGTTTTGTGTGTTGAATGCATCTTGAATAGCTTGACGATCCTTCTTATAGTCGTCCCACTGTGCGAGCCAACCTAATAGTACGTCCATCTTGGTTGATAATGCACACAGTTCTTCAGTTGTCTCCTCACTCTGATGACAATGTTGAGTATTGTCATGGGTCCAGCTTTGATTTCTTGCTATTTTCTCCATAAGTACTTCAGCTTTCCTAGGAGTGAGTGACAGGAATGACCCTTCAGCAGTTGCATCAAGTTGGTTACGACTCCTTTGAGTTAATCCATGGTAAAAACCTTGCAGGAGTAACCAATCTTCTATTCCATGATGGGGACAATCTGAGATGTATTCTTGATAACGCTCCCATGCTTCTGAAATAGTTTCTTCTTTTTGCTACTGAAAGTCGGTAATCTTTCCTCTTAAGGCATTGGTTTTGCCTGTAGGGAAAAACTTTTCTAGGAAGGCCTTAGAACATTTTGCCAATGTGTTGATGTGATCTTTATTGGCGTAGAACCACTGCTTCGCTCTTGCCAAGAGTGAAAGTGGGAACAAGCGGAGTAGTATGATTTCTTGAGCAACGTTCTTGATGGTGATGGTGCTACTAATCTCTACAAAATTCTGAAGCTGAGCACTTGCATCTTCATGTGTCTTTCCGCTGAATGATATAGCTTAAACCATGTTGATGAGACTTGGCTTGAGCTCGAACTCTAAGTTATCGGTGTTGAGTGCTAGTCCGGTGCGGATGTTCTTGCTTGGTGCTTGGTGTAGCGAACTCTCGCAATATTTTCTCAGCCATGGCTTCAGGAACATGGTGTTGGCTTCTTCTTGTGCTGATTTGATTTGGATGATTGAAGTTGATTGAATCATGTGATACCCTGCATAAAATGTAGACAAGAAACACAAGGGTAATCCTGTAAAAGCAGAGGTACTATGCATGATTTCATTACTAAGTATGTACTTGATCTTTTTCTCAAATGCCTTTCCGTTACTTCTCACCGGCAACGGCGCCAAAAATGATTGTTGGTATTAATTAAGTGTCACTTGGTAAATTACTAGCCACCTCTTTTAAACCTATATCTCTTACAATAACTAAGTTGTCATCTCTAGCATGAATATAAGAGACACGAATGGAAACTACCTAGAATAATACTAAGCAGTTATTATAAATACAAGTGACTAAAGAGGGTAAAATATAAATACTCAAGTTCAAAGTATCTGTAAGCCAACAGATTAATTATACCATTGTAGCATTTTACACGAGTATTTCAGGGTTGTCGATTTATATTTTTACCATAGGGAGAAGGTATGGAGCGAGGCATGAGTGGATAGATTCAAGTTACATTACTTATGAATAGAATCAATCACATAGCACATATTTAAACAGGGTAAGCCAATAATAAAGACATGATGACAATAAAGGCTTAGATATCTTTTCAGAGAGGTGTGGACAACTCAAAATTAAAGTCAACCAAAACATAGGATTACTTAAGAGATCAGATTCTTATGTCATTCCTAATTAATTACATTATTCATCTACTCTAGCAAATATATAATCATGTATAGCACAATTGACTCTTTATCTATGCATCAAGAACATTATTCAGGAAGAACAAAAACAGAGCAACTCTACCTTCATAACTTAGTTCTACTCTCTCTACATACGGGGAGTGGACTACAAAGGACTCAAGGGGAGTGTCACATCCGCGATCTACCACATGACCCAGCATGTAAAGCGCATTCGCAGGCAAACAATATCTAAGCACCATGTCCCTATAATGTCCACCACTTAACCCACTCGAGTACTTGATTAAGCGCTTTGCGAACTCATGCATAAACTCATTACCAATCATAACTATATCAAATATACTATCAGAATAAACTAGGAACATAATAAATCGAAACATCATATTGAAATAGCATAAAGTCATAATAAGAGGTAATATAACAGATTTACCAATCTCTAGTAGACAGGCGATCCAGAATCCTGAGCCGAAGGCTTAACTCTATTTCAATCTACTATCTAGGTCTAAACTAGAACTTTGAGTGTCTAACCCTAATCTCTGGTGGAGAGCTCTTCTCTTCTGAATTGAGATGAGATCTGATCTGATAGATATGAGATATGAAACCCGGGGGGTTTGGGGGTTGTGGGGGCATAAACTCCCGATACCACAAGACAAGACCTGCGCCGCACCATCAAAGCTGGCCCGGCCCAAAAGACAAAGACGTGTGGCGCAAGGCAATGCACCGTACGGTTATTGTACCAACTTGGATAGTTTACTTGTAACCTTGTCTCTTCAGACTATATAAGGAGGAACAGTGATAGATCCCACAACTTACATCCAATCTCATCTACTAGTAATAAAATACAACAACACATAGGATGTAGGGTATTACGCCTCGCGGCGGCCTAAAGCTGTATAAACCTCGTGTTCCGCGCTTACCGTGCAACTCTTGCTCGTCTCAGGCGCACCATCACCGATCAATCTACTACCTCGGATATACCCCTCGGTAGACCGCCGACGATATCTCATCGACAGTTGGCGTGGCAGGTAGGAGGTGTGCTTCCTGAATCCATGGCGGGCAAGACGGTGATTTTTTTCGTTGTCGTCGATCACATCCAGCGACGGCAGGCCAGATAGAGATTTTTTTCATCGTCGTTTCAACACAACTTGGAACGGCGAGGGGCAGCCGCCGACGTGCTTCGCGTTTCGTCGGACAACCTGTGTCGCCGAGCACATATATAGCGCTACACGGACCAATCAAGCTCCCGCTCTCACCTTCCGATCTGATCCGATCTGATCCTCCGAGCAGAAGAGCCTCGTGACTAACCGCTTCAGCATGTATCAGATCCGATCTGATCCTCCGAGCAGAAGAGCCTACGCTCTCAGTGTTCATGATGATATACGCGTCAGACATGCAGATACGAATGTTTTCTCCTCTCGTGATATGGCTCTAGCATCATCGACCCAAAAAGCTAAGTATTATCTTTTTTTATTTAATCATCTCCGGATATTTGCATGTGTACGTTTTGGCTATCGATGGCAGGCACGCAATTACACTCCTCGCCATCACGGGAAGGCTTGGTGTGCCGGCGTGCCGCCCACGTCGTCGACGTGACGTCAAACAACAACCCGCGGTGATGATCAAGAAGACTACAGTATTTGTATATTCATGCAACCAGGAGGCAAGCAAGCAAGGTCATGTACGTGTGCTGTACATGGCAGACGTGATCCGTCCTCAAGCTGGCCCGTCCCGATGCCATCGACCAATGAGCAAGCACGGTCATTATACTACTATTGATTCGACGATCCAACTGCATCAAGATGAGATCAAGTTCGTCCGACTACGTTAACCAAGTAGATCAAGCTGATGCAAGCCACGTCGAGCCCTCATGCTAACCACATCATGCCATCATGCGAGTCACGTCGAGCAATCACGCGAACCACGTCACGTGACTCCTCGACACGTCGACCACTCCGCTCCACATATCATCGCCAAGACTATCTCCATGATTCTCCTTCGCCGATACGTAAGTCCCGCATCTGCTCGGGCAGTCTAATTTCATCATTGCATAAGCCCCGCAACTGATCAGGCAGCACGACATCGCCAACGCATATGTCCCGCACCCGTTTGGGCAGCCCAACTACGTCGACGCATAAGCCCTGCATTCAGCAGGCTGCCCAATATCACCGCTTCATGGACTGCCCCGATAGATTCATGAAGCCATCGCCCACGATAAGAGTAAACCCTGCCAGGCGCAGACAGCTTCGCCACCACGTAAGCCCCAGGGACGCCTGTGTCGTTAATCTTCTCTACTACGTAAGCCCCGGGGACGCTTATGCAGTTTTAGCAGCGTTTCCACAAGCCCCGTCGGAAGGAACGGGTACTGGTCGCCGATCTCTCCAAAAAAATCACACGTTCCGGCTCCTCGTCGACCTCTCCAAAAGACCCGACCACGTTCGGGCACTCACTGAAGATTTTTTCTACAAGAATTCATCACCGCCCGTCACACTCCTCGCTGGAGGAAAAGCTGAAGCTAACAAAGATCCGACCAGATCGGAGTCACAAGCAAAGCTACTCAACCTCCTCGCCACCCTCGGATCGGACTCTCCGGGACGCTACACCCACGCCGATGTCCACGCCACCGACAAGCGACAACCAATGAAGGCCACATACAAATCCTCAATCAAGAAGCAAGGAAGATCTAATCTACTCCTGCATGCATATTGACATGTCTCCGTACAACGCATATACGTAACATGCAAAAGCAAGATTACATGCATGGAGGAATACGTAGTCATCTACATGTCTATCAAGCAATCAGTGGATAGAGAATTTCAAGCTGTCCGAACTACACGCGAGCCATCCAAGGCACATTCATCCCTTCGGATACATGCAGATTATTGTGCTCGACCACGACAACAGTGTCCGGCGGTGGCGCTCATCCTACCATGCCATAATTGATCAAAGCTAACAATGGCAAGTTTGATCTTCTATGGAGGATTGATTTTATGTTGTCTTTAGTTTGATTTTTATATACGGCATTTGTAGAACTAATCAAACTTCTAGAAGTAAGGTAATGGTGAGTAGAGGGATTGCAAACTAGTGTGCCTGAGTGACGGGAGCTTGAGAGGAGGAAGACCATGGTCAGATCAACTTTGGTGGAACTTGACCTTCCCTCCTTAGGCTTCAACCGGAGAGCGATGGCTCCTGGTTCTTGGGTCCGTTGAGCAGGACCTCTCCCTTGTGCACAAATGTTGAAATTCATGTCTTGTTTCATCTCTGATGTGAGTTTATCTCTATGACTTCCCCCAAATTGATTTGAGTGTTTCCTGCCGGGGTTAGTCCAACAACATATACCAGCCTCTACTATAGCATACTATCAGTTCAAAAATCAATCTAGACACCACGTCTAATTTGATTTAGAAAGGCATTTTAATCTAAACACCATGCTTAATTTAAAAGCCTTTGAAAGTAAAACCAACACACCCTTTTGGTTCAAGAATTAGACTAAACACCATGTATAATTTAATCCAGGAAAACAAGTTAAACGAAGCACCATGCCTAATTTAAAATGTGTGTGAGAATACTCCAAATCTTAGCATACTATAGTAGATAAAGGTAGCATGATAGCACTAAAGAGATTTACTCAAGTGGAGATGAAAAAGCATGATTGAAAGGTAACGAATACCAAGATGAATTAGCAACATGGTATAGGATTTTTTTAGAAAAGGTCATCCCCAAGCTTGGATTTTGCGAGGCAAAAATCAAGTCTGGATGGATGTGATCAATGTTGCATGATAGTTGGTTGGACATACCTTGCAGTCGTCATCATTTATCCTTTTTTGCTTTAGTCCTGAAATGGTTAGTGATAATAATACCCGAAGGAATATTTTCACAATTATGTTTCTATGCTACAAGGACATCACAGCAAAAATTGTGCAAGTTTGTTCTTTGAGAAACCTTCTAATTGCACTCATGTTGGTGAAGTGGTTTCCCCTCCAACACCAATCTCTATATACCTAGCTCAATATTCATACATCGAGATTTGCAATGTTTATGATAAACATAGGCATCTACAACCACCCTTTCCAAGATTCTATGGATAGGTAAAGTGAGCGGGTTGGAGATCTCATGAATGGCAATGCTAGAGAGACCTATTGATTTAGGAATTTGTTCTTGTGAGCCCGGATCATCTATTTCAATCTCCAAGGGTGTTTCTTCATAAATGTCTATAGGCAAAAACATTGTCTCTTTCATTTCACGCCTATGACATTCATTGGGCATTTCATTGTCTAAGATTTCCCTTGAATTGGTGTCTCTCAAGTTGATCTCGCCTAAGGCCTCCATACTTGGATGAGCTATAAGTTCATCATTTGGATCTGAACCAAGTATGGATTCCATCCATAAGGCTTCGTATCTGTCCATCCATTCAACACATTCCTGCCATTGTTGTAGCTCTTCTTGATCTTCCTTATGGCCTTGATGACTCCTATGCTTTGGATGTCTGAGCGGGTTTCTAGGATCATCATGAGTTTTAGGAGAAAGAGCACAAGAGGATTCATCGGGGTTAAGGATGGGTTCACCGCTGGGTTCAGATAAGTCATCTACTATGGGCATAAAAGGGGAGAAGATAGGATTGGCTTCTAAATGGCTTGGCTCTCTTTCTATGGCATCACTAGACATGCCATTCTCGAATTCCTCCCAATGTCCTATGTAAGGACGCTTTCTAAGAGACTCTTCCATAAGAGGATTTGAAATATGATCACATGGAGGTCTCTTATGCGGACTAGAGTTATTTGCTCTCCCAGAATCAATGAGGTTACCCTCAAATTCAAAAGGAGTTTCCAAAGGTGGAATTCCATTTTCATTTGGGGAATTTTGAGGTATTGATGAGATAGCCAAATCTTGGGATCGGAATGGTTGTGATTTGGCTATCAGAACTTCCTCTCTTTGATCAGGAGATGGTTCCTCCTTCTCGGGGAGTGTAGGATGAAAGCTAGAGCAATAGGTCACTCCAGTAAATCTATTAAGCACAGACCTTGCTTCAATAGCAGTCAAATGGGAAAATGATCCTCCAGAGCAATAATTAAGGTCTTGCTTATCATCCTTGCTAAGACCTATATAAAAATTTTGAAGAAATATATGGTCTTGAAGAGCAAGGTCTGGGCCAATGAGTATAAGATCATTGAAACGCTCCCAGGATTCAGCAAGAGACTCATCGTTGCCTTGTTTGAAGGATAAAATTTCCTTTCGAAGGCTGACTACCATAGAGATGGGAAAGAATTTTGAATAAAATTCAGAGCAAAGTGTTTCCCAATCTCCC
Organism: Eremochloa ophiuroides; assembly: GCA_038502445.1. Lineage (NCBI taxonomy): Eukaryota > Viridiplantae > Streptophyta > Magnoliopsida > Poales > Poaceae > Eremochloa > Eremochloa ophiuroides. The sequence goes on along the minus strand of JAHLJS010000006.1, from coordinate 37,815,296 downwards.
TGCATACTACCTACGGTCTGGTTGTACCAATGTCTAGCTTTTCTAGTCAAAGATAATGGAAAGAGCTTCCATTGTAAAGCTTCATCTGGCGTGCCAGCAATGCGCAAGCGTGCATAGATGCGGTAAAACTCACATAGGTGTGAGTATCGGTTTTCATCACCTTCTCCCGAGAAGGGTTGTTTTTGGATAAACTCTATAAGACACGGGTTCAGCTCGTAGCTAGGTGCTAGGATAGGCATGGAAGATTCTGGTGGCATGAAGCTAGAGCTCATGGGGTTAGCATATTGATAGATAGGAGTGGAATCCATGCTAATGACAAAAATAAAAATGCTAAGCTAGGCTTGTAGCTAATTCAGCAACCGTTTCCCGGGCAACGGCACCAGAAAGCTTGTTAGTATTTTTAAGTGCACACAGATAAATCTGCAAGCACATGGATACCGTTGTAGCTTCCACCCAGAGGGTTTTAAATATCATATCCATAGGAAAACGGGCTTGGTTAACTATGATCTAACTTAACAAGGGGTAGTCAATAAGGTAAAAACTAGGTTAAAGGTGGTAGTCAATGATGGGTGTAGTTATGCAATAAAGATGGCGGTGTTGCAACTAAGATGATGGCTCATAGGTGCAAAACTAATCAAGGGTGTAGATAATATGATTGTGGTGATCTAGGTTGCAGGTAATAGGGGTGTAGAGAGGATAACTAGAGGTTTCTACTTCGGACTTGGGCAAGATTTTGTCTTCTACTGCTTATCTGGGGAAATCACTATAGGGAAAGATATCAACAGAGGATGCTTCCCTTAGCAAAGCTATCCTACTCTTCCTTCTGACGGGAGGTGGACTAGAAAGGACTCAACAGGCATGGTCACCCCCGGGATCTACCACCGATCCGGCCAAACAGGACGCATTTACGAGTAACTATAGTGTAGGCACCATGCCTACACTAGAGATTACCACTCTATTCCCCCTAGGAGCAGGAATAAAGCACTCAAAAGAGAGACATAAACCAGATAAACAATATGAACATAGACTTACATGAATCAGAAGTTGGTTGTTGGCGGTCCTTAGCAACATAAATATAACATCATTTTAATACTAAAACAAATAGAGAATAGGGCTTTATCTAATCTTTCCACAAGTTTTGTTGTGTACCTAACTTACAGGGGTAGCACGTGGAAATGCATGGAAATCTCAAGGAAAGCGCACTTCTAGGAAGCGTATTCAAAGAAGGGGCAAACTAAGAAAATGAGAAATCCCAAATTAGACAATAAACCAAATCCATTCGCAACCACGGAGGAGGCCCAAGCCCACAGAGGAACCGACCATCCGAAGGCGGTGGCCAGATGGCACTCCCCAGGGACCGACCGCCCCCTTGGTGGGGCCTCCCGGGCCCATCCTCCTCAGGCGGTGCTCATGGCGGTTTGGCAAAGACGGTTTCACCTCCTTCCATACTTAGAATGCCCAAACCGCCCTAGTTGGACTATAAAAGAGAGGGAGAGCTCCCCTCCAACACACACCATCATTTGAAGCCATTTACCTCACCTCTCACTTGTATTATTTAGATTAGTTTTATTATTAGAGCAAGGCAAGAGCTAGAAAGAAGAGTTTGTATCCTTGGGAGAAGAAGGAACACCTCGTTATGAATACAATGCAGTTGTCTTCCAAGTTCAAGTTCTTATCTTATTTATATAGCAATGCATATAAACTAGAGTATAGTCTTGGACATGTAATGATCATGATATATGAACTAGCTTATAGTTTATGTGTTATGTTCTCGATATGTTAATCGTTGTTCTTCATCGTTCATCGACTTAGTATAAATAGAGAAAGAACTAGGGATGAGGTGACGGTTTGTCGTGCCTTCTCGGTTGCTCTTAGCCTAGCCTGTCACTCCGAAGGGGTGGGGTCCTAGGGGGTTAGGAGTTGTTTCCAAGTACGCGAGCATGGTGCTCGGGTATGCGGAGATCGGCGAATATGCCGGTATCCCACGGGCAGAGGGGTAGGTGGGCAGGTGGTAACAGCCCTATCCATCCTAGCACTCCCCCACATTTAGATATTGGGTAGGAGTTCATAAAGTCTCTATCGGCTGGCAGACCAACTGCGGGGATCTCCCTGTCATCCCAGACCTAGTCCCGATATTAGACATGCTAGTTAGATGTTTACTAACAGTTCTTTGCATAATTATATATGACCAATGTCTGCTCAATTAGATATATTCTTTTATTCTTTATTTCTCTTTTATCCTTGAGGTCGGCTCAGATGTGTGTCCACTATCTTTGAACTATGATTTACCCCTGCCTATGCTATGTCTACCTATGCATTCAATAAGTGATCATGTTTATGCCAAAGCTAGATGCATTCGTCCTGCCCTCCTACGGGAAATTATAAATACGACACCCCTGAATACTCACGGGTTGAAATGCTACAATGATAGTTCTGTGCGCTTGCGGATTTATCTATACTGAGCTATCATGATTGGCATACCTAAGTACCATTACTTAAGGATTGTAATTCTTGTGCACCCCACGGCTCCGTGTCACAGTTTTGCATATCGTAAGTAACGACGGTTAGGAAGGCCAATCCGGCACTTCTAACTGCTATTACCAGACTGCATTACCTAGGCTGGCGCCATTAAGGGCCAAGGGTTACCTTTCTGAAGTAATGGTAGTTGGGAATGTCAACTTACGTTTCTAGTATTATTATTAAGGACGGACTTATAGTCTATCTTTAGTAGTGATGCTAAGAAACGCCAACATTGGTTGCCTGAGACATCTTAAGAGCTAGCTCAAGTAGAGCTAGATCCTATCGAAGTACAAGCCGTAGAGAGATCACCGACAAGCCGGCAACTCCTAACTCTTCCCTCGCTCTCCATCTCTCTACTATCTAGTCCCTAGATCCTAATGAGAAGTTATCCTTTCATGGGACACCTCTCGATTAGGGTTTACATGTATTGATATGAATTGGTATGAAACCCTAGGGGGTCTGGGGCTCTATTTATAGGCCGGTGGGATGAACCATAGCCCTTGGATCAAACCGACTTTGGCGGACAGTGGAGATTGCGTGAAATATGGGGATGTGGGTCCACGTCGAAGCGGAGGCGGTTTCGTGTCTCTGACAGATCGGCCGACCAAGGGGGAGATCGGCCGACCCACTTCGGAGTCCAAACCCGTCCCGTCTTCTCTGGTGAGTCTCTAGTGTCTTCTAGATTCTTCCCGATTTCCTTTCACGGTGGAATTCGATGTTTTAGTCTGACATGTGGGTCTCCTTTGGTTCTTTTTTGATTACACCCTGCAGAAACACAGATTCACCAAAACTCGTAGAATTCTGTTAGCTCAACCCCTAAACCTATGTTGGTGTTTGCTTTTATATCCTTTTCATGTTTAGTTGACGGGTAAGATCATACAATAACTACCGTCAATAATTGGTAGATCCTTGGTGTCTTGGAGCTCTAAGATGCAAAACACCGTTGCCTTGTCTACCTCCGAAGCCGAGTATGTTGCAGCCAGCGCATGCTGTGCCCAACTACTTTGGATTAAGCAAACACTCAAAGACTTTGGTTGTAAGGTAACTAAGATCCCCCTTTTGTGTGACAACGAGAGTGCCATTAAGTTGGCAAACAAGCTCGTAAACCACTCTTGAACAAAGCACATAGACATCCAGCATCACTTTTTGAGAGACCACGAAGCCAAAGGAGATATCGCACTACGCCATGTGAGCTCCTAATTTTAACTAGCCAATATCTTCACAAAGCCCCTAGACGAGCCAAGATTTTGTGCTTTGAGGAGTGAGCTAAATATCATTGATTCTTGGAACTTTGATTGATATGTTGCACTGACTTGAATGCGAAATTGTTTATGAAACCCGCTCATATTCTTTCAAAACTACCTTCTAAGTCTTTCAAGTGTGATTATAGCTTTATACTGATGATTTGAATTCTAGTCATACTTGAAAGTACCTTGGTTCATCCTATATGTGCCCCACTATATTTCTGCCATAGTGGCTGGGAGTTGTAGTGTCGGAATTTCCGGCTATGGCCGCCGGAACTTCTGATGTAGATCTGACCATGGGGTTAAATACTCAATACTGGTTCAATCCTCTTCTTACCCCCTTTACTTTTACCGTTGACCAGCCCTAGACCTGCTCGCGACCCTGGTTGCCATTGTCGTCGCCCTTTCTACTCCTTGCGCGGTGGCCGGCGGTGAGGCCTCTCCGGAAGTTCTGGAGGCCCTCCGGTGACTCCTCCGGCGTTCCCCACCCTCTCCCCTCCCAGAACTTCCGAGGTGACCCCGTTTCTCCATGAATCTTGGTGCTCTTTGGTGCTAAGCTCGTGGTAAACCCTAGGGCTCATCCTCTTTCGTTCTTGGTGGCTTGTAGGGTGAGGATTCGTTCAGAGAACTCGGCATTGCTGCGGATTTCTTCCCCTTCTCTTCTTTCCTCCACTTGAAGGTATACCATAGTTTCTCTTCTCTCCCATGCAATTTACCTTGTTGTTCTTCCTCTATTCTCTCTGTTGGCACGATATGTGGTGGATTGCATTGATTTGGAACTCGTTTGATCACTACTTTCATTGGGCCGGTCAAAACTTCCGACTCGTGCTGAAACTTCCGACATGCCAGAAGTTACGACATCTGCAGCTGGAACTTCCGAACCCCCCAGTAAGAGTGTGATCAGTCCTGTTCCTGATCTGCATCTTCCACCCGTTCCTGCGTACTTTCCCTTTCTTATGCTTCTCTCTGTCTACTCTATAGCATGGCCGATGCTGGTGGCTCTCGTCGCCGCTCGCAGCGTCAGAGGCAGCCTCCGCTGCCTCAGGCGCGTATGGCACCCGATGGGCGCCGTTCCAAGCACAATCAGGATCGCTGTTGACAATTTCTAACGCAATCACCAAGGCTAAAGATATCCCCGGCAACGGCGCCAGAAAACTTGTTGACACTGGATATAGCACCCAGGGAAATCCGCGAGCATACGGATGTCAAGGTAGTTTTCACCAAGCTGTATTCCTAGGTATCGAATTTCCACAGCGAACGTGAAGTAGACTAGTCAAGAACTAAGTGTATCCAAAGATAGCTGATAAACAGGGTAGAGAGGATCAGTGTGGTTCTTTATCTAAGGCAAAACTAAGGAAGACTTTAATTGCCGCTACAGGACAATGCTCATTCCCAAATTATTGGGGTCACTCATATTCTAAAAGCCCTACGCTGATAAAACTAGGCCGAACGTGGTGAAATCTAGAGGATCTTAGGGCTGTCACCACCTAAGACCTACCACTACTATCCGTGGGCCTAGCCGCATTCACAGGTAAGATATAGCCTAAGCACCTCGCTTAATCTATAATCTTACTACTCTAATCGAACATTACTAACTAGAGCACCTTAACCAGACGGTGAACAATAGTAAAGCAATAAAGTAACACTTAGGTAATGCGAAAGAATAGAGTTACCACACTGAAGAAGACTTTACTCCAAGAAGAGCTTCATCCTCCGAGCTACAAGTGGAGAGGTCACCGACAGGCCCAGCTCCTCTAGCTTCTCCTCACTCTGTCCCTCTATTCTACTCCTCACTAGGAGAGCACTAAGGCTATTACTCTCATGTGGAGAATGTGTATCTAGTGATTATTCTCTTTACAAGTGAGGTATTGAGTCCTATTTATAGTGCTAGAGTACTCCAGGGGTATTTGTAGGCGCTCTGGAGGTCGATGGCCTGAAGTGGCAGGGCGGGCGCCCTGTTTGGTAGGGCGGGTGCCCTATGATTTCACCGACTTGGGATCCAACGGCCATGGTTCCTCCCCAAAGGCGGTTGCAAGGTCAGTTGATGCCCGTTTTGCGATTGTAGAGTCGGTTTGTGACCCTTGGAGGATGACATGTGGGTCCATGGATCCTTGACACCTCCATCTTGCACCATTGGTTGAAAACCGACTTTGATTGATGGCTAGGATGGCTTCTAGGGACCTTCACACAGATTGTGGACGTGACAGGTGTTGGTATTTTTAACATCACTTCACGTTAAGTTGTCATCCCTAACATGATGCCAAAAACCAAAGCTAAAATAATCTTCACTTGCCTCCTAAAAATAATACTATAGAATATATCCGCAAGCACACAGATAATTCTCCCATTGTAGCACTTCACCCGGTAAGTACTCCGAGTATCGTTGATTTATTTTATGCCAAAAGGATAAAGGGGCATTCTACTCATTAGGATAATCTACTATAATGATTGGAAAGATAAATGTGTAGACCTATGATAACCTATAACTCTAATGCTTTAGCGATAAATAAGTCAATGATAAATGGTAAATGATAACTAAGTAAATGAGGTAAATGGAATTCCAGAGATAGAATATAGAGACTCACTAATGTAGTAAGACAATCTCGAGAGTTGGCTAAACTAAAGAAAACCTATGTAATTACTAAATACAAAGTCTATAGCCTACGCCACATTACATATTTTCATTTATAGCATAATCAACTCAGAAAACATCATAAGGAGCATCATCTAATGAGGATATTAAAACACAAGGGTCACCTCCTTCACGACCGCGCTCTGCTCGTCCTACGTACGGGGGATGGACTACAAAGGGACCAACACAGCTGTCACCTACGCGGACTACCACATGACCCGGCACGTCAGGGTGCCTCCGTAGGTACACAATATATTTAGACACCACATCTACATAATGCATACCACCTAACTCATTCGAGTACTGAATTAGGCGCTTTATGATCAAATGACAATTATCATCACCAATCACAACTATATCGAATATGCAATTAGAATAAACTAAGAACTGAATAAGTAGCAATATATTAAAATAAAGCAAAGTCATAATGAGATACAAGATAAGATTACCGATCTCCAGACGAACGGATCTAGAATACCGAGCGTAGCGCCCAACTCTACTTGAACCTTGCTAGACGACTAAACTATGAACTTGAAGAACTAGAGCCCTATTTCTAATCTCTGGAAACCATAACTTCTGTCTACTCTTGACAAATGAAGCAGGAGGAATGAATTGGTGATCTGGGAGGGGGTCTACCCCTCTATTTGTAGCCCGGTGGGATAAACGTGCGCTGTGGGATCAAACTGACTTGAACAAAGGGCCCAGATGACTCCAGAGAGGCGGTGGAAGAAGACTCCAGAAGGTGGGCCAAAACCCTAAGGGGGCGCTGGCCGGCCCCACCCTGGTGGGGTTCGGGCCCCGGTCGCTTCGGGTGTGTTCTGGATTCTTTCAGGGTCTTCGTGATGATGTTTCCTTAGCGGTTAAGTTTCATGATAATTAAGCACTTTAATCCTTTTTAAGCCTTTCTAGAATAATCCTGGAAAATACACAATTGACCAAAAATCGTGGAATTTGTCAGTAATGACCCCTATGTTTCTATTATTGATCTTCCCTAGGCATTAGTTGACGGTATAAAATTGGTACTTAACGACCGTCAACAACACCCCCAAGCTAAGTATTTGCTAGTCCCTTAGCAAAGTTGACTTGAAATAATTTATTCAGGGTTCCATAAAATGTATAACTCCCAACATATACTTAAATATTTAAACAGAAATTCTTCTCCGGATTGAAATTCATTAATCCACCTTTCAAACTTATTCTTATTCTTTTCAATCGTGGGCTTTTAAACTAAGTCTTGGGTAATTGAGAGACAAAATAATCAAGCAAGCACTAAGTCTTTCATCCTTTGTTTCAACCATTGCTCCAGAGTTTTTTTTTGAATAAGTATATAATTTTTATTTAGGGAATAATGAGAGCCTACTAATAAGATTGCAGAGGACTACTAAGCTATGCATCATGATTGAATGTGTGAATGTGATTAAATTTCATTTTTGAACTCCTATGCATTATCCTCTCTTTTCTGTCTTTCTGAAGAGTGTGGGCTATCTCCCCAGCGGATACTTTTTGTACCCATTTTTCTCTCAGGCGGGTGTCTTTGCACCCATTGTTTTTCTCTCTTTTCTTTTTTTTGGCACATACCCTTTTGATATGGCATCTTTCAGGCTCATACTTCTTTGGTATGGCATCTTTTAATTTTATAACCCACTCTCTGTTAGACTTCTAAGAGAGAGACTTGAGCATAGAGTGAAAACTTTTTGTGCATGTGAATTCAATCATGAATGCATAACAGAATAGTCTACTTAAATCATATTAGCAGAACAAATTATTATATTTGCCTTTGATTTTAATTTTTGAAATGTCTAGAGCTTAGGTGTCACTCAGATTGAAATAAAGAGTAACTCAAACCTTCTTATATCATATCCGTCAATTACTTAGAAAAGCGTATGCTACCCACTGATATTAAGTTTCAGAATAAATTTTCATGGTAGATAAACTTCATGCAATTCGTAGGAGAATTTAAATTTAAACACTAAGCAATTGCAGGAAATTATATTTAAACAGTTTAAATATCTTTTTAATTTTTTTCTCTAGCTTCAAGTTCTAATTATTCTAAAGACAAGTTGAATGCGGAATTTAAAGCAAGCTTAATTATATAACCTATTATTTTTTTGGATTTTCATTTATAAGCAAGCAGAAATTTAATGGAATAACTAAAGAAAGCGATAAATAAATTTTTATTTGGTTTTCTTGCTGTTTTTAGAAATATTGAAATTGGTAGAATTAAAGACTGAATTAAATATTGAAAGAAAAGGCATATATAAAGGTGAGAGGTACTCACCTAGCGGGGATCTCCCCCAAGCTGGATGTTGCTCAGTAATGTGGTGAAGGTGGCGGCGGGTATCCCATCTGATGTATCAAATACTCCAATCCGCTCTGCGTCTGCTGCTGTCCCTGATAGATTTGATCAAGTCATTGGTCCATGCTATGCTGCCATTGTTCATGCTGGTAGAACCTGTCGTCGATCTGCTGCTACCACTGCTCGTCCTGGTGCAGTGTGTCGCTTATCGTGTTCTGTCCCTATTCAATGTTAGTGAAATGCATAGATAAAACTGGAAAATCATTAGCAGTAGCTGTAAAGTGCTGCTCAGGCGGCCGATAGTAGTCATCTTTCGGTGGTGCATGGAACGGACACGGTCCACCTGTGCTGAAGTCCGTGTTCCCGCATGTAGAAAAAGATGCTCGTCCTCTCTGAAAATCAGTTGCTCCCTAACCCGCTGCTGCTGCTGACGAAGATTCTCCTTACTGAAATGTGGGCTGTTCTTCCCATCCTGCAAGTGCAGTCCACCGCTTGCGTGGCTCCTGCGTCAATACCTGTTCACCAAAATCAACATAGTGGGAACAAGTTGGCCCAGATGGTGCTAGGCCAGCTCCAGTGAAATTAGTTCTCGGCGCCCTGCTGATGCGCGCGGACGGACACCTGCCAACATTAGCTCTAACAGCTGGAAAAACAAAATTCTGAACAGAATAAATTCCTAACTCCCTGTCTAGCAGTTCGTACTCATTGTCATAATTTTTTATAAATCATAACTATTTTATTATTTTGGTGTTTGAGCATGTGAGCACGAAAGAAAAAATCATAACCAATAATTCTGCGGGCATCAGAAATATAAATAAGAGAAGCATATGATAAACCAAGCCCTGCAGCTAAACGTGTAATCCAGGAAGTAAAAAAATACTGCACTTTTTCAAGGAGGGAACAGTTCTCCAATAATTCAACATCATTTTTACAGGTGATGCCTTCCTCTTTGTAATCATGATATATAACAAATGCAGCTCATCTTATTTAATAGTATTTAATTCCTCTCTAGGAAAGAATGTAAAAGCTAACCATTTAAGCATGAATCTCAGTGTGGGGTGATGAACTTCTTCAGTAGTATATTTTTATTTTCTCTCTGATTTCTTTGCAGTGATACTCTCCCAAAAATCATCTTTATCAAAGTTTTGGAGAGTTTTAGAAATATTGACCACGCATTGATTATTGAATCCTAGTGCTAAACTAAGAGTTTTCCATGAGAAGGTGAAAGGTTTATTAAACATTCTAAAGTTAACCTCATCATCATCAAAGTCTAGGGTGCTAATAAATTCTATAGTGAGTAACTTGCTACCCTGCCCATTAATTTGCCATGCATTTTTCCATCCAACATTTGTAAAAATAAGCTCAAACTCGGAATCCATTCCTGTTTCATGGAGCAAAGTGGCATAAAAAATTGGAGTATGCGTAAATTCCTTGTTTTTAACCACATTTAATATCTCCCTCTGTAGTCTAGTTGGTAATGAAATTTAAGTGATGCTTGTGAGCTCATACCTCTCTTCCGGTTGGGAAGAGGATGATGGATTATCATACGTGAAGGGTGACGGAGGATCGATATTCATGTCGGAGCCGACGAACGATGGCACTTTTGATGATGATTGACTTTGTGTTGTGCGGCGTGAGAAGGCTCTTCCAAGGGATTGAATGGCACCTTTCATTCTATTGCTCATCTTGCCTGTAAAATGAAGAACACGAAGTACACGGCAAGAACGAACAAGAACACAAGAACAAAACAAGAACAAGCAAGAACAAGTGGAGAGAAGGAATCAAAGTGGTGATCTCTCTTCTAGGTCTTCTTGCTAATCTTCTTCTCTACCTCTTTTGTTGCTTAAACTTGAATCAAATGATAGGATTATGGGATTTTGTAATCACGAGCTACGAAGCAAGGTGGCAAGGAGCTCTGTGGTGTGTATGTGAGTGAGTGAGTGAATAAAAGAAAGGAGAGGCAGAGAAGAGGCAGAGGGGCACCGGCCGGCATGGCCATAGGGCTGGCCGGCGCCACCTGGTGTGCTCTGGCTCTCAACTTTAGCTAGTGTCGACACCACCTTCATCTACTTCCAAATGCATGTGATTGCTTTCTCTGGTGAATGAATAAATGTTGGGTAGTGCATGCATGGAGTTTGGATGGTAGTGAAAGGTGGTGGTTGATGATAATGCATGATGTGACTTGATGTGATGATGGTGGGTCCCATATGTCTCCTGTATTTATACCGTATAATGACACAACAATGAAAAACTAAATTACTTTTATGAATCTATGAAAAATTAGAATTCTAATGATGGTCTTTTTATAATTTTCTGCCACCACAGTAAATTTCACTAACGGGGTTTAACACTCCGTTAGTAATAATCACATGGGGCTTAAGCTTTAATCATGCTATGCTTATTTTTATTTCTTTTTAATAATGCAATTTATGAGAAAGTAAATACGCAAATTTTAATGCAAGAATTAAATTAGCGATAACTACCGAGTTACCTCCTGGCGATGGTTCGGGGTTTTTTAGTCCGCCGATCCGGACTTCTCTAGTTGAATTATTCTTCATGATTCATCTCCAGTGTCAGAGATGTTGTTGCATCTTGTTCTTCATGACACCTCAACATTTGGCATTGCTCTAGTCTTGGCTTGAAAGCGAATCGCTCTTCTTGCCCATTGATGGTAAATGTGATCTCTCTAGCTCCGACGTTGATGGTTGCATTTGCTGTATTTTGGAATGGTCACCCGAGGATGAGGGGTATCTTCCTCTCTTCTTGCATGTCAAGTACTACAAAATCTACAGGAATGAAAAAGTTGCGGATTTTTACCGGAATATTTTTTGCGATTCCTGCGGGATAGCGGACCGATTGGTCAGCTAATTGCAAACACATCGTGGTTGGTGTGAGCGTAGAATAGTTGAGTTTGTCGAAGACGGTCTTGGGCATGACACTGACACTTGCTCCAAGATCACATAAAGCATTCTTGAACATCTGGTCTCCTATTGAACAATCAATAGTGGGACACCCTGGATCCTTCTTCTTAGTAGGAGAAGAACTCAGAATTGCCTCACTACACTCGTCCGTTAGCTTGACAACTTCAGTAGAAAGTAGTGGTCCTTTGTTGTTGAGGATGGTTTGATGATACTTCGCGTATGTAGGTACCTGCATGGCATCTAACAACGGAATATTGACATATAACTTCTGAATTACCTCTACAAACTTGCCAAATCGATCGTCCGTTTTAGCTCTTCTTTTTCTGCGTGGAAGCGGTAGGAGGGTTGTGTCATGAAAATCTCGAGTTAATTCTTGATCTTGTAGTTCAACTGGTGGTGAAGGTGGTATAACTTCTTCTTCTCTGTTGTCCTTTTCGATCTCTTCTTCTACGTGCACTAAATGTGATGGTCTACGTGCCCCTTTTGCGTAAGGTGGATCACGTGTATAATTACCTCCTCTAGTAGATATTTCTTTTATTTGTTCATGGTTAGTGGTAAACAAAGTAGAAGGTAATTGTGCAATTTATAATTCTATCTTTTATTAAATATTATTTGATTTTCAACAGCAGAAGAGAAATTATCCAACTTAGAATTAATTCCTTCTAAAACTTTATCACTAAAAGCAAGCTTCTTATAAACTTTCATTAATTCTAGCTTGTTCTAATATTAATTCTCTCAAGGGTGGTTGTCTATGATTTGAAAAATTAGTATTGCCTTGGTGCTTACCTTGACTGGCTGACCGAGGTTGATTCCATCCTTGCTTCTGAGAAGTGGACTTGATGACTGTACTAATATCTTCGGGGGGATTTGCAAACTCAATTTCTAAAGATCCTTCATATTGATTCTGGGAATTGAATGCATCTTGAATAGCTTGACGATCTCTTTTATAATTGGCTCTTTACTCTAACTAGTTCAATAGTACATCTATCTTGGTTGACAGTGCACACACTTCCTCTGTAAGTTCTTCACTCTTATGGCATGTCTGAGTGTTGTTTGTCCAATTCTAATTTTCTGCTATCCTTGCCATAATATCTTCAGCTCTTCTAAGGGTGAGTGACATAAATGATCCTTCAGCAGTGGCATCTAGTTGCTCACGTGACCTTTGAGTTAGTCCATGATAAAATGTTTGCATGAGCAACCACTTTTCCATTCCATGATGTGGATAATCTGATATGTAATCTTGAAAACATTCCTAGGCTTCTGAAATAGTTTCGCCATTCTGCTGACAAAATTCTAAAATCTTTCCTCGTAGAGCATTGGTTTTGCCTACTGGGAAAAACTTTTCCTGGAAAGCTTTTGAACTTTCTACCCATGTCTTGACTCGATCTTTATTCTGATAAAACCACTGCTTCGCCTTTCCCTCCAATGAGAACGGAAATAAACGAAGTAGCACGACGTCTTGAGGAATGCCTTTGATGTTGATGGTGTTGCCAATCTCCAGGAAATTCTGCAGATGGACACTTGCATCTTCATCTTTCTTTCTAGTAAATGTGATAGCTTGCACCATTTTGATGAGGCTTGCCTTGATCTCATAATCATGATCTCCAATGTTAAAAGTTGGCCCAACGTGAATATTCTCAGTGCTTGGGGCAGAGAATTCACGTAGAGTCTTCTCAGCCATGGCTTCACCAAGTAATGTAAGACCCTTCTTCCTATGGTTGTTCCTGATTGATAAGAGTTAAAGTACACAACCAATCCTGCACTTACCCTATATAAGATATTTGAAAATAAACAAAACATGGGTAAGTATGCTAAAGCAAAAGGTTATGGTTATCTCTAAGTATTTATGTCTATAGTTATTTTTATGTTTTTCTATAATATTACCTATGAAGAACTCTCCTATATGAAATTCTATAATCAATATCCTAGGCGAATAAAATCAATGAACTCAATAAATTATCCTAATGAATACAATTGCCATCCCCGGCAACGGCGCTAGAAATGTTTGTTGGTATTTTTAGCATCACTTCACGTTAAGTTGTCATCCCTAACATGATGCCAAAAACCAAAGGTAAAATAATCTTCACTTGCCTCCAAAAAATAATACTATAGAATATATCCGCAAGCACACAGATAATTCTCCCATTGTAGCACTTCACCCGGTAAGTATTCCGAGTATCGTTGATTTATTTTATGCCAAAAGGATAAAGGGGCATTCTACTCATTAGGATAATCTACTATACTAATTGCAAAGATAAATGTGTAGACCTATGATAATCCATAACTCTAGTGCTTTAGCGATAAATAAGTCAATGATAAATGGTAAATGATAACTGAGTAAATGAGGTAAATGGTATTCCAGAGATAGAGTATAGAGACTTACTAATGTAGTAAGACAATCTCGAGATTCGGCTAAAGTAAAGGAAACATATGTAATTACTAAATACAAAGTCTACAACCTACGCCACATTACACATTTTCATCTGTAGCATAATCAACTCAGAAAAGATCATAAGGAGCATCATCTAATGAGGATATTAATACACAAGGGTCACCTCCTTCGAGACCACGCTATGCTCGTCCTACGTACGGGGGGTAGACTACAGAGGAACCAACGCAGCTGTCACCTACGCGGACTACCACATGACCCGGCACGTTAGGGTGCCTCCGTAGGTACACAATATATCTAGAAACCACGTCTACATAATGCATACCACCTAACTCACTCGAGTACTGAATTAGGCGCTTTACGATCAAATGACAGTACTCATCACCAATCACAACTATATCGAATATGCAACTAGAATAAACTAAGAACTGAATAAGTAGCAATATATTAAAATAAAGCAAAGTCATAATGAGATACAAGATAAGATTACTGATCTCCAGACGAACGGATCTGGAATCCCGAGTGTAGCGCCCAACTCTACTTGAACCTTGCTAGATGCCTAAACTATGAACTTGAAGAACTAGAGCCCTATTTCTAATCTCTGGAAACCCTAACTTCTGTCTACTCTTGACAAATAAAGCAGGAGGAATGAATTGGTGCTCTAGGAGGGGGGTCTGCCCCTCTATTTATAGCCCGGTGGGATGAACGTGCGCCGTGGGATCAAACCGACTTGAACAAAGGGCCCAGATGAGTCCAGAGAGGCAGCGAAAGAAGACTCCAGAAGGTGGGCCAAAACCCTAAAGGGGGGCACCGGCCGGCCCCACCCTGGTGGGGTTTGGGCCCCGATGGCTTCGGTTGTGTTCTGGACTCTTCCAGTGTCTTCGTGATGATGTTATTTTGGCGGTTAAGTTTCGCGGTAATTACGCACTTTAATCCTTCTTTTAAGTCTTTCTGGAATAATCCCTAAAAAATACACAATTCACCAAAACTCGTGGAATTTGTCAGTAATAACCCCTATGCTTCTATTATTGATCTTCCCTAGGCATTAGTTTACGGTATAAAATTGGTACTTAATAATCGTCAACAGCAGGCGACAGAGGCAGGGCGGGCTCCCTGTTCATAGGGCCACCAGACCTTAGATCTTGCACCGACCTTGGATCAATGCAGGACAAACTTTATTTGGCATCTCCCACGGATTGGTGACGTGGAACGTGACAGGGACAGGGCGAGCGCCCTATGGATAGGGCGGGCGCCCTCCAACTTGGGCCAATTGTCCTCATATTTCTTGAGCACGTAGGCCTCTCAGTTAGCTTTCCAACGCCTAGTCGTTTGCCTAATTCTGAGTCCGGATGCATCCTGGGCATCCATTTTACCCGGGACTGATCCTGTAGCCCGTTCTCCAATCTTCAGAAAGTGTAACTTGATTGTCCAGCCTCCGATTTGGGTGAACCAAAACTCCATTTCAAACTCCTTAACTTGGTGTAGTCACAAGAAGCATGGATGAAGCCTTTTCTCCTTATATATCGCCGTTTTGTACTTACTTTGCACCTACACTCACATAGCCATCACAACTTGTGGAAATGGTTAGAAATAAAAACCTATGATTAGGGTTTGTATCATTTTTATGACCAAATTAGGAACTATTGATGGTATAAAATGGGGTGTTAAGGACCGTCAACACTTAAGAAAGATTCAAATGAAACTTTTGTGTAGAGCAAGACTTATGAAGATAGGATGCAAGCATAAAAGATATTCCAAGTCATACTCATACCTGTGGATTTTGAAGTGGCTACCACGTCGCCTTTAGTGGTTGAAAAGTGGAATAGCATGGCACCAAGTCATCACTATCCCCATGAAGCACTCTTGAAGTTTTTTTATGATTTTTGAAATTAAAAGCATAGCCCATACTTCTCCTCAAATGGGACTCTCAAATCACTCATTGGAATATATATATCCTCACCAAGGCATTTTTTTCTTTGTTGCCTTTCTTCCTACTCCTAATAGGCCCATGTGGAGTTTTAGGTAAGATAAAAAGTAAAGCACACTTGAAATGCATATATTGCTAAGTCAAACAACGGATCTATGGAGAAAAATGCCATACACTCAGATCAAGGTGTGCATGTGTGTGAATGTGGAATGATGGTCATTACTCCATAGCAATGATTCCTTCTCCATCCTTTATTTGAGAGCATGGCTAGTATTTTTTTTTTGCTAAGGACCGAAATTGTGTCCTCACAATTTTTTTCATGGGACATTTTGTCCTCTCTTTTTTTCAATACTTTTTCTCTTTCCTTTTTTCAATACTAGACAATGCCTCTCTTACTGAATGATGCAGAAAGATCATGCTAACAAATGTGGAGTATTTATTTGGTCGGACATGGAAAAGGTATGTTTTTGCTTACTTCTAATGTAGAAGCATAGCATATATTTGGTGGAGTGTATGTGACCTTGATCTTAAGTGTATGATAAAATTCTCAACACAGGTCAACAAAGTTTGACAAAACTCAATACAAAAACAAGTAGGATAAGTGGAAAGTTTTTCATCATGTAGCATGATATTTGGCTTTGGTAAGAATTAACACCATTGAGGAGAAATAAGGCTTAATTGTTTTGATGTTTTATGAAACAAAAACTTCCAAGAGCTTTCATGGTAAGATAGGATTCTTTTAGTCTACTATATCTCACTTCACAACAACTTAGTTGACATGTTTTTCCTAATGTAGATATGTCCACAAGTAGCAAGTATATGAACTTGGAATAAAGTTTATGCCAGCCAACCTTTTAAAGTCATGTTCATAAGTTGGAAAGGTTCTATCTCTCTCTCTTTTTAAGTTGGATCTTTAACATGTAAAGCTTTGAACACATCAAACATTAAAAATATAAAGCAAGAGTGAGTAGAGCGAGTGCAAACCAGCGTGCCATAGTGGCGATGTCTTGAAAAGTGGTGGAGACAATGATGCAACCTCCCCCACACTAGGACTTTTATGTTGCTTGACATCAAAAGCCTAGTGTGGATGTTAGGACCTCCTTTAGAATGTACTCCATTGTTGAATGTTGTCTTGCTCAGATTATAGCCACTGTGTTATTTTAATCCTTTATTCTTCTTCTTTTTTTTCATCCTATAGGATTAGTGACAAGCATACCCGAAGGATACGAGTCCACAAGATTCTCTTGTTCCCACATCACAAAATCATTGTTTATCTACTACCTCTATTTTTACAAGAGCATAGGCTTTTTAAGCAGAGCAATTATTCATCATTTCCAACAAACTTAAATTACCATCTTAAGGCATGTATATAATGCAAGATGAACATCACTTCTTTTTGCATGAAAACATTGTTTACATGTTCTCTCAAAATTACGAAATCTTGTCTATACAGTATAATTTCAATTTAATGCAAAATAGATAGCAATGGATGCATATAATAAAGAGTGATGTGATAATTTCATACCTAAGTGGGGGAGGTATTCCCCCACACTTGCCCTTTCCATGGAGTTGGATGTCTTCTTGTGGATAAGTCTCCTTTGATTCTTTATTTATTTAAGATGCAAGCTTTTTTTTTTTGAAATAAACCTATTCTAAAAGCATAGTGCTTCTATAAGCACTTTTTATTGAAATGTAAACATGCAACCTATCAACTAAAGATGCAAATTCAAAATGGAAACATGATGATCAAAGTTAAGCAAACTATGATGAACAATAAATAAACGGGTTATCTCCCGGTAGTGCTTTGTTTTAAGTCATAAGCTCGACCTTGCAGTTGAATTACAAGCCTTGGAGTACTTATGATAGACAAAAGCGTCCACAACCATTCTTTTATAGGTTTCATTAAGAAGGAACACAAGAGGGTTGCAAAGCTCATAAGTGCTAGGAGAGAATGACTGAAGATTTCTCAAGCAAGCATGGATCATGTGGCTCCCTTGAAATATGTCTTTCATGCTCATCCACCTGATCTTCTGTTGTAAATTCCAATGTTGATCCCTCGAGGACATAATTGTCCATGATCTCGGCTAGGACATTCTAAGGTTGGATCTTCATCCTCATCCTCCATTAGAATGGGGTTCCCTACCTCTAATGATTTTTGCTTCCCTTCAAGGTCAACCAAAAGGTTTGGATTGCCTCCTTGGTCCAAATTATCAATAAAGAAGCAATGATGGTTATATGGGGGATCAAAATAAGAGGTGGTAGATGATATTGGTTTGGGGGATTCTTATACCACCAAATCCTCTGATGAATAGAGAAGATAATGATTTGAGGTGAAGGATGCTAGAGATCCTTTTTGGATGGGGTGATTGAAGGTATCTTCATCATCAAAAGAGAGATCATCCTCAAGTTTTGATGGAAACTCCAAAGGATGAATTTCTTCCTCCTTTGGTGTCTCAACGAAAGGTTCTGGAATTGGGGTGACAGCTAAAGGTATGGTTGATGGAATTGATAAAGATTTAGCTATCAGAACTTCTTTTTCTATCATAGGGGTTGGAATGTCCTTTTCTTTAGGAGAGTCATCGTCCACATCGGTGTTGGGACAGCTTTCTAGGATCCTATCAAGGATAGCTCTCCCCTCACTACCAGAAAGGCTTAAGAAGGCTCCGCCGGAAGCAATATCAAGGAATTGTGCAGATTTCTTACTAAGACCTATATAGAAGTGTTGCAAAAGTACAGGATCAGGTATAGCAAGATCAGGGCCAGATGTGGAAGGGTCTATTAAGCGGGCCCATGCAGCACCTAAATATTCCTTGTCTTTTTGCTTGAAAATTATGACTTCTTTTTTGAGATCAATCACTCGGGAGATAGGAAAGAAGGTCAAACAAAACTTGGATTGAAGAACTTCCCACTCTCCATTGACACTCTCTACAGTTCGAGTATACATAGTTTGGCTATTCCCGTCAGAGAGAACAGAAATAGCTTCCACTTAAGGGTTTCATGTGACATACCAGAAATGTGAAGGCATAAACACAATTGCTCGAACTCCCGAAGATGAGTATATGGGTTTTCTTTCTCATTTCCTGAGAAAGTACTTTCTCGTACCATAGTTAAGAAACTAGGCCGTAGCTTATACCCATTGGTAAGAATAGGTTGAGATGATGAAGGTGGTTCCAATCGCGTACTCTTGGGAGCAGCGAATCGGAAGATAGACAATTCCTCCATAAAGGATGGATGAGGATAAATGGTTTGACAGGTAACGGGTAGAAGATATTTTTTTAGAATAGATAAAAGAAGTTGGATGACTGGGTTCTAAACTAGAATAGCTACCGTTCCCCAGCAACGGCGTCAGAAAACTTGTTGACAATTCCTAACGCAATCACCAAGGCTAAAGATATCCCCGGCAACGGCGCCAGAAAACTTGTTGACACTAGATATAGCACCCAGGGAATGCCACAAGCATACGGATGTCAAGGTAGTTTTCACCAAGGAGTATTCCTAGGTATCGAATTTCCATAGGGAACATGAAGTAGACTAGTCAAGAACTAAGTGTATCCAAAGATAGGTGATAAATAGGGTAGAGAGGATCAGTGTGGTTTCTTTATCTAAGGGAAAACTAAGGATGACTTTAATTGCCACTACGGGACAATGCTCGTTCCCAAATTATTAGGGTCACTCACATTCTAAAAGCCCTACACTGATAAAACCAAGCCGAACGTGGTGGAATCCAGAGGATCTTAGGGCTGTCACCACCTAAGACCTACCACTACAATCCGTGGGCCCAGCCGCATTCACAGGTAAGATATAGCCTAAGCACCTCGCTTAATCTATAATCTTACTACTCTAATTGAACGTTACTAACTAGAGCAACTTAGCCAGACGGTGAACAATAGTAAAGCAATAAAGTAATACTTAGATAATTGTTGACGATGGATATACCATGAAAATCCACATTCAAACACCATCAACAGGCCTCGGATTCAAGGAAGAATAAACATATTTTATCAATAACTAGTTCCACTTGTACTCTTAAGCTTGTGAATGCAGCAAAGATCAAACAGGCCAAGAAACATCAAGAAATGGTGCACAACAACACTTAGAAGAGAGGAGAGCCCAGGGTGGACCCATGTATGGGTCGGCCGAACCCTACATGGGGCCCACCTGGCTCTGGTGACGTGGCATGATCCATGTGATCCTCCACCCAGCTCATTTCATCCATCAGATCAACATGTGTTTCTGTTCAATGGTGAAAAAACAAAGCACAAGGATTCAACATGACAAACATGCAACCAAGGTGGAACCAACAAACGGGGACAATCAATGACAGATGGGGACCACAGTGGTGGGCCCAACTCACCAGAGGTGGTTCGGCCGAACCAACCAAGGTGGGACCAGGCCACTGCTGCACTCCATGACAGGTGAGGACTCCTTCTAGAAGACCCTGGCTGGGCCCACCTGCCATAGGGGGGTCGGCCAAACCCCCCTGGTGCCCAGCCAGGTCGGTTGGCCTCCACCGCCTTCCTGCATGCATCGCACGTGATGGAATCACCTCTGCCGTCCATCTTGAGGCAGTTCATCCAAGGGCGGAGAGGCATGGAGCACACGGATCGCTGACGTGGTGCCCCTCAACTCTCCCCTATAAATAGAGGCTGCCATCACCATCTTCAACACACCCAAGATACACAAGAGCCACAAGAGACAAGAGAAGCTCCACTAGTAGTAGTAGTGGTATTAGTCTAGTGTGGGAGTTAGAGTCGAGTCGTGCTATGCTCGGAGTCTCCGGAGCCGTCTGCTGGAGAGTCTAGTATGGCTCTTGTACCTTTCCTTTTGTAAGACTTTATCTTTATCAATATATTATCTTTACTTTACTTTACTAAGTCTCTACATAGTGCATTACTATTCTTTATGGTATTGTTATGTTTTGTCTTAGCTTATAGTTGAGTTATATTAGATAGTGATCCGATAACCATCTCACGTGTGTAGTTCATCGCCTGTCATAGGGTGCTTTAGTTGTTGGTACGCAACTAGAGTAGTAAGGCTTAGTGTAGGCGTGGTGCTTATACTCGATCTTGCCTTTGAATGCCGCTTGTCGCACGGATTGTTTGTGGGTGCTAGCAGGTCGTGACGGCCCTGTCTAGTATTAGTATCCCTCCACATGTTTTAGACAAGTTCTTAAAAGGTAGGCTCCCTTAAGAGAATAGCCGCTTCGGGTAGAGGTTATATCCCCTACTGTCTCGCCTATCCCCTACACACCGGAAGTAAGGTACCTGTCTTAGTATAATTCAACCATTTGATAAGATAGTTCACAAGAGTAAAGTAAGTGTCATAGGAGTCTTTTACCCACTCGTTGTCCTCCCACCTAGCTATACTCTACTAGTTATCTTTAGTTATCCTAAAACCTTGTCGTGTCTTGGTGTCATTACCATTTCCTCTATATATCGATTTACCCCCCATCACTAGTTGATACTAAGTTGCAATAGACTTAAGGATCTCTCTCTTTTTATTAATTATTCCTAGCAACCACTTTCACTTGGGATAAAAATAAATAACGATACCTTGTAATACTCCCGGGTGAAGTGCTACAGCGGTATATTCTGTGCGCTTGCGAAATTATCCAATAGGCATAAGAAATACCCTCAGGGCACTTCTGGCGCCGTTATCGGAGATAGCCTAACACCCTGTCTCTGGTGGTTGTGCTAAGAAGTGTCAACAAGCATTTCTGGCGCCGTTGCCGGGGAAAGCATCAGTCTAGGAATATTAATAAAAATTGAATCCGGAGTCCACTATCAATTTAGTTGTCGATTAGTGTTAGGGGCTTACCCCTGTCTGTGTTTCTCGTTATCATGAAGCTAGACAGTGCATGAGCGGTTTCCAATTGCCTTCAAATTTCATTGAAGATCCTGAGCAATTGTTGAGGAGAACTAGATGCCGTCAAGTTCCACCTCAAAGGTTCATTTCAAACCTAAATCCGTTCGTGGAAAGAGGCTCCGCACTATCAACCAAGGAAGCTACGGCCCAAAAGACTATCTCTGAGTTCTCTGCACCGTCGGCTGACAACATTGCCACCGGTCCGCAGCTTAACTTGGGGGATGCTACTTTTGAACTTAAGCCAGCGCTTATCAACATGGTGCAAGCCAATCCATTCTGTGAGAAGCCGCATGAACACGCCAATGCCCATCTCCAGCACTTCCTCGAGGTGTGTGGTACCTTCACTATCAAGAATGTCTCGACTGACGCCATCCGCCTTCGCCTGTTCCCATTCTCACTGCTTGGGACGGTGAAGCAATGGTTCTATGCCAACAAGAATGAAGCTACCACCTGAGAGAAGTGCGCCAATGCATTTCTCAAGAAATTCTTCCCAATGGGCAAAACTAGCGCTCTTCTTGGAAAGATCTCAAACATCCAACAGCAAGCTGACGAGACGATTCTAGAAGCATGGGAACATCTCTAGGAGTACATTCGTGCTTGTCCTCATCATGGAATCGAAGAATGGCTCCTAATCCAAGGTTTCTACCATGGGCTGACTGGATTAGCCGATAGTCACCTTGATGCTGCCGCTGGAGGAGCATTCCTGCAACACAATGTCGAGGACGCTAAAGACCTCATTGAAAAGATGGTTATCAACCAAGGAGGGAATGAGGAGCGTCTCCAGCCCAAGAAAAGGGGTATGCACACCGTTCATGAGGTGGACAAGCTCTCAGCAAAAATGGACCTCTTGATGAAAAAGATTAAGGAAGGTTCCAAAAAAGAACAAGAGGCCATTCGAACTACTGCCACCGCACGAGCAATCGAAGCTGATCCATGGTGCGAGGTATGTGGTGGTGAAGATCACTCGGGCAACAACTGTCTCGAGACGAAGGAGGAAGTGAGCTTCATCAACAACAACAACAATAATGGCTATCGACCTCAGCAACAAGGAGGATGGAACTCGCGCCCCTTCTACCAAAGAAATCAAGGTAATGGTTACAACAATAATTTTAATAATTCTTATGGTAACCAACCTTCTCTTAAAGATCTTGTATTAGGCCAATCTAAAATCAATGATAGTATAAACAAGAAAATAATGGCTAATGTTAAGATTCTTGAAAATCTTAGTGAGAAAATGGATAGCTTTAACACTGCTATAAAAAATCAATTGAGCTTTAATAAAATGCTAGAAACCCAATTAGCTCAAATAGCAGCAGCTATCCCATCCTTCGAACAAGGTAAGATCCCAGGGAATCCTGAGGAACCAATTGAGGGTGTTAAGTTAATTTCCATGAGGTTTGGTAAGCCTCCGGTTAGGCAAAACCCAGGTTGCCTTCTTGATCCGCCATTCATGGCCAAGAAGAGTGACCCTGGTCATCCTACCATCACCTGCGAGATCGGGCCGCACACCTTCAACAACGCCTTCTGTGACCTTGGATCTGGAGTGAACATCATGTCCAAGGTAATGTATGAGAACTTGCTAGGGGAACCTTTGTACCCCACTTTTGTCAGATTGCAGATGGCCGATCAAACCATTTGGTTCCCCGAGGGATTGGCAAGGGACATCCTTGTCAAAGTTCAGGACAAATACATCCCCGCCGACTTCATCATTCTTGACATGGGGGCCGATGACGAAGTCCACGTCATCCTAGGAAGGCTGTTACTCAACACCGTGAATGCCATCATCTACGTGGGATCCGGCCAAGTCCACTTCCAACTCCCAAGTAAGAGAATTAAATGTCCTTTCAATGGTTATAAATCGATGCAACAGGCAAGGAAGAACCTGTGGAGAAACAAGCCACAATATGTACCCCGCCGAAAGAATCAACCGCCAAGGGCCAAAAAGGCTGAACAGGTAATTAAGGCTGAGGTGGTAAACAAGGCTGACTCCGCCGAATCACAAGCGTCAACCAAGAAGGAATGGCGGAAGAAAGAGGTGCGATCATCATGGTCTCCATCTCCGGGACCAACCGAAGCACCCGAAGAATGAACCCGAAACGGAGAGGTCCTGCTCTATGGACCTAAAAAATGGAGCCCTTGCTGGTAAGGTAAATCAGTATTTATCTCATATTTAATTCATTCATTTCAATTTTTGCATTTTCTTCATTGCATTTCATATTTAAATTTTGCAATAATTTACTTCGACAAAATAAAAATACTTAGATGAATAAAACTTGAGAATGAACAGTAGTGCTCACACCTGAGGTAGTGGGACCACCTAGGTAGGGTCGGCCGACCCCACCATGGGGCCCACCCACCTCTGGTGGTGTTGGCCTGGTGTAGTGATTCACTTCTTGAATTTTGAACACCATCTCCTTTTGAATTTGGCCGACCACCTTTGGTCATGACCACTTTCACTTGCTCCAAGGAGAATCCAACATCCACTACCATCCAATTCTGAAAAGTGGACACTTTGGCATGCATTAGTATTCCCATGGTCCATGGGAATCACTTTAAATATGTCCCCACTTTTGTCATACACCTTTTACCCTCACAAAACACTAGGCAAGAGAATCTCTGAAAATTTCAAAACTTTTGGTCCACCACTAGTCTCTGCTTTGCTGTATAAAGTGAAACACACTGTTTAAAGCTAAAAAGGGTACAAGGCCTGGTTCGGCCGAACCATGTTTTGTCACCCCTCAACAAAGTGGTGTTTGAATTCAAATAGATTCCCTGTACAATGGTAAAAGCAGCACTGAACCTATCATAGGGGAGTTCGGCCGACCCATAATTAAGGTCATGTCTGCAGAGTTGTGTTTGAATTCAAATAGGTTCCTTGTCCAAAGGCAAAAGCAAATCTGATCATGTAATAATTGGTTCGGCCGACCCATCAATAGAGAGCTGTCAGCAAGGTTGAGTTTGAATTCAAATAGATTCCCTGTCCAAAGGAGAAACCAGCCCTGAACAGGCCAGGGGGGTCGGCCGAACTGGTCTTTGTGGCCTGGCCACCAGCCCTTCTCCCCCTATAAATACCCTTACATTGTGTGCTCAATTCCACACCCAAACCAGCTAAATCATCTCGAGCACACAATCTCCCTTCTTCTCTCCATTTGAGCAAGTTCTTTCTCAAGTTTAATTGAAGTTTAGCCACTCAAACCAAAAACCCAAAAAAATTGTAGTAGTAAAAGCTTGTCTCACTCTCATCTTTGCTCTCAATATCTTGTTTGTGGAGGTAACCATACCCCACAAGGACTACTAACAGTGGGATAGCTAACGCTAACGCTAACGCTAATCCCTGTCATTGTAGTGTGTTCTTGTGTGAGCTCATTGTTGCAGAATGAAGAAGTTCTCCTCCGCACTCAAGAAGGCCAAGAGTGTCGTAGGGAGTTCGTCCCGACGACCCCGCCATGATGAAGATGAAGGAAGAGAAGCCCCACCAAGACGAAGCTTTGGAGTGCCTTCCGAGAGGACGTTCGACCCCGAGAGCGGCCTCATGTTGAACCAAGAAGAGTACCAAAGGTACCTCTCCATCTGACACCGCGGTTATGAACATACCGGCATCATCGACTCTGTCCTTTTGGACAACACAGGTTTGACCGCAGAATTTAACACTGTTTTCAATACAATCGGGTGGGGAAGCTTTTGGGAAGTGCAAGAACTTGGAATCGAAAAACTCACCATTGAATTTCTATACTCTTTACAAGCCACTGAAAATAATGTCTACTTTCGCATGTTCAACCAAGAGTATAATTTAACTTGGGGAGTTTTTAGTATCGCACTTGGTTTTGATAACAATTGTCATCTAGATCTGGTAAATGCCACACGAAAATTTGATAAAGCTGAATTCTGGAAAGCTATAACTGGACCAATGATTGCTCTGAGCCTAAAACCAATGAAATCCATAATCCTACTTTGCGCTTGATCCGCTATTGGATGGCCATAACTTTTCTTCCTGGCTCCAAGGTGCAAGTTCTTTACAATGATGAATTAAGACTGCTCTATGCCATGAATAAGAAAATAAAAGTTTCACCTGCTAAGATGTTAGTCCACTTTTGGCTTGGTATTTTCCATAGAAGCGAGCCCATATTCTTTACTTCTTTTGTCACGCGCATTGCGGAAACAATGGACTTGCTAGATGGAAAACATTACTTCGAATACATTGCTTCTCCTAGAGATATTGTAACCGAAGAATTCTTCATAAGTGCTCAAGTCCTAAAAAGAGATGAAAATGGTGATCTAAAAGTGATTTATCCTGGCCATACAGCCGAAATCTCTCTTCCATGTGAGAGGCGTCGGTTGTATGCGCTGCGCACACTAACCATAAATTGGGACCGAGAGGCAAGAAGCCAAAATATTGCAGGATCAAGAAGGGTGACAAGGAGCATGTCACAAGCCGCTCAATTTGAGCAAGGCAGCACATCATGAGCTGCAAGGAGACATGAAGAAGAAGGCGATGAGGCAAGTTCCATGGACATTTCAAGGTCCACGGAACGGCCTCAACAGCACACTCCAAGAGTGCGCACTCCCCGTCCGTGCGCACGGGTGAGGGGTCATCGAAGCCAAGGATCGGAAATGGACCAACTCATCAACGACATGGGCGCAATGCAAGTTAAGCAAGATGCAACTCTGAGTATGGCACAACAAAATGCCCAACTATTGCAAGCTATCCTAGACGAAGAAGCACAATGCTGGGCGGGATGGTTCCAATACTACCCGCCACCACAATGAGCAAAAGGACAAGCTTGGGGGAGATCCTCTCCCCCACCAAGGTAAGTATTCTATCCTAACTATTTACATTATTTTAATTTATTACATAAAAAAATGCATAAGATAAAAATACCAAAAATATTTTCCCTTATTTCCCTTATGTCTCAATGAATGTTTATCTTTCTCATGGAAATGATGAATAGTTGCTCTATTAATGTTTCTTTAATGCCTAGTTTACAACTTAGTATTTCTTTAAGTATGGATCACTTGGCTCATTTTAAATCATCATGAACCTGAAAACTTTATGGATGCTAACTGCTAGAACTAAGTCTAAGTTGTTATGAGATATGATATAGTGAAACAAGAGCTGCTATAATATTGTTCTAAGCATGCATGATTACTGGAGATTTATTTCTTAATCAATCAAAACCTTATTGTTCCTCAATGGTGATAAATTCCTACCACAGCCATAAATGCTATATATGTCTAAAACCTTCCATATAAGCTATTTGCTTTGTATTGAGTTTTGTCAAGTCTTGTTGACCCTTATTGAGAGTCTTATCATGCTCCTAAGATCAAGATCACATACACACCACATATATGTGCTGCTTCTACACTGGAAGTACGCAACCACATGCTTTCATTTCCACTAAATCAATGCTCCATATGTTAAAGTCATAGAAAATCTCTCTTAGTTATTATGGTAGAAGAGACAAAAGGGCTATGCAAAATGAAAAGAAAAAGAAAAGTGGACACATGAGAGTCCATAGAAAAGAAAAGAAAAATGTATGAGCAAGTCTAGGCTCATGAATAAAGTAAGGAAAAATGATAGCCATGTCTCTAAAATTTATTAGAGAGAGATACAATTTCAAATAGAGGAGCATTATAGTTTATATTTTCCACACACTTGCATATCTTGATCTAAGGGCATGACACTTCTCTCTTTGGATCCAAGCTTTGACTCTACAACATATGCAAAGTAAGTATGCTATACCCTTCATTCCTACCTTAAGCTCCACATAAGCCATTTTTAGTAGGATGATAAAGAGAAGGCAACATTTACTTTGTGCCTTGGTAAGGAATCATACACCACTTGAGCGACATGAGAGAACCATATGAGGAACATTAAGTTGTCTTTTGCAAAACATTGCTAAAAACCTCCAGTATGAAACTTGCAAACAATGAGAAAAGTAGTGCTCAAGTTAAACTGTTCTGTCCCTCAACCACCTAAGGCAAAGGAAAGGTCATTAGCCCCATAAAGGACTAAGGTAAAATGGGTGAATTTTTATAGACAATTTTTCCATTCAAAAGAGAAGTATCTGTTGTGCACTTGGTACTAAGGAAATATGAATATTGTAGCAACTCCTGATCCACCGAGGCTAAGTTTAATTATTTGCTCGGGATGAGAAAAGGTTAAGCATGGGGGATCTTGTTGATGGTGGATATACCATGAAAATCCACATTCAAACACCGTCAACAAGCCTCGGATTCAAGGGAGAATAAACATATCATGAACATATTTTATCAATAACTAGTTCCACTTGTACTCTTGAGCTTGTGAATGCAGCAAAGATCAAACAGGCCAAGAAACATCAAGAAATGGTGCACAACATCACTTAGAAGAGAGGAGAGCCCAGGGTGGGCCCATGTATGGGTCGGCTGAACCTTGCATGGGGCCCACCTGGCTCTGGTGACGTGGCATGATCCATGTGATCCTCCACCCAGCTCATTTCATCCATCAGATCAACATGTGTTTCTATTCAATGGTGGAAAAACAAAGCACAAGGATTCAACGTGACAAACATGCAACCAAGGTGGAACCAACACACGGGGACAATCAATGACAGATGAGGACCACAGTGGTGGGCCCAACTCACCAAAGGTGGTTCGGCCGAACCACCCAAGGTGGGACCAGGCCACTGCTGCACTCCATGACAGGTGGGGACTCTTTCTAGAAGACCCTGGCTGGGCCCACCTGCCATAGGGGGTCGGCCGAACCCCCCTGGTGCCCAGCCAGGTCGGTTGGCCTCCACTGCATTCCTGCATGCATCCCACGTGATGGAATCACCTCTGCCGTCCATCTTGAGGCGGTATTGAGGCGGTTCATCCAAGTGTGGAGAGGCATGGAGCACACGGATCACTGACGTGGCGCCCCACAACTCTCCCCTATAAATAGAGGCTGCCATCACCCTCTTCAACACACCCAAGATACACAAGAGCCACAAGAGACAAGAGAAGCTCCACTCTTTAGTAGTAGTAGTATTAGTCTAGTGTGGGAATTAGAGTCGAGTCGAGCTACGCTCGGAGTCTCCAGAGTCGTCTGCTGGAGAGTCTGGTATAGCTCTTGTACCTTTCCTTCTGTAAGACTTTATCTTTATCAATATATTATCTTTACTTTACTTTACTAAGTCTCTACTTAGTGCATTACTATTCTTTATGGTATTGTTGTGTTTTGTCTTAACTTATAGTTGAGTTATATTAGATAGTGATCCTGTAACCAGCTCACGTGTGTAGTTCATCACCTGTCATATGGTGCTTTAGTTGTTGGTACGCAACTAGAGTAGTAAGGCTTAGTGTAAGCGTGGTGCTTAGAATAAATCTTGCCTTTGAATGCCGCTTGTCGCACGGATTGTTTGTGGGTGCTAGTAGGTGGTGACAACCCTGTCTAGTCTTAGTATCCCTCCACGTGTTTTAGGCAGGTTCTTAAAAGGTAGGCTCCCATAAGAGAATAGCCGCTTCGGGTAGAGGTTATATCCCCTACTGTCTCGCCTATCCCCTACACACCAGAAGTAAGGTAGCTGTCTTAGTATAGTTCAACTACTTGATAAGATAGTTCATAAGAGTAAAGTAAGTGTCATAGGAGTCTATTACTCACTCGTTGTCCTCCCACCTAGTTATACCCTACTAGTTATCTTTAGTTATCCTAAAACCTTGTCGTGTCTTGGTGTCATTACCCTTTCCTGTATATATCGATTTACCCCCTATCACTAGTTGATACTAAGTTGCAATAGACTTAAGGATCTCTCTCTTTTTATTAATTATTCCTAGCAACCGCTTTCCCTTGGGATAAAAATAAATAACGATACCTTGGAATACTCCCGGGTGAAGTGCTACAGCGGTATATTCTGTGCGCTTGTGAAATTATCCAATAGACATAAGAAATACCCTCAGGGCACTTCTGGCGCCGTTATCAGAGATAGCCTAACACCCTGTCTCTGGTGGTTGCGCTATGAAGTGTTAATAGTAATGCGAAAGAATAAAGTTACGACACTGAAGAAGACTTTACTCCAAGAAGAGCTTCATCCTCCGAGCTACAAGTGGAGAGGTCGCCGATAGGCCCAGCTCCTCCAGCTTCTCCTCACTCTCTCCCTCTCTTCTACTCATCACTAGGAGAGCACTAAGGCTTTGACTCTCATGTGGAGAGTGTGTACCTAGTGATTTTTCTCTTTACAAGTGAGGTATTAGGTCCTATTTATAATGCTAGAGTACTCCAGGGGTATTTGTTGGCGCTCCAGAGGTCGGTGACCCGAAGTGGCAGGGCGGGCGCCCTGTTTGGTAGGGCGGGCGCCCTATGATTTCACTGACTTGCGATCCAACGGCCATGTTCCTCCCCAAAGGCGGTTGCAAGGTTGGTTGATGCCCATTTTACGGTTGCAGAGTCAGTTTGTGACCCTTGGAGGATGACATGTGGGTCCATGGATCCTTGACACCTTCATCTTGCACCATTGGTTGAAAACCAACTTTGATTGATGGCTAGGATGTCTTCTAGGGACCTTCACACGGATTGTGGATGTGGCATGTGACAGAGGTAGGGCGGGCGCCCTGTTCACAGGGCCACCGGACCGTAGATCTTGCACCGACCTTGGATCAACACAGGATAAACTTTATTTGGCATCTCCCATGGATTGGTGACGTGGAACGTGACAGGGACAGGGCGGGTGCCCTATGGATAGGGCAGGCACCCTCCAATTTGGGCCAATTGTGCTCATATTTGGTGAGCTTGTAGGCCTCTTAGTTAGCTTTCCAACGCCTGGTCATTTGCTTGATCTGAGTCCAGATGCATCCTGGGCATCCATTTTACCAGGACTGCTCCTGTAGCCCGTTCTCCGATCTTCAGAAAGTGTAACTTGATTGTTCAGCCTCCGATTTGGGTGAACCAAAACTCCATTTCAAACTCCTTAACTTGGTGTAGTCACAAGAAGCATGGATGAAGCCTTTTCTCCTTATATATCATTGTTTTGTACTTACTTTGCACCTACACTCACATAGCCATCACAACTTGTGGAAATTGTTAGAAATAAAAACCTATGACTATGGTTTGTGTCATTTTTATGACCAAATTAGGCACTATTGATGGTATAAAATGGGGTGTTAAGGACCGTCAACAATCGCCACAGCCATCCTCAAGATGCTGGCGCCGGCAGCTCCTCGGCTGCCGCGACGCCGTCGCCTCGCTTCGTGGGCATGGACCCAATTGTGGATGCAGATGAGGAAGCTCTTGACCATGCCGGCCGTGCCATCTCCAACCCGGTCACGTGTTCTCCCTTTGGAGGACCCATCTTCCCAGTGCAGCTCACACGGAATGTCAATCTTCCCATGCCAGTGATCCGGGAGCCGCAACTTGCGCCCAACAATGGCGGATGGGCTCCTTCTCTCGATGTGGATTATCGTCACAAGACCACTCTTCTCTGCTCCAATCGGTAGCGGAACTTCGTTCAGGAGGATGAGAAGGATTTGAGGCTGGAGTATCACTTTTGGGCGCCCTTTCAAGCTCATGTGTATCGCTCGCTCTATTACACCAAGTATCTTCGCAAGCGGGGACCTCCAGTTGTACCCACGAAGGCTATTGACGCATATCATTTGGGATTTTTCCATGAGGATGAGATGAAGAAGTTGGTGCGTGACCTTGAGACTGCTCGCCTTAGTCACCTCATGAGTTTTCGCAATGATTGGAACTATGAGATCATCTGCCAGTTCTATGCTTCATATTATCATGCTTACAATTATGATGAAGATGTGGATGAGATTCATTGGACCACTGAGGGCAAGCACTATAGGGTTGACTTTCCAACCTTTGCTTGCTTGCTGGGATTTCATGAGGATGACCGTGAGCTGAAGGACTTTGAGGATCCCATTCTGAACTCCTTGGGCTACATGTACATCGCGGGACAGTTCTTGGATAGTCAGACCTTGTACCTACTGCCCTACTACCATGTCCTCAACACTATTCTTTGCCACATTCTCTATCCTAAGGCTGGGGACGCTACGTATCTTCGGGAGGACTCCTACAAAGGCCTTGACAGGTTTGCCCATGGTGACACTTTCTCCAATAGCTGCTACATTTGGAACAAGATTCATGTTGTGAGTGAAGACACCGTGAAGCCCCTGCCCTATGCTCCATACATCATGCATATTATTGAGCAAGTCACCGGCATCTCCTTTCCAAATGACACCAAGCACACCGTCCTTCGAATCACCAAAAAGATTTCCAAGCATGCGGAGGATCTCTTAAGGGAAAGGGGCCAAACTCACATCTCTCACACCCGGTCCGGCAAGCGCCCCTCCGCTCCTACTAGGCGGCGCTATGCTCCTCCTTCTCCTCCTCCCAGGAAGCTCTCCAAGGTCAAGTTCGTGCTTAAGAATATTTTTGAGACCTTGTGCTACAAGATGGAGAAGAATGATCGCCGTTTTCGCCGCATGGAGGAGAAGCTTGATCTTCCTCCATCCTCTCCTCTTCGTGAGTTTCGTGACCCTTTTACTCTTTATGATGAGGAGTATGGCTCCTCTTCTCGCCCCCATGGCAAGGGTCTCGCCCGTGATGAGGAGAAGGAGGAGGAGGAGGAGGACTCCTCTGATGAGGACTATGTGGAGGTGGACGTTGGTGGTGGGGAGATTCGCTCCGAGGACGACGATGAGGACAATGGCGACGACGACTACGAGGAGAGTGATGATGAGTGAGTGTGAGACTTGCACGTGGCCTACCGTTTTTGGTACTTGATGCCAAAGGGGGAGTGTTAGGGTAGTTATCCTATTGTAATAGCTAGTTTGAAAACTTTGTGGCTTGTATTAAAAATCTTAGTGGTGGCACTATGTGATGGACAACTATATTTGTGTGATGAATGGTTGTAGAACAAGTTAATTGCTTAATTATCTATCTAATTAGTAACTTGTTCTGTGTTTGTGATGTTTTCTTTTTAATGGCTATGTGTTGATGAACTTCACTCTATCTTTACTAGCCATCACATTTTTGTGTGAATTATGAATTGTCATATTGCATCACAATTTTTATATATTGATTCACACTTGGTTTTGCACCCCACGAATTGCAAGTTTTAGGGAGAGCCTCTCATTCTTTGTGTATGAATGATTTTGAGATCTATTTGAAATTCAAGTCCATAGCATGCACTAAGGGGGAGTTCTTCACAAAACTTGCAACTCAAAAGTTTTAATTATTTCTATCTTTTGTAAGCCTAAGTTGGTTGTCATCAATTACCAAAAAGGGGAGATTGAAAGTGCATTTGACCCATCGTGGGTTTTGGTTAGTTGATGACACCCAAATTAGGGACTGATGAACTCTACAAAGATTGTGCATAGGTTTAATCCCGTGAGTACGTATTGAAAATCTATTTGGGATTAAACGGTGCCCCTCAATTCAATTTGAACTTCGGCGCTCCAACTCAAGCAGTGATTACAATCTCTTTTATTCTTTTCTTGAGTTAGGGATGTCAAACTATTAAGAGGGATGCAAAACTAAGTGGTTTGATGAAAATAGAGTGCTCAGGCTTTAATCTAAAATCAATTGAGAGACACTCAAAGCACCGCACGAACACGCAAGTGATTTGCTGGAACTTGACCAGTTGGAAGTTCCGGCACAGGCCGGAAGTTTTGACATTCAGTCAACTGGTGGCGTGGCTAAGTGCCAAGAAGTCAAAAGTTCTGGCCCCGGCCGGAAGTTCAGACCCGTCGGAAATTCCGGCTGAAGCCAGAAATTCTGACTATCTCGTACTGTGGCCTGTCTGGGATAGCTGTATCGGAAGTTCCGACATTTAAGGTCTGAATGTCGGAAGTTCCGACATAGATCTGAACTATTGAATTCGACTATAAAAGCTACCTCACTCACTTCTAACCGTTACCACTCATTCATTTCGACCTACCTCTATCCAAAATAGCTCCCAAGCATTGAAGGCTCTCCTCTCCTCTCTCCTTTGCTCCCAACTTCGATTCTCCAAGGATTTGAGTGAAGAGTGAGTGGATTGAGTGAGAAAATCACATCATGAGCCTAAGCACTTGATTCTCCTCGTTGCGCCGGTTGGTTTTGCCTTTGTTACTCTTGGGGCTTTGCCCCTAGCCGGCTAGGCGTTGCCCAAGAGCATCCACCTTGTGGATTTGCCTTGGGAAGTTTGTATTACCCGTCATTTCTAGTGGAAAACTCGAGATTCCTTTGTGGATTCTTTGAGAAAGGTAAAGAGGTGAAAGAGACTCCAACCTAAGTGGTCACCTCAACAACGAGGACGTAGGGACTCCTTCGTGGGGTTGTAGAACCTCGGGATAAATCATTCTGTCCCTTGTGCTTGTTGTTATTGGATTATTTGTCTTGCACTACTCTTGTGTTTGTCTCTCTCCACCTCTCTCTATTTCGTAGGGTTTGAGCTCTACTTATGATTTGGAGCATCTCCGGAGCTGAGGAACTGCACCTGCTACTTCACTTCATAGCTAGGTAAAAGGATTGTAAGAATTCATGCACTCGGTGTCGGAACCTCCGACAGTTTGAGTCGGAACTTCCGACGCCGTCGGAAGTTCTGACGCAAACTGCCGGAACTCCTGGCAGTCTCTGACTTTTGTGACATAGAGTGTGTGCAGATTTTTAATTAGGCCTATTCACCCCCCTCTAGGCCATTGTAGATCCTTTTAGGAGGACTACATAGAAGACGGTGCCTTCGACCCAATGACGTGTACTAGGCCGGTGCTGCCCCCGATCGACGTTCCTGTGGAGATGGCGTCCAAGATTTCCGCTAGAGCTTTATTTAATAGTTATGTATTTTTCTTTTAGACCAATGGGTCATTTTGTAATAATTTCGCCATGTATTCAACACAGTTATGATACTATAATGAAGTCGATATATGTATGAAAATTGATCCTGGTATACATATATTGTACATTCGATTTTATCCTTAAAATCGGTGTGACAGAATGGTTTCAAAACCGTGTTGATAGTAGGACGCTAGCCTACAGAGTCAATTCTAATTTAATAAAAGATTCCCTTCTTTTCTACTTCAACCTTGCAAAGTATTTTGATAAAAACTTTTCCTTTTCCTGCTTCTCTAAACTTCTCTCCGCTGAATTTTAAATGTTTTCGGTCCAACTAGAGTCATCTAGATTTAAGATGCCCTATCTAAAACTTTAGAGTCCGTTAGAATGTTGTATTGCTATGTACTTCTGCATATGATTGATTTGGATCTTTGTAATGATTGTTGGTGTGTAGTAGTCCCACGACTGCTATGGCACCTTTTGTTAACAAATTAAATTTTATAATTATCATAAATATATTAGTTGGGGTTTTTATTCTCTCTTTATCTTAATCCTACCCTTGGTCATATCAATGGTGAACACTAGGAATGGCCCCAGGCATAACAACCAGAATGGCGCCAATGAGCAGAATGGTGCCGGAGGAAATGGTCAGAATGGCAACAACCAACCACCGCTACTGCCCCCACCACCAGTATATGATCCAGTGCAGATGGCCACCATGCAGATGTAGATGCAGATGACGTAGAGTATGGTCCAGATGATGAACAGTATGCAGCAGATGCAGCAGGGTGCACCAGAAGCCCAGACATCTCGGCCACAGGACACTTTCAGGAGGTTTATGCTCACTCAACCTCCTGTCTTCAAGCATGCTGTGGAGCCACTTGATGTAGATGACTGACTCCAGACCATTGAGAGCAAGCTGGGCATTGCTCACTACGAGGGCCGTGATAAGGTCCTCTATGCTGCCCATCAGTTGCAGGGCCAGTCGAAAAATTGGTGGACAACCTACACCGCCGCTCATGAGGATGCTCAGTCCATCACTTGGGACAAATTTCATCATAGCTTCTGGGCCTACTATGTGCCATTCGGAGAGATCAAGGTGAAGCACCAAGAGTTCCTGGAGCTCAAGCAGGGTGGGACCTGGTTTGTGACTATCTCACCAGGTTCACTTAGCTGTCCCTCTATGCTCCTGATGATGTCAACACTGATGAGAAGAAGCAGGATTGTTTCAGGAGATGCCTGAATCAGGGAATCCGCTATGCTCTGGCCTCCAATGACTACTCGTCATTCTAGAAGCTAGTGGATAAGGCCTTTGCTATTGCGAGAGAAAAGCAAGGCATGGAGTCTGTTCGTAAGAGGAAGATGTCCTCCCAGGTTTAGGCTTCTGGAAGCAATGCTCGTGCTCCTTTCGCCATTTCAGCCAGCCAAACAGGCACGGAGGCCAATTCCATCAATAGAGGCATTTTAGGCAATAGGGTTAGCCTCAGCAGCAGCAGGTCCAGCACTACCAGACACCTCGCTCGATTACCCTAGCTCAGTAGCAGACCCGTCCAGCACAGGGGTCTGGTCAGATTGGCCCTTCCAACATGTGTCATTAGATGGGACATCTTGCCAATCATTGTCCCAGCAAGCAGCATGGACCACCACAGCAGAGCCGTAACGGTGGACAGATCGTGAGGCATGGGAATGTGAACCATGTGGCCATGGAGTCGGCTCAGCAGGCTCCCGATGTGGCGATGGGTATGCTCTGTTGATTCTCATCCCGTTACCATATTGTTCGATTCTGGAGCTTCACATTCTTTCATATCAACCCAATGCGTAACTGTGACAGAACCTCCTAAGTTATATGGCCCATATGCACCTGCCGTCGTCCTAAAGACCTCCGACAGCCATGCATGTGACCCAAGTAACTCAAAAGGTCTATCGGGTTTTCATGGAAACCCGTATTCCTTCCGAACAGGATCCCATTGCGAAGACATTTTAGTATTACAACATTTCATACAAATATACATCAGAGTAAAGTGCGGAGGATTTACAATATCATAGATTCACAAGGTAGTATTAAAAGTATTACAACTTTAGTTTTTACCTACATAATCCTAATGAGGTGGCATTAATAAGACATTGATTACTATACCATATACATCCTGCCCTAGGATGTGCTAAACACATGCCATCTAATTGAGAGGGTCTCCTCCTCGGACCTGCATGCAGCACGACATGTTTTCCTTTGTTGAGGCAACTTCACCTGCAACAGGGGGTTAACAAACCCAGAGTATAAGGGGTACTCCGCAAGACTTACCCGACTAAAAAGTGGGGAGAAAAGTCAGGAATGCAGGCTGAAGGAAATCAAGGTCAGGCTTTTGCAAGAATCAAAGTCTTTTGCAGAATAACTTTCTATCTTGAGTCCTACTTTCAATATTTTATCTCAACATTAATCATTAGTCCTAAATCTAAGTTGATTCATATAAGTCATCCAAGTTCAATTCCTTATTCCATTCTTATTCCTAGTTTCGAACTACTTTTCGGTGTATGGTCGAAGGATCAAGTCTCCATATCCGAGGAGCAATGACGATTCGAATCAATTAAACCCAGCTGGGCATACCTTTCCACACTGCATATGTAGCACTTAAGCTTGCATATGCCAACCCCGTCTACCATAGCTCTTCCAAAACGTGAACCGGTCCACGCTACCCGAGAGCACAGCACTCCACCGCCCTACCCGATTCTAGTAGGGAGGGTACACGCTACTCTCACCATCTCCCATGCCCAATGCGTGGTTGTCGTTTCAAGTAATGGAATCACCAGAGCCAGGGCTTCCCGTAATATGTGGATAGTTGCATGTCTTAATCACAATAGGCCTACAACGAACGGTCCCTATCAATTCAGTCGGAGATAGTCAGAGACACTATATTGAGACTCCTTTCCCAATGCAAGTCAATCGACTGGTCTCAAGTTTATTTCCATTTTCCATATTTCATCAATAATATATCACCATAGATCAGAAAGTAGCATTTTACGAAAAAAAGCTAAACTATTAAGCAGGGCTACGCATTTTCCAAACATTTTCGAGTAAATCATGCTTCAAGGATGATATTGAAATTATCAAGGCAGGTAATGCAATAATTAGGTATCAATCAACTCCTAGAAACCTAATGCAATAATTTAACTCAAAGTTATAAAACTTGTAAATCCAAGGAAGGGTTAAATGCACCAGGGCTTGCCTTTGATTTGCAGTTCCATTACTTCAGTCAAAAAATCAGATAAAACCAACGTGACTGCTCCTGACGAATAATCTTTCCGTCAGGGATCAATCAAACAATCCTTCCGAAAACTCGTTCACTACACGTAGAATAATGATGCATGCTTACATGATGCGGCATGTTATGAATAGTAAAGTAGATCAGGTATTAACCTAATAACCTTGAGTACATCTTTCCTTCACATTAAAGTTGTAATCAAGATATCACTAAACAAGGTGATCGTTGCATATAATTAATTTATTAACCATTTTAACAGTTGTTGGAAGCCTAGTTAACCTTCTCAATTAAAAAATTAACTATGAGTTTAACCAACAAATTAAAGTGCCAAGGATCACATTATGTTAATGATCAAGGGTCATCACACAATCCAAAAGCCACACAAAACCCTAAGTTATTGAGATTTAAAATGGGTTTAATCAATTAATTAATTAAGCATAAATTATGAGATAATGAAACTTTGTCCAAATGAGCTACAAATTTTTGTGGAGGTATCTCACAGTACAGAACAGTGGCACAACAAATTTCATAATTTTTGGATAAATATTTTGAGCTACAAAAATTCTAGAATTCACATTTATTAATTTAAATACATAATTTTATCAGATAAAGAAACTACTCAAAACCCAAGTTTCATATTTTTATACTATACAGCATACCACAAAGAGGCTACACATATTATTTCATAAATTTTGGAGCTCTATGTATTTACTTAGGAAATTAACAAAACTGAATACTATTTATTCCTTTTAGAAAAAGATAAATTCAAACGAAAAAGAAAACGGCAGCCCAAGTAGGAATTTTCCAGCTCGGCCCAAGCCGCGAGCACGCGAGCCCAACAGAGGCCTGCTCGGCGCATCCCTGACTGATTTGCCAAAAGAACCCTACAGATTCTAGGCCTCAACACGCGCTCCACTAGCAACTATTCAACTGAGTCATGAGTTTCTCACTTAACCCCTTCATTCTTTTTATTTTCATGCAACGAAGCCCTTCGTCTTCACTGAGTAGGGCGCCGGCGGCAGCAGACCGAGCGCGCACGGTGGCTCGGCCACGGCATGTCACCACCTGCGATCCTCCAGCGAGGGAAAGCACATGTTGGCAGTCCTTATGGATCATTTCTATGCTGCCAACTTAGACTAAAAAGAAGAAAGACAATCATATTCTAGCACATATGCCTTTACTACTAACAAGTTCCACTTGTTCCCCTAGTATTCATGTTTTGCAGGTTTTAATGGTGTAACAAGTGGAAATGCACAAACATCATGAAGAAAGCGCAAAAGCCAAAGACGTATTCAGCAAATGCGCAAACAAGAATAATAAAGAAGCCCACCTTCGATGCATATCTGGGCCTGATCGTAACCACGGGAGAGGCCCAGGCCATGAGAGAAACCGACCACCAGAAGGTGGTGGCCAGCTGGCCCACTCAGGGGACCGACCACCCCCAGGTGCGGCCGCCCCCTGGTGAGGCCTCCCTGTAGGGTCGAGATGGCGGATTAGAGGGGGGTGAATAGTCCTTTTTAATAACTAATCGCAGTGGAATAAAACCTATTCGGTTCTAGCAACAATTCACCCCTCTAACTAAGACTCTAAGCACCTTACAAAAGATCCTACCAAGAAGTAAAGGTGCAAGGCTAGCTTGAGCTTCCCTAAACCGTTCTAACGCAAGGTCACACAAATCTAAGCACTAGTACTTTAAGCACCGGGGAGCTCCTACCAACTAGCAAGCAAAAATGCACTAAGCACCTAAGCTCACTACGTGCTCAATGACAAGGATACACAATCCTAATCAAGGAGCACAACTTGTTTAGTTATACAAACTAAACAAGAAACTACATCTAAGCTACACAAGCTAAGAAGGTGAGTGGCAAGCTACACAAGCTAACCGGTCTCAAAAGAGCAACTACAACTACACAAGTAAAGTAATGCACAAAATAAATAACTTGTCTAGAAGGGAGCAAACCACCGCGAAGGATGGGAAGATGTTGACACGGTGATTTATTTCCCGGAGGTTCACTTGTCGCCACAAGCTACGTCCTCCGTTGAGACAAGCTCCAAGGTTGCCGCCGGTCCTCTTGCTAGTGGTGACCCGCAAGTCACACTCTCCCACGTGGAGTGCTTATCAGAAGCTCTAGCACTTGACTCGGCCGGACCACTTGTCGCTCTTCACGTCTCACTCTACTAGTGATGCTCTTCGCGATCTCCCACGGGGTGAGCTCCAACCCCTCACAAAGATTCTTCGGAGCCAAGCACAATCTTCTTGCTTGTTTCATGGAGCCTCACGCCACCAAACCAGTCTAGGAGGTGGCAATCTCCAAGAGTAACAAGCACCACCGGCTTGCAAAACGAACACCTAGTGCCACTCGATGCAATCTCACAATGCAACGCACTAGAATCACTCACTATCAATCAATCGGATGTGCACTAAGCAAGTGAGTGAGTGGGAGGGCTTCCAAGCACACCTACACAAGCCACACAGGCCCAAGGGTGCTCAGCTTCCTACCAAAGGCCGCCAAGTGCTTGGATTTATAGCCCTCAAGCGAATAGAGCCGTTGCCCTCTCAAACCGGCCGTCGGACCGAGCGTCGGAAGCTCAGCCGCGCGACCGTCGGACCAATTTCCACGGTCCGACGCTCCCGATGGCCGCCACGTGTCACTAGCCGTTTGAAGTCGAACATTGGATCACAACGGCTAACTTCCCGCGCTTCAGCTCACCGTCGGACGGAACACCGTCGAACCAACGAACTCCACGGTCTGACGCTTCTAGAGAGCAACCCGAGCGCCAAAACTTCGTCGGATTTGGTCCGACGCCCAGCGTCGGACCAAACTGCCCCGTCCGACGCCGTGCCCAAAGCGCGCCACAAGCCTCGCCATGCCGTGAACTCGCCGCGACGCGCCGTCGGACTGTCAGCCAACAGTCCGACGCTCACGCTTGTCACCACGTCGGACTGTCCGACTCTCACAGAGCCAAACACCGTCGGACCGGCACAATGGTCCGACGCTCCCACAGCGACCACCGTCCGACGCTCGCACTAAAGCTAGGGTAAGCCGTCTGACCGAGAGCAATGGTCCGACGCTCCCACTGCTTAGCGTCCGACGCTCTGCAGAGAGCTCTTCACAACTCCAAACTTCACCACCTTTGCAAATGTGCTAACACCACAAAGTGTACACCTCATGTGCATGTGTGTTAGCTTTTCACAAACATTTTTCAAAGGATTTTTCTCTCTTTTCACCGCGCCACTCGATCCTAGCAACGTATGCAAGTTAGATCGCTCATGTGGCACTAGATGACCGATATGCAAACAAGTTTGCCCCTGCTGATAGTACGGCCATCTATCCTAAATCCGGTCAAGCACTTCTCTACTCAACCTTAGACCGGTGAAATGGAAATGCCCTAGGTTATACCTTTTCCTTGCGCTTTCCATTTCGATCACCGTCTTCATCACCGTCTCCGACACCATCGATGCCGGTGCAACACATGCACTAACACCTCATGAATAATATGATCCACTCCATATCATCACGTGGCTTTTGGTTCATCGATCCTTGACTTGCTTGCTCTTCATCGTTGCGTTGGTCCATCGGCGCCAAGCCATCACCCGACTTGCCCTTCACACTTGCAACCGGTCCGTCGACGTGAAGCTTTGTCTTGATCTTCTCCACCTAGCCACATGACTCCATGTCATGTCTCATGCGTTTAGCTCCTTCATACCATATGTGTGAGCTAAGCATCATCTCCAAGCCATTTTCACCTCCATGGCATAGATGCTCACACACATGTACCTGTGGACTAATCACCTGTGTAATCAACACTTAAACGCATATTAGTCCTCCTAAGTTATCACTCAATTACCAAAACCAAACAAGGACCTTTCAATCTCCCCCTTTTTGGTAATTGATGACAACTTTACAAAGATATGGAAATTAAGCGCATTAACCAAGTTACCTCTTCACACAAGTGTAAATTACTAACTTGGGTTGGATTTTATATTACTTATCCATCTTTAAGCTCAAATCTTTGGACTTGGATAAGCTCCATAAAACCCGACTTGGTAGTGTTAACTCCCCCTACATGTGTGCTCAAATGGTTTGGTTTCAAATTTTCACACATGCATAAATATGGAATTTGTGGGAGTGCCAACACTACTAAGTGATGCTAAGGTGCATAGAATAAACCTTTGTAGCGTGATACCAATTGCTCGATACCAATTGCTTGAAGCCAATTGAAGTTGCACCATTAAGTCCACCCTTAGCATCAAGATTAGCTAGACAAGCAAAAATACTAGATACCCCGTGAGATCAACATTAAGGGCAAGGTTCTAGTAAATACTTGATAAACACAAGTCTAGCTAACAACCTATGCATGCTAGTTATCAAATCATCATTCAAACCTATACTAGCATACACCACACAAGAGAGGATACCATATGTAGGAAACTAAGTGCAAATGCAAGCAAGCATATGAATATGCACATTTCAAATGCAATCAACCATGTCCATGAGCTTGCTCCCCCTACTTGTGTGCTTGTCCAAGAATTTTGATCCCCTTGCAATCTTCAATCTTGTGGATCATCCTTCTTGTTGGCCTATTGCTCTCCCATCATCGGCCTTCATGATGGTTCATTGCGTACTTCCATCCATCTTGATTATCTTTCCCCATGATCATGTAATCCAATATCTTTCCCTTATCACACTTTTTCATATCTTTGTCCAAATCTCTCCCCCTTTGTCATCAATTTCCATAAAAGGTCACTTCTCTATTGTGACAAAGGTGTGTGTGAGAGATGTTGAGGGTAGATACTAGCACATTTGATGGACATCTTGTTGGAAGTCCTTCTCTTGATGATCGCTTAAAGTTGAGGATCACTTGCACATATTGTTGGATACCACTTGAATACTTGATCTAGCCACCACTTGTGAGTACCAATGGAGTTGGACTTATACCACTTGCATGGATGCCGTCATGTTGATCACAGTATCACTTGAAATTGAACCACTTGTAGACATACACCATGTATAGTAATACCACTTGAAGAGTAGTGATATCACTTAAAGAATAACCATGTGCATGCTACTAGTGATTTGGTGAGTCTAGATACCAATTGGAAAGAATAACTTGATATCCATTTTTATTGTTGTATTATGCTTCTTGAACTTAGATTGTTTCCATGAGCTTCTTTCTTGGTTAGTTCAAACTAGCAAACTTGCACAAGTAATCTAACTCGGTTTGAACCAAAGACAAGCTTGTTCACGCCACTAGGGGTTATCTTGCCTATGTTGAAATAGATCTTTTTTGCTTATTTAACTAGATCAAACACTAGGTTTACATGCTCATAAACAAGTCAAATTTAGCCACTAGATCAAACAAAACATAGAAGCAATAGTG
This sequence comes from Eremochloa ophiuroides, assembly GCA_038502445.1. Classification (NCBI taxonomy): domain Eukaryota; kingdom Viridiplantae; phylum Streptophyta; class Magnoliopsida; order Poales; family Poaceae; genus Eremochloa; species Eremochloa ophiuroides. The sequence goes on along the minus strand of JAHLJS010000006.1, from coordinate 37,772,085 downwards.
GCATCATATGACCTTGAAATCACTTGTTTTTTTATGAATGCTCATATATGTATGACTATATGCTCTAATCAAGTCCTTATCAAAATATAGATGCATATGCCATACAATGATACATTTGCTATCTCAGAGTAGAGGATAGTCATTTTCAATCAATCTCGAAAATAGCAATAGTGAAATCCATTTGAAGAGCTTGGTGAAGACCAATTATCATCATGAATTCTATTCTTCACCCATATGATCAAGTGCTAGCTTCAATGTTGTGGTTAACTTGCATCTTTTCTTGATCAAGCTTGCATGAGAAAATACCACTTGAATAAGCATGAATACCACATGTATATATATATGAATTCTTCTCATTTGGTTGTTGCTTGCTCTCTAGATCGACCCGTTTGATTTGCTTCAACTAAGCATATTCAATGATTCTCCGGATCACCACTTCCATATTAGCCATCCAAGCATCACCCACTTCGTTTACCTACATAAGGCGGCACGCCCCGACAATCGGGAGAAGTGACATCTCTCCAAAGAAACATCTTCAATACTCACTTGAATTGCCTTTTCTTGATTGATCTATGGACTTAACATGGTAATCAGCTTGAATTCCTTCTTTAAGTCCTTTTCTTTCTATCCAATTGTTCTCTAATCATCACTAGGACTTAAACTTTATCATTTCTTTGCTTGGTCTTGACCTTCACTTGAGTACCAATCTTCATGATCCAAAACCAAACAATTGAGACTCTCAACCACTTGTAATCATAATTCCAACTTGAGAGCCTTTCAATGCAAGAGATACCAAATATTTCTAATAATTCTCTCTTGTGGATAGATTCTATACCTTTTAAAGAATATGCTATATCTCCCAAAGTACATGTCCAATTGCCATGAAATTTTGTGGAGATGACCTTCTATGAGTCTACTAGCATCCACAAAAATTTGAGCTTCATTTGACCAAGTATGAACTGGCAGCCACTAATTTTCTCCACATTGCTACATGCTGAAAACTGATGTACTAATTTCAAGCCAACCCAATTAGATTTAGTCACTCAAACATGGCTTTCTTCTCAGCTAGCTCAGATTTCAGATTTTGGACAGGTTTGAGTAATTGAGCTAAACTTCTTCAAATTGAATCAAACTTGAGGTAAACAAGCTTGAATACTCTCACAAGACATATATCCATTCAATCCACTTACTAAAAGTCATCTTATGATCATATCCAACCAAATCTATTCAAATTTGATCACTAAGCAATTATTCCATTCAAACTTCTCATTGCAAGCAACATATGCATATTTATCCAATTCAATCAACTCATATGCATCCAAATAAGTTTGATCAACAAATGATATACCTTGGTAGTTCGTGATCATCCATTTTCAAGCTTCAACTTGATTCTTTGCAAGTCATCAAATAATTAACCAAAAGATCACCCACAACTTGAACTTTTGCACTTGTATGTTATAGCACTTGGACTTCACTTTATTTGACTTGGCATTGGTTTGGATTTGCAATAGGTGTCATGACTTGACTCATTATATGATGATCAATATGAATGCCAATTAAATCAAGCCTCCAATGCCATGGTACCTACACACAATCATCCACTTTTTGATGGTACCCAAACTAGTTTGGGTCCTCTCAAGTTAGGAGCAACATACTTAGGCATTGCCTTAGTATGGATAGCGGGATGTTTTGCAATAGCAACCGATGAGGTACCATTGTCATCCTTTCTAAGCAAATTATTTGCATGAATTGAAATAGGCTTAGGAGTGTTACCTAGGGGACATGAATTAGCCATGTGTCCCCTTTTCCGGCATGAGTAGCACTTTTGCTTTGCTTGAGCCTTCTCTTCCTTGCTCATGTTGTGCTTCTCATTGCCTCGCCTCTCTTGGGTTGGTTGAGCCTTCTTCTCAAGCTTGTTGAGACACTTTGAGGCAAAGTGACCCATATCTTCACATTTGAAGCACTTGATGTGAGCCATCTTGTTCTTCTCTTGAATCTTGCTCATCATCAACTTGGCATCATAAATATGAGTTTGATGCCTTCCTCTTCCATTACCCATTCTTGTCTTCTTCTTGACTTGAGCTTGGGGTGTGTTGACTTGAGGCTTCACAAACCTCTTGTATAGGCTTTGTGACCGTGTGAGCCTCTTTTCTTCCTTCTTCAACTTGAGCTTGTTGGGGCATGTTGAAGCTAGGTGACCCATCTCAATGCATGTGAAGCACATGAAATGAGCAAGCCTTTCTTGCTCTAGCTTCTTCATCTCTTTCTCATAAGTTCTCTTGCCTTATCTTTTGCCTTTGATCTTGCTCTTGTTGAAGTGAATGCCACTTGTATCTTGGCTTCTTAGTATGTTGACTTTGCTTGCCTTGAAACCAAGACCACTCATGTCGCCCACCATTCTTGTGTTCTCCAACATATGGTTAAGGGCGGCACTTGAGTTGTTCCACCTTACTATCTTATTGCTCAAGTTCTTCACTTCTTGTTTAAGCTCATTGTTCTCCTTCAAAAGGTTAGTCTCACAAGACATAGAAGTAGAACAAGTATGTAAAAGTAAAGAACAAGGCATAGAAAGTAAATCATCACAAGAGGTGGATACACTCTTCTTGCCTACATCACAAGGGTTAGTAGCAATATGTGATTGATCATTTGACCCAAGTGACGAGCTCTCACTAGTTTTAGATTTTTCATTAGAAAGGTCATTAGTGAGAATATTATGGTCTTTTACCAAATTCTCATGAGCAACATTAAACTCCTCATGAGTCAATTTTAGCTCCTCATGTGAACAACTCATGACATAAAGTAGATGCTTTTGTTGTTCACATGTGTCCTTTAGAAAAGAGTTTTTATTAGTCAAATTCTTTGTTTTGTTCATCTCTTTTCTTAAGGCATTTACGAGTTTGCATACAAGCTCAAAATTTGGATCATCACAATCAACAATCACATTACCAAGTGATACCTTGCCGCCACCGAGTGACTTGTAGCTATGTGATGAGGATGAAGAGCTTGTTGATGCATCACTCTCGTACCCATCATCAAGTGACCTTGAGGTAGAATCATCATGTGCCTCACTTGTGGCTTTATCAACTCCCTTGTCAAGTGATCTTGTGGTAGCATCATCATCACCATCATTTGACCAAGCGGAGGAGCAACTCTCCACAATCACGGAGTTGTGGATGTGCTCTTGATCACCAAGCTTTTGCTCTTTGGCTTGATCATCATCATCGGAGAGCTTGTCATACTTTGCATTGAGAAATGCCCAAATCTCATGGGAAGTTTCAAAGTCCATGATCTCTCCAAAAATGCTATCATCCAAAGATCTATAAAACATGTTAATTGCTTGGCGATCTAGATGTAAGCATTTCTCTTGCGCTTTGGTTGTGTTCTTTCGATCAACCGCATGAGAAAAGCCAACATCTACCATCCACCACATTTGAGGAGAAATAAATTTAATATTACATTCCATCCAATTTCTCCAACGTGCAAAGTGTGTGCCATCAAATGTGTATGGACAATCAACATCTAGCCCATAAGTCGCCATCCTTTTGGATCGGTTAAGACCACAAATCAGAGACCAAGCTCTGATACCACGTGTAGGGTCGAGATGGCGGACTAGAGGGGGTGAATAGTCCCTTTTTAACAACTAATCGCAGCGGAATAAAACCTATTCGGTTCTAGCAACAATTCACCCCTCTAACTAAGACTCTAAGCACCTTACAAAAGATCCTACCAAGAAGTAAAGGTGCAAGGCTAGCTTGAGCTTCCCTAAACCGTTCTAGCGCAAGGTCACACAAACTTAAGCACTAGTACTTTAAGCACCGGGGAGCACCTACCAACTAGCAAGCAAAAATGCACTAAGCACCTAAGCTCACTACGTGCTCAATGACAAGGATACACAATCCTAATCAAGGAGCGCAACTTGTTTAGTTATACAAACTAAACAAGAAACTACTTCTAAGCTACACAAGCTAAGAAGGTGAGTGGCAAGCTACACAAGCTAACCGGTCTCACAAGAGCAACTACAACTACACAAGTAAAGTAATGCACAAAATAAATAACTTGTGTAGAAGGGAGCAAACCATCGCGAAGGATGGGAAGATGTTGACAGGGTGATTTATTTCCTGGAGGTTCACTTGTCGCCACAAGCTACGTCCTCCGTTGAGACAAGCTCCAAGGTTGCCGCCGGTCCTCTTGCTAGTGGTGACCCGCAAGTCACACTCTCCCATGTGGAGTGCTTACCACAAGCTCTAGCACTTGACTCGGCCGGACCACTTGTCGCTCTTCACGTCTCGCTCTACTAGCGATGCTCTTCGCGATCTCCCGCAGGGGTGAGCTCCAACCCCTCACAAAGATTCTCCGGGGCCAAGCAAATCTTCTTGCTTGTTTCACGGAGCCTCACGCCACCAAGCCGTCTAGGAGGTGGCAACCTCCAAGAGTAACAAGCACCACCGGCTTGCTAAACGAACACCTAGTGCCACTCGATGCAATCTCACAATGCAACGCACTAGAATCACTCACTATCAATCAATCGGATGTGCACTAAGCAAGTGAGTGAGTTGGAGGGCTTCCAAGCACACGTACACAAGCCACACAGGCCCAAGGGTGCTCAACTTCCTACCAAAGGCCACCAAGTGCTTGGATTTATAGCCCTCAAGCGAATAGAGCCGTTGCCCTCTCAAACCGGCTGTCGGACCGAGCGTCGGACGCTCAGCTGCGCCACCGTCGGACAAATTTCCACGGTCCGACGCTCCCGATGGCCGCCACGTGTCACTAGCCATTTGAAGTCGAACGTTGGATCACAATGGCTAACTTCCCGCGCTTCAGCTCACCATCGGACGGAACACCGTCGAACCAACGAACTCCACGGTCTGACGCTTCCAGAGAGCAACCTGAGCGCCAAAACTTCATTGGACGCTGTCCGACGCCCAGCGTCGGACCAAACTGCCCCGTCCGACGCCGTGCCCAGAGCGCGCCACAAGCCTCGCCACGCCGTGACGCGCCGTCGGACTGTCAGCCAACAGTCCGACGCTCACGCTTCTCACCACGTCGGACTGTCCGACTCTCACAGAGCCAAACACCGTCGGACTGGCACAATGGTCCGATGCTCCCACAGCGACCACCGTCCGACGCTCGCACTAAAGCTAGGGTAAGCCATCTGACCGAGAGCAATGGTCCGACGCTCCCACTGCTTAGCGTCCGATGCTCTGCAGAGAGCTCTTCTCAACTCCAAACTTCACCACCTTTGCAAATGTGCTAACACCACAAAGTGTACACCTCATGTGCATGTGTGTTAGCTTTTCACAAACATTTTTCAAAGGATTTTTCTCTCTTTTCACCGCGCCACTCGATCCTAGCAACGTATGCAAGTTAGATCGCTCATGTGGCACTAGATGACCGATATGCAAACAAGTTTGCCCCTCTTGATAGTACGGCCATCTATCCTAAATCCGGTCAAGCACTTCTCTACTCAACCTTAGACCGGTGAAATGGAAATGCCCTAGGTTATACCTTTGCCTTGCGCTTTCCATTTCGATCACCATCTTCATCACCGTCTCCGACACCATCGATGCCGGTGCAACACATGCACCAACACCTCATGAATAATATGATCCACTTCATATCATCACGTGGCTTTTGGTTCATCGATCCTTGACTTGCTTGCTCTTCACCGTTGCGTTGGTCCATCGGCGCCAAGCCATCACCCGACTTGCCCTTTACACTTGCAACCGGTCCATCGACATGAAGCTTTGTCTTGATCTTCTCCACCTAGCCACATGACTCCATGTCATGTCTCATGCGTTTAGCTCCTTCATACCATATGTGTGAGCTAAGCATCATCTCCAAGCCATTTTCACCTCCATGGCATAGATGTTCACACACATGTACCTGTGGACTAATCACCTGTGTAATCAACACTTAAACACATATTAGTCCTCCTAAGTTGTCACTCAATTACCAAAACCAAACAAGGACCTCTCACTCCCGGGCCCAGTCTTCGGTGGCGGTGCTCTAGGCAGTTTCCCAAGGGCGGTTTCACCTCCTTCTAAGTTTAGAGACGCCAAACCGCCCTAGTTCAACTATAAATAGATGGTGCTCTTTTCATTCAACACACACATCATCTTGGAGTCATCTACCTCATACCTCTTACTTGTATCTTTAGAGTAGTATTAGTAGTTTGTGAGCAAGGCAAGAGCTATCAAGGAGAGCTTGTCTCCTTGGAAGAAAAGGATCATCTTGGTATGAATACAATTAGGTCTTCTTCCATGAGCAAGTTCTTATCATATTTATATGATCATGCATATGAACTAGAGCAAAGTTATTATCTTCTTATGAGCATAATATATGGACTAGAATATAGTTTATATGTCATGTTCCTGACTTGTTCATTATCGTTCTTCATTGTTCATCAAATTAGTATGAATAGAGGAAGAACTAGGAATGAGGTGATGGTTCGTCGTGCCTTCTTGGTTGCTCTTAACCTAGCCTGTCAATCCGAAGGGTTAGGGTCCGCGGAGGTTAGGAGTTGTTTCCAAGTACGTGAGCATGCTTCTCATGTATGCGGAGATCGGCGAATATGTCGGTATCCCACGGGCAGAGGGGTAGGTGGGCAGGTGGTGACAGCCCTGTCCATCCCTAGCACTACCCCACGTTCGGATATTGAAGCGGGAGTTCGTAAAGTCTCTATCGGCTGGCAGACCCGCTGTGGGGATCTCCCTATCACCCCAGACTTAATCCTGATGCTAGACTTGCTAATTAGATGTGTTGCTAGCAGTTTTTTGCATAATTATATATGACCAATGCCTGCTCAGTTAGTTATATTCTTTTATTCTTTATTTTCCCTTTTTTATCTTTGAGGTTGACCCAGATGTGTGTCCACTATTTTGAAATCATGTCTTATTCCTGTACTCTATGCCTACCATTGCACTCAATAAGTGATCATGTTTACACCACGCTTGATGCATATTGCCCTCCTAGGGAAATTATAAATACGACACCCTTGAATACTCACGGGTTGAAATGCTACAATGATAGTTCTGTGCGCTTGCAGAGTAATCTTATTTCTTACTGAGCTATCGATTGGCGTACCTAAGTACCATTACTTAAGGATTGTAATTCTTGTGCACTCCACGGCGCCGTGTCACAGTTTTGCATGTCGTAAGTAATGACGGTTAGGAAGGCCAATCTGGCACTTCTAACTGCTATTACCAAACTACATTACCTAGGCCGGCGCCTTTAAGGGCCAAGGGTTACCTTTCTGAAGTAATGGTGGTTGGGGATGTCAACTTACGTTTCTAGTATTATTATTAACGACAAACTTATAGTCTATCTTTAGTAGTGATGCTAAGAAACGCCAACAAGCATTTCTGGCGCCGTTGCCGTGGATGGACTTTTAGTCTATCTTTTGTAATGACGTTAAGAAATGCCAACAAGCATTTCTGGCGCCGTTGCCTGGGAGGGCAAAAACATCTAAGCTGGCATAAACATCAATTGCATAATAAAGCATTGGTAGACGTAAACTTCGCTGTTTTCTTCCTTTTTTTATTGGAATGAAAACAGGATAGTGTATGAGCGGTTTTGCTCTGCCGAACAATTTCACCAGTAATCCGGAAGCAGTCCTAAGGAAGAAAAGGTCACGTACCGCTTCTTCCTCTGCTACCCCATCGGTAGACGAACCGGTCACTCTCACACCATCCGCCACTACCGTTATGGCCAAGACACTCTGTGACTACTCCACTCCCGTTGTTGCCAACGTGCCCGTTGGGCCTGCTGTCAATGTGGGAGATGGAAATTTCGAGATCCGTACGGGCCTTATTTCGATGGTGCAGGCGAGTCAGTTCTGTGGCTTGCCAAGTGAGGACGCAAATGCTCACCTGCAACACTTTCTTGAGCTGTGTGACACCATTGTCATCAAGAATGTCGCACAGGACAGCATCAGACTCCGCTTGTTTCCTTTCTCCCTCACGGGGAAAGCGAAGCAATGGTCAAAACAAGGAAGCTGTTAACACGTGGGACAAATGTTTCACGGCATTCCTCGCCATGTTCTTCCCCATGAGCAAGACCAGCGCTCTAAGGGGAAAGATTTCAAACTTTCAGCAATCTTCGCTAGAGTCCGTCCCCGAAGCATGGGAAAGGCTTCAGGAATACATCCGAGCCTGTCCTCTTCATGGAATGGAAGATTGGCTCGTGCTCCAAAAAGTTCTATGAAGACCTCACGACCATGTCAAAAGGGCACGTAGATGCCGCAGCTGGAGGTGCATTCCTCTCCCTCACCATCGCGGATGCAACTGCACTCATTGAGAAGATGGTGGCCAACCAGAGTTGGGGAGAAGAAAGAAAAACACAAAAAGACACGCATATCATGAAAGAGACGGACTTGCTAGCCGCAAAAATAGACTTGCTGATGCAGAAGCTGGACGATCGTGCCACCAACCCTACCATGAGTACCGTCCAGGCCATGGACTCACACATGACGTGTGAAGTCTGTGGGAACGTTGGCCACTCGGGGAACAACTGCCCCGAAACCCAAGAAGAAGCTTCATACGTCAATAATGGGTTTCGCCAACCTCAGCAAGGTAATAACGGGTGGAACAACTAACACCGCCCGCAAGGTAATAATTTTAATTCAAATTACAATTCAAATCAATCTTCCTTAAAAGACCTCGTGTTAGGACAAGCTAAGATCAATGAAAATCTGACCAAAAAGCTGTCCTTCAACGATAAAATGTTTGAAAATATAAATGCAAAGCTTGAAACTCTGTCTTCTTCTATTCAAAATCAAGCAAGTTTTAACAAAATGATAGAAACCCAAATGGCTCAAATAGCTTCTTATATCCCTGTCAACAATACGGGAAAAATCCCGGGGCAACCCGAGGCTTCTCCCGAGTTTGTTCATGCAGCTGCAGAGTAATAAAGGAAGAAGAGTCTTGCCAACGGACTGTAAACGTTGTGTCCTTGCCGTAGGTCATCGGCAGTTATCTAAAAATAAATAAATATAAAGAAATAAATAAATATCTGAAGGGGCCCACACCATCTTTCAAGCTTGGGGGAGGTGTCCCCACTCAAGTATTGTATCTTATCCTTTTGAAAAAAAAAATATAAATACATATATACTTATATAATTTATATATATTTCATAAAATTATTTTCATGCATTTAAAAAGAGTTTCCCTCTTTCTATTTTTATAAAACACTATTTTTAGTCCAAAATAAACTGTTCTCAAAAAAAATTCTATAAAAATTGTTCTTAGAAAGTTTAGATTTTGTTATATCTAAACCTTATTTTTTAAAATTTTGGAAAAAAAAAGGTTTCAAATAAATTGGTGGAAAATTTAAATCTGGGGCAAAATTCCAAATGGGAATCATTCGTAACCGGCTACATCTTGGGGGTAGCCGTTAGAGGGAGTTGTAAAAGATGGGATAGAACCGGCCCCGCCAGGGGACCGGCTGGTCCCAGGGGCGACCACCCCCTGCCCAACGGCTCTGCGGCATGGCCTTTTGCCAACGGCTACTATCCGTTGCAAGGAGCACTCTCCCGCCTGCGATCAAGTCTATAAATACCAGGATCTTGGGTAGAGCTCCTCACCCCTCTCACACTCATATTCTTTCACTCCCTCCATCACTCTCTTGCTCCACCACTCTCCAAATACTTTTCACAAAGTTCAAGTGCAAGAAAATTCTGCAAGAACCTCTTGCATTTTCCACCACAAAGCAACCTCTCGTGCTAAGCTCACTCACCATGAGTGGGATCGGAGGTCGGATTTTCGGCATGTTCCGGAAAGGCCATCTCTCTCGTGGAGAGTCTAGCCAAGGCCCCCCGCAAGTGAGGAGAGCCCGCTGCATGAAGAAGAGGACGCACCAAGAGGCCACGCCATCGATGAGACCGACTCCCCCTTCATCGACTTGGAGAGCGAGTGGGAGATGCAAGCATACAACCTCCTCAAGGGACGCGAGTTCCTGCATACACTGGCCGTCGACCCACACTTTCTCCAGCAGACAAGTATGAACGTCGAATTTAATACCGTTTTCAAAAATGTTGGTTGGAGCCGAGTTGCCCCTATACACGAACTTGGATCTCGTCTTTTGACCATCCAAGTCCTGGGCACTCTACAAATTGTCGATTATGGTATTACTTTCCGCTGCTTTGGGAAGGAGCATAGTCTTTATTGGAAGGAGTTTGCTGACCACTTAGGCTTTCATGAGCGATGCTCTGTTGACTTGGGTTTTTCTCTCTCAGGTTATCATCGTCATACTTTTTGGCACTTGATAACTTTACAAAATATGACTGGAAAATTCCAACCTAATATCAACAACATCCATCATCCTACTTTGAGGTTTATGCTTAAGTGGATTGCTAATTCTTTCTTTCCTAGAGAGGACACGCATCATGCTTATGATATTGAGTTGAAGTTGCTTTATGCCGTGCTTAAAAAGATTAAAATTGCTCCTGTCTATGATATTGTTAAGCACTGGTTGAACTCTTTCAAAACTTCTACACCTATCATGTGCACTTCACTCATCACTCGTCTTGCCGCTAGTATTGATCCTCATGGTGCTAATACTATTGTTTATTTCTCCACTCCTCGCATTATGCTCAATGAGTTTTATTTCGTACAAGCCCACACTCTAAAACATGACGAATCGGGACAGAATTTGGTATTTTATTTTTTGGGATATATAAACGACATACCGTTACCTAACCCGGATCTCGCTTTATATAAATCCCCATCTCTCACCTTCGACCTTGTTGAGAAGGAAGAAGCACGCAGGAGTTCTGTTTTCCGCAGGAGATCACGAAGGAGAGGAGTACAGGAGGAGGAGTCTGCACCATCCGTACAGCCTACACCACTGGCCATGCCCACCATGACACCAGGAATGGGATGGTCCCATGTCATGTCTACACCTGGGTTCACCCCTGGGTATGGATATGGTATGGGACACGTTCCTCACCCTCACGGGGCTGGAGGGTCAAGGTGGCAACACTTACACGAGGCAGGAGGATCAAGGCAGCAAGAGCATGTGCATTCCTCATATTCTGAAGGCATGCCACCTCCACTTCACCCACAGCCAGTCACACTAGAGATTCTCAACACACGCATGGGAGGACTAGAGCTGCAAAATAGGCAGATCCAAGGTACGCTCAACGCTCACATCCAAACTGCCACTCAATGGCATGAGGAGTACCAGCAGCACTTCGTGGACCTCGAAGATGCGAACCGGCGGCGGCACGAGGCACAGATGGCCTACCTTCGGTCTATGGGACAATTCCCAGGACCTAGGCCTTGAACCAGCTTGGGGGAGGAGACCCCACAGAGGTAACATGTATCTTTAAAATTTCTTGCACTTTATTTCTCGCACTTTTAAATTCTGCAATTTTATTTCCTTATTAAAAATAAAATAAAAAATATAATAATAATAATAAATAAATAAAATATTCCACTCCCGTATGTGCTAATATATGTTAGTTTCTCTTCTGTTGAAATGATGAATAGTTGCTCTGTCTATAATTCGTTTGTGCCTAAAGTTATAACTTAGTATTCCTCAAGATTTAAGTTTGTTGGCTAAAAATGTCTCATTCTGAGAACTTGAAATCTTGTGGGTTGCAATTGCAAGATTCTTTTCTAAGTTGTTGCAAGATATGAGATGGTACAAATAGACTTTGCTATGACTTTGTTCTAAGAGAAACTTGGCATCCGGAGTTTTCTTTTCAAAAATTCAAAAATCAAAAGTTCCCCGTTGATTATGAAATACCTACCAAGGCCATATGACATGCTCTACTTTTGTAAAACTTGAGTCATATGCTGCTTATGGAACTTTGAGTCGAGTCAAAAAGCTGAGACCTAGTGAGATTATAGTCATGCACCCATGATTGAGATTCACGTACACCCACCAAATAAAGCCAACTCTCACCTAAGAGTTGCGCACAACATGCTCCCTTCCATCCACAAAAATAAAAATATACGCCAACTCTTACCCTGAGAGTCACGCACCCTTCATACAAAATTTTCACTCCTTGCATCCGCCATCATGACATCTCTCCATCCATGAGTTTCCATACGTCAATAAAAAGATATGGGCTATGTAAAAAAAGGAAGAAGAAGAAGAAAAAAACCAAGGGGCATGAGAAAACAAACGGGAAAGAAAATCCAAATACCCGTTCAAAAAAAAAAAGAGAGAGAATGATCTTTCTATAGCCCATATCTCTCCAAAAGACTTTGTTCCATCCAATAAAAGAGAGTCATGATGCATGGAGTGCCAAAAAAAATTAATTAGAGATAGGTTTCCACCATACTTATATTCCACACACTTGCACATCTCAGTCAAAGTGTATGACTTGTATCACCTTATGGTCCGGTCAGCAACACAGGTGATGTAAGTATGCCAACATACCTACCTAAAAACTCCACTCTCAGCCTTAGTGGTAGAATTTTAAGGCAACACAACAATGCCTTTGGTGAGGTAATCATACACATTGAGCGATTAAGAGAATCATTTGAGGAACTTGTTTTATCTTACAAAAATTCATAAAACCTCCGGATAGAAGGTCTATCAAAGAATGAATGATTAGTGAATTTGTTATAACCATTCTGTCTTGCAACTGCTCAAGAAATTGGAGAAGCTACAAGCCCCATGAGAAATCAAGGTAAAGAGTGGATACAATGCCAACCTATTTAAATTACGAATGAATACTTTGTTACAGGCATGGCACTTATGAATTATATCAGCATCGTAGCAACTCCTGATCAACAATCATACTTAGCTATTTGCTCGGGACGAGCAAAGGTTAAGCTTGGGGGTCTTGTTGGCAGTCCTTATGGATCATTTCTATGCTGCCAACTTAGACTAAAAAGAAGAAAGACAATCATATTCTAGCACATATGCCTTTACTACTAACAAGTTCCACTTGTTCCCCTAGTATTCATGTTTTGCAGGTTTTAATGGTGTAACAAGTGGAAATGCACAAACATCATGAAGAAAGCGCAAAAGCCAAAGACATATTCAGCAAATGCGCAAACAAGAATAATAAAGAAGCCCACCTTGGATGCATATCTGGGCCTGATCGTAACCACAGGAGAGGCCGAGGCCATGAGAGAAACCGACCACCAGAAGGCGGTGGCCAGCGGGCCCACTCAGGGGACCGACCGCCCCCAGGTGCGGCTGCCCCTCTGGTGAGGCCTCTCGAGCCCAATCTTCGGTGGCGGTGCTCTAGGCGGTTTCCCAAGGGCGGTTTCACTTCCTTCCAAATTTAGAGACGCCAAAACCGTCCTAGTTCAACTATAAATAGATGGTGCTCTTTTCATTCAACACACACATCATCTTGGAGTCATCTACCTCACACCTCTCACTTGTATCTTTAGAGTAGTATTAGTAGTTTGTGAGCAAGGCAAGAGCTATCAAGGAGAGCTTGTCTCCTTGGAAGAAAAGGATCATCTTGGTATGAATACAATTCGGTCTTCTTCCATGAGCAAGTTCTTATCATATTTATATGATCATGCATATGAACTAGAGCAAAATTATGATCTTGTTATGAGCATAATATATGGACTAGAATATAGTTTATATGTCATGTTCTTGACTTGTTCATTATCATTCTTCATTGTTCATCGGATTAGTATGAATAGAGTAAGAACTAGGAATGAGGTGATGGTTCGTCGTGCCTTCTTGGTTGCTCTTAACCTAGCCTGTCAATCCGAAGGGTTGGGGTCCGCGGAGGTTAGGAGTTGTTTCCAAGTACGTGAGCATGGTGCTCAGGTATGCGGAGATCGGCGAAAATGTCGGTATCCCATGGGCAGAGGGGTAGGTAGGCAAGTGGTGACAGCCCTGTCCATCCCTAGCACTCCCTCACGTTCGGATATTGAAGTAGGAGTTCGTAAAGTCTCTATCGGCTGGCAGACCAGCTGCGGGGATCTCCCTATCACCCCAGACTTAGTCCTGATGCTAGACTTGCTAATTAGATGTGTTGCTAGTAGTTCTTTGCACAATTATATATGACCAATGCCTGCTCAGTTAGTTATATTCTTTTATTCTTTATTTTCCCTTTTTTATTCTTGAGGTTGACCCAGATGTGTGTCCACTATTTTGAAATCATGTCTTATTTCTGTTTACTCTATGCCTACCATTGCACTCAATAAGTGATCATGTTTACACCACGCTTGATGCATATTGCCCTCCTACGGGAAATTATAAATACGACACCTTTGAATACTCACGGGTTGAAATGCTACAATGATAGTTCTGTGCGCTTGCAGAGTAATCTTATTTCTTACTGAGCTATCGATTGGCGTACCTAAGTACCATTACTTAAGGATTGTAATTCTCGTGCACCCCACGGCGCCGTGTCACAGTTTTACATATCGTAAGTAATGACGGTTAGGAAGGCCAATCCGGCACTTCTAACTGCTATTACCAGACTGCATTACCTAGGCCGGTGCCTTTAAGGGCCAAGGGTTACCTTTCTGAAGTAATGGTGATTGGGGATGTCAACTTACGTTTCTAGTATTATTATTAAGGACAGACTTATAGTCTATCTTTAGTAGTGATGCTAAGAAACGCCAACAAGCATTTCTGGCACCATTGCCGGGGATGGACTTTTAGTCTATCTTTTGTAACGACGTTAATAAATGCCAACAGCACACCACCACTGAAAGGTCTGAGTTGGCTAGAGGGGGTGAATAGCCTAAATAAAAATTATACAAATCACTAGGACAAGTGATTAGAACTACAAAAGGCTATAATTGCAATGCTAGAGTAACAACTAATCCAAACAAGCCACCAACATAATTCTAGTTAACACTACACTCTAAGCTACTCAAGCTAGCAAGCACAAGCTAAACAACTACACAAGCACACAAGGCAAGCTAGCTTGAGAACTAAAACACTTTGCACAAAGATAAAGAGGAGCACTTTTGGAGTTATACCTTTGCCTTGAGATGAAGTCAATCACTGGGATAATTAATAAGTCACTCACTCGAAGGTGAGAAAATCAATATGAACACCAAGATTTATCCCCGGGGTTCACGTGCTTGCCGGCACGCTACGTCCCCGTTGTGTCGACTTCAACCGGTGGTCAGGTGGCTAATCGGTATCACACACTGAGCCTACACAAGGCGCCACAAGGACCTACCACGGAGGAAGTAGCTCAATGACACAAGCAATCCACTAGAGTTACCTTTGAGCTCTCCGCTCGGGGTAGGAACGAACCCCTCACAATCCACCGGTGTGAGCAAGCACAATCACCAAGCTTCTCCACACCTTCTCCACCTCCAAACCGGCTAGGTGATGGCAATCACCAAGAGTAACAAGAATTACTCTGCCACCAAGCCACCAAGTGCACTAGGATGCAAGAAGATTATCACTACACTTGATTCACTCTCTCTCAATCAAAAACTTGAGTTGAATCAGAGGGAGAGAGTTGGAGGGAGTGTGCTAGGCTCACAAGAGGCTTAGGAAGATCAAAATGCACAAGAGAGATGCCCCAAGCCAGCCACACTCCTATTAGCCATTTTTCTCTGAAAACGTGCACACCAGACGCTCCTTAAGTTCGCACCTGACATGTCCAGAGGTTGTCCGGTGTATTGCCCGCTGACACGTGTACTAGCCGTTTGAATTTTATTCCTGCGCGCGCTAGCATCGGACGCGGAGCAGTCACACCGGACGCTCCGACGCCCGTGTCCGGTGCAACAACAGAGAGCTTCTAGAGAGCTCAAATAGGCACCGAACGGGTCTGTTGTTAGGTCACTGGACGCTCCCAGCGTCCGGTGCTCTCACCGAGTCAGGTTCTCAAACCTTTCACCGGACGCACGAAACAAGTCACCGGACGCGCTGAAGTTACTGTTACGGCATCTGGTGCTCCAACAGAGAGGTTCCAGAGAGGTCAAATGCACACCGGACGCGTCCGGTGAGCACCCACCGGATGTAGCTAGCTCCGGTGCTCCTCTGAGAGCTGCTTTCACCCTCTCTTTAACTACCTTTCTTTTAGATGCTAACAACTAAGTGTTTCACACTTTTGGGCACGTATGTTAGCAGGTTTTAAGCACTTTTGCAAGGCGAAGTTAGTCACTCTAGGTTAGATCAAGTGTATGCAACTACTATGCACCTAGACCACTTGCCGACCGGGTTCACGAAATAATTCTCCTCTTAATAGTCCGGCCAACTATCCTAAATGTGATCGCACTCATTAAGTGCCTTGATCACTAAACCAAAGAGCCCTAACTTATACCTTTGCCTCTAGCTCTTTGATTCTTTCCTTTTCCACAATTTCTTCACTTGATCTCCACTTCTTAGCTCATGTCAACTTCATCCTCATTACTAACCTCTTTAGGCTACACACACTTAGCTCATAGGTTAGTAGCTAGGTTTCATCAATTTCCAAAACCAAACTAGGGACTTTCAATCTTTCCCTTTTTGGTAATTGATGACAACCCTTACAAAAGAAATATGCATTAAGATTTTGAACTTATCATGCTTGTCCATAAGTAGATCATGAAAGGATTTGGACAAACATCTCAAGTTCTATTTTGGTAGTATTAGCTCTCCCTACATATGTGCATCGAGTTTGGATTGAAAGCTAGCACATATGCATTTGAATAGAGAGTAATTCTACCAAAATTGTGCAAGCGTGATACCATCGAAGTTGCATGTACACCATCCTTAGCACCTTAGTAACTAGAAGGTCACAAACACTGGAGCATACCGTGAGATCACATTATAAACAAGCTCTAGTTACCACTTGAAAGTACAACACCAACTAGTTACTCCTACACATGCTAGTTATTCAAATCATCATTCATGTCCTACTACTAGCAATACAACACACAAGCATATATATGAAAGTAAGTACAAATGCAATGAGCAATCATATGCATCCAAATGCGACAACTTGCATATGTGATTGCTCCCCCTGCTTGTGTGCTTCAAAATTTTAATTTACCCATTTCTTTTGGCCTACTGCTCTCCCATCATCGGCCTAATGATGGTTCATCGCGCACTTTCCCTTTCTTTTGTAACTTCTCTTTCTTTTGTAATTTTCTCTCCCCCTTTGTTAATAATTTCATAAAAAAGGTTAATTTTAGTGAAGAGAAATAGTCAAGCTCAGTTGATTTGGAAAGAGAGTTTAGTTCACTTTGGCTCAATCTAGCGCACTTGCCTAGGATATATAACTAAGTTTGATCCAAGGACAAGCTTCTTCACGCCACTAGGGGTTATCTTGCCCATGTTAAGTTATACACCTATAGCTCATGATCTAGATTGAACACTAGGGGATTAAGCACACATACATGTCATATGTTACCACTAGTTCATACAAGCAAGAAAAACAATAGTGGTAGCATATATCCATCAAAATCATTTTACTTCCATGAATGATCCTAAGTTGAGTATGTCTATATGCTCTAAACATGTCCTAACAAGTATGAATGCCATGTCAAATAATTTTACCTTGCTTTGTCGGAGTAGAGGCATGTCATAATTGTGGGGTGGTCTCAACTCATATTTGAGAAATCAAGAATATTCAACTCATTTCTTAACTTGCAAAACCTCTTCTCATCTAGTGGCTTAGTGAGTATGTTGGCCAATTGATCATCGGTTCCAATGCTTTGAATGTCAATGTCACCCTTTTGTTGATGATCCCGAATAAAGTGGTGCCTCACATCAATATGCTTGGTTCTTTGATGTTGAATCGGGTTTTGAGTTAGCTTGACGGCACTCTCATTGTCACATAGCAATGGTACTTTCTTGAAATTGATTCCATAATCTCTCAAAGTTGCCTTCATCCATAAGATTTGAGCACAACAACTCCCCGCACTAATGTATTCGGCTTCGGCGGTGGAGAGTGATATGCTATTTTGCTTCTTAGATGACCATGAGACAAGAGATCTTCCCAAGAGTTGACATGTGCCCGGTGTACTCTTTCTATTGATTTTGCAACTGGTATAATCCGCATCGACATAGCCAATCAACTCAAACTTTGCACCCTTGAAATCCAACATCTTGAGTGTGCTTCAAATATCACAATATTCTCTTTGCAGCCTTCATGTGACTCTCTCTTGGAGACGCTTGATATCTAGCACACATGCACACACTAAACATGACATCCGGTCTTGATGCGGTGACATAGAGCAAGCTTCCAATTAGAGACTGATATGCCTTATGATCAACCATATTCACTTTTGTCCTCATCCAAGTTTCCACTAGTGCCCATAGGAGTGCTAATTCATTTTGCATCTCGCATTCCAAACTTCTTGATCATGTCCCTTGTGTACTTCCCTTGACTAATGAATGTGTCATTCTTTATTTGTTTGATTTGCAATCCAAGGAAGTATGTGAGTTCACCAATCATAGACATTTCAAATTTTTTAGCCATCATTCCTTCAAACTCCGCACACAAAGCTTGACTTGTTGATCTAAAGATAATGTCATCCACATAGATTTGCATGATCATCAAGTCACCATCAATTATTTTGGTGAATAGAGTGGTGTCAACCTTGCCCATTTTGAACCTTTTAGAGAGGAGAAAGTCCCTTAGCCTCTCATACCATGCTCTTGATGCTTGTTTCAATCCATAGAGTGCCTTCCTTAGCTTGTACAAATGGTTGGGTTTCTTCTCATCTTCAAAACCGGGTGGTTGTTCAACATATACTAGCTCATTGATGAAGCCATTGAGAAATGCACTTTTCACATCCATTTGGTAGAGCTTGATGTTGTGAACACAAGCATATGCTAGAAGAATCCTTATTGCCTCCAATCTTGCAACCAGAGCATAAGTTTCACTAAAGTCTAATCCTTCCACTTGAGTGTAACCTTGTGCCACTAATCTTGCCTTATTCCTTACTACAACACCATCTTGATCTTGCTTGTTTCTAAACACCCATTTGGTTCCAATGACATTGTAGTTTCTTGGTCTTTCTACCAATTCTCAAACTTTATTTCTTTGAATGTTGTTGTAACACCCTAGTGTTAGTTACTATTTTCACACTTGCATTTGCATGTCATCAAGCATAGATCATGTCATTTCATGCATCATCATCATTTCATTTGAATTGATTTCCTTTAATTGCTATATGTTTGTTTATATGTCCATAACATGCTAAATGTGTTGACATGCAAATGTGATGCTTGTTTACTGTTCTAAATGCTTTAGACATGTTTGGAATAACATTTGGAACAACGTTCATGTTGGTGAAATCCCCAAATTACCCCTCTAGCTCATAGTTGACTAGAGAGCCCTCTAAAAGCTATTCTGTTTGACCAAACAAGAAGGGCATTTTAGAGATTTTGCATGTCAGTGCACCCTTAATCAAAGTTATGTATAATTTTATAAGCAACAAACTTTATTTTTGGGTCAACTCATGAAAATGGGTGAAAGGTGGTCAAAAAGTTAAATTAGTACAGATTTGGAGCTGTTTTGAAGTTTCAAAATTTTCCTAAGTCCAAAACTGGTTTTCAGTTTCGGTGTACCCATGTTCATCGACCTGTATCTCTCAATCCAGGCCGATTTAGAGTAAAGTGTCTTAATACCAAATGATCTACTCATGTAGCTCTTCAATCCATATTAGTGAAGTTTTGGCTAACACTCACTGGATCACGAGTTATGGCTTGATCAAAATCAGGTTTCAGTCGGGTTCGCGGAGACTGAATCGAAGCCGATTCAGTCGATGTTCAGTCGTCGCTGCGTGGCCACCGTCAGGAATCGTGCGCCAGGTGGCGCCGTACGCCGTCGTTGCCTCCCCGACCAGCCTGCAAGGCTAAAATGGCACTCCATCCGGTCCCCTGGCTGCTTCACTCTCACTCTCCATCGCTCTCGCCTCTCTGTTCACCGCTTTCCCCTCCGCCGTCGCCATTTTCGCCGAGCCATCGCCGCGGTGAAATCCGCCGTCACCGCGCCGTCTCCGACCGCTCCATCTCCGCCATAGCTTCGCCTTGCTCTGCTCTATCTCCTCGACCCGTTGTCGACCTCAGCCGACCTAAGGTATAGCTCCAGCGAGCTTCTCGCCGCCGCGCCATTGACGGAGCGCCGCCGAGCTCTCGGGTCGCCGCGACGAGGGCAATGCCGGGGTCGGCTTCTCTCTCCATTGCTCGTCTAGGAGTCTCCGTTAGCTGTAGGTCTAGCCTAGGTCGTTGGTTGGGTCGATCTCGCCGTAGGTTCGCCGGAACCCAAGCTCGCCGTGAACCCGCTCGCCGCCGTGCCGCCATGCGTGCGCGGTCAGTGAGCTCCCGTGCATAATAGTCCGATTCGTCGCACGCATAGGTCCGCTAGGGTTCCAAGGTCTCGGAACGGAGCTTAGCCGCGCGAGTAACGGCCGAAATCGGCCGGCGCAAGCTCGCCGGACCGCCGCCGTCCGCCATTGCCGCCATCGAGCTTGCTCCTGTGGGGTACAACCCTCGGCAGTTGGTCCGTTGAGTTCGCCTCGTTGCCACGAGTCGGTAGGTAGCCTCAGCGTCGCCGGAGTCCTCGCCGTCGGCGAGCTCTCGCCGGTCAGCGCCGGCGGCTCTGCCCCTCTCTCTGACGCGTGGGGTCGGGTTGACCCCGGGGCCCGCGAGTCGGCCGTTCTGGTGCGCCTCTGGTTCACTGAGCCGGGTGCGCGTAGCAGTTAAAGCCGGTTTTGGATTTTATGATTTATAAAATGAATTTCCGGAAAATGTGTAAAATCTTCCAAAATTCATATCTGGAGCTAGGAGTGTCCAATTGGGGTGAACCAAATTTTGTTATGTTTGTATTTCTGAGCTATATAAAGGAAAAATATAAAATGTACTTTTGGAATACTTTTTCTGTGCAGTTATATTTAAATTGTTAATTGCTTGCAAACTTGATAAATGCATAAGTAATTGTAGGAATGTGCTAAAAATGTGATTCCACTTGCATTAATCTTGTTTAGGGAAGTAGAATCTAAGAAAAATATGTTTTCTAGTGTTGCACTGTTATTTATATGATGTCTAGTATAATGTGCCTTTTATGCTTTAATCTTGCAAAAATCACCATGCTTAATGTGTTAAGGATATGGTCATGAATATTTTTCCTGGACCATGCTATGTTGGGAAGAAGCTAAGAAAATTGGGAAATCTATTGTTTGATACTTTTCATTGTGTTAAGTATTTTCCATTGCTTAAAAGGCTGGTTGTTTGTTATTTTTGTGTAGACTGTTATACTTGTCCAAATGACTTGAAATTCTGTCAGTAGGCTAATCTGGACGTGTAATAGCTACTGTAATTTTTATGGATTTTTTGGTCACAGTAAACAGTAGGTCCAGTTATAAGCTAGGGTTGGTTTAATTGTTTTTAAGCAAGTATCTATTGGTGTGAAGTGTTTTCATGCATTTCTGTGATGTTCCAGCATTGTCACCTGTTTTAAACAGTGAAGCTGATCCTAATTTGAGCTTAGGGCAGCAAGGTTAATGTTTTGTTTATATGATGTTGCTCGCGCTTGTTAATTATAAGTTGGTTGTGGTAGGTTAGTTGATGCATGTTAATTATTAAGTGCAGGTTGTAGACCTCTCACCCGGGACGAGAAATTGTTCTATGCTTTGCTTAAGAAGGGTGAGTATGAGTTGGTTGTCTAGAGAAGAAATATGCACGTACTCAGTAAATGAGTGTGGATTGTTAAACTGATTGCATATCATGGGTTAATTTGTGCATCTCTATCTTGCATTTCATGTGCATTCTCAGTTCTCATATATGCATATCATGCATACAGGATCGCTGGGAGGCGTGACGCTATTGCAGTTCGATCCACCGGAGGAGGGAGTTCCGCCGGAGATTGAAGTGCCAGAGGTTCCCGAAGGCCAGGAAGAAGAGGCAGAACTTCCAGAGTGCCCTGATCACCAACCTACTAACTTTGTGAAAGGAAAGCCCCGGAGCATCCCTAAGTCTCCACCTACTCTTTTTACAAATGCACTAGGTCTTTATTAAATCGTATGATTGTGCACTTAAGTATAGGAGTTGATATGATACCGTTGCTGCATTTATACCTTGTCCACTTATACTTGATCCTGAAGTTATTACTAGACAAGGGGATGGGTTCGATCTTATGCTTAGCCATGCTTAGACCGGTAGAAGTCGAGAGATTTCCTGTCCTTCGTGAGCATAGGTGGTTACTAATGATGATGGGGTTGGATTCCACATGATGGACTATATGTGCCACCATGCCACAGTGTCTAATGAGAGAATCAAGGCTAGGTAGCGGGGAGCCGCATGACATGGTTGAGGTCATGCCGTCTTCGGTGCTGCTTGCGGCCGACTAGGACTGAGGCCACCAGACATCAGTTGAGATTGAAAGACGTCGTCACATAGCTGGCCAGATAAGTCGTTCTGACCGCGAAGCCGAGTATTTCTTTCTGAGCCGAGCCTTGGTGCGACTAGGCAGACATATTCTGGAGGTAGGAAGTATGTGCGGAGACACCATCTTACCAAGGGCAGGTCAGGGACCTGATGCATCCTGGAAGTGGGTTGGTCTCTGAGAATATGGTCCCCGCCAAACTCGCGACATATTGTGTCTCAGGAAGATTTAACAGTGGCCCAAGAAGCCAGTGGCTCGGCTGACAGGGTTTGTGAT
The DNA here is from genome assembly GCA_038502445.1 of Eremochloa ophiuroides. Taxonomy (NCBI): domain Eukaryota; kingdom Viridiplantae; phylum Streptophyta; class Magnoliopsida; order Poales; family Poaceae; genus Eremochloa; species Eremochloa ophiuroides. Next base: position 37,749,545 of record JAHLJS010000006.1, on the reverse strand, counting down.
TGGCATATTTGCCAGGTGGTACAATCGATTCGAATCGCCATCTCTCCTGGTTAGTGAGAAACTGAACTGATCTTCTGGTGAGGTAGAGGCTAACAACTTGAACATAATGATTATGGTGAGATGAGGTTGATATCTGTGGATATCGAAAATCATATGGTTTTATTGATTGCTATAATATTCGGTGAATGCTTAGTATAGTGGCTAATCTTAGTAAATAGCTTAACTGAAATCGAAGCTTATCACAATTAAAATGAATAAGTTGAGGATCTACTGTAGTAATGCTTTTGATGCAAAAATGATGCTACCCTCTGAGCTCCACCAAATAAGCCATGCATATCCTTGAGAGTCTTTTTATTTACTCCCTGTCGGGTAAGTCTAGCTGAGTACAATTGAGTACTCAGGGTTTTATTCCCATTGTTGCAGATGGTGTAGTCTACTATGCGTATTGCAGGAATTGCTTCACCCCTGCGGGCGAAGAAGACTAGACCCGAGGGCAGGGTCATTATCTATCCTTAGATGTTGTAAGAATGCTATGACAGGGTCATTTGATGGTACTCGTTGTCACAGAACCGACCAATTTGTACGAGCACAAGTACAACGATCGCATTTTAATCGCAATCTAGTCGCACTTGAGCCAATATAAACCCGGTAGTCCGAAAATCTCGTAGGATTTCAAACATTTCATACCCCAAGGATCATTCATTCAGCAATACCCGATCACATGACACATAAGTTCGCAACCGAATTTAAACATCAGAGTACAACATAGTCTTTTACACAAATATAGTAATAGCGGAAGTCAACATAGTTTTACACCACAGAGTTTAAATACGAGTACCATCAAATGACCCTGTCACAGCATTCTTACAACATCTAAGAATAGATAATGACCCTGCCCTCGGGTCTAGTCTTCTTCGCCCGCAGGGGTGAAGCAATTCCTGCAATACGCGTAGTAGACTACACCATCTGCAACAATGGGAATAAAACCCTGAGTACTCAATTGTACTCAGCTAGACTTACCCGACAGGGAGTAAATAAAAAGACTCTCAAGGATATGCAAGGTTTATTTGGTGGAGCTCAGAGGGTAGCATCATTTTTTGCATCAAAAGCATTACTACAGTAGAACCTCAACTTATTCATTTTAATTGTGATAAGCTTCGATTTCAGTTAAGCTATTTACTAAGATTTGCCACTATACTAAGCATTCACTGAATATTGTAGCAATCAATAAAACCATATGATTTCCGATATCCACAGATATCAACCTCATCTCATCATAATCATTAGGTTCAAGTTATTAGCCTCTACCTCACCAGAAGATCAGTTCAGTTTCTCACTAACCAGGAGAGATGGCGATTCGAATCGATTGTACCACCTGGCAAATATGCCAATCACAAACCCTGTCAGCCGAGCCACTGGCTTCTTGGGCCACCGTTAAATCTTTCTGAGACATAATATGTATCGCGGGCTTGGAGGGGTCCATATTCTCAGAGACAAACCCACTTCCAGGATGCATCAGGTCCCTAACCTACCCTTGGTAAGATGGTGTCTCCGCACATCCTTCCTACCTCCAGAATATGTCTGCCTTATCACGCCCAATTCCCGGCTCAGAAAGAAATACTCGGCTTCGCGGTCAGAACGACTTATCTGGCCAGCTATGTGATGACGTCTTTCAATCTCAACTGATGTCTGGTGGCCTCAGTCCTAGTCGGCCGCAAGCAGCACCGAAGACGGCATGACCTCAACCATGTCATGCGGCTCCCCGCTACCTAGCCTTGATTCTCTCATTAGACACTGTGGCATGGTGGCACATATAGTCCATCATGTGGAATCCAACCCTATCATCATTAGTAACCACCTATGCTCGCGAAGGACAGGAAATCCCTCGTCTTCTACCGGTCTAAGCATGGCTAAGCATAAGATCGAACCCATCCCTTATCTAGTAATACTTCAGGATCAAGTATAAGTGGACAAGGTATAAATGCAGCAACGGTATCATTTCAACTCCTATACTTAAGTGCACAATCATACGATTTAATAAAGACCAGTGCATTTGTAAAAAGAGTAGGTGGAGACTTAGGGATGCTCCGGGGCTTGCCTTTCACAAAGTTAGTAGGTTGGTGATCCGGGCACTCTGGAAGTTCAGCTTCTTCTTCCTGACCTTCGGGAACCTCTGGCACTTCAATCTCCGACGGAACTCCCTCCTCCGGTGGATCGAACTGCAACAGCGTCACGCCTCCCGGCGATCCTGTATGCATGATATGCATATATGAGAACTGAGAATGCACATGAAATGCAAGATAGAGATGCACAAATTAACCCGTGATATGCAATCAGTTTAACAATCCACACTCATTTACTGAGTACGTGCATATTTCTTCCCTAGACAACCAACTCATACTCACCCTTCTTAAGCAAAGCATAGAACAATTTCTCGTCCCGGGTGAGAGGTCTACAACCTGCACTTAATAATGAACATGCATCAACTAACCTACCACAACCAACTTATAATTAACAAGCGCGAGCAACATCATATAAACAAAATATTAACCTTGCTGCCCTAAGCTCAAAGTAAGATCAGCTCTACTGTTTAACACAGGTGATAATGCTGAGCATCACAGAAACGCATAAAAACACTCCCCAACCAAAAGATATTTGCTTAGAAACAATTAAATAAACCCTAGCCTATAACTGGACCTACTGTTTGCTGTGACCAGAAAAATCCATAAAAATTACAGTAGCTATTACACATCTAGATTAGCCTACTGACAAAATTGCAAGTCATTTGGACAAGTATAACAGTCTACACAAAAATAACAAGCAACCAGCCTTTTAAGCAATGGAAAATACTTAACACAGTGAAAAGTATCAAACAATAGATTTCCCAATTTTATTAGCTTCTTTCCAATATAACATGGTCCAGGAAAAATATTCATGACCATAACCTTAACACATTAAGCATGGTGATTTTTGCAAGATTAAAGCATAAAAGGCACATTATACTAGACATCATATAGATAACAGTGAAACACCAGCACACATATTTTTCATAGATTCTACTTCCGTAAACAAGATGAATGCAAGTGGAATCACATTTTTAGCACATTCCTGCAATTACTTATGCATTTATCAAGTTTGCAAGCAATTAACAATTTAAATATAAATACACAGAAAAAGTATTCCAAAAGTATATTTTATATTTTTCCTTGATAGAGCTCAGAAGTATAAACATAACAAAATTTGGTTCACCCCAAATGGACACTCCTAACTCCAGATATGAATTTTGGAAGATTTTACACATTTTCTGGAAATTCATTTTATAAATCATAAAACCCAAACCCGATAGAACTGCTACGTGCACCCGGCTCAGTGAACCAGAGGCGCACCCGAACGGCTGACTCGCGGGCCCCGGGGTCAACCCGACCCCACGCGTCAGAGAGAGAGAGGCAGAGCCGCCGGCGCTGACCGGCGAGAGCTCGCCGACGGCGAGGTCTCCGGCGACGCCGAGGCTACCTACCGACTCGTGGCAACGAGACGAACCCGATGGACCAACTGCCGAGGGTCGTACCCCACCGGAGCGAGCTCGACGGCGGCAATGGCGGACGGCGGTGGTCCGGCGAGCTTGCGCCGGCCGATTCCGGCCGTTGCTCGCGCGGCTAAACTTCGTTCCGTGTCCCTGGAACCCTAGCGGACCTATGCGTGCGACGAATCGATCTATTGCACACGGGAGCTCACTGACCGCGCTTGCATGGCGGCACGGTGGCGAGCGGGTTCACGGCGAGCTCGGGTTCCGGCGAACCTACGGCGAGACCGACCCATCCGACGGCCTAGACTGGATCTACAGCTAACTTAGACTCCTAGACGAGCAATGGAGAGAGAAGCCGACCCCGGCATCGCCCTCGTCGCGGCGACCCGAGAGCTCGGCGGCGCTCCGGCAATGGCGCGGCGGCGAGAAGGCCAAACCGTTATACCTTAGCTCGGCAGAGGTCGGCAACGGGTCGAGGACGAAGAGCAGAGCAAGTCGAAGCTACGACGGAGGTGGAGCGGTCGGAGACGGCGCGGTGACGGCGGATTTCACCGCGGCGACGGCACGGCGGCGATGGCGCTGGCGGAGCGGAAAACGGCGAGCAGAGGGCGAGAGAGCGGGGAGAGTGAGAGCGAGCGTGCTGGGGGACAGGAGGAGTGTCGCTTTTGTAAAGCCGACCGCGCGGCAGGGCAACGACGGCGTACGGCGCCACCGGGCGGCCGATGCCTGACGGCGGCCACGTCGGCGGCGACTGAATCGACTCGATTCAGTCTGGCCGAAACCGACTGAAACCCGGTTTTTGCTCGATCTCTAGCTCGTGATCCGGTGCGTTTCAGTGAAAACTTCACTAATATGGATTGAAGAGCTACATGAGTAGATCATTTCATATTAAGGCACTTTACTCTAGTTCGGCCTAGATTGAGAGATACAGGTCGATGAATAGGGGTACACCGAAACTGAAAACCAGTTTAGACTTAGGAAAATTTTGAAAACTTCAAAACAGCTCCAAATCTGCACTAATTCAACTTTTTGACCTCCTTCCACCTATTTTCATGAGTTGACCCAAAAATAAAGTTTGTTGCTTATAAAATTCTACACAACTTTGATTAAGGGTGCACTGACATGCAGAATCTCTAAAATGCCCTTCTTGTTTGGTCAAATAGAATAGCTTTTAGAGGGCTCTCTAGTCAACTATGAGCTAGAGGGGTATTTTGGGAATTTCACCAACATGAACATTGTTCCAAATGTTATCACAAACATGTCTAAAGCATTTAGAACAGTAAACAAGCATCACATTTGCATGTCAACACATTTAGCATGTTATGGACATATAAACAAACATATAGCAATAAAAGGGAATCAAATAAAATGCAATGATGATGATGCATGAAATGACATGATCTATGCTTGATGACATGCAAATGCAAGTGTGAAAATAGTAACTAACACTAGGGTGTTACACTCATATTTGAACTCTGTGGTGTAAAACTATGTTGACTTCCGCTACTACTATATTTGTGTAAAAGACTATGTTGTACTCTGATGTTTAAATTCGGTTGCGAACTTATGTGTCATGTGATCGGGTATTGCTGAATGAATGATCCTTGGGGTATGAAATGTTTGAAATCCTTCGAGATTTCCGGACTACCGGGTTTATATTGGCTCAAGTGCGACTGGATTGCAATTAAAAATGCGATCGTTGTACTTGTGCTCGTATAAATTGGTCGGTTCTGTGACAGCTGGTACCAGAGCATAATTCAGCATATACCGTCACTTGACTATTTGAAACTAAAAGAGTTTTGAGTTTTACAAACTAATTGCCAACTGGTAGTGTGTATAGGTGATTTAAACCAAGTGTTTGCGAAACTTATGAGTACCAATGACCAAGTCCTATAGCCCTATATATATGTGGTAATTAGGTGGCTTATGTAAGTACTGACTTGGAGAAAATTGCATCATGTTTCTATTGTGGTTCATTTGGTTTTATCGTGCGGATAATTATGAACTATCGGTTTCTTATTGCTTCTTATGGGTCAATGTACCACGTCGCCTAAGGTAAGGTGAGATGTGAGTGTAAGATCGAACAACCGTCGATCGATGGTGAGTGTTATGGTTACTGAAGTGAGTATATGTGATCCATATGTGTACTTATGGAAGTAAGGTGGAGTAATTACTTTTGGGGTCGCAAATGTTCATGGGAACATTTCCAGCGAAAAGTGCTTCTTGTTGCCCTGCATACATTGGGATTTGGGCTGAAATGAATCTTCTGTAGGTACACTAACCACGCAAAATGTATAGCACGGTTAGTTACGTATATGAGAGCACGTGGTATGCCACCGACTATAACGTTAGTTAATATATACTATGTGTGAGGTCGTTGGCACGTGCATGCATCATGATCATGAAATAAATTCAAGCTATTTGTACTATTTCCCTCCCCTATGACAAAATTTGTGCTGCCCTATCTTATTCTAAATACTGAAAGATGTTGTAATGTACCAGATGGCAGCTGAAGGTGAGCCGCAGAGTGGTCAGTTTCTGGAGCAGTTTGGCACACCCACTGTGCTATGGAGGTTGTTGAAGTCTGTGGGGTATGCAGAGCCACCATTGTATTTCTGGAAGCCAGTGGAAACCATGGTGCAGCCTTGGTTTGATGTTTGGGTGACTATCCCTGTGCTTGAAAGGGGCTGGTCGTTTCCAGGAATAAAGGTGGAAGTTGACATGAGGACGCCATGGGATGGTGCGCAGCTTGCAGCTTTCGAGGTGTTGACGGATATTTGCAGCCGGTTCAACAAGAGAGCTGATTTGGGGCCAGCAAATGTTTTTTCCAGGGTGGATGCTTCTCATGGTGAGTGGGCTCAGTCTAGCCAAGCTTCCTTGGAGCGAGGCAGAGATGAGCGTGCTCATAGCACGGGTGCTTCTATGAGTGCTATGTTTGCTGTCCTGAGGATGCATTATTCCACTAGGGATGGTTGGATGAAGTGCGTTGAATCCCTGCATGATGCTGTGGAGAAGAAGTTAGAAGCTGAAGAGTGGGCACGTATGGCTCGTCATAGCTCAGATGACTTGGTGGTAGCTCTCACTGCCTGTCGCAATGAGTTGTTACAATGCACTGGCGCTTTGTTGGCAGCTGATCGCCATGTCGAGGTGCTTGAGAGGGAGAATGCAGATCTTCGCCGCCAGCTTGACAATCGCAATATGAGCTTGACACGTCAGCGCGATGAGTTTCTGCAGGAGTTGCGCGCTAGTCAGCAGCAGGTTTGGGAGTTGCAGCAGGATGTTCATCGTCTGAACAACCGTGTTGATCCGTTTCATCCTCCGGGTGCAGCGGAGTTTGCTCCTGAGATCTTCGTTGCAGTTGATGATGGTGAAGCAAGTGAGGAAGAAGAGGAAGAAGACCCCGAGGAGATCGTGCCTATTGACGAGAGTGACGACCATGGTGGGAACGTGTCCGGCATGGACAGTGACCACGATGACTAGGCTCTTTCTAGTGATCTTGCCATGATCGGCACCCTTTTGTATTGGAAAAAACCTTTAATGTCATGTAATGGGTAGAACCTGAATTGTAATGAGAGAACCCTGTGTGTTCAGGGCTGGAACCATCAAACTTTTAATTAAGTAATGGTAACTTATGCAGTTTGGAAACCCTTTTTGGTTGCACCTTGTTATTGTGCGGTTGTGTGATGATTATTGAATTATTGTGCCGTTTGTTGGTTATCAAAAATGATCATTGATATCTTCTGGGCATAATCTTTCGGTTTTCTTTGGCATAACTAACACTTAACAATGGTTGTTGTGTGTTGCTACAGATGGCACCTCATACCCGTCGTCATGGGTCAACCAGTGGTGGTGGGAATGAGCATGAAGATGAGGAGTTGCCGCCTCCTCCACTGCGTACCCAGGAGCAGATGTTTGCTCAGTTCTTGGACACTCAGCAAGCGATTCTGCAGCAGATGGTTGCTAGTAACACCCACAATCGCAATCGAGATGGACGCCACGGAAACGATGAGGACCAGTACAGTAACTATAAGGACTTCATGGACACTAAGCCTCCGGTATTCAAGCAGGCCGTTGAACCGCTGGAAGCTGATGAGTGGTTAAACACTATTGAGCAGTCATTCTCTGTGCTGCGATTGACTGAAACCATGAAAGCTAGCTTTGCTGCTATGTTGCTGCAAAGCCAAGCTGGAATATGGTGGGCCAATCGCAAGACCGCCTACCCTGTGGTCGCTGATATCACCTGGGAGCAGTTCACATGGATTTCAGGGGACATTTCATTCCAGCAGGCTTGATCAAGATGAAGGTGAATGAGTTCATGCAACTTACTCAGGGTACCAAGACCCTCACTCAGTATCATCATGCCTTTAACAATCTGTCAAGGTATGCCCCGTGGATGGTGGATACAGATGAAAAGAAGATTGAAGCTTTCAAGAGAGGCCTTAGTACCAAGCTTATGAAGACTCTGGCGAACAACGCTCGTACAACTTTCAACGAGTTTATCAGTGAAGCTTATATCCAAGAGAAACAGAACAACTTGCACACTGCTTCCAAGGGAGGCAAGAGACCATTTGAAGGAAGCTCTTCTCAGTCAAGGACTTCCAGCAGCTAGTCGTGCGGTGGCAAATCGCCCTGCTTACCGTCCGGCTGTTCTTGGAGCAAAATTCAGACCCCCTCCAAAGAAGCAGCCAGCGCCACAACGCTACAAGAAAGGTTTCACAGTGCCTTTGAACAAGAACAATGCTCCTCAGGCAATGCCGTTCAAGTGAGGACCAACCAAGGTCTGGGGCCGTGCTTTAATTGCGGTCAACAGGGGCATCTTGCTCGTTATTGTCCTCATCCCAGGTAGGGTCGTGTGCATCACACTACTGCTGAGGAACTTCCGGAAGGTGAACCAGTCACTACGGGTATGTTTTCTGTGAATCAGCATCCCGCTATTGTTTTGTTCGACTCAGGATCGTCGCATTCTTTCGTGAGTCAAGCATTTGCACAAAAGCATGCATTACCAATTGTGGAGTTGAGCCATAGTTTCCGGATAACTTCAGCTGGGGCTGAAATTTGTACGCGTCATGGTGTCGGGGATGTGACCATTGAGATTGGTAATCGGGTTTTCGTCAGTAGTCTTATTGTGCTACCAGGGTTGAGTCTGGATGTTATTTTGGGGGTTAGTTGGATGGACAAGCGGGGTGCGGTGTTGGACGTCCCTAACCGGATGTTGACACTGAAGGAACCCCAAGGTGAAGGCACTTTTCAGGTTCATCTGCCCCGTAGGGGAGATCTTTTTAGTCTCTCTTTCTCAGTTGAGGCCGTGACACTTCAGAGCATCCCTGTAGTGTGTGAGTTTCCTGATTTTTTCCTGATGATCTACCTGGACTTCCTCCTGATCGAGATGTGGAGTTTGCAATAGAATTTATTCCCGGTACGGCACCTATTTCTCGAAGGCCATATAGAATGCCTCCTCATGAATTAGCTGAACTCAAGAAATAACTCCAGGAGTTATTGGACAAAGGGTTTATTCGCCCTAGTTCTTCTCCGTGGGGCTGTCCTGCAATCTTTGTTAAGAAGGATGAAACTTTGCGTATGTGTGTGGACTACAGGCCACTAAATGCTGTGATAATTAAGAACAAGTATCTTCTACCTCGTATTGATATCTTGTTTGATCAATTGTCCAAGGCCAAGGTTTTCTCCAAAATTGATCTGAGATCTAGGTATCATCAAATTAAGATCAGACCACAAGATAATCCCAAGACGGCTTTCTCCACTCGGTATGGATTGTATGAGTATTTGGTTATGTCTTTTGGATTAACCAATGCTCCTGCACATTTCATGTACCTAATGAATTCGGTATTCATGCCTGAGTTGGATAAGTTCGTGGTAGTCTTTATTGACGATATTCTGGTGTACTCTGAAAACATGGAGGATCATGCTGAACACTTGAGAATAGTCTTGACTAGACTCAGGGAGCATAAGCTGTATGCTAAGTTCAGCAAGTGTGAGTTTTGGTTGACTAAAGTGCCTTTTCTGGGCCATATCTTATCTGCTGAAGGTATTTCTGTAGATCAGTCAAAAGTTCAGCAGGTGTTGGATTGGTAGTCACCTACCAATGTGTCTGAGGTTCGTAGCTTTCTGGGATTAGCTGGGTATTATCGCCGTTTTATCCAAGATTTCTCTAAAATAGCTAAACCTATGACCAAGTTATTGCCCAAAGATACCAAGTATGTGTGGAGTGAGGAGTGTGAAACAGCTTTTCGCACCTTGCGAACGTTGTTGACCACTGCTCCAGTTCTCGCACAACCTGATATTGAAAAGCCTTTTGATGTGTACTGCGATGCTTGTGGCACTGGGTTAGGATGTGTTCTCATGCAAGAAGGCCGAGTCATTGCTTATGCCTCGCGTCAATTGAGAAAACATGAGCAAAACTATCCTACTCATGATTTGGAACTTGCCGCTGTAGTTCATGCATTGAAGATTTGGCGCCACTATTTGATGGGTCACAAATGCCATATCTATTCCGATCACAAGAGTCTCAAGTACATTTTCACTCAGCTTGAGTTGAACATGAGGCAAAGAAGGTGGTTGGAGTTGATCAAAGACTATGATCTAGAAGTACACTATCATCTTGGCAAGGCCAATGTCGTAGCCGATGCTTTGAGCCGAAAGTCTCATTGCAATGTATTGCAGCCTTTGCTAACAAACGGATTCAATCTTGTGCATCCGGTGGTGTTGAATAATATTACTCTCAGTTGTACTTTGGAAAGCAAGATTATTGAAGGTCAGAAAATAGATCCCAGCATATATCATATCAAGAGGAAGATGAAAGAACAAGAAATGCTTCATTTCCGAGTAGATGAAAAAGGTATATTGTGGTTCAAGGATCGATTGGTATACCGAAAGACCGTGAGTTGAGGAATTAGATTATGGACGAGGCTCATTTGTCCAAGTTGTCTATCCATCCTGGTAGTAGTAAGATGTATCAAGACTTGAAACTTAGGTTCTGGTGGACCAAAATGAAGAAGGAGATTGCGGCTTATGTGGCCAGGTGTGATACCTGTTGTCACGTGAAGGCTATTCATCTTAAGCCAGCAGGTCTATTGCAACCTTTACCAGTTCCAGGTTGGAAATAGGATGAGATAACCATGGATTTCATATCTGGGTTACCTCTAACGCAAAAAGGCCATGATTCTATTTGGGTGATTGTAGATCGATTGACTAAGATTGCACATTTCTTACCAGTTCGAACTACAGATCGTCCTCATCAGTTGGCACAGCTCTACTTTGCTCAGATACTTCGGTTACATGGTGTGCCGAGGATGATAGTTTCCGACAGAGGCCCGCAATTTATTGCACGCTTCTGGGAGCATCTACACAAGTGTTTGGGAACCAATTTGGTTCGCAGCTTAGCTTATCATCCTCAAACTTCTGGTCAGACTGAAAGGGTAAACCAAATCCTTGAAGATATGTTGAGAGCTTGTGTTCTATCATCTAAAGGTGCGTGGGAAGAATGGTTACCTTTGGCCGAGTTCTCATACAACAATAGCTATCAAGAGAGTATTCAAATGGCTCCTTTTGAAGCTTTGTATGGGCGCAAATGTAGAACTCCTCTCAATTGGGTTGAATCAGGTGAAAGGAGATATTACGGGATTGACTTTGTGAAAGAGGCCGAGGAGAGAGTGCATACCATTCAAACACATCTCAAAGCCGCTCAGACTCGTCAAAAGAGTTATGCGGACAAGCGAAGAAGGCCATTGGAATTTGAAGTGGGTGACTACGTATACTTGAAGGTGTCACCTATGAAAGGCGTACAACGCTTCAGAGTGAAACGAAAGTTAGCTCCAAGGTTTGTAGGTCCTTTTCAAATTCTGGAAAGAAGTGGGAAAGTAGCATACAAGTTACGGTTGCCACCACACATGTCCACTATCTTCAATGTGTTTCATGTATCCCAACTCAAGAAATGTTTACGAGTACCGGAAGAACAAGTGGATTTTGGTGATATCAAGTTGAAATCAGATTTGACCTATGAGGAAAAGCCTATTGAAGTCATAGATTACAACGAAAGAATCACCCGTAGCCGAGTGATCAAGTTCTACAAGGTGGTGTGGAACAACCAAAGCCATTGGGATGCGACTTGGGAGCGAGAAGATTATCTCAAAGAAGTCTATCCTTCTTTCTATAAACAATGGTAATTAACTCTAATCTCGGGGACGAGATTCTTTTAAGGGGGGAAGGGCTGTAACATCCTAGTGTTAGTTACTATTTTCACACTTGCATTTGCATGTCATCAAGCATAGATCATGTCATTTCATGCATCATCATCATTTCATTTGAATTGATTTCCTTTAATTGCTATATGTTTGTTTATATGTCCATAACATGCTAAATGTGTTGACATGCAAATGTGATGCTTGTTTACTGTTCTAAATGCTTTAGACATGTTTGGGATAACATTTGGAACAATGTTCATGTTGGTGAAATCCCAAAATTACCCCTCTAGCTCATAGTTGACTAGAGAGCCCTCTAAAAGCTATTCTGTTTGACCAAACAAGAAGGGCATTTTAGATATTTTGCATGTCAGTGCACCCTTAATCAAAGTTGTGTAGAATTTTATAAGCAACAAACTTTATTTTTGGGTCAACTCATGAAAATGGGTGGAAGGTGGTCAAAAAGTTGAATTAGTGCAGATTTGGAGCTGTTTTGAAGTTTCAAAATTTTCCTAAATCCAAAACTGGTTTTCAGTTTCGGTGTTCCCATGTTCATCGACCTGTATCTCTCAATCCAGGCTGATCTAGAGTAAAGTGTCTTAATACCAAATGATCTACTCATGTAGCTCTTCAATCCATATTAGTGAAGCTTTGGCTAACACTCACTGGATCAAAATCAGGTTTCAGTCGGGTTCGCGGAGACTGAATCGAAGCCGATTCAGTCGACGTTCAGTCGTCGCCGCGCGACCGCCATTAGGAATCGTGCGCCAGGTGGCACCGTACGCCGTCGTTGCCTCCCCGACCAGCCTGCAAGACTAAAATGGCACTCCATCCGGTCCCCTGGCTGCTTCACTCTCACTCTCCATCGCTCTCGCCTCTCAGTTCACCGCTTTCCCCTCCGCCGTCGCCATTTCCGCCGAGCTGTCGCCGCGGTGAAATCTGCCGTCACCGCGCCGTCTCCGACCGCTCCATCTCCGCCATAGCTTCGCCTTGCTCTGCTCTATCTCCTCGATCCGTTGCCGACCTTAGCCGACCTAAGGTATAGCTCCAGTGAGCTTCTCGCCGCCGCGCCATTGCCGGAGCGCCGCCGAGCTCTCGGGTCGCCGCGACGAGGGCGATGCCGGGGTTGGCTTCTCTCTCCATTGCTCGTCTAGGAGTCTCCGTTAGCTGTAGGTCTAGTCTAGGTCGTTGGTCGGGTCGATCTCGCCGTAGGTTCACCGGAACTCGAGCACGCCGTGAACCCGCTCGCCGCCGTGCCGCCATGCGTGCGCGGTCAGTGAGCTCCCGTGCACAATAGTCCGATTCGTCGCACGCATAGGTCCGCTAGGGTTCCGTGGTCTCGGAACGGAGCTTAGCCGCGCGAGTAACGGCCGAAATCGGCCGGCGCAAGCTCGCCAGACCGCCGCCGTCCGCCATTGCCGCCGTCGAGCTTGCTCCGGTGGGGTACAACCCTCGGCAGTTGGTCCGTTGAGTTCGCCTTGTTGCCACGAGTCGGTAGATAGCCTCGGCGTCGCCGGAGACCTCGCCGTCGGCGAGCTCTCGCCGGTCAGCGCCGGCGGCTCTGCCCCTCTCTCTGACGCGTGGGGTCGGGTTGACCCCGGGGCCCGCGAGTAAGCCGTTCTGGTGCGCCTCTGGTTCACTGAGCCGGGTGCGCGTAGCAGTTAAAGCCGGTTTTGGATTCTATGATTTATAAAATGAATTTCCAGAAAATGTGTAAAATCTTCCAAAATTCATATCTGGAGCTAGGAGTGTCCAATTGGGGTGAACCAAATTTTGTTATGTTTGTATTTCTGAGCTCTATCAAGGAAAAATATAAAATGTACTTTTGGAATACTTTTTCTGTGCAGTTATATTTAAATTGTTAATTGCTTGCAAACTTGATAAATGCATAAGTAATTATAGGAATGTGCTAAAAATGTGATTCCACTTGAATTAATCTTGTTTAGGGAAGTAGAATCTAAAAAAAATATGTTTTCTGGTGTTGCACTGTTATTTATATGATGTCTAGTATCATGTGCCTTTTATGCTTTAATCTTGCAAAAATCACCATGCTTAATGTGTTAAGGATATGGTCATGAATATTTTTCCTGGACCATGTTATGTTGGGAAGAAGCTAAGAAAATTGGGAAATCTATTATTTGATACTTTTCACTATGTTAAGTATTTTCCATTGCTTAAAAGGCTGGTTGTTTGTTATTTTTGTGTAGACTGTTATACTTGTCCAAATGACTTGAAATTCTGTCAGTAGCTAATCTGGATGTGTAATAGCTACTGTAATTTTTATGGATTTTTCTGGTCACAGTAAACAGTAGGTCCAGTTATAAGCTAGGGTTGGTTTAATTGTTTTTAAGCAAGTATCTATTGGTGTGAAGTGTTTTCATGCATTTCTGTGATGTTCCAGCATTGTCACCTGTTTTAAACAGTGAAGCTGATCCTAATTTGAGCTTAGGGCAGCAAGGTTAATGTTTTGTTTATATGATGTTGCTCGCGCTTGTTAATTATAGTTGGTTGTGGTAGGTTAGTTGATGCATGTTAATTATTAAGTGCAGGTTGTAGACCTCTCACCCGGGATGAGAAATTGTTCTATGCTTTGCTTAAGAAGGGTGAGTATGAGTTGGTTGTCTAGAGAAGAAATATGCACGTACTCAGTAAATGAGTGGATTGTTAAACTGATTGCATATCATGGGTTAATTTGTGCATCTCTATCTTGCATTTCATGTGCATTCTCAGTTCTCATATATGCATATCATGCATACAGGATCGCCGGGAGGCGTGACGCTATTGCAGTTCGATCCACCGGAGGAGGGAGTTCCGCCGGAGATTGAAGTGCCTAGAGGTTCCCGAAGGCCAGGAAGAAGAGGCTAAACTTCTAGAGTGCCCTGATTACAAACCTACTAACTTTGTGAAAGGCAAGCCCCGAAGCATCCCTAAGTCTCCACCTACTCTTTTTACAAATGCACTGGTCTTTATTAAATCGTATGATTGTGCACTTAAGTATAGGAGTTGATATGATACCGTTGCTGCATTTATACCTTGTCCACTTATACTTGATCCTGAAGTTATTACTAGACAAGGGGATGGGTTCGATCTTATGCTTAGCCATGCTTAGACCGGTAGAAGTCGAGGGATTTCCTGTCCTTCGCGAGCATAGGTGGTTACTAATGATGATGGGGTTGGATTCCACATGATGGACTATATGTGCCACCATGCCACAGTGTCTAATGAGATCATCAAGGCTAGGTAGCGGGGAGCCGCATGACATGGTTGAGATCATGCCGTCTTCGGTGCTGCTTGCGGCCGACTAGGACTGAGGCCACCAGACATCAATTGAGATTGAAAGACGTCGTCACATAGCTAGCCAGATAAGTCGTTCTGACCGTGAAGCCGAGTATTTCTTTATGAGCCGAGCCTTGGTGCAACTAGGCAGACATATTCTGGAGGTAGGAAGTATGTGCGGAGACACCATCTTACCAAGGGCAGGTCAGGGACCTGATGCATCCTGGAAGTGGGTTGGTCTCTGAGAATATGGTCCCCGCCAAACTCGCGACATATTGTGTCTTAGGAAGATTTAACGGTGGCCCAAGAAGCCAGTGGCTCGGCTGACAGGGTTTGTGATTGGCATATTTGCCAGGTGGTACAATCGATTCGAATCGCCATCTCTCCTGGTTAGTGAGAAACTGAACTGATCTTCTGGTGAGGTAGAGGCTAACAACTTGAACATAATGATTATGGTGAGATGAGGTTGATATCTGTGGATATCGGAAATCATATGGTTTTATTGATTGCTATAATATTCGGTGAATGCTTAGTATAGTGGCTAATCTTAGTAAATAGCTTAACTGAAATCGAAGCTTATCACAATTAAAATGAATAAGTTGAGGATCTACTGTAGTAATGCTTTTGATGCAAAAATGATGCTACCCTCTGAGCTCCACCAAATAAGCCTTGCATATCCTTGAGAGTCTTTTTATTTACTCCCTGTCGGGTGAGTCTAGCTGAGTACAATTGAGTACTCAGGGTTTTATTCCCATTGTTGCAGATGGTGTAGTCTACTATGCGTATTGCAGGAATTGCTTCACCCCTGTGGGCGAAGAAGACTAGACCCGAGGGCAGGGTCATTATCTATCCTTAGATGTTGTAAGAATGCTGTGACAGGGTCATTTGATGGTACTCGTATTTGAACTCTGTGGTGTAAAACTATGTTGACTTCCGCTACTACTATATTTGTGTAAAAGACTATGTTGTACTCTGATGTTTAAATTCGGTTGCGAACTTATGTGTCATGTGATCGGGTATTGCTGAATGAATGATCCTTGGGGTATGAAATGTTTGAAATCCTTCGAGATTTCCGGACTACCGGATTTATATTGGCTCAAGTGCGACTGGATTGCGATTAAAAATGCGATCGTTGTGCTTGTGCTCGTATAAATTGGTCGGTTCTGTGACAGTTGTTGAGCTCTTAATGCATAGCATTCACCTAATCACTATCTTGCAAGGCTTTCTCAATGTTTTCCGGCTCTTCAAATGACACAAATGAATAGTGAGCACAAAATGATGCTAGTCTTGATCTTGTTTGCACACCCTTTTGAATATCACCAACAATTTGATCTAAAGGATGATCTCTTGCAACATTTGCGGGTTGAAGCACATGAGGTTGATTGCTTGAGCTTGGTTGAGCATTAGATTGATTTGCTTGAGAAGAACTAGCTTGATCTTGATATTGCACTTGAGAGCCACTAGCTTGATCATTGGATGAAACTTGCACTTGATCTTTGTCATCTTCTATGTCAACCACTTGAGTTGGCCTAATGTCACCAATGTCCATCTCTTGCATAGCCTTTGCCAATTGAGGTCCACTCACATCATCTAGATTTTCTTCTTGATCTTGTGACCCATTGGTTTATTAATTCAACATCATGGACTTCCTCAAGTTGACCACTTCCCAAATTCCAAACTCTATAAGCTTTGCTAGTGGTGGAATATCCAAGTAAGAATCCCTCATCACATTTCTTCTCAAATTTGCTCAATCTAGCACCCTTCTTCAATATATAACACTTGCAACCAAAGACCCGAAAGTATGCAATATTTGGCTTTCTTCCATTTAAGATCTCATATGGGGTCATCTCCAACATAGGATGGCAATAGAGTCTATTGGAGTAGTAGCATGCCGCGTTGATTGCTTCGGACCAAAAAGATTGACTCACATTATACTCACTAAGCATTGATCTTGCCATGTCAATAAGAGTCCTATTTTTCCTTTCAACTAGACCATTGGATTGCGGTGTGTATTTTGCCGAGAATTGATGTTTGATTCCATATTCATCACAAAGCTCATCAACTCTTGTGTTTTTGAACTCACTACCATTGTCACTTCTCACCCTCTTGATAGTGGTTTCAAACTCATTGCAACTTCTTTTGACAAAAGATTTGAAGATAGCATAAAGAAAACTCATGTGTATCTAGAGAAGTCATCCACAATCACCAAACCATACTTGTTGCCTCCAATGCTTGTGTATGTGGTTGGACCAAATAATTCCATGTGCAATAACTCAAATGGTTTGCATGTGCTCATCATGCTCTTCTTGGGATGAGTATTGCCAACTTGTTTTCTGGCCTGACATGCACTACGCAACTTGTCCTTCTCAAATTCCACATCTTTAAGGCCTCTAACCATGTTATGCTTCTAAAGCTTATTCAATTGCTTCATTCCAACATGACCAAGCCTTCTGTGCCATAACCAACCCATACTTGACTTAGAGAGTAAGCATGTTGACAGTTGTGACTCTCTAGCACCAAAATCCACTAAATAGAGGTTCTCATATCTAAATCCTTTGAATATCAAATTTGAACCATCCACACTAATGATCTCCACATCATCAACACCAAATATGCATTTGAAACCAAGATCACAAAGTTGAGCCACCGACAATAGATTGAAGTTCAAGCTCTCTACCAATAGCACATTGGAAATGCTCAATTCATTGGATATTGCAATCTTGCCAAGCCCTTTGACCTTGCCTTTGCTATTATCCCCAAATGTGATACTATCATACTCATTGCCACTAGAATTGATTTGGTTGAACATTCTTGCATTACCGGTCATGTGTTGAGAACACCCACTATCAAGAACCCAATGCCTCCCTCCGGCTTTGTAATTCACCTACAAAACAAATCAATGCTTTTTAGGTACCCATGCTTGTTTGGGTCCTTGGAGGTTAGCAACCAAAGCCTTTGGTACCCAAATAGCCTTCAAACTTGGGCTCTCTTTAGGTGTACCAATGTATTTGACTTTGACACCTTTCTCACCCTTGGTAAGCATGTAACAAGAATCAAGCCTAATAGATTTAGCACTTGCAAATTTTATTTGCTTGTTCTTGTTGTTAGTGATGCAATTTGCCTCAATATGCCCTACTTGCTTGCACTTGTAGCAAATGTAACAGAACCGCCTAAATCACATGGCCCACAGGCACCTGTCATTGTCACTAATGACCTCTGACAGCTGGGCCCGTGTCCCAGATGATCGAGAAGGCTCTGCCGGGCTACATGAGCACTCGTATTCTCCGACAGGATCCCATTGCGAAGCCATTATAGGATTACAACATTTCATAATAAAATACATCAGAGTAAAAGCACGGAAAGATTATAAAGTACATAGATTATAAACCAGTTGTCCAAATAGAATTTAAGTGCAGTTATTACAAACCATAATTAAAAGTTGGTAGCAGTGAGACAACAATACAACATACATAGATAACTGATACACGAACCCTGCCCACGGGTCCAACTTTACTCTTCCTCACTTCCTTCCTGCACGATTGTCACACAGCTGGGAGCCAGACAAACTTCCGACTACTGAACTCCTGCAACAGGGGTTAACAAACCCTGAGTACTGGGGTGCTCCGCAAGACTTACCTGACTAAGAAAAAGGAATGAGACTTAGGAATGCAGGCTGAGGGGAGTCAAGGTAAGGCTGTAGTAAGAGTCAAAGTATTTTGCGGAAAAAGCATTACTAATCCTACTTTCAGTATTTTACTCAATATTATTATCATCAATATCAATAGTTCTCAGATCTTTCACATATATCCTTTAATTCCAATTACTCATTCATTCTCAAAAACATCCTAGTTCCGAACCACTATTGGATGTAGGTGTGAGGATCAAGTCTCCATAACCAAGGAGCAACGACGATTCAAATCGATTAAGTACCCAGCTGGGGATCCCTAACCACACTGCATATGTAGCACCTAAGCTTGCATATACCAAACCCGTCTATCATGGCTTTTCTATCCCTAAACCAGTCCTGCGCCACCCGAGAGCACAGTACTCCTCATGTCTCCAGGCACGCTGGCCACGAGGGTACACGCTACTCTCGCCATCTCTCCACTCCCAGTGCGTGGTTGTCTATTCAAGCAATAGAGACACCGAAAATAGGGCTTACCGGAGCATGTGGCTAGTGTTGGCGGTCCTTAGTAACTACATTCTATCATCATTTTAATACTAAAAATAAATAGAAGGTAGGGCTTTTATCTAACCTTTCCACGAGTTTTGTTGTATATGTAACTTGCAGGTCTACACGTGGAAATACATAAAATTCACAAGAAAGCGCACTACCGGAAAGCATATTCAGAAAAGGCGCAAACCAAACAAGAAAACCCACCTAAGAACTGAACTGGATCCATCTATAACCGCGGGGGAGGTCCAGGCCCAGGGAGCAACCGACCACCCGAAGACGGTGGCCAGCGGGCCCAGCCAGGGGACCGACCGCCCCCGGGTACGGCCGCCCCCCTGGTAGGGCCTCCTGGGCCCAGTTTTCGGAGGCGGTACTCTAGGCGGTATCCCAAATGCGGTTCCACCTCCTTCCAAACTTAGCTGCGCCTGAACCGTCCTATGGAGCTATAAAATGATGCCCCCACTCCCTCCATCAAAACAACTTGATACAATAGAGAAGAAGAAGGGAGTACCACAATTTTCCATTAGTTTAGCTTCTAGCTAGGCTAGTATAGGGTTAGAGAGAGAGATAAAAGCTTGAGAAGTGAGAGCGGGGTCGAAGCAGTTCTACCCTCGGGTGGACGAAGTGCCGGACCTGTCGGCTCTCACATCCAACTTGTACCTCTACAACCATCTTGCTGCTTGGAGTAAGAGGTTTGTGATATATTCTAGTTTTGATCAATTAAGTGAGTTACTTTTATAAAGCTACTTGTTTGTGGGATCGTCGCTCGTCCTTGAGACGGGTGCTCTAGTAAGAGGACTCCTGATAAAGACGGAAGTTCCTGGCCATCGCTAGAGTAGTAGTCGCCTTCGTAGATGTGGTGTCTAAGTTGGAGTCTACCTTCGTTTGTTGCGCGCGTCCACGGGCAGAGGGGTAGGTGGCAGGTGGTGACAGCCCTGTCCACTCGTACCAGCATCCCCCACGTTCGGCCGCGGAATAGCGCTGATACTAGTATCGCTTGGCAGACCAGGTGCGTCAGTGGGCCCGAAGCAGGTAAGTAGTGGGAAAGTCATCTTCACTTAGTGTTTCCTGACTTAGTGTATCCTCTCCACCCAAGTTACCCTCCTATCTTTTCTAGGGTCAACTAGCTAAGAGACCTCTAACATAAGCCGTTCTTTTGGGAAATACGATACCCTGAATACTTCTGGGTGAAGTGCTACGACGGTACTTCCGTGTGCTTACGGACTTTTCTGCTAACGCTAAGAAGCGCCAACAAGCATTTCTGGCACCGTTGCCGGGGACGGTTGTCGTTTTTAGTCTCCGAACCTAGTTGCCCGTGTATCCTTTGTTTTTACCTTTCTCTTCTTTGACCTCTTTTGATCCATTGGAGCAACCCACCATCTCCAAACTTTCTGCTCCTAAGGGCGAGTTCATTGAACCTCCACAATCCGTGAAGCCAATCACAGCTTTAAGTTATGAACTCGCCCAGCTTTTATAGCTATGGTTCAGGAACAAACCTTCTCAGGATTAGATTACGAAAACCCATATCACCACCTAAGGCAGTTTGAGCAACTCTGTGCATGCCTAACCATTGCTGGCATGTCACATGAAACAATGCGGTGGAAATTGTTTCCTTTCTCTCTTAATGAGAGAGCGAAACAATGGTACGCCCTCAACGTAGGGAAGGTAGCTGGTGATTGGGAAGAATTGCGAAACAAGTTCTGTGTAGCATTCTTCCCTATATCCCGAATCACTGCCCTACGTCATGAGATTCTCAACTTCCAACAACATGAGAAGGAATCCATAGGTGCAGTTTGGGAAAGATTTATGATTTTAACAAAATCTGGCCCAGACTTGTCTATTCCGAACCATGTGCTCTTGTAGCATTTTTGGTTAGGGCTTAACAAGGAATCTGCCCGACAACTTGACATAGCCGCAGGGGGATCGTTCAAACACAAAACCACAGCCGAAGGAGAGGCTCTTTTAGATCGCATTCTAGAGAACACTCCTCCGTTAGAACCCCTCCGAGTAGAGCCAGAGCTGTGTCATGAGGAAGTCTCTTCGGCCGAGGCCAAACCAACGTTACCTATAGAGACACCCTCACCCGAACCAGAAGGACCGAAGGAAGGTCTCCAACCTTCAGATCTTCCATACTTCGATGACGAATTCTTCGATGATTATGGGAATGTCTCGAAGTATGCGTACAAAAGAAGCACCCATGTCCCTATCACTCCAATACCTTGCCTCGATTCTTTAAAAGAGTCCATTAGGGAGTTGACAGCCATCATGAGTGATGAATAGACAAATGAAAGGGAGTCTTCATCTGAAGTAATTCAGATTCGCTCCCCTTCGCGAACCATCCATTGCAAAATCCAGGATGATTGGGTGGAGATGTTGTACAACCCCACGGTAGGAGCAAATCTGATGTCCACAACCTTTGCACGCGCTCATCTGAATGATAAGCATTTTGCTCCTATAACCTTGTCCATGAGAAATAGCTCGCGTACTTGTCAGCTAGGACAAGGGTTGGTTCACAACGTCAAAATTCAGCACGATGACGTTGTCTTAACTTTAGATTTTTACATCTTTGACGACATAGACTTTAGCGTGCTAATCGGGCATCCCCTGGAGAAATTTCTCTACAATGCAACAAGAATAGGGGAATTGAATGTTAAGCTGGGGAGGAATGATTATTCCATACCGTTTTATCGAGCTAAAAACTCGATGGCAGACCCTCTCCCTTGTCCTATCTTGCCCGAGGAGGTTATGTCGGTTTCACCTTTTGAACCTCCTGAGTCGTCCTTAGAAAAAGATGCCAACTTCTTCGTAGAAGAAGAGGATGACGTAGGAGAAACCTTTGACCTTCCTAAAGAGGAAGTGCCGACTCCACCTCCCGTTGAACTAAAAACCCTGCCTGAAGGACTACGTTGTCTTAATAAATGCCAACAAAAGCACTCCCGTCATTATTAGTGATAAGCTTTCAGATGAGGAGACGGCTAGACTTATTGCCATTTTAGAAAAACATAGATCGGTCTTTGGGTATTCCTTGCAAGATCTCAAGGGGATTAGCCCAACGCTCTGTACCCATCGTATCCCTATTGACCCTACGAGCACACCATCACGCGAACCGCAGCGTAGGCTCAATAATGCGATGCGGGAAGTTGTGAAGAAGGAAGTCCTCAAACTTCTTCACGCCAGGATCATTTATCCCGTACCACACAGTGACTGGGTTAGCCCCGTCCTAGTGGTTCCCAAGAAAGGAGGAATGACGGTAGTTGAGAACGCTAAGAATGAGCTCATCCCACAACGTACCGTCATAGGATGGAGGATGTGCATTGACTACAAAAAACTCAATGCAGCAACACGAAAGGATCACTTTCCATTGCCCTTCATTGATGAGATGTTGGAGCGATTGGCGAAACATTCTTTCTATTGCTTCCTTGATGGGTATTCCAGTTATCACCAAATTCCCATCCATCCTAACGATCAAAGCAAACAACCTTTACATGTCCGTATGGAACGTATGCGTATAGAAGAATGTCGTTTGGGCTATGGAATGCACCCGCTTCGTTCTAGCATTGCATGATGTCCATCTTCTCAGAAATGATTGAGGAGATCATGGAAGTTTTCATGGACGATTTTTCAGTCTATGGAAAAACTTTTGATCATTGACTCGAGAATTTGGACAAAGTTTTGCAAAGATGCCAAGAGAAGGACCTGGTGCTTAACTGGGAAAAGTGCCACTTCATGGTCCGCGAAGGCATTGTCCTCGGACATTTAGTGTCCGAAAGGGGGATAGAGGTAGATAAAGCAAAGATAGAAGTTATTGAGCAACTACCTCCCCCTGTGAACATCAAAGGGATCCATAGCTTTCTAGGCCATGCTGGGTTCTACAGGCGTTTCATCAAGGATTTTTCAAAGATCGCTAGACCCTTGACTAACCTGTTAGCAAAAGACGTACCTTTTGAGTTCACGGATGAGTGTTTGAAAGCTTTTGAAACCATCAAGAAAGCACTCATCTCTGTGCCCATCATCCAACCTCCAGATTGGGCGCTAACCTTCGAAATCATGTGTGATGCTAGTGACTATGCTGTTGGTGTGGTCCTCGGCCAAACCAAAGATAAGAAGCATCACGCGATCGCTTACGCTAGCAAGACTCTAACAGGACCTCAGCTTAACTATGCCACAACCGAGAAGGAGCTCCTTGCAGTAGTTTTTGCTATCGATAAATTTAGATCTTACTTGGTGGGAGCAAAGATAATTATTTATACTGATCATGCCGCTTTAAAATATCTGCTCACCAAAAAAGATGCTAAATCTCGGTTGATCCGCTGGATCTTATTATTACAAGAATTTGATATTGAAATAAAAGATAAGAAAGGAGTAGAAAATACTATTGCCGACCATCTTTCGCGTATGCAAGTTACTAACATGCAGGAACAGGCGATCAATGACTTCTTACGCGACAACATTCTCATCATGGTCACCGACACAAATCTGTGGTATGCAAACATTGTGAATTACATGGTTTCAGGGTACGTACCCCCGGGCGAATCCAGAAAAAAGCTAGAATATGAAAGCAGACGCCACTTATGGGATGAACCCTACCTGTACCGGGTTTGTGCCGATGGACTGTTGAGAAGATGCGTGCCTACTGCCGAGGGTGCACAAATCATTGAGAGGTGTCATGCAGCACCATACGGGGGCCATTATGGAGTTTTCCGCACCCAAGCCAAAATTTGGCAATGCGGATTCTATTGGCCAACAATGTATAACGACACCAAAGAATTCATTTGAAGGTGTCGACAATGTCAGCTGCAAGGCAACATCAGCTCCCACAATGCCATGCCCCTTCATTTCAACCTCCAAATTGAAGTCTTTGATGTCTGGGGGATTGACTTCATGGGACCATTCCAGAAGTCGGGAGACTGTGAGTACATCCTAGTGGCAGTAGACTACGTATCAAAATGGGTCGAAGCGCTACCCTGCCGAGCAGCAGATGCAAAACATGCAAGAAAGATGTTTCATGAAGTGATCTTCCCTCGCTTTAGGACACCAAGGATGGTGATAAGCGACGGGGGCTCACACTTCATAGACAAGACTTTCAGAGCATTCCTACGAGAGCTGGGAGCCAAGCACAACGTAGCTACTCCTTATCATCCCCAAACCAGTGGACAAGCCGAAACTTCAAACAAACAAATCAAAAACATCCTTCAGAAAACAGTGAACGAGATGGGAAAGGGATAAAAAGATAAGCTACCTGATGCACTCTGGGCATACAGGACAGCTTACAAGACCCCCATCGGGATGTCACCATATCAGCTGGTCTATGGAAAAAGTTGCCATTTGCCTGTTGAGCTTGAACATAGAGCTCACTGGGCAATAAAAACCTGGAATATGCATCTCAAGACAGCTGGTAAAGATAGGCAGAAACAAGTCGCAGAACTGGAAGAATGGCGAGAAAAAGCCTATCATAGTGCCAAACTCTACAAAGAAAGAACAAAGAGATGGCATGATCGAAGAATCCAGCACAAAGAATTCAAATTAGGTGATAAAGTTCTGCTCTTCAATTCAAGAGTCAAATTGTTCGGGAAAGGTAAGCTCAGAAGTAAATGGGACGGACCTTATACCGTCATCAACGTATCATCACATGGAGCAATCACGATAGAAGACAATGACGGAAACATCCATAAGGTAAACGGTCAATGTCTCAAGGTATTCCTTGAACCCGAACCTCATTTTATTGATGAAATAAATATAGTATCTTTTAAAGAGTTTACTAAAAACTTATAAAAAATAATAAATATATATAACAAATAAAACAAACATATCTATTACGTTTACATTTTGCTATTTTATAAAACATTGGTGTTGCATTTATGATATATCTAAAAAAATTCCTATGCTCTTTCCGTGTGTTTACATAAATCTTCTTGATCATAGGTATATTCTCTCATAAATGCATGATAATGTAATCTTGAGCATTATTTTTAAAAATATATCATACCTTATCACTTATACCATCACACTGATCCACCACGCATCAAACTTGATCGTAACCGGGATAAAGATCTACTCAATCAGCAAGACACGTGGGCAAAAGACAGAGGCTGGCAGGTGGACCCAGGGGACCGACCGCCCCTAGGACCGGCCGCACCCCTAGCTGGCTCAATCAGGGCCAATCTTTTTTGTACCTCCCTCTGATCGCTCCAGCATTGCGTCCATGGTTACGATCAGTTTGTTTCCTCAACAAAGACCACGGTAGAACCTATATAAGCATTCTAAAGGCCCCTCCTCTCTTCACACCAAACCATTTCTCCTCTTCCTCTTGCAAAGTTTGCTAAGCTCTCCCACCTACAAGTTTTGACCATGTCTAGCTATGCTCTTTCGCTGATCCAAGCTCCTAGCTCCATAGCCAACCTAGACATAGCACCCTATCAAGAGAATTCCTTTGTGAGAGATGAAGCTCGTGCCATAGTAGAGAAGCCGCTAGCCTTTATACCACCCCCTAACGATAATTTCAGCAACATATCAAGCTTGAAGTCCACGGCACGCTCCCGTGCACCCGAAGGTGGTGCCAAGAAGAAGTGTACTGCTACCCGACCAACTACCGGCGCTTTAGGGCTCAAGAGGAAGGCCCCTAGGAGTAGTGGGCTTAGCAAACGTGCTGCCATGATGCCCTCTACCTCCAGTTTACCTTTCCTATCATCTCCCGCTAAAGATAGTCGCTCTTATACCATTAGGAGAGTACGCAAACCCGATGGAGGGTACGCCAAGGGTCTCTTTCGCAAGGGTGAAGCTCCCTCTAGCAATCCGGCACCCTCTGCCAAACCTTTAGGCGCCAAGCGCAAGTTTGTAAGGAAAATAATTAGGGGGCAGCCTAAGGGTTTCTTTAGCGATAGTGAGGATGAGAAGCCTCCTAAGGGGCCAACCATCGCCTCGGTCAATGCTAGCATCAAAAGCAGGCGCCTAAATGTCGATAAGGCCCAAACTCGCATAGCCGAGGCTCATCTTAGCGTAAAAGGTCTTAGGGATGAATTAGATGAGATGCGCCGCGGCTATAGAGAGCAGCTGCGCAGGATCGCTAAGGTAGCAAGAGTTGAGCACGTTCTCTAAATATCTTTAGAATGCTCCTGCTACACAAATAATTAGGCACACAGTTTTTTCTCTTCACAATCTTTTATTTTTCCAATCATGTTCCCTTTCAATGTAATGTGCCTATTTGATTTATCAATGGAATAGAAGTCTTTTATCTTTATATATATTGCACACTTGTTTTCTCTATATATTGTTACTAATCAAGATAGGAAAGAAAACAAGTGTGGGGGAGGACTCTCCAATTCAAACTGCACAAAAAAATCAGAATTCGGTTTGTGCAAATTTCTCCTCTCTCTCACTAAAAAGTTTTTAAGATAAAATTTAAAATGATGACTCCTTCATACTTCATCAAAACATGTCTTCCTACGTTCAAAATGTTTGCATACTTTTTATTCCTTACTAATATTCCTACAGATTTATGAACACTATTTAGGGACCCCTTTTATCTAAGTAATTGACTGGTGAGATATAGTAGGATGACATGATGCTTACTTATTCTTGCAAAGTACTTGGGATTTATTTTACAAAAATTCAATAGCATACTTCTTGAATGATTAACAAATACCTACTAAGGCCATATGTGATTCTTTATGATGAAACCTTCCACGTATGCCACTTATTTTGTATTGAGTTTGGTCAAATTTTGTGACCGCTGTTGAGAGATGTTTCATGCTCCAAAGATCAGAATTCACATGCACCCACCAAATAAAGACAATTCTCACCCTGAGAGTTGCGCAAAACATGCATCCATCCATCCACCAAAATTATGCCAACTCTTACACTAGGAGTTGTGCAGTTTTCTCCACCAAATAAAAGTGTTGTTTTTATCCTAAGAAACGCACATTCTTGATGCAAAACTTTACTCATCCATCATATCTCAAAATATGTCATATGCCAATAAAAGATATGGGGCTATGCTAGAAAAAGGGGGGAAGAGACTATGCCAAGAGGCATAAAAAAAATATATAATAAACGAGAAAGAAGATTCCAAATACCCGTTCAAAAAATAATAATAATAATAATAATAATAGTGATGGAGATCCTATAGCCCATATGTTATCTTTCTCAAAAAAAAGAATCACGATGTATAGAGCATCAAAAAGATTTAGAATTAGGTTTCCACCTTCATATTCTCCACACACATGCACATTCTGATCTAGGAGTATGACACACTCCCTCCAGTATGGTCTGGGGTTTGACTCGACAACATATGCAGGGTAAGTGTGCCTCATCATTTTCATTCCTACCTAAAACTCCAGAAAAGCCATTTTAGAGGTAGGATGACCATGTGAAGGTATTACCTTTTCATGCCTTGGTGAGGAACCACTCACATACATGAGCGATCTGAGAGAATCATTCAAGGAACATGAGCTATTTTTATGTTTTCACAACCTTGCAAAAACCCAAGTTTCTATGCAAGGACAGAATAAGAGGATTTGAATCCAGGCTATTCCATTTTTCAATTACCTAAGATGATCTGGTAGACACCTTGAAGTTCATAAATCCAGGTGAAGCTTGGAATAACCAGTATACAGATCTTTTTGAATAAGGAAAAATGAACCCTTTTTGGTCCTTAGCACTTTACTCGAGGACGAGCAAAGTACCAAGTGTGGGGGAGTTGTTGGCGGTCCTTAGTAACTAAATTCTATCATCATTTTAATACTAAAAATAAATAGAAGGCAGGGATTTTATCTAACCTTTCCACGAGTTTTGTTGTATATGTAACTTGCAGGTCTACACGTGGAAATACATAAAATTCACAAGAAAGCGCACTACCGGAAAGCATATTCAGAAAAGGCGCAAACCAAACAAGAAAACCCACCTAAGAACTGAACTGGATCCATCCGTAACCGCAGGGGAGGTCCAGGCCCAGGGAGCAACCGACCACCCGAAGACTGTGGCCAACGGGCCTAGCCAGGGGACCGACCGCCCCCCTGGTGGGGCCTCCTGGGCCCAGTCTTCGGAGACGGTACTCTAGGCAGTATCCCAAAGGTGGTTCCACCTCCTTCCAAACTTAGCTGCGCCTAAACCGTCCTATGGAGCTATAAAATGATGCCCCCACTCCCTCCATCAAAACAACTTGATACAATAGAGAAGAAGAAGGGAGTGCCACAATTTTCCATTAGTTTAGCTTCTAGCTAGGCTAGTATAGGGTTAGAGAGAGATAAAAGCTTGAGAAGTGAGAGCGGGGTCGAAACAGTTCTACCCTCGGGTGGACGAAGTGCCGGACCTGTCGGCTCTCACATCCAACTTGTACCTCTACAACCATCTTGCTGCTTGAAGTAAGAGGTTTGTGATACATTCTATTTTTGATCCATTAAGTGAGTTACTTTTATAAATCTACTTGTTTGTGGGATCGTCGCTCGTCCTTGAGACGGGTGCTCTAGTGTGACAGAACCTCCCGAATTACCATGGCCCACGTGATCCTGTCGTAGTCCAACGACCTTCGACTGCTATGCACGGGACCCTGATAACTCCGGAAACCCTGTCGGGTGCTCTCGCGAACACTGCAATGTCCCATTGAGGATCATTTCACGAAACGAAAACCAACCATCTTATTACATTGATTCATAGAGTTCAAAATACATCAGAGTAAAAAGCGGAAGATTACAATTATAGTTTACAAATTCCAGTGATAGTCTTTACAAAACTTCTTGTTAATAGAGACAAGATAATGTAGCTCCTACACTTCTAAGTAATGTAGATGACATCTTGCCCAAGGTAGTGCTGATAAGCACATGTCATCTACTGCATATGGCAGCTCTTCGGGTGCCTCTAGCTTGGCGATAGCCAAACCTGTACTACTCCTGACTTTAACCTGCAACATGGGGTTAACAAACCCTGAGTACATGGGGTACTCCGCAAGACTTACCTGACCAAAAATTGGGGAGAAGACTCAGGAATGCAGGCTGAGGGGAATCAAGGAGAGGCTTCAGCAAGAATCAAAGAGTTTTGCAGAAAAGCTCTCTAAGTCAGCTTAAAACTTAATCCTGAATCTAGATTGATTCATTAATATAATCTCAGTATTCACTCATTTCCCACATCTTTCACCTAGTTCCGAACCACTCTTCGCTGTAAGTCAGTGGATCAAGTCTCCATTATCCGAGGAGAAACAACGATTCAAATCGATTAAGTACCCAGCTGGGGATCCCTATCCACACTGCATATGTAGCATTTAAGCTTGCATATACCAACCCCGCCTACCACGGCTTTTCCAAAACTTGAACCGGTCCTGCACCACCCGAGAGCACAGTACTCCTCTCGTCTCCAGGCACGACGGCCACGAGGGTGCACGCTACTCTCGCCATTTCTCCACTCCCAGTGCGTGGTTGTCAGTTCACGTAAAGGAGCGACCGGAGTCAGAGGCTTTCCGTAGTATGTGGCTAGTTGCAAAGTCTCGATCCAGCAGGCCGACAACGAATGGTCCTTAATGGATTCCATTTTGTTTTCTTAATAGACAGTGAGAGACATTACATTGAGACTCCTTTCTCGATGCAAGTCTACTGCCCTGACAAACAATTATAATAGTTCATAGTAGTATACCCAAAACATACAAAATATCTTTTTCATAAAAGCTTAACTATTAAGTAAGGCTAAGCATTTTATAAACATTTGCCTTTAAATCGGGTTTCAAGGATAATATATCAAGGCAGGTAAATGCAGCAAGTAGGTGACAATCAACTCCTATCAACCTAATGCAGCAATTTAACTCAAGGTGATAAAGATTTATAAAACACAAGGAGGGGCTAATGCACCGGGGCTTGCCTGTTGCTTGGAGCAGATTCCACCCTGAAGCCAATCACCGAGAAAGTTCCACGTCCACGGGTGAAGACCAACTCGGGACTTGCTTTAGATAATAATATCCCGCGTTCACTACATGAAATATTAATGCATGATGAAATGCATGGCATGATGCATAATGGAAACATACAAATACATTATATTAAATAATCAAAGAAAGTTGAATACTACTTTCTTTTGCGATAAAGTTGCAAGCCAACAAGACTAGCTTGTTGCCCAACAACTTGGGTTAGCGGTTTACGGGTACCTATAAGGAATTCTAGGCACGACCTAGGGTATGGAAAGGTCCAACAGAGAAGTCGTTTTACTCGGGTGTTTTTACCCATGAAGTTGCATTAAGGAGAAACATCACTATGCGACGAGTCAAGATAGCCTATCAAGATACTAATATCATGGTGGTTATTAACTTGTCTCACTTAATTATTTTATTAGCTATTTTTAACAGTTGTTGAAAGCCGAATTAGCTTCCGTAAACACTACCATTCGGTAACCTAAGTATCTCATTAAGCTATAAGTATACGTAGTAATAACTAGACTTGTTATGCATAATCCTAATTAACAAGTTAATCATCAACTCAGCTAATTAAATAAGGTGCCAAGGATCACTTTATGTTCATGATCCAAGGTCATCACACAATCCAAAAGTCACAAAATTTCTAAACCATTAAGGCTAAATATTGATTTAGGTAATTGAGCCTCTACTGTTGGGCCGGCCCGAATGACCAACACGGCCTAGCTTGGCTCCCTTAGCGTTCCCAACACAAACAGCCCGGCCCAACTCGCCTCCTGCCTACTCTGGCCAAGCCAGAGAGGTGCAGCCATGGCCGCCGGCCGGCCAGGCCAGATTCGGCCAAGGCCGCAAGCGGCCGGAGGTGGCTAAGAGGGCGATAGCAGGGTCGCAAGGCTCCCAGACCCGTGACTTAGATGATGTTGATCTCAGTTCCCTGATTCGAAGACCTGGAACGAACCAATGAACCCTAAACCAATTAACACTTAATTTTGTTTAAATGTTTAATTCATTAAGGACAAATTGCAAAATAATTAAATCTTGTCCAAATGAGCTACAGATTTTTGTGGAGGTAGCTCACACCAAACAACAGCTACTACAAAAATTCTAGGATTTTTGGATTAATATACTAGTCTATAAAAATCGTAGAATTTCCATTTTCTATTTAAAATAGGCATTTTCCACTCGTACAGAAAGTGACCAAAACCCATATCTCGTATTTTTCTCATGTTCAGTGCTATACAGGAAAGCTACAAAATTTATGTCGTAATTTTCATATCTCTGTAATTAATCTTGTGAAAATAACAAAACTCATTACTATTCATTTATTCCAAAATTGAGAAACCCTTCACTGCTGATCCAGCCAGGGGTACTTGGCTGGCCTAGTTAGGCCCCGCAGAGCCCAGCTCGGACTTCTCCTATCCTCTGCCCCAGGCACGCACCG
The DNA here is from genome assembly GCA_038502445.1 of Eremochloa ophiuroides. Classification (NCBI taxonomy): domain Eukaryota; kingdom Viridiplantae; phylum Streptophyta; class Magnoliopsida; order Poales; family Poaceae; genus Eremochloa; species Eremochloa ophiuroides. Next base: position 37,718,045 of record JAHLJS010000006.1, on the reverse strand, counting down.
AGCGTGCACGTGGTGCCGACCACAGCGGCTCGGCCGCAGAGCTCGCCAGCGGCGACCATGCCGGCGAGGGCGAGTGCACCCACGTGCTCTCCAGTCCCCTACGAACCTGTCCCGGTACTCAGTTGAGCCAAACACAGCTTCCGACGAGCTCAGCACCGGACATGGCGGACTAGAGGCGCCGTGCTCGACGGCGAGCGGCGTTCCGATCGATTCGGTCTGGTAGGGTTTAAAAAGACAGGTCTATGAGGGTAAGGACCTCACCAAGAACCTCGTGCTCGCTCTGGATGGGTCAGGAGCAGCTCAGACGCGACCAGTTCACACGGTCCGCGGCCTCGGTGGCGAACTCCGGTGACCTCGTCGTCGTTCTGGTGGCTACGATGAACCAACGAAGGAACAGAGAGGTCCATGAGCATAATGGAGTCATTGAGAAACTAATACGCTCAAATAAACGATGTGCAGCTCATCGCAAGGAGCCGGACACGTTGAGGCTGAGCACGGCGGCGCTTTGACCGGCTGCGAAGGAGACGATGGCGAGCCGGCGATTCAGGCGATGAGAACAGGCTCGAGAAGGCTCAATCGAAGCGCAAGAGAGACTCGAAGCTAACTACGAAGTGGGACGGACGGAGATGGAACGTCGTCGGTGAATTTCACCGGCGACCGACGCGGCCGGGGATGAAACGAGAAGGGGAAACGATGGAGGATGACGACGGGCTTTGTGTCTAACAGAGGGCAAGGTGGAGTCTAGAGCTTGCCACGACGAAGGGGAGCGTTGCCACGTCTCTGGCCGCGTGCCCTTACGCGGTTATGACGACCGGAAGGCAGCGGCGCATGTCACGGCGGCCTGCAGGCAGCTGGCCGACCCTGCTCTGGATTAGAACGTGCACTTTGCAATTTGCCCCCCCCCCCCCCCGAGTTTATTTCACAAATTACATCCAAATCTGTATAGTAACTTGAAAAATGTCCAATATATGAAATGTGTAGAATTTCATTCTACACAACTTTCGTATTTGTGATACTTTCAAATTCCAAATATTTTTGAAATTATTTAAAAGAGGGTAAATGACCCTTTTCAAATTTGATTCAAATCTCAAATATTTAGTGAACAAGTTCAAAATTTGTAAACATGAAAGTTATTCAGTTTAATGGGCTCTACAACTTTTATTAAAGGACCAACTCCAGATTCCAAAGAGTTTTTGAATTAAGGTTTTAAATTCAAATTTGAGGATAGAAATTCAAGTTTAATTTAAATTTCCAAATAGTAACTTGAAAAAATTTGTATACCAAAGTTGCTCTATTAAATAAGAGCTACAACTTTGCTTTTGGGGCCAAGGTCCAATTCTACATAATCCTGAAACTAGGGTTTTAGCCCGATTTAGGGTTCTAAATTAATTCCAAATTTTATTTTTAAAGCGGTGATTAATTAATACACCCATAACAAGCCATCAGAAGATGAAATTAAATCACTCTAAGTTACTTAAGCACAAACAACCTATGAAATTAAATTTGTTTTAATTTCTATGCATATCAAAATTGGCTTACACATGCATATTATGCAATGCATATGATGACATGTCCGATTTTTAGTTCAGTAACACCAGGGGTGTTACATCTAGTAAGAGGACTCCTGATAAAGACGGAAGTTCCTGGCCATCGCTAGAGTAGTAGTCGCCTTCGTAGACGTGGTGTCTAAGTTGGAGTCTGCCTTTATTTGTTGCGCGCGCCCACAGGCAGAGGGGTAGGTGGCAGGTGGTGACAGCCCTGTCCACTCGTACCAGCATCCCCCACGTTCAGCCGTGGAATAGCGCTGATACTGGTATCGCTTGGCAGACCAGGTGCGTCAGTGGGCCCGAAGTAGGCAACTAGTGGGAAAGTCATCTTCACTTAGTGTTTCCTGACTTAGTGTATCCTCTCCACCCAAGTTACCCTCCTATCTTTTCTAGGGTCAACTAGCTAAGAGACCTCTAACATAAGTCGTTTGTTGACGGTGGATATACCATAAAATTCCACATTCAAACACCGTCAACAGGTCTCGGATCGAAGGGAGAATAAACACAACATGAGCATATTTTATCAATAACGAGTTCCACTTGTGCTCTTAGCTTGTGATTGCAGGAAACACCAAATCAGTGCAAAAGTGAGTAGCTAGGGGCTAACTACATGGTTCGACCGAACCATGTCATGTTGCCTCGGGCCACCAACTTTCAACATGGTGCATACAACATCCAATAGAAGAGATCAGAGCCAAAGGTGGGCCCACCCATGGGTCGGTCGAACTGCCCATGGGGCCCACCTGGCTCTGTTGATGTGGCAGGATCCGTGTCACACTCCAACCAAGTCATTTCATCCATCGGATCAACTTGTGCTTTCATTCAACGGTGGAGATCAAAGGCACATGGATTGAGGCGTGAAACAAAGCAAACGAGATATAACAAAGACCAAGAGAGTCTCTATGACTGGTGGGGACCACGGTGGTGGGCCCAACCCACCAGGGGTGGGTTGGCCGAACCACCATTGGTGGGCCTAGTCCACCTACACCATCACTGACGGGTGGGGACTCCTTCTAGAAGCTCCTGGCTGGGCCCACCAGTCATAGGAGGGTCAGCCGAACCCCCCTGGTGCCCAGCCAGATCGGTTGGCCTTCACCGACTCCAAGCATGTTTCCCATGTGCACAAATCACCAAAGCCGTCCATCTTGAGGCGGTTATAAGGCGGTGGATCCAAGGGTGGAGAGGCAAGGAGCACACGGATCGCTGACATGGCACCCCCTCATCCTCCACTATAAATAGAGGCTGTCCACTCCTCTTCAAGATACACCATACAACACAAGAAGCAAGCTAGAGTGATGTTCTACTCTTTAGTAGTAGTATTAGTCTAGTGTGGGAGTTAGAGTCGAGTCGAGCTACGCTCGGAGTCTCCGGAGTCGTCTACTGGAGAGTCAGGTATAGCTCTTGTACCTTTCCTTCTGCAAGACTTTATCCTTTTCAATATATTATCTTTATTTTACTTCACTAAGTTCTTACTTAGTCTTTACTATTCTTTATAGTATTGTTGTGTCTTGTCTTATTCTATAGTTGTTTTATACTTGATAGTGATCTTGTCCCAACTCAACGTGTGTTAGTTCATCGCCTGTCATAGGGTGTTCTAGTTGTTGGTACACAGCTAGAATAGTGAGACTTAGTGTAAGCGTGGTGCTTAGACTAGATCTTGCCTTTGATTACCGCTTGTCGCACGAATTGTTTGTGGGTGCTAGCAGGTGGTGACAGCCCTGTCTAGTCTTAGTATCCCTCCACATGTTTTAGGCAAGTTCTTAAAAGGTAGGCTCCCATAAGAGTGTAGGTGCTTCGGGTAGAGGTTTTGTCCTCTATTGTCTCGCACTACCCCCTACACACTGGTAGTAAGGTAACTATCTTAGTATAAGTCATCTATTTGATAGGGTAAGTCACAAGAGTAAAGTAAGTGTCATAGGAGTCTTATACTCACTCGTTGTCCTCCCACCTAGCTATACTCTACTAGGTATCTTTTAGTTATCTTAATACTTGTTGTGTGTTGGTGTCATTACCTTTTCCTCTACCTATCGATTTACCCCCCTACCACTAGCGGGTACTAAGTTGGTATAGACTTAAGGATCTCTCTTTCTTTTTATTAATTATTCCTAGCAATCGCTTTCCATTGGGATAAAAATAAATAATGATACCTTGGAATACTACCGGGTGTAAGTGCTACAGCGGTATATTCTGTGCGCTTGCGAAATTATCCAATAGACATAAGAAATACCCTCAAGCACTTCTGGCGCCGTTATCAGAGATAGCCTAACCCCCTATCTCTGGTGGTTGCGCTAAGAAGTGTCAACAAGCATTTCTAGCGCCATTGCCGGGGAAATCATCAGCCTAGGAATATTAATAAAAAAATTGAATCCGGAGTCTACTATCAATTTAGTTATCGATTAGTGTTAGGGGCTTACCCCTGTCTGTGTTTGTCGTTATCGTGAAGCTAGACAGTGCATGAACGGTTTCCAATTGCCGTCAAATTTCATTGAAGATCCCGAGCAATTGTTGAGGAGAACTAGACGCCGTCAAGTTCCACCTCAAAGGTTCATCTCAAACCTGAATCCGTTCGAGGAAAGAGGCTCCGCATTATCAACCGAGGAAGCTATGGCCCAAAAGACCATCTCTGAGTTCTCTGCACCGTCCGCTGACAACATTGCCACCGGACCGCAGCTCAACTTCGGAGATGCTGCCTTTGAGCTCAAACCTGCACTCATCAACATGGTGCAAGCTAATCCATTCTGTGGAAAGCCACACGAAGACGTCAATGCCCATTTCCAGCACTTTCTGGAGGTGTGTGGGACTTTCACCATCAAGAACATCTTGGCTGACGCCATCCGTCTTCGCCTGTTCCCATTCTCACTACTTGGGAAGGCGAAGCAATGGTTTTATGCCAACAAGAGTGAAGTCACCACCTGGGAGAAATGTGCCAACGCTTTTCTCAAGAAGTTCTTCCCAATGGGCAAAATAAGCGCTCTCCGTGGCAAAATTTCAAGCTTCCAACAACAAACGGACGAGACGATTCCCGAAGCATGGGAACGTCTCCAGGAGTACATTCGTGCCTGTCCTCATCATGGGATTGAAGAATGGCTCCTAATCCAAGGGTTCTACCATGGGCTAACTAGATTAGCCCGTAGTCACCTTGATGCTGCACCTGGAGGAGCATTCCTGCAACACAATGTCAAGGATGCTAAGGACCTCATTGAGAAAATGGTTATCAACCAAGGATGGAATGAGGAGCACCACCAGCCCAAGAAAAGGGGTATGCACACCGTTCATGAGGTGGAATGCTCTCAGCAAAAATAGACCTCTTGATGAAAAAGTTTGAAGAAAGTTCCAAGAAGGAACAAGAGGCCATTAGACCCACTGCCACCGCACGAGCAATCGGAGCTGATCCATGGTGCGAGGTATGTGGTGGGGATGATCATTCGGGCAACAACTGTCCCGAGACGAAGGAGGAAGTGAGCTTCATCAACAACAGCAACAACAATGGGTATCGACCCCAGTAACAAGGAGGATGGAACTCGCGCCCCTTCTACTATGGAAATCAAGGTAATAGTTACAGCAATAATTTTAATAATTCTTATGGTAACCAACCTTCTCTTAAAGATCTTGTCTTAGGCCAATCTAAAATTAATGATAGCATAAACAAGAAAATCATGGCTAATGATAAGATTCTTGAAAATCTTAGTGAGAAAATGGATATCTTTAACACTGCTATGAAAAACCAATTGAGCTTTAATAAAATGCTAGAAACCCAATTAGCTCAAATAGCAGCAGCTGTCCCATCATTCGAACAAGGTAAGATCCCAGGGAAACCTGAGGAACTAATTGAGGGTGTTAAGTTAATTTCCACGAGGTTTGGTAAGCCTCCGGTTAGGCAAAACCTGGGTTGTCTTCTTGATCTGCCATTCATGGCCAAGAAGAGTGACCCCGGCCATCCTACCATCACCTGTGAAATTGGGCCGCACACCTTCAACAACGCCTTCTGCGACCTTGGATCTGGAGTGAACATCATGTCCAAGGTAATGTACGAGAACTTGCTAGGGAGACCCTTGTACCCCACTTTTGTCAAATTGCAGATGGCCGATCAATCAATCCGGTTCCCCGAGGGATTGGCAAGGGATGTCCTTGTGAAAGTTCAAGATGAATACATCCCCGCCGACTTCATCATTCTTGACATGGGGGCCGATGACGAAGTCCCCGTCATCCTAGGAAGGCCGTTCCTCAACACCGTGAATGCCATCATCTACGTGGGATCCGGCTAAGTCCACTTCCAACTCCCAGGTAAGAGAATTAAATGTCCTTTCAATGGTTATAAATTAATGCAACAGGCAAGGAAGAATCTATGGAGAAACAAGCCACAGTATGAACCCCACCGAAAGGATCAACCGCCAAGGTCCAAAAAGGCCGAACTGGTAAGTAAGGCTGAGGTGATAAACAAGGCTGACTCCGCCGAATCACAAGCATCAACCAAGAAGGAATGGCGGAAGAAAGAGGTGCGGTCATCACGGTCTCCATCTCCGGGACCGATCAAAGCACCCGAAGAATGAACCCGAACTGGAGAGGTCCTGCTCTACGGACCTAAAACATGGAGCCCTTGCTAGTAAGGTAAATCAGTATTTATCCCATATTTAATTCTTGCATTTCAATTTTTTCATTTTCTTCATTGCATTTCATGTTTAATTTTAGCAATATTTTATTTCGAAAAAATAAAATAAGTAGATGAATAAAACTTGAAAAAGATCATTTTTGCTCACACCTGAGGTGGTGGGACCACCTAGGTGGGGTCAGCTGACCCCACCATGGCGCCCACCCACCTCTGGTGGTGTTGGCCTGGTGTCCTGATCATGCTCCTAAAATTTGAACACCAGCTCCTTTTTGATTTTGGTCGACCATTCTTTTGTCATGACCACTCTCATATGCTTCAAGGAGAATCCAACACCCACATCCATCCAAATTTTGAAAAGTGGACACTTTGGTATGCATGAGTGCTCCCATGATTCGTGGGAATCACTTTAAACATGTCCCCACTTTTGTCATACACCTTTTACCTTCACAAAACACTAGACAAGGGAATCTCTGAAAATTTCAAAACTTTTGGTCCACCACTAGTCTCTACTTTCTAGGACATGCTGTTTAAAGCTAAAAGAGGACAAACCCTGGTTCGGCCGGACCATGTTTTGGCTCCTTTCAAGAAAGTGGAGTTTGAATTCAAATAGATTCCCTGTCCAAAGGTAAAAGCAACTCTGATCAGGTCATAATGGGTTCGGCCGACCCATAAATTAAGAGCTGTCAGCAAGGTCAAGTTTGAATTCAAATAGATTCCCTGTCCAAAGGTAAAGGCAACACTGAACCTATCATAAATGGGTTTGGCCGACCCATCAATAAAGCCCTGTAGGAAAATTTGAATTTGAGATCACCTAGATTCCATGTCCAAAAGGGAAAACAACAAAGATCTGGCCATGGGGGGGTCGGCCGAACTGGGCCTAGTGGCCTGGCCACCAGCCCTTCTCTCCCTATAAATACCCTTCCAATGTGTGCTCATTTCCACACCCAATCCAGCTGAATCCTCTCGAGCACACAATCTCCCTTTTTTCTCTCCATTTGAGTAAGATCTTTCTCAAGTTTAGTTTAAGTTTAGCCACTCAAACCAAAAACCCAAAAATATTGTAGTAGTAGAAGCTTGTCTCACGCTCATCTTTGCTCTCAAATTCTTGTTTGTGGAGGTAGCCTTACCCCACAAGGACTACTAACAGTGGGATAGCTAACGCTAACGCTAACGCTAATCCCTGTTGTTGTAGTGTGTTCTTGTGTTAGCTCATTGTTGTAGGACGAATAAGTTCTCCTCCGCACTCAAGAAGGCCAAGAGCTTCGTACGGAGTTCCTCCCGACGACCCCACCATGATGAAGATGAAGAGAAGCTCCACCAAGAAGAAGCTTCGGAGTGCCTTCCGAGAGGACGTTCGACCCCGAGAGCGGCCTCATGCTAAATCAAGAAGAGTACCAAAGGTACACCTCCATCTGACACTAAGGGTATGAACATACCGGCATCATCGACCCTGTCCTTTTGGACAGCACAGGTATGACCGCGGAATTCAATACTATTTTCAATACAATCGGTTGGGGAAGTTTTTGGGAAGTGCAAGAACTTGAAATAGAAAAGCTCACCATTGAATTTCTATGCCTTTACAAGCCACTTAAAATAATGTCTACTTCCGTATGTTTAACCAAGACTATAATTTAACATGGGGAGTTTTTAGCATGGCAATTGGTTTTGATAATGACTGTCATCTAGACCTTCTTAATGCAACAAGAAGATTTGATAAAGCTGAATTTTGGAAAGCTATAACAGGATCTAATGATTGCTCTGACCCTAAAACCTATGAAATTCATAATCCTACTTTGCGCTTGATCCGATATTGGATGGCTATAACTTTTCTTCCTAGCTCTAATGTGCAAGTTCTTTACAATGATGAATTAAGACTGCTCTATGCCATGACAAAGAAAATAAAACTTTCACCTGCTAAGATTTTAGTCCACTTTTGGCTTGGTATTTTCCATAGAAGCGAGCTCATATTCTTCACTTCTTTTATCACGCGAATTGCTGAAACAATGGACTTGCTAGATGGAAAACATTACTTTGAATACATTGCCTCTCCTAGAGATATTGTAACTGAAGATTTCTTTATAAGCACTCAAGTCCTAAAAAGAGATGAAAATGGTGATATAAAAATAATTTATCCCTGCCATACAGCCGAAATCTCTCTCCCTTGTGAGAGGCGTCGGTTGTATGCGCTACGCACACTGACCCTAAATTGGGACCGAGAGGCAAGAAGCCAAAATGTTGCAGGACCAAGAAGGGTGACAAGGAGCATGTCACAAGCCGTTCAATTTGAGCAAGGTAGCACATCACGAGCTGCAGGGAGATATGAAAAAGAAGGCGATGAGACAAGTTCCATGGACATTTCAAGGTCCACGGAACGGCCTCAACAGCACACTCCAAGAGTGCGCACTCCCCATCCGTCCGCACGGGCGAGGGGCCGTCGAAGCCAAGGATCGAAAATGGACCAACTTATCAATGACATGGGTGCAATGCAAGTTGAGCAAGATGCAACTTTGAATATGGCACAACAAAATGCTCAACTATTGCAAGCTATCCAAAATGAAGAAGCACAACGCTGGGCGGGATGGTTCCAATACTACCCGCCACCACAATGAGCAAAAGGACAAGCTTGGGGGAGATCCTCTCCCCCACCAAGGTAAGTATTTTATCTTAGCTATTTACATTATTTTAATTTATTGCATATAAAAAAATGCATAAGATAAAAATACCAAAAATATTTCCCTTATTTCCATATGACTCATGAATATTTAACTTCCTCATGAAAATGATGAATAGTTGCTCTGTTATTGTTTTTTTAATGCCTAGTTTACAACTTAGTATTTCTTTACGTATGGATCACTTGGCTCATTTAAATCATCATGAACCTGAAAACTTTATGGATGCTAAGTGCTAGAACTAAGTCTACGTTATTGTGAGATATGATATAGTGAAACAAGAGCTACTATAATATTGTTCTAAGCATGCATGATTACTGTAGATTTATTTCTTAATCAATCAAAACCTTATTGTTTCTCAATGGTGATAAATTTCTACCACAGCCATATATGTTACACATGTCTAAAACCTTCCATTTAAGCTATTTGCTTTGTATTAAGTGTTGTCAAGTCTTGTTGACCCTTATTGAGAGTCTTATCATGCTCCCAAGATCAAGATCACGTACACACCATATATACATGCTGCTTCTACACTGGAAGTACGCAACCACATGCCTTTCATTTTCACCAAATAAATGCTCCATGTGTTAAAGTCATAGAAAATCTCTCTTAGTCATTATGGTAGTAGAGACAAAAGGCTATGGAAAATAAAAAGAAAGATGGACACAAGAGAGTCCATAGAAAAGAAAAGAAAAATATTTGAGCAAGTCTAGGCTCATAAATAAAAGAGAAAAATGATAGCCATGTCTCTAAAATTTAATAGAGAGAGATACAATTTCAATAGAGGAGCATTATATTCCATCATCATCCACACACTTGCACATCTTGATCTAAGGGCATGACACTTCTCTCTTTGGATCCAAGCTTTGACTCTACAACATATGCAAAGTATATTCTTTCATTCCTACCTTAAGCTCCACATAAGCCATTTTAGTAGGATGATAAAGAGAAGGCAACATTTACTTTATGCCTTGATAAGGAATCATACACCATTTGAGCGACATGAGAGAACCATATGAGGAACATTAAGTTTTCTTTTGCAAAACATTGCTAAAACCTCCAGTATGAAACTTGCAAAGAATGAGAAAAGTAGTGCTCAAGTTAAACTGTTCTGTCTCTCAACCACCTAAGGCAAAGGGAAAGTCATTAGCCCCATAAAGGACTAAGGTAAGATGGGAGAATTTCTATAGCCAATTTTTTCATTCAAAAGAGAAGTATTTAGTTGTACACATGGTATTATTGAAATATGAACATAGTAGCGACTCCTGATCCACTGAGGCTAAGTTTAGTTATTTGCTCAGGACGAGCAAACGTTAAGCTTAGGGGATCTTGTTAACGGTGGATATACCATAAAATTCCACATTCAAACACCGTCAACAGGTCTCGGATCCAAGGGAGAATAAACACAACATGAGCATATTTTATCAATAACGAGTTCCACTTGTACTCTTAGCTTGTGATTGCAGGGAACACCAAATCAGTGCAGGATCTGTGTCACACTCCAACCAAGTCATTTCATCCATCGGATCAACTTGTGCTTTCATTCAATGGTGGAGATCAAAGGCACATGGATTGAGGCGTGAAACAAAGCAAACAAGACATAACAAAGACCAAGGGAGTCTCTACACCAGGCCCACCAGTCATAGGGGGGTCAGCCGAACCCCCCTGGTGCCCAGCCAGGTCGGTTGGCCTCCACTGACTCCAACCATGTTTTCTATGTGCTTAAATCACCAAAGCCGTCCATCTTGAGACGGTTACAAGGCGGTGGATCCAAGGGTGGAGAGGCAAGGAGCACGCAGATCGCTGACGTGGCACCCCCTCATCCTCCACTATAAATAGAGGCTGCCCGCTCCTCTTCAAGATACACCATACAACACAAGAAGCAAGCTAGAGTGAAGTTCTACTCTTTAGTAGTAGTATTAGTCTAGTGCGGGAGTTAGAGTCGAGTCGAGCTACGCTCGGAGTCTCCGGAGTCGTCTACTGTAGAGTCTGGTATAGCTCTTGTACCTTTCCTTCTGCAAGACTTTATCCTTTTCAATATAATATCTTTAGTTTACCTCACTAAGTTCTTACTTAGTCTTTATTATTCTTTATAGTATTGTTGTGTCATGTCTTATTCTATAGTTGTTTTATACTTGATAGTGATCTTTGTCCCAACTCAACGTGTGTTAGTTCATCGCCTGTCATAGGGTGTTCTAGTTGTTGGTACGCAGCTAGAATAGTGAGACTTAGTGTAAGCGTGGTGTTTAGACTAGATCTTGCCTTTGATTACCACTTGTCGTACAGATTGTTTGTGGGTGCTAGCAGGTGGTGACAGCCCTGTCTAGTCTTAGTATCCCTCCACGTGTTTTAGGCAAGTTCTTAAAAGGTAGGCTCCCATAAGAGTGTAGGCGCTTCGGGTAGAGGTTTTGTCCTCTATTGTCTCGCACTACCCCCTGCACACCGGTAGTAAGGTAACTATCTTAGTATAAGTCATCTAATTGATAGGGTAAGTCACAAAAGTAAAGTAAGTGTCATAGGAGTCTTATACTCACTCGTTGTCCTCCCACCTAGCTATACTCTACTAGTTATCTTTTAGTTATCTTAATACTTGTTGTGTGTTGGTGTCATTACCTTTTCCTCTACCTATCGATTTACCCCCAACAACTAGCGGGTACTAAGTTGGTATAGACTTAAGGATCTCTCTTTCTTTTTATTAATAAATAAATAATGACACCTTAGAATACTCCCGGGTGAAGTGCTACAGCGGTATATTCTGTGTGCTTGCGAAATTATCCAATAGACATAAAAAATACCCTCAGACACTTCTGGCGTCATTATAAGAGATAGCCTAACACCCTGTCTCTGGTGGTTGCGCTAAGAAGTGTCAACACCGTTCTTTTGGGAAAATAAATACTTCTGGGTGAAGTGCTACGACGGTACTTCCGTGCGCTTGCGGACTTTTCTGCTGACGCTAAGAAGTGCCAACAGCTAGTTGCAAAGTCTCGATCACAGTAGGCCGACAATGAATAGTCCCTAATACTTTTCCGTTGGAAACCATACATTGGGACTCTAACCCAAATATACTTGTGACCACCCGGTTTTCACATCTCTTTTCCGCTGGCGACGATAAGTTGGGATTCTAACCCAAACATTTGCCCACCACACGGAAAACCCATCCCCGTTGATGACAATAGACTGGCCAAGAACACTGCCAACGATGAGGACAATACCATTCCCTTAAATGATTCATTCTTTGCATATCATCATAGTTGAAAATAGCATTTTTGCAAATCTAGTAATTAAGCATGACTAAGCATTTTTTAATACTTTAAATAAATCTGGTTCTCAGGGTATAATAAGTGGTCAAGGAAAGTTAATGCATCAATAGGTTATCACTCAACTCCTAACAATCTAATGCAATAGATTAACTCAAGTGATAAACATTTTTAAATAACAAGGAGGGGCTAATGCACTGGGGCTTGCCTTGGACTGCAAAAAGAGTGGGGTCGGGGTCGATGCCACAAATGTCAAATCCCTGCACCAACTCCGGAGTAGGCTCCTCAGCAGTCACCTCAGTCTTCACCTCCTAATCTCCGGTCACTACACGTATGCAATGATGAATGCATGAATGCGATGCAATAATGCGGGTACATGAAATAATGAATAAAACAACCTTCAAACACTACTACCATCCACAACCTATTCAAAGTAATTGTTTCTAAAAATTTGCCCTAGGTCACAAGGGTGTTTGACCTAAGACCACAATCAATTCAAAATTCACACCAACCCTCATTGATTAAGGTTTTCTATTTATTTATTAATCAATTAATCAAGCATTTAATTAATAAATAATTAAACTATTTCCATTTGATGCCAAACTTTACCAACAGATAGCTCTTGACCTAAAACAGCACCAAAATAAATTTCATGATTTTTAGAGTCACGGAGAATTAATTAAAATTGTACAAAGTTGCATTTAATAATTAAAACACAAATTTATTGTTCATACAGAAAGTACTCAAATCCTACAGTTCATATTTTTGTTAAAATCTACACATCACAGAGAGCATCCACAAATATTTTCATAATTTTTGGCTTAACAGAAATAATCATAGAAAAATAACAAAACAACTTACTATTCACTTTAATTCAAAATGGAAAAACCATAATAATTCCCGGGAAAATGAAAAAGAAGAAACAGCCCGAGCGGCCCAGCTAACCAGGCCGGCCCAGCATGGCCCGCACGCTCGCGCGTGCTCTCCTACTCTCTCACAGGGCGCTGACAGGCAGGACCGGCCTGTCAGCTCCCTCTCCCACCTCCAGCCGTTCTTCCCCGCGCGCGCGCACGCGTCGGCTCACCGCGCAACTCGCCGCCGGCGACCCGAGCGACGGAACCGAGCATACCAGCGTGAGCCCCTAGACCTAGCGAACACCATAGCGCCTAGCCCTAGCCCTACGCGCCTCCGGTGAGCTTGGACTCGCCCATGGCGGAAACGGCGGCGCGGCGACCCTGTTCCGGCCACCGCAACACAGTAGCATTTAAGAAAGGTGCGTCGAAAGGTATAGCGGCTCACCACGACTCTAGGCCAGTAGTTGGTTGGGTCTATGGTGGTGCGGAGAGGTGAACTCGACAGCGGCGACCGATGCGGTGGTGCGGACTTCACGGCGAGTCCTCGTTCCGAGCTGACCTGGGCACAAAATGGTGAACCGACTCGTGCATGAGCATCGGTAAGGCACCCAGAACCCAAAACGAGGAACCGTGGGAACAAATGTTCACCGTAGCGAGCAAGACGCGTCGAGACGGCTTGCGGTGGCGCTCTGGCGAGAACCTGAGGAAGAAGAAACCGGCGCCCGAGTGTTTCCAGTGACGAGAGAACGCACTAGAGGGCTCAAGAGGCACGCTATGGAGTGGTAATGATGGTGGCAAGATGAAGAGGGTGGCGGTGGTCGGAGCACGACGAATTTTGGCCGCACCCGAGGCGAGCTCGTCGGCGACCGGCGGAGGAAAAACACGAAGGGGGCGGGACTTGTCGCCACTTATGGGCAGGGGAAGGGTAGATAAGGTTGAGGATCGGCCCGGGGTCCCCCTGCATCGAACACGTGGCGGCGGCCGGGGCCTGGCTGGCCGGACGGCGCCGGCGCACGCCACAGCGCACACGCGCACGGACGCAGGCAGGGGTAGGGGCCCCTATACTGTAGCTAGGCAAATCTAGGTCAAACTATATTTTGCACAATGATGGTCTACACGATTTGAATCAGTGAAAAGTCCAAATACAAAAGTTGTGGAAAATTTCATGTAGAATATTTTTGCTTTTTGGACCATGTTCAAATTCAGCTCAGATTTGAATTTATTGAAAAGGGGGTAAATTGGAATTTGAATTTCATTTTGCAACCCAATAAAATTCTCCCAATTCTTCTTAATAACATGAAAATATGTAAAAATAAAAGTTGTTCTAATTGTTTAGCTCTACAACTTTCATTAAGGGTGTTTTTTGAGATTCCTCATAATTTTTGAAATAGCATTTCAAATTTAAATTTCAAGTTGCTGTTTTGAGTTTAATTTAAATTTCCACTGTATAACATCAAAATCTACAAAAATAAAAGTTATTCCATTTTAAAATATCTACAACTTTTATTAAGACACCTTCATCAGATTCCTCATAGATTTTGAATTAGGTTTTTGGGGCCAAATTAGGGCTTAAGTTGATTTTCTCTTTTAATTAAATTTTTAATCACCAATTAAAGTTTTAATTGCACAATCATTCATAAACACAATCAAGTCACTCTAGAAGCCCTAAGCACAATCACATGCGGGCAATTAAATTAAATATGATGACATGACAGATTAATTAATTGTAATACCATAGGTATTACAGCAAAACCGGCCATTGCTCCTCACAAAGTTAGGCTTTGGAGTTACAAAGGCCGTCTTACCTTTCTTGGAAGTATAGCCAAGTCCCTCCTTAGAGTTACTATATGTTTGGCTACCCAAACATTGTAGAAAGCAGGCATCCCCACCATAGGCATTGCCTAATGCGCGGGTTAGCTTGTCCACTTCCTTCTTCAATTTTTCATTTTTAACTTTTAGTGTTGGGTCAACACTAGTAGTGAAGATATAAGTAGAAGTGGATGATGATGAAGAGCTAGTGTCATTAGGTGTGATTGCAACATGTGGTTCATTAGTTGATTCATTCATTAAGTCACAAGTTACACCCGCATTACATGTTATAGCAACATCCTCTACTTTGGTTAGCTCTAAGAATGAGGAGTGAGCTTCCTCAAGCTTGGTGTGAGCTAATTTTAGATCCTCATGGTCTTCGTTTAGACACTCATGAGAAGCATTTAGCTCATCAAGCGATTTCTCAAGATCTTTTACCTTCTTTATCAATTCCTTACACTTCTTAGACTTAGAGCTAATCAAGTATTCGGCTTGCTCTAACATGTCCATGAGTTGTGCTACACTATGCTCATCATCATGACTATCACTATCATTATCATTTTTATCATCATCATCACTTGAGTCATCATATTTTACCTTGGTGAACTTAGCCATGAAGCATGATGAGTCAAATGATGAAGGCTTTTTGTTGATAGCAATAGAAGCCATAGCCTTCTTCTTGGATGTCTTCCTCTCATCATCATCACTAGAGTCATCATCATTGGAGGAAGCATCACTATCCTATGTCACTGTAACACCCCAGGTGTTAGTCACGAGCTAACCAGCGAGTGTGGACCGAACCAAGTTATGTCAATCCATGATCTTGGTGACTTTCTCACATTCATCTCCATCTCCCATGGCTATTGCAGAAGTCTCATAAAGATTTGAAACAAGAATCCACTTGAAATAGTAAATCATATGCTTGTTTGGATTTATTGATTTTGTAAAGATGAGCATGCAAAGCCAACCAACCTTTGCAATCTTGCCCAATCAACTCTACTTGAACTCTACAACAAAAGTCATGGAGAGTCCATGTTGAGCAAATGCCCAGAAAATATCTCATTTGGTCTATACATCAAATTTGAGCTCTCTAATGATATTACTTTGGCCAAAGTGGAAGTGTTATTTCTGAGTAAGATATGAAGTTTGACCATTAATAAAGGTTGAAGATCTTTTGAAATAGAACAAATGTTATTTTTGTACAAAGTCATGATTCAACCTCTAAGTGCCTCAAAAAGTGGATCAATACAGGGTTAAAAGCTGATTTCAGGACTTGATTATTTTCTAAGTCTGAAATCTGCCCCTATTGCAATCACGTGTTGCTTTCTCCAAATTTTTTTAAGCAACTTGAGTTGGACCAAATATAAAAGTTGTCACAAATTCTTTGGAGCACAACATATCAAAATTTGGCATCAACCCGAGACTGTTTGACAAGTTTGGCCACTCAGTCTTTGATCGTAATTAACCCATTGACAGCAGCTATCTCGGGATTAATTATCTCTTAATCCAGTTGTCAAATGGCTGAGCACCCTTCACCACTTTTGTAGAGTGTGCCGAGGTGAACGACTTTGCTTTAAGGAATCGGATCAGAATATACCGGAAATATGCCTAAAATCGCATCCAAAGGTCGGCAGAAACAAACCCGCCACCTGCTCGTCGATTTGCCCCAATGAAGGACACGCGGCAACTGAGCTCTGGAGCTCGCTGCTCCATGTCGGCCACCACCACCTTCCCCCTCCCGCGCTCCAGCTCCAAAAGGCGACACCGGGGCGTCGTTCACTCGTCCCTGCTCTCTCTCCCTCGCCGTTTGCCCTCCCTCTCTGCTGTCCAGAGATGGAGCAGCCGCCATGGCCGCTGAGTGGAGCTCCACCATCGTCGTCCCTAAGCATCTCCGCCCCTGTGAACTCTGGATTAATCTCCCTCGCATCGCACCGCTCCTCCACAGCTCCTCACATCGCCATTTTCGTCCCTACAGCTCGTTTGCCGGAGCTGCGGTCGCCGGTGCCGCCCGCCGCCATGGCTGCCGTAGCAGCTGCTCAGCTGCTGTGTGCTGCTGCTCGGTGCAGCCAGCCGTCGCCGGCTCTCTTCGTCCGTGCTGGGCCCCACTTCGTCGCCGTCAGCCACTTCCCGGCCGGCGGGAGCCAGGCCCGCCAGCTCCCCTGCCCGACGCCCTCCTGCTCCACCCTGCTCATCGAGAGGAAGAAGAAGAGGAACACCCCTCTCTGTTTATCTCCTTGAGTCTATGACATGCAGGGCCCACGTTGAGTTTAATATGCATCAAATTTGCAGGATTTGTGTGTTTGTTTAGAAATCCATATCTAGCTCTAGGAAGCTCCAAAAATTGTGAAACTTGTTTTGTTGGATTTGTGGTAAAGTGTTCTGCATGTTAGATCCATAATATGTGCTATGTTATCTACATTTATGTGCTGTAGAAATTATTCTTGGAAAGTGGTCTATGAAAAGAATTAACTTGCTTTTGTCAATATCTCGAGTTTTAGAAGTACAAAAATAGTGGTTCCAATTTTGTTAGTCTTCTAGTAACATGCACTTGATCATAAAAATATAAAACATATAGGTTGTTTACTGTTTTAATGGTGTTTCGCTTTAATCTTGTTAAATAGAAAATAAATGGCTGTTTTACTTGTCATTTTTGTATCTGGAGTTTTTGTGCTCCAAATAGCATGAAAATTTATTTGTATACTCTTGGTATGTTGTGTGATGTCTGGTTAAAGTTTTGGGATTTATGGCACAAGTATGACTGAGTTGTTGATTTATCTTGTTTTATGCCTATTAAGTAGATTTAAATGCTTTATAAATAATATATTGGTGTAAAAATGGAAAATGGTGCTCCACTACCTTTGTATAAGGTTGTGCTAACCTGAAAAAACATAATATGGCCAAGTTATTGCAGAAAGTATTGAGTTTCACATTTATCTTACTCTCCAATGCTTCATTGCATTATAAACTTGTTTATTTTGTATTAATTAATGTATAATACCTGAGCATGTAAGATTTGAACCTTGGTTATGTTTTGTAATTATCTAGCTCTCATAAAAATATTGGCTTCATTTGAGATGTTTATCACATGACCTAAATAATTAAATAAATGACTTTTATGTAATATTTAGAAGGAGATTGGAGGTAAATAGACACATGAATGTTGTTTATGACTTCTTGCCATGTATTAATCTGATATGAGTGTTATTGATCATGCTATGATGGTTGGAGCTATGTCCATGGCTCATAAGTATAGGTATGCTTTGATAGAAATCAAATTAATGTTGTTTTGCTTATATGCTGAAAATGGCTGCAGGAGCAGCACCTGTTGTTGTGATGATTTACCTAGGAAAATGATGTTGCATGAGAATGTATTCTATACAAAAGTTGTAGCCAACTTCTATGTCTAGATTGTCCTAAAATTTCATGTTCATAGGCCTAATAATTTAGGAGTTATGGCTTTTGGATGACTGCTGTCAGGTTTTGCCAATTTTCTATCTAGATCTGATTGATTGCATTATTTGACTGAGTTATGCTTTGAATCACTTCTTGGTGATAACAGAGAAGTTGTATTGATTTTCCTATAGTTTCTAAATTGTCTAGTATCATCCCTTTTGGTGGTATAAATCTCAAGTTATGATTGTTTGAGTTGGGAGGACAGAATCTGTCCAAATCTGGACAGAGCTGCCTTCTTTGTATTGTTTGACCTTTATATGTATTGAATCATCTGAAGATGATAATACCTAAGTTGTAGACAATTTCAATAGATTTTCAAAAAGGCTTAGATCACCCTGGTTGGATGTGTATAGCTTGAGTTATGATCAAATCTTGTGCTTGCTGTCCTGCTGTCCATAAACTGTATGTGTGAGGTTGTCGTTGCTTTCACTTTGCTTTGCTTGGTGTGATTATTAGCTTATGGATCAGTGATGTTTGATTAACATGTCTTGTATTACTTCCTTTTGTTCATACATGTGCACTGTGCATCTCATCTAGGTACGATAGGTGATGAACACGTGGAGTGAAGGACATGATGATGAAACTAACCACAAGACGGTGTGGTGGACTAATCACGAAGATGAAGGACTAATCGAGTGCTTGGATGGGAGATGCTCGTCGAGCGAGTGTCATCTAACAAACACTGACTTAGTGTTGAATCCCAGGCAAGCCCCGGAGCATCCCTAAGTCTCCACCTACTCTTTTTACAAATGCACTGGTCTTTATTAAATCGTATGATTGTGCACTTAAGTATAGGAGTTGAATTGATACCGTTGCTGCATTTATACCTTGACCACTATATATATGTGAGCCTGAAATATTACTAGACAAGGGATGGGTTCGATCTTATGCTTAGCCATGCTTAGACCGGTAGAAGTCGAGGGATTTTCTGTCCTTCGCGAGCATAGGTGGTTACTAATGATGATGGGGTTGGATTCCACATGATGGACTATATGTGCCACCATGCCACAGTGTCTAATGAGAGAATCAAGGCTAGGTAGCGGGGAGCCGCATGACATGGTTGAGGTCATGCCGCCTTCGGTGCTGCTTGCGGCCGACTAGGACTGAGGCCACCAGACATCAGTTGAGATTGAAAGACGTCGTCACATAACTGGCCGGATAAGTCGTTCCGACCGCGAAGCCGAGTATTTCTTTCTGAGCCAGGAATTGGGTGTGATAAGACAGACATATTCTGGAGGTAGAAAGGATGTGCGGAGACACCATCTTACCAAGGGCAGGTCAGGGACCTGATGCATCCTGGAAGTGGGTTTGTCTCTGAGAATATGGACCCCTCCAAGCCCGCGATACATTATGACTCAGAAAGATTTAACGGTGACCCAAGAAGCCAGTGGCTCGGCTGACAGGGTTTGTGATTGGCATATTTGCCAGCTGATACAATCGATTCAAATTGCCATCTCTCCTAGTTAGTGAGAAACTGAACTGATCTTCTGGTGAGGTAGATGTTAACAACTTGAATGTGATTAATGGTGAGATGAGGTTGATATCTGTGGATATCGGAAATCATATGGTTTATTGATTGCTATAATATCAAGTGATTGCTTAGTATAGCTGCAAACCTTAGCTATAATAGCTGAACTGAAATCGAAGCTGAATCATATCTAAAATTGATAAGTTGAGGGATTATTGTAGTAATGCTTTTTTCTGCAAAAAAATGATGCTATATCCTGAACTCCACCAAATAAGCTTTGCATATCCTTGAGAGTCTTTTAATTTACTTCCTGTCGGGTAAGTCTAGCTGAGTACAATTGAGTACTCAGGGTTTTATTCCCAATGTTGCAGGAGGAATGCTTGGTTGACTAAAAGAGTTACTTCTATCCTTTGGGAGAGGAAGACTAGACCTTGGGCAAGGTCATGTTATCTGTCTCATCTATGTTGCTGTGACTGGTCGGTACTTGGCACTGTATTATGAAATTAAGCTTATGTAAAACTATTTCGTTTCCGCTATTGAACTTTTAGGTAAAAGTTTATCTTGTACTCTGATGTATTTGAAATATGTGCGAATCTATGTATCATGTGTATGTGTACTGCTAAGTTTCTGTGATCCTTGGGGTATGTACTATGTAAAAGTTTGAAATCCTTCGTGATTTCATGGACTACCGGGTTTATATTGGCTCAAGTGTGGCTTGATAGCTCGGAAAATAGCTGTCGCTGTACTTGTGCTCGTATAAATTGGTCGGTTCTGTTACAGTCACCACATAGGATCCACCCTTCTTCTTGGAGAAGTTGAACTTCTTCTTGTCTTTCTTTTCCACCTTGTCCTTCTTGTCCTTCTTGCCTCTCTTCTTGTGATCATCTTCATCATCACTTGCATTTGGACAATCCGCCACAAGATGGTCCATGCTCTTGCAATTGTAGCACTTTCTCACAACATCTTTGCCCTTGAAGTTGTCTCTTCTCTTTCTAGCACCATAGCCCTTCTTCTTCATG
Source organism: Eremochloa ophiuroides (assembly GCA_038502445.1). NCBI lineage: Eukaryota > Viridiplantae > Streptophyta > Magnoliopsida > Poales > Poaceae > Eremochloa > Eremochloa ophiuroides. Next base: position 37,697,360 of record JAHLJS010000006.1, on the reverse strand, counting down.
AATCTTCCAAACTTACGCACAAAGAAAGCTAGTGCCTCATCATCACTATCAAGGCTAGATGAATCATCATCATCACTTGATTGCACCTTCTTGCCCTTGCCCTTGCACTTGGAAGAAGAGGTGGTGGATTTAAATGCCACGGTCTTTTTGCTCTTGTCATACTCCTTCTTCACTTCTTCACTATCACTCTTCTCATTATATTGATCCTCGGTCATCACATCACCAAGAATCTCATTTGGAGTGACACCCTTCAAGCCACCCCGGAAGATCATAGTTCTCAAGGTCATGAACCTCTTTAGCAAGCACATGAGAAACTTGTGAGAAAAATTCTCATCACTTGTCTTCTCTCCCAAAGCCTTGAGATCATTTATGATCACTTGAAGCCTATAGAACATCTTCGGAATGCCTCCATCATCCATCTTGAAGTTTGAGAGCTTGTCCTTGAGCATGTAAAACTTGGCACTCTTTACCGTTGAAGTGCCCTCATATGTTTGCTCTAATCTTGTCCATACTTCACTTGCTCTATCCAAATCCTTGATTTGCTCAAACACCTTTGAATCAATGCCATTGTAAATGGTGTTGAGAGCCATTGTGTTGCATTGGTTGTTCTCTTGCTCTCTAGGTGTGGGGCTTGCGGGATCAAGCACAATGTATTCCTTCTCGGTGACCTCCCACGCCTTCTCATGAATTGAGACAAGGTACATTCTCATCTTCCTCTTCCAATAGTCAAATGAACTTGTGCCATCGAAGTGAGGTGGTTTGCCCCCAACATGATTGAACATGATATCAACCATTTCAATGCACCGAAGGATGTTAAGCCTTGATTAAGCGGTGACCACGGCTCCGATACCAACTGAAAGGTCTGAGTTGGCTAGAGGGGGTGAATAGCCTAAATAAAAATTCTACAAATCACTAGAACAAGTGATTAGAACCACAAAAGGCTATAATTGCAATGCTAGAGCAACAACTAATCAAAGCAAGCCACTACACACTTCTAGTTAACACTACACTCTAAGCTACTCAAGCTAGCAAGCACAAGCTAAACAACTACACAAGCACACAAGGCAAGCTAGCTAGAGAACTAAAACACTTTGCACAAAGATAAAGAGGAGCGCTTTTGGAGTTATACCTTTGCCTTGAGATGAAGCCAATCACCGAGATAATCAACAAGTCACTCACTTGAAGGTGACGAAATCAATATGAACACCAAGATTTATCCCCGAGGTTCACGTGCTTGCCGGCACGCTACGTCCCCGTTGTGTCGACTTCAACCGGTGGTCAGGTGGCTAATCGGTATGACACACCGAGCCTACACAAGGCGCCACAAGGACCTACCGCGGAGGAAGTGGCTCAATAACACGAGCAATCCACTAGAGTTACATTTGAGCTCTCCGCTCGAGGTAGGCACGAACCCCTCACAATCCACCGGTGTGAGCAAGCACAATCACCAAGCTTCTCCACACCTTCTCCACCTCCAAACCGGCTAGGTGACGGCAATCACCAAGAGTAACAAGAATTACTCCGCCACCAAGCCACCAAGTGCACCAGGATGCAAGAAGATTATCACTACACTTGATTCACTCTCTCTCAATCAAAAAATTGAGTTGAATCAAAGGGAAAGAGTTGGAGGGGGTGTGCTAGGCTCACAAGAGGCTTAAGAAGATCAAAATGCGCAAGAGAGCTGCCCCAAGCCAGCCACACTCCTATTTATAAGCGTGCTCGAAGAACTAGCCATTTTTCTCTGAAAATGTGCACACCGTAAGCTCCTTAAATTCGCACCGGACGCGTCCGGTGGTTGTCCGGTGTATCGCCCACTGACACGTGTACTAGCCATTTGAATTTTATTACTGCGCACGCTAGCACCGGACGCGGAGCAGTCACACCATACGCTCCAGCGGCCGTGTCTGGTGCAACAATAGAGAGCTTCCAGAGAGCTCAAACTGGCACCGAACGCGTCCGTTGTTAGGTCACCGAACGCTCCCAGCGTCCGGTGCTCTCACCGAGTCAGATTCTCAAACATTTCACCGGACGCGCAAAACAAGTCGGACGCGCTGAAGTTACTGTTCCAACGTCTGGTGCTCTAACAGAAAGGTTCCAGAGAGGTCAAATGCACACCGGACAAGTCCGGTGAGCACCCACCAGACGCAGCCAGCGTCCAGTGCTCCTCTGAGAGCTCCTTTCACCTTCTCTTCAGCTACCTTACTTTTAGATGCTAACAACTAAGTGTTTCACACTTTTGGGCATGTATGTTAGCAGGTTTTAAGCACATTTGCAAAGCGAAGTTGGTCACTGTAGGTTAGATCAAGTGTATGCAACTAGTATGCACCTAGAGCACTTGTCGACCGGGTTCACGAAATAATTCTCCTCTTAATAGTCTGGCCAACTATCCTAAATGTGATCGCACTCACTAAGTGCCTTGATCACTAAACCAAAGAGCCCTAACTTATACCTTTGCCTCTAGCTCTTTGATTATTTGCCTTTTCCACAATTTCTTCACTTGATCTCCACTTCTTAGCTCATGTCAACTTCATCCTCATTACTAACCTCTTTAGGTACTTAGCTCATAGGTTAGTAGCTAGGTTTCATCAATTGCCAAAACTAAACTAGGGACTTTCAACCACGCTCCCAATAATCACACGAGACTAATCTAGGTACTTGTTTGAGTGATACGGCAACCAGTACAGCCCCAGTCGTGGCCATAGTGACCGATGGCCCTGCGCACGACGACGCTCGCATGTTCCGACCGCACGAAGCCACTACGAACCCAAATAGATATCTATAGAGCATCCATGAGCTCACCACAACCTGGTGCGCACGGTGATGAGGGCTAGAACAGGGTGGAGCACCAGTCTTGACGACGCCGATGTGACGGCGGTGAGCTCCAGTGACGTGTGCTCTATTCCAGCCAACCCCATAGACCAAACGGGCAACCATCTTGCACACTAGCTTCCCAGGATCACCTGGAATCTAGGACACATGATCAAGAGGAAGGAGCTCACCAAAACGGCCCGGCCATGGTAGAGCTGAGCGCAGCGGCTCCTGACCGGTCGCGAGGAAGAAAGCTATCGCGCAGGTGTCTTCGACGTTTTCAAGCAGGAAGGAAGGGCTCAAACAGTTCACGAGAACATGGTGGTTATGCTGGCTCCTTGAATTGAACAGAGATGGATCAGAGAGTGCGAATTTCACCGGCGACAAAAGAGAAGCTCGTCGACGGTGAGATGCAAAAGAATGACGATGATGACTGTTAGAGGCTTAAATAGCTAGGAAAGAGAGCTCTCGTCTTCGTCATGTCGTGTTGAAGTTTTCCACAATGACGGACGTGTGCCCACGCACGAGAACGGCGACGCTGGAGCGCCGGGCGGCGGCGAGTGACAGGGAAAGCTGTGTGGCGCTGCTCTGGAACCCCAACTATGCTTATCTAGTTTTAAATTTCTAATATTACTTCAAAATTCATGTAAGAAGTTGGAAAATGGTCAAAATAAGACTTATGTAAAATTGCATTCTAAACAACTTTCATATTTGAAACATTTTCAAATTTTTAATATATTTTAAATTATTTAAAAGGGGGTAATTGAGGCATTTTTAAATTTAATTTCAAATTTGAAAATTCATTGAACAACTTTAAAATCTGTAAATACAAAAGTTGCTCTATTGAATGAGCTTTACAACTTTCATTTAAGGAGTAACCCCAAATTCTAAGTAGTTTTTGAATTATTGTTTCAAATTCAAATATTCAAACAGAAATTAGGGTTTAATTTGAAATTTCAAATAGTAACTTGAAAATCTCCCAATATGAAAGTTGCTCAACATTTACAGAGCCAAAACTTTGCTTTTGGGACCAAGACCTAATTATTTTTAGTTTCTAAATTAGGGTTTCAAGCTGGATTTGGGGTTTTATATTAATTCCAAACTTTATCTAAAAATTGGTGATTAATTAGTGAACACCAAAAACCAACCAACACATAATTAAATTAAATCACACTAAAGCGCAAGCAACCTATGAAATTAAATTTATTTTAATTTCTATATGCATCAAAATTGACTAAACATGAATGCTCTATGATGCGTATGATGACATATCCGGTTTTTAAGTTTAGTAACACCAGGGGTGTTACCGTAACAAGAAACAACATGCCTAGAGTTTTGATGAAAAATCCATTACTAGTTAATACTCCTGGAGGGAAGATGATATCAAGGCATGTATGCCTAAATGTAAGCATAACCATAAGGGGGGTAGTTTTCCCTTTCTGTCTCATTGTGCTAGAATCAAATGGACTAGATGTGATGTTGGGAATGGACTGGTTGACCAAGTATGAGGGAGTGATAGATTGTGCTTGAAGAACAATCAGGGTGATGCAACCAGATGGCACTGAGGTTGAATACCAAGCCCCAACAACGCTAGCAGGAGAAGTTCAAGCACACCAAGTGGAAGCAGTTGATGATATTCGAGTGGTGCAGGATTTTCCCGATGTCTTCTACGAATTGCTATGTACGCCATCAGATCGAGATATTGAATCTGAAATCAATCTAGTACCTGGCGCTGCACCTATATCTAAGAGACCTTATAGAATAGATGCTAATAAATTAGCTAAGCTGAAGGAACAGATCTAGGAGCTCCTAGAAAAAGGTTTTATCCATCCTAGTACGTCGCCCTGGGGAGCCCCTGTGATTTTTGTTCCAAAGAAAGATGGAGGTGAGCAAATGTGCATCGATTATCGAGCACTGAATGAAGCCACTATCAAGAGCAAGTATCCTATTCATCGGATTGATGATTTATTTGATCAGCTAAAGGGTGCACATGTGTTCTCCAAGATCGATTTAAGATTAGGCTATCATCAGATGAAGATTCGAGAAGCTGACATTCCTAAGACAACATTTGTGTCTCGTTATGGTTTATACGAGTACACGGTGATGTCTTTTAGATTGACGAATGCTCCAGCATACTTCATGCACCTCATGAACAAGGTCTTCATGGATTTTTTAGACAAGTTTGTGGTGGTATTCATTGATGATATTCTGATATTCTCCAAAAATAAAGAAGAGCATGAAGAACATTTGAGATTGGTACTTCATAAGCTTTGGGATCATCAACTATATGCTAAACTTAGCAAGTGTGATTTCTGGCTGAAGGAAGTTTCGTTTTTGGGTCATGTCATCTCTGAAGGAGGTGTGTCTATGGATCTATGTGTTGACGGTAGTTATTTTATGATTTTACCCGTCAACTAATCATGAAAAAGGGTATAAATGAGAGCACTTTGGGCCACCGACCTCCGGAGCACCTACAAGTACCCCTGGAGCTCCTTTACGCACTATAAATTGGACCCTTTGCTTCACTTGTAAGGGGGAACCACTAGTGATTCGGCTCATTCTATAGTCAGAAGTAGTTCCTGCTCTCTCTTTCTCTCTCTCTCTCTCTAGCGAAGCTCTGCTCTTAGAAATAGTGGTAGCTAGAGAAGAGTAGAGTAGTGAGAGAGAAGTCAGGAGAAGGATGAAGTTTGTGGAGGAGCCAGGCTTGTTGGTGACCTCCTTTGCGGTATTCTTCACTCTTATCGGTAATAAAGATCCCCTGCTTCATTTATTTATTGATATACTTTAAGCAGCTGTACCTGTCTCATTGCTTGGTTAGAGTGCTCTAATTATTGAGCTCGCGTTAGAGTAGTAAGTTTTATAGATTAAGCGCGGTGCTTAGGCTATATCTTACCCTTGAGTACGGCTAGGCCTACGGATAGTAGTGATAGGATCTAGGTGGTGACAGCCCTAGAATTCTCTGGATTCCACCATGTTTGGCCTAGGTTAAAAGCGTAGAGTTTGTAGGTGTACGGTGCCAAATCAGTCAAACCCTGGGTGAGTTTAGAACTTTGCATGCTCCTGGTAAAGCAGACTCTTTGGTATAACAAACATTTGATCTATTACTGAGTTAGAGTTCTCCCATAAACTCTAGAACTACTTAGAGCCATCCTAGTGTGTATCCACCTTAGTTATCCTTCATTGATTTATCCTCACTAAGGTTTTACCCCATTTATCCATATCTAGATACTTGACTATCAGATCCTAGGAATCACAAAACCCGCCTTCCTTTGGGAAAATATAAATTCGACACCTGGTACTCCTAGGTAAAGTGCTACACGATAGTTCTGTACGCCTGCAGAATCCCTTCACCTATCCTATAAAGCAAACCCATAAGCATTTTTGGCGCAGTTGTCATGAATAACTTTATTCTTGGTAGCAACGTTAGAAGTGTTAACAACCATATACTCTGAGCATACGGATTGACAACCCCATTGATTGCGTTGAGGAGTATTACCACTGCTAGAGGATAGAATTGGCTACACTCTTGTGATAGCGTTAGTAACTGTCAACAATGGTGTGTGGGACGATCTCCGAGCAGGCGAGGCATTGGCGTAGTCCCCGAACACGGCATGGTTGTTGACGGTAGTTATTGTATGATTTTACCCATCAACTAATCATGAAAAGGGATAGAAATCAGAGCCAACACCTAGAATAGGGTTTAAACTGACCGAATTCCACGAGTTTTGGTGAATCTGTGTTTTCCAGGGACTATACAGGAAAAGAACTAAAGAGGACCCACACCACAGAGAAAAATACTGAATTACGCCGCGGCAGGAGATCAAGAATATTCTAGAGAACACCAGAGACATGCCTGCTAAAGCGGGACCACATCTCAGAGAGAGGGGGTCGACCAACCCACTGACATGGTCGGCCGACCTGTCAGAGAGTCCTTTTCCCCTCTGCTTCGACGTGGATCCACATCCTGAAATTTCATGCAATCTCCACCGCCCGTCGAAGTCGGTTTGATGCAAGGGCTACGGTTCATCCCACCGGCCTATATAAGGACCCCCAGACCCCCCAGGGTTTTCAGAGGATCCAGAGAGAAATCAATCCAGGGTTTCAGAATTCCACCGACTTATCTCAAATAGAGTAGAAACCCAAGATAGGATCTAGAGCCAAGCATCAAGTAGAAGATTAGCCTTGTAGTCTCTCTAGAATAGGGCTATTCTTGTTCTAGAAGTAGTGTGGTAGTAGAGCTGGAGATAGTTGGGGGAGTTGCCGGCCTGTCGGTGACTGCTCTATGACTTGTACCCGCGGATTCAAGTCCTTCTTTGGGGCTTGTTTCTGAAGATTTCTTCGGAGTTCAACTTGCAATCCAAGTGAGTAATGTTGCTATTATTGTTCTTAAGGTTTATGATTCATTTGAGTGCTTTAGTCTTGGTAGCTCCTTGATTGAAGTAGTTATTTATAGTTTAAGCGTGGTGTTTAGATTATATTTACTCGTAAATGCCCTATACTGTCTCGATCAGTGGTAGATCGCGAGGGTGACCTAGCCTTGTTGAGTCTTACACAGTCCACCTCCCATCAGTTAGATCGTAGGATTCCATTACTAAGGAATTTACCCTTTGTTGGTGTATTCTTCAAGAACAATCATATCATATCTTGTGAGGATTAGAACTAGAAGCCTTAGCAGTCTCCTATATCACCTATTTTCTCCGTCCTTGATAGCAGCTCAGGGGTTAAGTCTAGATTCTAGTCATCCCGTTTTCCCTGTGGTAAAATATAAATAACGATACCTGTAATAATCCCGGGTGAAGTGCTACATCGGTATCTGTTCGCTTGCAGATAATCCTAGTGTTTATTTGTTTGAGTTATCTTATACCAACAAGCATTTCTGGCACCGTTGCCGGGGAAAACGGTTGAAACATCTAGAGTCTATCTTAACCTTGTATTCATACTTTTACCTTTATTATCTCCTTATTTTTGTTTTCATCCTTATGGATGCCATTGAAACCACCCCCATCTATAAATATGTTGCATCCACGAGCACAAGCCATAGGCTTAGACAATCCTCAAAGCCTATCCAATCTCCTACCTATGAGCTACTCCCGTGTCTAATAGAGATGGTCCAAAGCTAATCCTTTTCAGGAGAGGGAGATGATAATCCTCATCTTCACCTATGAGAGTTCGATCAAACTTGTGACTACCTCCATATAGAGGGCATGTCCGATGAAACCCTAAGGTGGAAGCTTTTTCCTTTCTCTTTGAGAGGGAGAGCTAAAACCTGGTATGACCAAACCGTAGAGAAAGAAAGAGGAGATTGGGGAAATCTTCGCTCAGACTTTTGTCTCGAATTCTACCCCCTTTCCAAAATTGTCAACCTCAGAACCAAGATCCTATCTTTCAAACAGAAAGATAATGAATCTTTGTCCACATCCTAGGAGCATTTTAACGAACTCATAAAATTTGGACCAGACCTATCTATACCAGACCCGATTCTCATTCAACACTTTTTTGTGGGCCTGAGAAGAAAATCCAAGAATCATCTCAACTACTCTGCGGGAGGATCTTTTGCTCATGTTTCAGATTCTGAAGCACGCAAGATCCTGAACAATATCTTAGATAACCAACCCGAGGAGAAGTTAGAAGAAGAGCTTAGGGTAGCTGAACCTAAACCTTTACCATCAACATCCCAATCCTCAGCTATCCTGATTTCCAACCCTATGAAAAAGGAGGATACTCCACTTTCGGACTTCATACTTGACATAGATGATGATCTTTTCTCCGATTTTGAAAACACCTCTCATTTCCATATGATTAAGAAGCCTCAGGAGTCCAAGAAACCATCTTTAGAACCAATAGAACCTCCTAAAGTAGCCTTCTATAGAAAGACCACAAGAGAGCTCATAGCCATAATTTGCAATGATTGGCTAGAAGAATCAGAGGTTTCCTCTGATGTTATCCGGTTGGATTCACCTTCTGTCTTAATCAAATGCCAAATCCATATAGGCCCTTTTGAAACTTTCTACAATCCAGTTGTGGGTGTTAATATCATGTCGGCATCATTTGCCCAAGATTTATCAATAGACATGCCACTAACCCCAACAACAAAACTTTTAAAAAGTTCTTCCGGGCACATTATTCCAAGTTTGGGCATTTTATATGTGCTCCCTATCCAGGTAAATAACACTATGCTCTATCTAAGTTTTATATCTTTGATGTCATGGAGTTCGACCTATTGATAGGCCAACCAATTGGAAGACTTATTCAAGAAGGACAAACTGGGACAATCAATGTTCAATTAGGACCAAACTTTAGATTTCCTTTGTCCATTACCCATTAATTAAATGCTAGGACTGAGCCATGTCCTAAACCTGATCCAATTAGTGAGATCATGGTGGCAGCTCTTGATTTTATGAAAGAATCCCATCTTGAAGAAGATGAGAAGTTCTTCATTGAGGAAGAAGCCGAAAATCTAGAACCTTTACCCATTGTTGAATTCCTAGTGCCACCTAAACCTCCTATTGAGCTCAAGACATTGCCAGCCGGTCTTAGATATGCTTTCCTGGATGGAGAGATGCAATCTCCAGTGATCATAAGTGATAAACTCTCTCAAGTAGAGACCATTCGCTTGATCACTATCTTGGAAAAGCATCGATTAGCTTTTGGCTATTCACTCCAAGATCTGAAAGGAATTAGTCCTGTTCTTTGCACCCATCATATTCGAACTGATCCTAATATCATACCATCTAGAGAGCCCCAGCGTAGGCTCAATAATGCGATGAGAGAGGTCGTAAAGAAAGAGGTCTTGAAGCTATTGCACGCCGGGATTATTTATCCTATGCCGCATAGTGAGTGGGTAAGCCTAGTTCAAGTTGTGCCTAAAAAGGGAGGCATGACGGTTGTCAAGAATGACAAGAATGAGTTAATCCCCTAGAGAACCGTCAATGGATGGCGGATGTACATTGATTACAGAAAACTCAACAAGGCGACAAGGAAAGATCACTTCCCTTTGCCCTTCATCGATGAGATGTTAGAGCGATTGGCAAACCACTCTTTCTTTTGCTTCCTTGATGGATATTCTGGATATCATCAAATTCCTATCCACCATGATGATCAGAGCAAAACCACCTTTACCTGTCCTTATGGAACCTATGCCTATCGTAGGATGTCCTTTGGATTGTGTAATGCACCAACTTCTTTTCAAAGATGCTTGATGTCTATCTTTTCTGATATGATTGAAGAAATCATGGAAGTTTTCATGGATGACTTTTCTATTTATGGAAAAACTTTTGATGATTGTCTTGAAAAATTAGACAAGGTTTTGCAAAGATGTGAAGAAAAGCACTTAGTCCTTAATTGAGAAAAATATCATTTTATGGTTAGAGAAGGAATAGTGCTAGGACACCTAGTGTCTGAAAGAGGGATAGAGGTAGACAGAGCTAAAATTAAAGTAATTGAACAACTACCTCCTTCTATTAATGTTAAAGGGATTAGAAGTTTTCTTGGTCATGCTGGCTTTTATAGACATTTTATTCATAATTTTTCACATATTGCTAGACCTCTTACAAACTTGCTAGCCAAGGATGCTCCCTTTGATTTTGATGATGCTTGTATGAAATCTTTTAACACCCTTAAGCAAGCACTCATCTCTGCACCAATCATTCAACCCCCTGATTGGTCTTTACCTTTTGAAATTATGTGTGATGCTAGTGATTATGCTGTTGGGGCAGTTTTAGGATAAACTAAAGATAGAAAGCATCATGCCATTGCCTATGCTAGTAAAACTCTGACAGGAGCATAACTTAATTATGCAACAACTGAAAAAGAGCTCCTGGCTGTTGTTTTTGATATAGACAAGTTTAGATCTTACTTAGTTGGAGCTAAAGTGATTGTTTACACTGATCATGTTGCTTTAAAATACTTGCTCACTAAGAAAGATGCTAAACCTAGATTAATAAGATGGATTTTGCTACTCTAAGAATTTGACTTAGAAATAAAAGATAAAAAGGGAGTAGAAAATTCAGTAGCAGATCACTTGTCTAGAATGCATTTTGAGAATATGCACGAAATGCCCATCAATGACTCGATGAGGGACGACATGCTCTATCGGATCACCTGATCCGACCCCTGGTACGCGAATATTGTGAATTTTATGGTTGCAGGTTATGTACCACCAGGAGAGGATAAAAGAAAGCTCATCTACAAGAGTTGACAACACATGTGGGACCCGCCATACCTCTTCAGGATATGTTCAGATGGACTACTGCGGAGATGTGTACCAACGGAAGAGGGGATCAAGATCATTGAAAGATGCCCTCATCACCATATGGAGGACATTATGGCGCATTTCATACACATGCAAAGATTTGGCAGAGTGGATTCTTTTGGCCCACCATGTATGATGACACGAAAAGCTTTATCCAGAGATGTGGAGTATGCCAATGACATGGAAACATCAATTCAAGAGATGCCATGCCCCTCGTCAACAATCTCCAAGTAGAGCTCTTCGATGTCTGGGGAATCGACTACATGGGCCCGTTTCCAAAGTCAAAGCAGTGTGAGTACATTTTGGTGCAGTAGACTACATCTCAAAATGGGTAGAAGCTATGCCATGCAAAGCTGTAGATTCCAGAAGCTCAAAGAGGATGTTTGAAGAAATAATATTTTCAAGATTTGGTACTCCAAGGATGGTAATCAGTGACGGAGGATCCCACTTCATCGATAGAAGATTCCAACTATATTTAGCAAAAAGAGGGGTCTGCCACAACATTGCCACTCCATACCATCCTCAGACAAGTGGGCAAGCAGAGACATCAAATAAGTAGATCAAGAACATTCTGCAGAAGACGGTCAACGAAATGGGAACAGCTTGGAAGGACAAGCTGCCAGAAGCACTGTGGGCTTATAGAATAGCCTACAAGACACCAATTGGAATTTCACCATACCAGCTTGTTTATAGAAAGACCTGTCATTTGCCAGTAGAGCTTGAATTCAAGGCTCACTGGGCAATCAAGAGATGGAATATGGATCTGGATGCTGCAGGAATAAAAAGAAAGATGCAACTCTCTGAACTAGATGAATGGTGTGAGAAAGCATACCACAACTCCAAGATCTACAAAGAGAGAACTAAGAGATGGCATGACAAAAGGTTGAAGAAGAAGAACTTCGCACCCAGAGATCAGGTATTACTTTTTAATTCCAGGGTGAAGTTATTCGGTCACGAAAAACTACGAAGCAAATAGGAAGGACCATTCAAGGTGATCAGCACTTCGTCCCATGGAGCGGTTACACTTCAAACCGACGAAGGTATGTTATTCAAGGTAAATGGTCATCGCCTCAAACTCTTTCGAGAACCAATTAAAGGCCCAGAGGAAATAGATAATATTGAATTTATTAATTTACCAAGTATATTAGGGCGTAAGCCTTCCTTTTGTCTTCCCGCACGGGAAAGTCCGAATTTTGGAAACTAAATATCGCGAGAAATCAGAAACCGGAGCCGAATGGACATGAGGGTAGATCGGCCGACCCCACCAGATCGGCCAATCCCCCTTTGACTCCATTCGCCGCAACATTTTCGTGACGTGATCCTTCGGGTCTCTTCTCGCATATTTTCCAACTTTCATTTTTGTTAAGTCATCCGCCACCGCCTGTAAGCTCGTAGGGAAAATTTCGAAGCCCTAGTAGCCACCGGACGCCTATATAACCAGCCCCTGCTAGCCTCCCATCTCATCTCATCTAACTCATCCCCTTCCTCGTGCCTACGAGCTCCCTTCCAAAAACTCCCATCGCCGACAAAAAGATCATCCCCTATGAGATGGATCCTAGCAAGGTTCCTGCTGAAGACACCCAAGCCATCATCCCTACTAGAACTCCCTAGCCTCTCGCCATTGCTCCACCAAGCCAGCCTCGCAAGCATGAGCAATCCTTTCGTGCATGTACTAGATCAGCCCTTCCATCATCGCCGGAGACCCTCTACTTGAAAGACGCGCCACGGAAGGAACTGATCGTCTAGCTGCTGAAGGATGTCAAGCTCCTACCACTGAAGCCGAACGAGACACTGACGAGGGTGAAGCTCAACAGGGATGGCCATGTCTCATGTGCCAAGTACACCACTCTCCCCACTTTTGACGGAGTCCGTGTTGACCCGGCTAAGGTCAAGTACGTGCCACCCAAGGAAGCACCACGTGGAGAGCAACCTCCACGAAAGTGTTCCAAGGTCATCACAGCAGAGCTTCAGAAGCAGATGGACCAGATGAGATTTGAGATAGAGATCATGAAGAACCAGGATAGGCTCCTTGCTAGAACTATAGCTGATACTAATCTTAGGATTGATCTGAAGGATGGAAAGCAAAGGGAGTTAGAGATTAAGTTTGAGCTTTTCTCCCAGACCAATTCTAAGAAGTATTAGAGTTATGTACCCATAGGGCACCCCTTAGTTCGTTTAGCTCGATTAGTTCGCTTTAGTTTACTTAGTTCGTTTTAGTTTGAAAGTCTTGTGTAATAAAAGTGCCCTATTAATAAAAGTTATTTTGAGTCAATATTATCTCGCTTGGATATATTTGTGCTTGTCCCCACTTTGTTATGCATAAAGGAAAATAGGAAACAAGTGTGGGGGAGGAGCATGTGATAGAACGACGAACATCGAAGACGAAATTCACCAAAACAAAAGCAACCGACGCACAGATCACACACAACGAGATAGGGCACGAACGGCCACCAGGAGGGATCGGTCGATCCCTAGCCTAGGTCGGCCGATCCACCCCAGTGCCGCCTCGCCGTGAGCTTTGTCCATGGTCAGGTACGTACCCTGAACTCCATATTTTCTCGTACGCCGCTCGTTGTTTTGCACTGAATTAAAAATCTTATGGTTAAGCAACTTTAAAACTTGAAAGGATTAACCTGAGTAGCCTTAACTTAAGGATAGACATGCATAACACTTTTCCTGAAAGTTTTGCTGCTGTTGGGAACTTAAAATTAGGGACCCCATGTTGCTTAAGTTGTTGTGGAATATGAGATAGTAAGAATAATGAAAGATTATTCTTGATATCTAGTTGTTGGAGAATTTTATTTGTAAAACTTAAAACCAATATCTATGCTTCTTCTTTGTAGTAAAAGCATTTACCTACCAGAGCCAAATATAGGATAGAATCAACCTTCTGCATTTATTACTTGCTATTGCCTTGAGTTTTGTCAAACCGAGTGACCCTTATTGAGAAATTTATCATGCACCCAAGATCAAGATCACAGACACTCCACATCTATCTGCTATTCCTACACTAGGAATATGCAACAACATGCCTTTCCACCCAAAAATGTTTCACTTCAATATTGAAGGAAGCACAAAAAGAAGTTAGGAATAAATGCTCCAAAGTTCTTGTTATCATCTCTCAAAAGTATGTAGAGAAGAGGCATGTGGCTATGCAAAAGTGTGAGAAGAGAGAAAACAATGGGTACAAAGATGCCCGCCTAAGAGGTAAAAATGGACAAGTGTCCGGAATGCCAAAACAATGGGTACTCTGATACCCGCCTATTAAAAAAAAGAAGATAGCCCATGTTGTCTTGCAAAAGAAAAAGAGAGATAAAATCCTCAAAAGGAGCATAGTAGAATTAGATAGCCACCATATATTCCATACACATGCACATCTTGATCTAAGAGTATGACATCTTTCACCTTGGATCCTTGTTTTGACTTTACAATAAATGCAATGCAAGTATGTTTTCACTTTACCCCTACTTCAGTGTTGATAGTTACTAACGCTATCAAAAGAGTGTAGCCAAATCTATCCACTAACAACGGTAACAATACTTCTCAATGCAATCAACGGGGTTGTCAATCCCTATGCTCAAAGTATGTGGTTGTTGACACTTCTAACGTAACTATTAGGAATAAAGTTATTTCTAGTAACTGCGCAAAAATGCTATGGGTAGCTCTATAGGATAGGTGATGGGATTCTGCAAGCGCACAGAACTATCGTGTAGCACTTTACCCAGGGAGTACCAGGTGTCGAATTTATATTTTCCCAAAGGAGGCGGGGTTTGTGATTCCAAGGATCTGATAGTCAAGGATCTAGATATGGATAAATAGGGTAATAACCTTAGTAAGGATAAATCAATGAAGTATAACTAAGGTAGAAACACACTAGGATAGGTTGAGGTAGCTCTGGAGTTTATGGGAGAACTCTAACTCAGCAAAAGATCAAGTGATTATTATACCAAAGAGATTGCTATACTCGGGACATGCAAAGTCCTAAACTCGCCGGGGTTCGACTGATTAGGCACCGTACGTCCACAAGTCCTACGCTGATAAAACCAGATCGAATGTGGTGGAATCCAGAGGATTCTAGGCCTGTCACCACCTAGAACCTACCACTACTATCCGTGGGTCTAGCCGCACTCAAGGGTAAGATTATAGCCTAAGCACCTCGCTTAATCTATAAAGCTTACTACTCTAACTCTGGCCAAGGAATCAGAGCACTCTAACCAAGCAATGATACAAGTATGCAACTGCTTAAAGTATAACAATAAGTAAATGAAGCAGGGGATCTTTATTACCCGATAAGAGTGAAGAACACCGCAGAGAAGGTCACCGACAAGCCCGGCTCCTCCACAGACTTCCTCCTTCTCCTGACTTCTCTCACTACTCTACTCTTCTCTAGCTAGCACTATTCATAAGAGCAGAGCTTCGCTAGAGAGAGAGAGCCACTACTAACTATGAGCTGAATCTCTAGTGATTTGCTAGTGATCCTCTAGTGGTTTCTACTTACAAGTGAGGATTCAAGTCCTATTTATAGTGTAGGAGTGCTCCAGGGGTACTTGTAGGGGTCCTGAAAGTCGGTGGCGCGAAGAGGCAGGGTGGGCACCCTCCTAGGGGGGCGAGCGCCCACTTGTGCGCTTGCGGATATCTTGATAAAAATAATCTTTAATAGAGTGCAGTTAATTTATACCAACAAGCATTTCTGGCGCCGTTACCGGGGAACGGTTTGCTGATTTTGGCTTAGTCGATCTTAATCTTGTATTATACTTTTATCTTTTATCTTTTATCTTTTAAAGTAATAGAACCCACGTCCCAACTTTTATATCAATATGGAGCACCATCGTGATCGTATCTCCAGCCAAAAGAATCATCTTTACCCATCACATCATCTGGCTATGAGTTACGCCCGGGATTAATTAAGTTAGTTCAGGATCACATTTTTTCTGGTAGTTCTAGCGAAAACCTCTATTCCCATTTAGCTAATTTTGAGCAGACATGTTCATGTTTGCACATTAAGGGCATGCCAGACGAAACTTTAAGATGGAAACTCTTTCTATTTTCATTAAAGGGAAAAGCAAAGAAATAGTATAATCGCCATGTTGGGAGTAGCCAAGGAGATTGCGAAGTATTGCATGCTAATTTTTGTCTTAAATTTTTCCTATCGAAAAGGTCGCTAAACTTCATTTTGAAATTATTGGATTTAAACGATTAAATAACGAATCATTAGGCAAGGCTTGGGAACGCTTTGATGCATTTATAAATTCTGGACCTAATCTTGCTTTGCCAGAACCTATGCTTTTGCAACATTTCTTTTTAGGCCTTGATGATAAAAATAAAGAATACCTTAATTTGGCCGCAGGAGGAGCATTTATGTATATTACTGCTTCACATGCTAAAACTATTCTTACTAATATCTTAATTGACCTTCCTGAAGAAAAAGAAAAGTTGTTAGAAGATGAATTTTTGCCATTTGATTCTAAACTTTTGTCTGATTCATCTCAACCTTTACCTGAACTATCTAATGAGAAGGAGATAATTCCTATTTTTTATTTTATGCTTGAATTTGAGGATGAACTTTTTGATGATTATGGAAACACCTCACGCTATCATAAAATTATGAAACCACGAGAATCTCTGAATTTTAAAAGTTTTAATGTTTCATATCCTGCTGATTTAAAATTCCTTAGAGAGATAACAAGAGAATTAATTTTTGTTATGAGTAATGAGTGGTTGATAGAATCTAAGCTTTTAAATGATATAATTTGTTTAAATTTTCCCGCTATTACTATTAAATATCAAATTGATACATATCTTTTTGATGCCTTTTACAACCCAATAGTAGCTGTCAATATCATGTCTCTTACATTTGCTGAAAAATTCTTGAAAGATATTCCATTAATTCCTACAAATAAATTACTGAAAAATTGTTCAGGACATATTATTCCTAGTTCAGGTGTTTTATGTTCTCTTCCTATTGTGATTAATGAATTCTGAATTTTGCTGAATTTTTATATCTTTGATGTTTGGGATTTTGATGTAATGATTGTGTTACCAATAGGAAAGCTTTTGCGAGAAGGTTGTGCGGGCAATTTAGATATTAAACTTGGGAAGGGATTTAATCTCTCAGTGCCTATAACTCATGCATTAAAAGCTAAGGCAGAGCCACCTCCTGAGTTAGATCCGATAGAAGAAGTTAAGGCTGTGTCATTTGAGGAATTTATTGAATCTAATTTAAGGGATGATACTTAGTTCTTCATTAATGAAGAGGAGGAGGATCCGATTGATCCTGAACCTCTGGATGAATTACTAGAGCCACTTAAGTCTTCTATTGAGGTTAAACAACTACCTTCTGATCTTAAATATGTTTTTCTGAATAAAGATCAAAATTCTCCTGTGATTATTAGTGATAAACTTTCTGATGAAGAGTCTTTTAGATTAATAACTGTCTTAGAAAAATGTCGTGCTGCTTTTGGTTATTCACTCCAAATCCTTAAGGGGATTAGTCCTATTTTATGCACCCATCGTATTCCAACCAACCCAGAAATTACACCTTCTAGAGAGCCCCAGCGTAGGCTTAAAAATGCGATGAGAGAAGTTGTTAAGAAAGAGGTCTTGAAACTTTTGCATGCTGAGATCATTTATCCTATTCCGCATAGTGAGTGGGTAAGCCCTGTTCAAGTTGTACCTAAAAAGGGTGGTATGACCTTAGTTAAAAATGATAAAAATGAATTAATACCCTAGAGAACTGTTACAGGATGGCGAATGTGTATAGATTATAGAAAACTCAACAAAGAGACCAAGAAAGATCATTTTCCGTTGCCCTCATTGATGAGATGTTAGAGCGTTTGGCAAATAATTCTTTCTTTTGTTTCCTTGATGGTTATTCTGGATATCACCAAATTCCTATCCACCCTGATGATCAAAGCAAAACCACTTTTACATGTCCTTATGGAACTTATGCTTATCGTAGAATGTCTTTTGGATTATGTAATGCACCTGCTTCTTTTCAAAGATGTATGATGTCTATATTTTCTAAAATGATAGAAGAAATCATGAAAGTTTTTATGGATGATTTTTCAGTTTATGGAAAAACTTTTGATGATTATCTAGAAAATATAGATAAGGTTTTACAGAGATGTGAAGAAAAGCACTTAGTTCTTAATTGGGAAAAATGTCATTTTATGGTTAGAGAAGGAATAGTGCTAGGACATTTAGTGTCTGAAAGAGGTATAGAGGTAGACAAGGTAAAAATTGAAGTAATTGAACAACTACCTCCACCTGTTAATATAAAAGGAATCCAAAGTTTTCTTGGTCACTGTGGTTTTTATCGCAGATTTATAAAAGATTTTTCACATATTGCTAGACCACTGACTAACTTGCTAGCTAAGGATGTTCCTTTTGAATTTGATGACGCATGTTTAAAATCTTTTAATATTCTTAAAGAAGCTCTTACATCAGCACCAATCATTCAACCCCCTGATTGGTCTTTACTTTTTAAAATTATGTGTGATGCTAGTGATTATGCTGTAGGGGCAATATTAGGACAAACAAAAGATAAGAAGCATCATGCAATTACTTATGCTAGTAAAACTATGACAGGAGCACAACTAAATTATGCAACAACTGAAAAAGAACTCCTGACTGTTGTTTTTGCTATTGATAAATTTAGATTTTACTTAGTAGGAGCAAAAGTAATTGTATATTCTGATCATGCTGCTTTAAAATATTTGCTCACTAAGAAAGATGTTAAACCTCGTTTTATAAGTTGAATTTTGTTACTACTAGAATTTGACTTAGAAATTAAAGATAGAAGAGGAATAGAAAATCTAGTTGCTGATTACTTGTCTAGAATACACTTTGAGAAACCTCAGGAATTGCCTATTAATGACTCATTGAGAGATGACATGTTTAAAGTGACCAAGTCAGACCCTTCGTACGCGAATATTGTCAACTTTATGGTTGCAGGTTATGTACCACCAGGGGAAAATAAAAAGAAGCTCATTTATGAAAGTCGTCTCCACATATGGGATCCACCATACCTCTTCAGAATTTGTTCAGATGGATTACTTAGAAGATGTGTACCAGTAGAAGAGGGCATGCAGATCATTCAGAAATGCCACGCATCACCATATGGAGGTCATTGTGGAGCATTCCGCACTCATGCTAAAATCTGGCAGAGTGGGTTCTTTTGGCCAACTATGTATGAAGACACCAAAGATTTTGTTCGGAGATGTGGATCATGTCGGAGGCACGGAAATATCAATGCAAGAGATGCTGTGCCACTCACCAACAATCTCCAGATCGAGCTCTTTGATGTCTGGGGAATTGATTACATAGGACCATTTGTGAAATCAAGAAATTATGAATACATTTTGGTGGCAGTTGACTATGTATCCAAGTGGGTAGAAGCTATGCCATGCATGAATGCTGATTCCAACCATTCAAAGAAGATGTTCGAAGAGATTATATTTCCAAGGTTTAGAACACCAAGGATGGTCATTAGTGACAGAGGAACATACTTCACTGATAAACAGTTTCACCGATACTTGCAAGCTCATGGCATCCGTCACAATGTAGCTACTCCATACCATCCTCAGACAAGTGGCCAGGCAGAAACATCAAACAAACAAATGAAGAATATTCTACAGAAAACAGTAAATGAGATGGGTACTGCATGGAAAGACCGATTACCCGAAGCACTTTGGGCATATCGTACCGCATACAAGACACCTTTGGGTATGTTACCTTACCAGCTAGTATATGGTAAGACCTGTCATTTACCAGTGGAATTAGAGCATAAAGCTCACTGGCTATTAAGAGATGGAATATGGACTTTGAAGCCGCTGGAGAAAAGAGAAAAATGCAATTATCAGAATTAGAAGAACAGAGAGAAAAGGCATATCACAATTCAAAAATCTATAAAGAAAGAACAAAAAGATGGCATGACAAGAGGATCAAGAAGAAGGAGTTTGCACCAGGAGATAAGGTATTACTTTTTAATTCTAGGTTCAAATTATTCGGACTTGGAAAACTATGAAGCAAATGGGAAGGACCATTTACGGTTGTGAATGCATCGCCACATGGAGCGGTAACTCTACAATTAAATGGTCACTGACTTAAATTATTTTTAGAACCATTTAATTTAGAAGTTATTGATGGGCTGGACTTTGTCCAATTACCCACTTTTAGTCCCGTCATTATCCGTTACGAAAAATTATCGCGCATCGCAACTAACAGGAAGTAGGAAGAGTCTAGAAGCTTCGCGAGTTCGGCCACCCAGAGAAGACACCTGGTGGGGCCGGCCAGCGCCCTAGTGGGGCCGGGCGGCGCACCCCTGTCCCCCCTCATCCCGACTCTAGTTTCCTTTTCTTTTTCTATCTTTCCTAAACACAATCCCATCGATTCCCGATACGTACGGATAATCTTTTATACGAATCCTAAAGAACCTAGATTTGATCTTATCCTGTCTCCTGAAAACCCATATAAATACGCACCTATACCACCCTCAAATGCCATCCCATCATCATTGCCTTCCTCTCCTCCAAAGAAACTCTCTAGTTTAGATCTAGTAGCAATGGCAAGGCGAAGCGGTCGTCGGCGCTGACTCCGACAAGATCCAAGGTGACGACTCGAAGGCCATCGTCCTCGTGCAGCCGAAGCCTCTGGCCATCGTGCCACCAAAGCACCTCACCATCGTGCCACCAAAGCATCTTGCTACGGTGCCTCGGCATCTTGCTACAGTACCTCACCATCGTGCCGCCAAAGCACCTCACCATCGTGCCACCGAAGTCTACTACACGCATGCTCAGCCTGCTCTGCCATCGCCACCTGAGAGACTGCTGCTAGAAGATGGTACCAGGGGGAGCAGATCGCTATTCCCCGAGGCACCCCACTTCTTCCACCTAGAGACAATGAGCGACTCCTGTCAGTCAAGACCGGCAAGAACGAAACGCTGGTATGTGCGAAGTACACCACTGCTCGCCCTGTCATCCAAGGAGTTCATGCACGTCTAGGCCAAGTCTGCTACACCGAGTTCATACCACCTCTGCCCAAGAGACAGCGGGCTACATCTACATCATCACTAGAGAAAGTCCCTAGACTAGCCCCTGCTCTCTCTACGAATCCCTAATGAGAAGATGGAAGCTCTATCTAACACCGTTAGGGGTACAGAGAGGAATGAAGACTTAAGGAGCAAGATTATGAGCGACATGACTAAGCATATAGAAGTCAATGTCAAGTTAATTCGCAGTCTCAAGCACGAAAAAGATCAGCTGAAAAAAGAGATTGGTGATCTTAAGGAAGAAATTAGAAAGCTCGTAAAGCAAGGGCAGCCTTAATTTGCCCTCGTTATCTATGTAATAAGGCACAAGTTGATGAGGATTGTCCATGGCATATTGTGCAATTCCGTTAACCGTCAATACAATTTTCAGTGGTCCAGTGGTTCTTGTTCCATGAGCTATGCGACCATCTCTGAGCAGTTTTAGCATGCCCAATACATGTGTGAAGAAAGCAATTGAAGTCTAGTTTCCAACGCAACAAACGGTGCATCTTTTGGACTTCCGAGCTAGGAGTTATGAGTGTTTTAGTGAAGGCTGCACATGCTGCTGGTGGCTGCGCAAGATGAAGTGAAGACTGCTCATGTGCTCCACTAAGATGGCCTTTCAACTACATCAATTAGTACCCATGTTTACACCTACTGGAGGGTTGTTCTAGAATATAAATATACCATGTAATCCTCCATTGTAAGAGACTTTTGATAATGATAAGATAGCCACCTTGTGTGTGTTCTTCTCCGATGGAGAGAATATTTAGAAATCTGTGGTAAGGCATGAGTGCTTTTCAACTTAGTTCTTTTGATTACTGAGGGGGTTGTAGAACGCCGAACTGCGGTTCACCCAGTTTGTGCTTCACGTCTTTACAGCGTGATTGCGTGGGCTGGTTTTCGTCGATGCATGGAAGGGTGGATGTCTCGGCAGTTCGTCATGGGTGCAACATCTCGTGGTGCACTACCTCTCATCAGGTCGTGCAGCGATAGTTATCTTTTCTCCTTTGCTCCGCCATGAAGATCGGGCAACAACAGCAGCTCACGCGAGATCCGTCGCGCGTGTGCGCATATCATTTGGTATCAAAGCCTTGGTTGCATGGTGTGAGCAATCTTCCTTTGTTCCTTTTGCAATCTTGATTCATACACTGGCTTGTCAATTCTAGTTTGGTGTTGATCTGATTGAACTATCATAAGGTAGAGATTGTTGGGAGATGAACTTTTGTTCACCCTGTTTGTGCCTTCACATCTATATGGTGTGATTGCGTGGACTTGTTTTCTCTCATCAAAATCTCCTAGATGTTTGATCAGGTTTATACTGATTGGAGTTGATCCCAGTAGTGTGACAAGTTTGTGTTTATCTACCTTGTTCTGTTAAGTTCATAATA
Source organism: Eremochloa ophiuroides (assembly GCA_038502445.1). NCBI lineage: Eukaryota > Viridiplantae > Streptophyta > Magnoliopsida > Poales > Poaceae > Eremochloa > Eremochloa ophiuroides. The sequence goes on along the minus strand of JAHLJS010000006.1, from coordinate 37,674,883 downwards.
ATCTACGGCCATATATCCTACAATAATCAGCATGAGTCGAGGACAACTCATTTTGAAGGAAGGGAGAATGATGAGGATTGTCCATGGCATATTGTGCAATTCCGTTAACCGTCAATAGAATTTTCAGTGGTCCAGTGGTTCTTATTCCATGAGCTATGCCACCATCTCTGAGCAGTTTTAGCATGCCCAATACATGTGTGAAGAAAGCAATTGAAGTCTAGTTTCCAACGCAACAAACGGTGCATCTTTTGGACTTCCGAGCTAGGAGTTATGAGTGTTTTAGTGGAGGCTGCACATGCTGCTGGTGGCTGCGCGAGATGAAGTGAAGACTGCTCATGTGCTCCACTAAGATGGCCTTTCAACTACATCAATTAGTACCCATGTTTACACCTACTGGAGGATTGTTCTAGAATATAAATATCCCATGTAATCCTCCATTGTAAGACTTTTGATAATGATAAGATAGCCACCTTGTGTGTGTTCTTCTCCGATGGAGAGAATATTTGGAAATCTGTGGTAAGGCATGAGTGCTTTGCAACTTAGTTCTTTCGATTCCTGAGTGGGTTGTAGAACGCCGAACTGCGGTTCACCCAGTTTGTGCTTCACGTCTTTACGGCGTGATTGCGTGGGCTGGTTTTCGTCAATGCATGGAAGGGTGGATGTCTCGGCAGTTCGTCACGGGTGCAACATCTCGTGGTGCACTACCTCTCCATCAGGTCGTGCAGCGATAGTTATCTTTTCTCCTTTGCTCCACCATGAAGATCGGGCAACAACAGCAACTCACGCGTGATCCGTCGCTCGTGTGCGCATATCACAAGTGTGTTAGGTTTGGTTATATTATCGAGTGTGCTAGGTTTGATTTATAATATTAAGTGTGTTAGGTAAGCCTATTGAGCTAGGGCAGTCGTTAGCTCAGTCAGTTATCAGAGTTATATAGTATCGTTAATGAATAAAGTGCCTTATTCTTTTTATCAATATTAATGTTTTAATCTACTCTACTCTTTATATTTTTGGTACACATGTTTTCTCCACATGTTGCGCAGAAAAGTATGCAGAAAAATAAGTGTGGGGGAGGCACATCGCGACTATGGAAATAAATTCGCTCGAGAAAATCACATAATTCGGAAGACAATCGAACCAGGACCTCGCGCACTGAAGTGGACCCCGTGGGACCACAGAGGCACGCCGCCCAACGCCATACCTGGGCCGGCCGGCCCCCTCTGCATCCTCTACATCCCCTTCTCAGTCATGGTCAGGTTTGATCCCCATACAATATAATTGCATATGTTTCGATTTCTGTTTCGATCCGAATTAAAATTCACATGCTAAGTTACTTTTAAAATAAAAGAAGATATTGTTTAATTCATGGCTTAAGAATAAATTATATAACACGTTTCTAGGAATCATGTTACTAATGGAAACTATTTATAGGGACCCCATGATTGTTTAAGTCGTTGTGAAACATGATATAGTTGAATAATGAGAACTCAATCCCTGATGTTTTGTCTTTGGAGATTTTATTTTAAAAATTTAAATGATTAGTTATACCTCTCCTTTGTGGTAAAAATATTGTCCTACCAGAGCCATATATAGGATAGAAGCCTGCTACATATAATACTTGTCTTTGTATTGAGTTTGGTCAACCTTTGAAACCCTTTGAAGAAATCTGTCATATTTTCGAATCAAGTACCAATTCCACATAAGTATTACTCTAATCTGGAGTAATATCGAGTCATTCTATCAAAAAAATGTTTCTCTCCTACACTGGGAGAAAACACCAAAAATAATTATATAACATAGTCACCAAATAATTGCTCCATGTTTTGTTAAAAGTCTCTCAACTATTAAATTCGAAAGAGGTATGAGCTATGCAAAAGAAGAAGGGAGTATAAAAAATGGACAAGTGTCGGAAAAAATTAAAACAATGGGTACTTAGATACTCGCCTCCCTTGAAAAAAAAGAGAAAGAGATAGCTCATACTCTTTGAATAAGCTCAGTTGTATAAAACAGAGATTTATTTTTTCTCAAGGAGCAAGGTAGAATTAGGTTCCACCATATTCCACCAAATAAAGCTTGATTCGATTATATGCCTCATTTCTCTGTGGATTCATTGTTTGACTTTACAATAAATACAATGCAAGTATATTTTCACATTTTACCTACCTGAGATCCACATAAGCTTTTTAGAAGTAGGATAAAGAAGGAAATTTCATCAACGCCTTGGTAAGGATACAAAAATACCAGATATATCAGTGATTCGAGAGTACTACAAAAAGAGAAGGTAAAGCTAAGTTTATTTGCAAAATTACATACCCTCCAATTGACTTAACTAAAGGAAGAGAATGATCTGTTTTCCAGCTATTCTATTTTTCAACTACTCAAAGATTCATGGTAGACACTTTGAATTCCATAGTACATGCATGACTAGACTAGTTTTATATGATGCACTCTCAAGTTATGTTTTAAATGCTCCATTCTCTCTAAGAATCTTACATCTTAAAACCAACCTTTTTCTCGGGACGAGCAAAAGCCTAAGTGTGGGGGTAATTGTTGACACTTGTTATCATCCAAATTTTATTATCAATTATCCCTACATTAAATATGAATATCCAGTAGAATAGGGTTATTACTGATAGATTCCACGAGTTTTGGTGAATTGTCTATTTCCCAGGGGATTTTCCAGAAAAGCTTAAAAGAAGGATTAAAGAACATAATTACCACGAAACTTGCACGTGAAGGAAACATCATCACGAAGACCCTAGAAGAGTCCAGAACACACCCGAAGCAACCGGGGCCCGAACCCCACAGGGTGGGGCCGACCGGCGCAAGGGTGGGGCCAGCCGGCGCCCCCTAGGGTTTCCTCCCCGCCGCCTTCTGGAGTCTTCTACCACCGCTATTAGGAGTCATCTGGGCCCTTGGTTAAGTCAGTTTGATCTAACGGCGCGCGTGCATTCCACCGGCCTATAAATAGAGGGCCAGACCTCCCCTGGAGGAGAGCCAGATCAAGAGATGAAGACCCTAAAGCATTAGATAGATGTCCACTAGATCTAGGCTGGCAATTAAGAGAGAGATTAGAGAGATAGAGTAGATGAGTAGAGATTCGAAGGAGTCCCGGCCTATCAGAGCTTCTTCGTAGCTATGTTCATCTGGATTCAGCTCCCTCGCCCGGAGTTGCGTTCTGAGGTACTTTTGTATTCAACATCCTGATTCAAGTAAGCATTTGTTCTTACTCGTTCTTAAGTTTACAAATCTATTTGAGTGCTTTGATCTTGATAGCTCCTTGGTTGTAGTAGTTTGCAGTGTAGACGTGGTGTCTGGGCTATAATTACTTGTGAATGTCCCCTGATTGGCCGGTGTTGACACTTCTTAGCGCCACCACCAGAGACAGGGTGTTAGGCTATCTCTGATAACTGGCGCCAGAAGTGCCTGGGGTATTTCTTATGTCTATTGGATAATTCCGCAAGCCCACAGAATATACCGCTGTAGCACTTCACCCGGGAGTATTCCAAGGTATCATTATTTATTTTTATCCCAAGGGAAAGCGGTTGCTAGGAATAATTAATAAAAAGAGAGAGATCCTTAAGTCTATAACAACTTAGTGTCAACTAGTGATAGGGGGGTAAATCGATATATAAAGGAAAGGGTAAAGACACCAAGACACGACAAGGTTTTAGGATAACTAAAGATAACTAGTAGAGTACAGCTAGGTGGGAGGACAACGAGTGAGTATAAGACTCCTATGACACTTACTTTACTCTTGTGAACTATCTTATCAAATGGTTAAATTATACTAAGACAGCTAGCTTACTTCCGGTGTGTAGGGGATAGGCGAGACAGTAGGGGATATAACCTCTACCCGAAGCGGCTATTCTCTTATGGGAGCCTACCTTTTAAGAACTTGCCTAAAACACGTGGAGGGATACTAAGACTAGACAGCGCTGTCACCACCTACTAGCACCCACAAACAATCCGTGCAATAAGCGGCATTCAAAGGCAAGATCTAGTCTAAGCACCACGCTTACACTAAGCCTTACTACTTTAGTTGCGTACCAACAAATAAAGCACCCTATGACAGGCGATGAACTACACATGTGAGCTGGTTACAAGATCACTATCTAATATAACTCAACTATAAGTTAAGACAAAACACAACAATACTATAAAGAATAGTAATGCACCAAGTAGAGACTTAGTAAAGTAAAGTAAAGTAAAGTAAAGATAATATACTGAAAAAGGTAAAGTCTTATAGAAAGAAAGGTACAAGAGCTATACCAGACTCCCCAGCAGACGACTCTGGAGACTCCGAGCGTAGCTCGACTCGACTCTAACTCCCACACTAGACTAATACTACTACTACTACTAAAGTGTGGAACTACTCTTGTCTCTTGTGGCTCTTGTGTATCTTGGGTGTGTTGAAGAGGGTGATGGCAGCCTCTATTTACTGGGGAGAGTTGAGGGGCGCCACGTCAGCAATCCGTGTGCTCCATGCCTCTCCTCCCTTGGATGAACCGCCTCAATACCGCCTCAAGATGGATGGCAGAGGTGATTCCATCACATGGGATGCATGCAGGAAGGCGGTGGAGGCCAACTGACCTGGCTGGGCACCAGGGGGTTCGGCCGACCCCCCTATGGCAGGTGGGCCCAGCCAGGGTCTTCTAGAAGGAGTCCCCACCTGTCATGGAGTGCAGCAGTGGCCTGGTCCCACCTTGGGTGGTTCGGCCGAACCACCTCTGGTGAGTTGGGCCCACCACTGTGGTCCCCATCTGTCATTGATTGTCCCCGTGTGTTGGTTCCACCTTGGTTGCATGTTTGTCACGTTGAATCCTTGTGCTTTGCTTCTCCACCGTTTAATAGAAACACATGTTGATCTGATGGATGAAATGAGCTGGGTAGAGGGTCATGGATCATGCCACGTCACCAGAGCCAGGTGGGCCCCATGTAGGGTTCGGCCGACCCATACATGGGCCCTCCTCTCTTCTAAGTGATGTTGTGCACCATTTCTTGATGTTTCTTGGCCTGTTTGATCTTTGCTGCATTCACAAGCTTAAGAGTACAAGTGGAACTTGTTATTGATAAAATATGTTCATGATATGTTTATTCTCCCTTGAATCCGAGGCCTGTTGATGGTGTTTGAATGTAGATTTTCATGGTATATCCACCATCAACAAGATCCCCCAAGCTTAACCTTTCCTCATCCCGAGCAAATAATTAAACTTAGTCTCGGTGGATCAGGAGTTGCTACAATGTTCATATTTCCTTAGTACCAAGTGCACAATAGAATACTTCTCTTTTGAATGGAAAAATTGGCTATAAAAATTCATCCATTTTACCTTAGTCCTTTATGGGGCTAATGACCTTTCCTTTGCCTTAGGTGGTTGAGAGACAGAACAGTTTAACTTGAGCACTACTTTTCTCATTCTTTGCAAGTTTCATACTGGAGGTTTTTAGCAATATTTTGCAAAAGACAACTTAATGTTCCTCATTTGGTTCTCTCATGTCGCTCAAATGGTATATGATTCCTTACCAAGGCACAAAGTAAATGTTGCCTTCTCTTTCTCATCCTACTAAAAATGGCTTATGTGGAGTTTAAGATAGGAATGAAGGGTATAGCATACTTACTTTGCATATATTGTAGAGTCAAAGCTTGGATCCAAAGAGAGAAGTGTCATGCCCTTAGATCAAGATGTGCAAGTGTGTGTGGAAAATATGAACTATAACGCTCCTCTATTTGAAATTATATATCTCTCTAACAAATTTTTAGAGACATGGCTATCATTTTTTCTTTTTATTCATGAGCCTAGACTTGCTCAAATTTTTTCTCTTCTTTTCTATGGACTCTCTTGTGTCCACTTTTCTTTTTCTTTTCATTTTGCATAGCCTTTTGTCTCTTCTACCATAATAACTAAGAGAGATTTTTTATGACATTAACACATGGAGCATTTATTTGGTGGAAATGAAAGTCATGTGGTTGCGTACTTTCAGTGTAGAAGCAGCACATATATGTGGTGTGTACGTGATCTTGATCTTGGGAGCATGATAAGACTCTCAATAAGGGTCAACAAGACTTGACAAAACTCAATACAAAGCAAATAGCTTATGTGGAAGGTTTTAGACATGTGTAGCATATATGGCTGTGGTAGGAATTTATCACCATTGAGGAACAATAAGGTTTTGATTGATTAAGAAATAAATCTCCAGTAATCATGCATGCTTAGAACAATATTATAGTAGCTCTTGTTTTACTATATCATATCTCACAATAACTTAGACTTAGTTCTACCACTTAGCATCCATAAAGTTTTCAGGTTCATGATGATTTAAATGAGCCAAGTGATCCATACTCAAAGAAGTACTAAGTTGTAGATTAGGCATTAAAGAAACATTAACAGAGCAACTATTCATCATATCCATGAGGAAGATAAACATTCATGAGACATATGGGAATAAGAGAAATATTTTTGGTATTTTTATCTTATGCATTTTTTTTAAGTAATAAATTAAAATAATGTAAATAGCTAGGATAGAATACTTACCTTGGTGAGGGAGAGGATCTCCCCCAAGCTTGTCCTTTTGCTCATTGTGGTGGCGGGTAGTATTGGAACCATCCCGCCCAGCGTTGTGCTTGTTCGTCTTGGATAGCTTGCAAGAGTTGCGCATTTTGTTGTGCCATGCTCAGAGTTGCATCTTGCTCAACTTACATTGTGCCCATGTCGTTGATGAGTTGGTCCATTTCCGATCCTTGGCTTCGACGACCCCTCACCCGAGTGGACGGACAGGGAGTGCGCACTCTTGGAGTGTGCTGTTGAGGCCGATCCGTGGACCTTTAAATGTCCATGGAACTTGCCTCACCGCCTTCTTCTTCGTATCTTCCTACAGCTCGTGATGTGCCACCTTGCTCAAATTGAGCAGCCTGTGACATGTTCCTTGTCACCCTTCTTGATCCTATAACATTTTGGCTTCTTGCCTCTTGGTCCCAATTTATAGTTAGTGTGCGCAGCGCATACAACCGATGCCTCTCACATGGGAGAGAGATTTCGGCTGTATGGCTGGGATAAATCATTTTTAGATCACCATTTTCATCTCTTTTTAGGACTTGAGCACTTATGAAGAAATCTTCGGTTACGATATATCTAGGAGAAGCGATATATTCAAAGTAATGTTTTTCATCTAGCAAGTCCATTGTTTCAGCAACGAGTGATAAAAGAAGTAAAGAATATGGGCTCGCTTCTATGGAAAATACCAAGCCAAAAGCGGACTAAAATTTTAGCAGGTGAAACTTTTATTTTCTTGGGCATGGCATAGAGTAGTCTTAGTTCATCATTAAGAAGGATTTGCACATTGGAACCAGGAAGAAGAGTTATGGCCATCCAATAGCGGACCAAGCTCAAAGTGGGATTATGAATTTCATCAGCTTTAGGCTTATAGCAATCATTGGATCCAGTTATACCTTTTCAGAATTCAGCTTTATCAAATTTCCGTGTGGCATTTACCATATCTAGATGACAATTGTTATCAAAACCAAGTGCCATACTAAAAACAAAGTGCCAAGTTAAATTATACTCTTGGTTGAACATGCAAAAGTAGACATTATTATCAGTGGCTTGTAAAGAGCATAGAAATTCAATGGTGAGTTTTTCAATTCCAAGCTTCCCCACCCGATTGTATTGAAAACAGTGTTAAATTCTGCGGTCATACCTATGTTGTACAAAAGGACGGAGTCGATGATGCCGGTATGTTCATAACCATGGTGTCGGATGGAGAGGTACCTTTGGTACTCTTCTTGGTTCAACATGAGGCCGCTCTCGGGGTCGAACGTCCTCTCGTAAGGCACTCCAAAGCTTCGTCTTGGTGGGGCTTCTCTTCCTTCATCTTCATCATGGCAGGTCGTCGGGAGGAACTCCCTATGACACTCTTGTCCTTCCTGAGTGCGGAGGAGAACTTCTTCATCCTGCAACAATGAGATCACACAAGAACACACTACAATGACAGGGATTAGCGTTAGCGTTAGCGTTAGCTATCCCACTGTTAGTAGTCCTTGCGGGGTATGATTACCTCCACAAACAAGATATTGAGAGCAAAGATGAGAGTGAGACAAGCTTCTACTACTACAATTTTTTGGGTTTTTGTTTTGAATGGCTAACTACAACTAAACTTGAAAAAGAACTTGCTCAAATGGAGAGAAGAAGGGAGATTGTGTGCTTGGAAGAATTTGGCTGGTTTGAGTGTGGAGATGAGCACACAATGCAGAGGTATTTATAGGGGGAGAAGGGCGGGTGGCCAGGCCACAAAGACCAGTTTGGCCGACCCCCCTGGTCTGTTCAGGGCTGGTTTCTCCTTTGGACAGGGAATCTATTTGAATTCAAACTCAACCTTGCTTACAGCCCTCTATTGATGGGTCGGCCAAACCAATTATTACATTATCAGAGTTGCTTTTGCCTAGGGACAGGGAACCTATTTGAATTCAAACACAACTCTGTAGACATGACCTTAATTATGGGTCGAATCGAACCCTCTATGACAGGTTTAGTGTTGCTTTTACCTTTATACAGGGAATCTATTTGAATTCAAACACCACTTTGTTGAGGGGTGCCAAAATATGGTTCAGCCGAACCAGGCCTTGTACCCTTTTCAGCTTTAAACAGTGTGTTTCACTTTATACAGCAAAGCAGAGACTAGTGGTGGACCAAAAGTTTTAAAATTTTTAGAGATTCCCTTGCCTAGTGTTTTGTGAGGGTAAAAGGTGTATGACACAAGTGGGGACATGTTTAAAGTGATTCCCATGGACCATGGGAATACTAATGCATGCCAAAGTGTCCACTTTTCAGAATTGGATGGTAGTGGATGGTGGATTCTCCTTGGAGCAAGTAAAAGTAGTCATGACCAAAAGTGGTCGGCCAAATTCAAAAGAAGATGGTGTTCAAAATTCAGGAGGTGAATCACTACACCAGGCCAACACCACCAGAGGTGGGTGGGCCCCATGGTGGGGTCGACCAACCCCACCTAGGTGGTCCCACCACCTCAGGTGCGAGCACTACTGTTTATTCTCAAGTTTTATTTATCTAAGTATTTTTATTTTGTCGAAATAAACTATTGCAACATTTAAATATGAAATGCAATGAAGAAAATGTAAAAATTGAAATACAGGAATTAAATATCAGATAAATACTGATTTACCTTACCAGCAAGGGCTCCATGTTTTATGTCCGTAGAGCAAGACCTCTCCATTTTGGGTTCATTCTTCGGGTGCTTCGGTTGGTCCCGGAGATGGAGACCATGATGATCGCACCTCTTTCTTTCGTCATTCCTTCTTGGTCGATGCTTGTGATTCAGCGGAGTCAGCCTTGTTTACCACCTCAGCCTTACTTACCAGTTTGGCCTTTTTGGCCCTTGGTGGTTGATTCTTTCGGCGGGGTGCATATTGTGGCTTGTTTCTCCACAGGTTCTTCCTTGCCTGTTGCATCGATTTATAACAATTGAAAGGACATTTAATTCTCTTACCTGGGAGTTGGAAGTGGACTTGGCTGGATCTCACATAGATGATGGCATTCACGGTGTTGAGGAACAGCCTTCCCAGGATGACGGGGACTTCGTCATCGGCCCCCATGTCAACAATGATGAAGTCGGCGGGGATGTATTCGTCTTGAACTTTGACAAGGATGTCCCTTGCCAATCCCTCGGGGAACCAAATGGATTGATCGGCCATCTGCAATTTGACAAAAGTGGGGTACAAAGGTTTCCCTAGCAAGTTCTCATACATTACCTTGGACATGATGTTCACTCTAGATCCAAGGTCGCAGAAGGCGTTGTTGAAGGTATGTGGCCCGATCTCGCAGGTGATGGTAGGATGACCAGGGTCACTCTTCTTGGCCATGAATGGCGGATCAAGAAGGCAACCCGGGTTTTGCCTAATCGGAGGCTTACCAAACCTCAGTGGAAATCAACTTAACACCCTCAATTGGTTCCTCAGGTTTCCCTGGGATCTTACCTTGTTCGAAGGATGGGACAGCTGCTGCTATTTGAGCTAATTGGGTTTCTAGCATTTTATTAAAGCTCAATTGATTTTTCATAGCAGTGTTTAAGCTATCCATTTTCTCACTAAAATTTTCAAGAATCTTATCATTAGCCATTATTTTCTTGTTTATGCTATCATTGATTTTAGATTGGCCTAAGACAAGATCTTTAAGAGAAGGTTGGTTACCATAAGAATTATTAAAATTATTGCTGTAACCATTACCTTGATTTCCTTGGTCGAAGGGGCGCGAGTTCCATCCTCCTAGTTGCTGGGGTCGATACCCATTGTTGTTGTTGTTGTTGTTGATGAAGCTCACTTCCTCCTTCGTCTCGAGACAGCTGTTGCCCGAGTGATCATCTCCACCACATACCTCGCACCATGGATCAGCTTCGATTGCTCGTGCGGTGGCAGTGATTCGAATGGCCTCTTGTTCCTTTTTGGAACCTTCCTCAATCTTTTTCATCAAGAGGTCCATTTTTGCTGAGAGCATTCCACCTCATGAACGGTGTGCATACCCCTTTTCTTGGGCTGGTGGGGCTCCTCATTCCATCCTTGGTTGATAACCATTTTCTCAATGAGGTCCTTAGCATCCTTGACATTGTGTTGCAGGAATGCTCCTCCAGGTGCAGCATCAAGGTGACTACGGGCTAATCCAGTCAGACCATGGTAGAAACCTTAGATTAGGAGCCATTCTTCGATTCCATGATAAGGACAAGCACGAATGTACTCCTGAAGACGTTCCCATGCTTTGGGAATCGTCTCGTCAGCTTGCTGTTGGAAGCTTGAGATCTTTCCACGAAGAGCGCTGGTTTTGCCCATTGGGAAGAATTTCTTGAGAAATGCATTGGCACACTTCTCCCAGGTGGTAGCTTCATTCTTGTTGGCATAAAACCATTGCTTCACCTTCCCAAGCAGTGAGAATGGGAACAGGCAAAGACGGATGGCATCTGCCGAGACATTCTTGATAGTGAAGGTACCACACACCCCTAGGAAGTGCTGGAGATGGGCATTGGCATCTTCATGCGGCTTCCCACAGAATGGATTGGCTTGCACCATATTGATCAGAGCTGGCTTAAGCTCAAAGGTAGCATCCCGCAAGTTGACCTGCGGACCGGTGGCAATGTTGTCAGCGGACGGTGCAGAGAACTCAGAGCTGGTCTTTTGGGCCATAGCTTCCTTGGTTGATAGTGCGGAGCCTCTTTCCTCGAACGGATTCCGGTTTGAAATGAACCTTTGAGGTGGAACTTGATGGTGTCTAGTTCTCCTCAACAATTGCTCAGGGTCTTCAATGAAATTTGATGGCAACTAAAAACCATTCATGCACTGTCTAGCTTCACGATAATGAGAAACACAGATAGGGGTACGCCCCTAACACTAATCGATAACTAAATTGATAGTAGACTCCAGATTCAATGTTTTATTGATATTCCTAGACTGATGCTTTCCCCGACAATGGCGCCAGAAATGCTTATTGACACTTCTTAGCGCAACCACCAGAGACAGGGTGTTAGGCTATCTCTGATAACGGCGCCAGAAGTGCCTGGGGTATTTCTTATGTCTATTGGATAATTCCACAAACGCACAGAATATACCGATGTAGCACTTCACCCGGGAGTATTCCAAAGTATCGTTATTTATTTTTATCCCAAGGGAAAGTGGTTGCTAGTTATAATTAATAAAAAGAGAGATCCTTAAGTCTATAACAACTTAGTATCAACTAGTGATAGGGGGGTAAATCGATATATAGAGGAAAGGGTAATGACACCAAGACACGACAAGGTTTTAAGATAACTAAAGATAACTAGTAGAGTATAGCTAGGTGGGAGGACAACGAGTGAGTATACGACTCCTATGACACTTACTTTACTCTTGTGAACTATCTTATCAAATGGTTAAATTATAATAAGACAGCTACCTTACTTCCGGTGTGTAGGGGATAGGCGAGACAAACCTCTACCCGAAGCGGCTATTCTCTTATGGGAGCCTACCATTTAAGAACTTGCCTAAAACACGTGGAGGAATACTAAGACTAGACAGGGCTGTCACCACCTGCAAGCACCCACAAACAATCCATGCGACAAGCAGCATTCAAAGGCAAGATCTAGTCTAACCACCACGCTTACACTAACCCTTACTACTTTAGTTACGTACCAACAACTAAAGGACCCTATGACAGGAGATGAACTACACACGTGAGCTGGTTACAGGATCACTATCTAATATAACTCAAGTATAAGTTAAGACAAAACACAACAATACTATAAAGAATAGTAATGCACTAAGTAGAGACTTAGTAAAGTAAAGTGAAGATAATATATTGATAAAGGTAAAGTCTTAAAAAAGAAAGGTACAAGAGCTATACCAGACTCTCCAGTAAACGACTCTAAGCATAGCTCGACTCGACTCTAACTCCCACACTAGACTAATACTACTACTACTAAAGAGTGGAACTACTCTTGTCTCTTGTGGCTCTTGTGTATCTTGGGCGTGTTGAAGAGGGTGATGGCAGCCTCTATTTATAGGAGAGAGTTGAGGGGTGCCACGTCAGCAATCCGTGTGCTCCATGCCTCTCCTCCCTTGGATGAACCGCCTCAATACCGCCTCAAGATGGACGGCAGAGGTGATTCCATCACATGAGATGCATGCAGGAAGGCGGTGGAGGCCAACCGACCTGACTGGGCACTAGGGGGGTTCGGCCGACCCCCCTATGGCAGGGCCCAGCCAAGGTCTTCTAGAAGGAGTCCTCACCTGTCATGGAGTGCAGCAGTGGCCTAGTCCCACCTTGGGTGGTTCGGCCGAACCACCTCTGGTGAGTTGGGCCCACCACTGTGGTCCCCATCTGTCATTGATTGTCCCCGTGTGTTGGTTCCACCTTGGTTGCATGTTTGTCACGTTGAATCCTTATGCTTTGTTTCTCCAATGTTGAATAGAAACACATGTTGATCTGATGAATGAAATGATCTAGGTGGAGGGTCACATGGATCATGCCACGTCACCAGAGCCAGGTGGGCCCCATGTAGGGTTCGACCGACCCATACATGGGCCCACCCTGGGCTCTCATCTCTTCTAAGTGATGTTGTGCACCATTTCTTGATGTTTCTTGGCCTGTTTGATCTTTGCTGCATTCACAAGCTTAAGAGTACAAGTGGAACTCATTATTGATAAAATATGTTCATGATATGTTTATTCTCCCTAGAATCCGAGGCCTGTTGACGTTGTTTGAATGTGGATTTTCATGGTATATCCACCGTCAACAGCCGGATAGTGGTAGATCGCGTAGGTGACAGTTGCGTTGAGTCCTCTGTAGTCCACTTCCCGTTGATAGGATCGATAGGTGTATAAGTGTTCGGTAGGAGGGAACTCTAATTTCGCCTAATATTTATTTCACTGCCCCATTAGAACGATATTATTCAAAGTTTAGCAGTTGTCAGATCTAGATAATCGTTTGTTATCTCCTCATTCTTGATATTCTCTGGATTGATTGTGTTGTTGGGTTAAGAGCCAATAGACTTAGTCAGTATCACCTACTATTCCTTTGGGTTCGATATTAAAACCGGGATTGTCTGGTGAACTGCTACATCGGTGTTTTATCTGTGCGCTTGAGGATACCTTGATAATAATAATCTTTAATAGAGTGTAGTTAATTTATACCAACAAAGGGAAATATGCCAATGCAGTAATTAAAGAGAGAGATTGAATACTTACTCCCATAACTGTCCTTCCTCGGAAGGAAGTTCTTCCATGACTGATGCCTTCTTCTCATCTTGTCCTTCTTTGACGGTAGCGGGGTCTGGTGTAGAGGCTGTAGATGATGGTTCCTTCTTAACTGCATCTCTATCTTTGTTATTTCTTTAGATTCTTGGTTTTCTACTCCTCATGGATCGACTCTTATTTTTCTGCATGTTAGTTGCGTGGTGCGGTGCACAAGAGAAAACAAATCTCTCCTTCTTCCCATTTATATAGAAATCCATGCTACCACTAGCAACAAATATACATGCACAAAGTTGTTTGTTACTTTTACCAAAACATCACAAAGTACTCCTTCTATGTAGCAAGTTGTTTGATCAGCTAATTGCACATATGCAGAAGTTGGTACTAGCTCAGTGTAGAACAGCTTTTCATAATGTTCTTTAGACATGACGTTAATGTTAGATCCTAGATCACATATAGCATTATGGAACTTTTGAGATTGAATAGAACAAGATACGACAGGGGTTCCAGGATCTCCCTTTTTAGTTAGAAAATTCCATCCATCTAGTTCATAGCCATGATAACTAATAGTAACAAGATTAGCAGATTCCATGGTTATTTCAGGCTTTCCTAGTATTCTAACCTTTTCAAAAAAATAGAATTGCAGCAGCTAGTTGTGCTAATTGGGTTTCAAGCATCTTATTGAAACTAAGTTGATTCTTAATTGCAGAAAAGAAATCATCCAATTTAGCATTTATGCTATCTAGCATCCTATCGTTAGCATGGAGCTTCTTGTTTATACTATCAGTCATTCTACCTTGACCATAGACAAGATCTTTAAGAGACGGGTAGTTATTACCTTGGTTGTTTGGACATTGCGAAGAATTGAAATTGTTACCTTGAGAATTGGAGCGCTAAGTTCATCCTTGATTTGAAGAACGGAAATTATTATCATTGTTGATGAAGTTGAGGTCTTCATGTGTCTCAGGACAATGGAGTCCAGAATGACCAACTTCTTGTGACAGAACCGCCTTAATCATAGGGCCCACGTGCACCGTCATCGTCCCTAAGGACCCATGATCAGTCTGCACAAGTTCCCCTTGACCCAGGTGGCCTGCCGGGTTCCATAGGAAACCCTAACCTTGCGGAGATCTCATTAGAAGCATTGCAGTATTACGACAGTTTACACAAAGAATATAAATCAGAGTGAAGAGTGCGGAAGTATTACATAAACATAAGTTTACAAATATAAATGTCATTATCCCCAAACCAGAGTTTCGTAGTGGAGTAGCATCATATAACAAGACACCCTGCCCAAGGGTTATATCATACACCTCATCATCCATGCTCGATCCACCAACCGGCACGTTTTCGAGCAGAACTGTACACTCGGCTCACCTGCAACATGGGTTAATAAACCCTAAGTACTAGGGTACTCCGCAAGAATTACCTGACTAAGAAAAAGGAATGAGACTCAGGAATGCAGGCTGAGGGGAGTCAAGGCAAGGTTTTAGCAAGAGTCAAAGTACTTTGCGAAAAAGCAATACTAATCCTTCTTTCAATGTTTTACTCATTATTATTTTATCGATAACCATAGATCTCAATTACTTCACATATGTCCTTCAATTCCAATTACTTATTCATTCTAAAAACATCCTAGTTCTGAACCACTTTTCGATGTAGGTGTGAGGATCAAGTCTCCATAACCGAGGAGCACGACGATTCAAATCGATTAGTACCCAGCTGGGGATCCCTATCCACACTGCATATGTAGCACCTAAGCTTGCATATGCCAACCCCGTCTACCACGGCTTTTTTATCCCTGAACCGGTCCTGCGCCACCCGAGAGCACAGTACTCCTCTCGTCTCCAGGCACGACAGCCACGAGGGTACATGCTATTCTCGCCATCTCTCCACTCCCAGTGCGTGGTTGTTGTTGACGGTGGATATACCATAAAATTCCACATTCAAACACCGTCAACAGGCCTCGGATCCAAGGGAGAATAAACACAACATGAGCATATTTTATCAATAACGAGTTCCACTTGTACTCTTAGCTTGTGATTGCAGGGAACACCAAATCAGTGCAAAAGTGAGCAGCTAGGAGCTAACTACATGGTTCGGCCGAACCATGTCATGTTGGCCCGGGCCACCAACTTTCAACATGGTGCATACAACATCAAATGGAAGAGATCAGAGCCAAGGGTAGGCCCACCCATGGGTCGGCTGAACTGCCCATGGGGCCTACCTAGCTCTGGTGACGTGGCAGGATCCGTGTGACACTCCAACCAAGTCATTTCATCCATTAGATCAACTTGTGCTTTCATTCAACGTTGGAGATCAAAGGCACACGGATTGAGGCGTGAAACAAAGCAAACGAGACATAACAAAGACCAGGGGAGTCTCTATGACAGGTGGGAACCACGGTGGTGGGCCCAACCCACCAGGGGTGGGTCGGCCGAACCACCATTGGTGGGCCCAGGCCACCTACACCATCACTGACTGGTGGGGACTCCTTCTAGAAGCTCCTGGCTAGGCCCACTAGTCATAGGGGGGTCGGCCGAACCCCCTGGTGCCCAGCCAGGTCGGTTGGCCTCCACCGACTCCAAGAATGTTTCCCATGTGCTAAAATCACCAAAGCCGTCCATCTTGAGGCGGTTACAAGGCGGTGGATCCAAGGGTGGAGAGGCAAGGAGCAAGCGGATCGCTGACGTGGCACCCCCTCATCCTCCACTATAAATAGAGGCTGCCCACTCCTCTTCAAGACACACCATACAACACAAGAAGCAAGCTAGAGTGAAGTTCTACTCTTTAGTAGTAGTATTAGTCTAGTGTGGGAGTTAGAGTCGAGTCGAGCTACGCTCAGAGTCTCCGGAGTCGTCTACTGGAGAGTCTGGTATAGCTCTTGTACCTTTCCTTCTGTAAGACTTTATCCTTTTCAACATATATTATCTTTACTTTACTTCACTAAGTTCTCACTTAGTCTTTACTATTCTTTGTAGTATTGTTGTGTCTTGTCATATTCTATAGTTGTTTTACAATTGATAGTGATCTTGTCCCAACTCAATGTGTGTTAGTTCATCGCATGTCATAGGGTGTTCTAGTTGTTGGTACGCAGCTAGAATAGTGAGGCTTAGTGTAAGCGTGGTGCTTAGACTAGATCTTACCTTTGATTACCGCTTGTCGCACGGATTGTTTGTGGGTGCTAGCAGGTCGTGACAGCCCTGTCTAGTCTTAGTATCCCTCCATGTGTTTTAGGCAAGTTCTTAAAAGGTAGGCTCCCATAAGAGTGTAGGCGCTTCGGGTAGAGGTTTTGTCCTCTATTGTCTCACACTACCCCCTGCACACCGGTAGTAAGGTAACTATCTTAGTACAAGTCATCTATTTGATAGGGTAAGTCACAAGAGTAAAGTAAGGGTCATAGGAGTCTTATACTCACTCGTTGTCCTCCCACCTAGCTATACTCTACTAGTTATCTTTTAGTTATCTTAATACTTGTTGTGTGTTGGTGTCATTACCTTTTCCTCTACCTATCGATTTACCCCCTACCACTAGCTAGTACTAAGTTGGTATAGACTTAAGGATCTCTCTTTCTTTTTATTAATTATTCCTAGTAACCGCTTTCCCTTGGGATAAAAATAAATAACGATACGTTGGAATACTCCCGGGTGAAGTGCTACAGCGGTATATTCTGTGCGCTTGCGGAATTATCCAATAGACATAAGAAATACCATCAGACACTTCTGTCGCTGTTATGAGAGATAGCCTAACACCCTATCTCTAGTGGTTGCGCTAAGAAGTGTCAACAGTTGTCGGTTCAAGCAATAGAGCCACCAGAGATAGGGCTTCCCGGAGTATGTGGCTAGTTGCAAAAAGTCTCGATCACAGCAGGCCGACAATGAACGGTCCCTAATACTTTTCCGTTGGAAACCATGCATTGGGACTCTAACCCAAGTACACTGGTAACCACCTGGTTTTCACATCCCTTTTCCGTCGGCGACGATAAGTTGGTACTCTAACCCAATCATATGGCCCACCGAACGGAAAACTCCCTTCCGATCGGTGACAATGTACTGATCAGGTGCACAGCCACCGAACGAGAACATTACCAATTCTCTTTTTCATTAATTAATCAATAGTGTATATCACAATAGCTCAAAAATAGCATTTGTGCAAATCTAAATTATTCCAGCAGAGCTAAGCATTTTCCCAACATTTTATTTTAAAATGGTTTCCGGATATTTCAGTGGTCAAGGTAGGTGTTGACATCTACTAACGTCGCCCAATATAACTTTATAACTTTTAACACTAGGTACGAGATTAGAAGATGTATGGTATTTTAATTAACTGATCAATAGCAACTAGCCACTTATCTAATACCAACATTCTTTAGCATGAACTGGGTTGTCAATCCTATCATGAATGCTAAGAAGAAATAAAGGTTTCATAATATTATTCCATGTGACTAGGCAGAAATAAATAAATATAAACTAAGAATAATTCTGCAAGCGGACAGATAATTATACCATTGTAGCATTTTACCTAGAGTATCACCAGATTGTCGATTTATATTTATACCACTGGGAAGGTTTAGTAGGACTTATTATATCTATAACTTATACTGCTAATGTAAAAGATAAACCATAACTATAATCCTACTCATAGCAGGGATAAGTCACATGATAAAGATATATAGGATAAACATGATCAGTCATCATCATAAATAGGTAAATATCAGAGCTCATCTAGTCATAACAATAGCTAGCCAATGGATAGATAAAGGAATTAATATCTAAAGTAATTCTATAACTACGTCAATGAATACTATGATTAATGCAATTACATCTAGCAATCATTGTTTAGCTCTACCTACATCATGATTAAATGTAAAGGAGCATCATCTAATGAGGATATTGAGACACATGGGTCACCTCCTTCGCGACCGTGCTCTACTCGTCCTATTTACGGGGGGTGGACTACAGAGGACTCAACGCAGCTGTCACCTACGCGATCTACCACACGACCCGGCACATCAGGGTGCACTCACAGATAAGCAAGATATCTAAACACCACGTCTACATACTGCCAATCATTCATCCATGATATCTCTGGACGAACTCTATACGAGCAATTACATAAATTCAATAGGATCAAACTAACTATGCTAAACATATAATCAAAGTGAACAATGACTATTGCAATTAAGAACATATAAAAGATTAAGAACAATGTTTCCCAAATCATAATGTTGAATGCAATAAGAGAAAAGAATTAGAACTATACCGAACTCCGCGCTCCAAACAGACGCCAGGGGCTCCAGATCCTGCCGAAGAACTAGAACTCCTCTACTTCTAATCTAACTAGGCTAAAGCTATGAACTAGAAAGGCTCTGATGAACTAGAGAGGCTCTGGATGGCTTGATCTCCAAATGACTTGATGCTTCAGGGAGGGGGGTCTGCCCCTTTATTTATAGTCCGGTGGGATGAACGTGCGCCGTAGGATCAAACCGACTTCAAAAAGGGCCAAAATGACTCCTAAGAGGCGGCGGAAGAAGACTCCAGAAGCGGGGGCCGAAACCCTAGGGGGTAGGGCCGGCCGGCCCCACCTTGGCGCCGGCCGGCGCCCAAGTGTGGGCTTCCGGCCCATCTTTATCGAGGTGCTTCAACACCCTTCCAGGGTCTTCGTGATGATGTTTCCTTGGCAGTTAAGTTTCGTGTCTTTTATGCTCTTTAACCCTTCTTTTATACTTTTCTGGAATAGCCCCTGGAAAATATAGAACATGCAAAACTCGTGAAAACTGTCAGTTAAAACCCTAGACTAGTGTGTATTCATGTGTCCTTTCATGTCTAAAGTTCTAATAAAAGTTGACGTTATCGACCGTCAACAACACCCCCAAGCTTACCTGTTTGCCAGTCCTTTGGCAAACAAACAAAACCTAATTTACCAAAGTATTTGGATCAGGAGTTGCTACAATGCTTTCATACTTTCCAAATACACATGCTTTAAACATAGATTCTCCTCTGGATTAAACAAAACTGTTGTAACTCTCGAACTTACCCATTTTACCTTTAACTACGGAGCTTTACAGCTTTTGCATTAGTCTTGAGCAATCGAAAGACAGAACAATCAAGTTAAGCACCATGTCTCAAATTCTTCACAGTACTACTATTCCGGAGTTTTGTAAATTTTTAAAATAAAACTCAGAGCTTAATATGACACCCTCAAGTCTCTTAATATGTGGTATTTATGGATCTCACTGAGGCATTAATGATGTTATGCCTTCCTACAACTAAGGATTAGAGTGGAGCTTATAGGAGTGGCGATAACAAGGATGAGCATACTTGCAATTCATATATTGTAAAGTCAAACAATGGATCCACAGAGAGTCGGGGCATACAATCAAACCAAGATGTGCATGTGTATGGAATATGGCGGATAGGTGTATATATGGTATTTAGTGGTTGATCCTAATTCTACTTTTACTCCATGAAAATAACTCCCTTCTTTAAAACTTAGAACTTTTGCGGAAAAACATGGGCTATCTTTATTCTTCTTCTTCTTTTTTTATTATTATATATATACATTTTTCACAGGGAATCAGACATCCAAGTACCCATTGTTTTAATTGCTGGGACACTTGTCCATCTTTTACTCCCTTTTCTTTTTTTAATACTTTTGCATAGCCACATGCGTCCTTTGAATATAAATAATTGGAGAGATAATGATAAGAACATAGAGCAATTAAACAGAGGCTGTCCTATAGGGTATATTTTTAGATGTTTACTCCCAGTGTAGGAGATCAAGCCATTATTAAAGCCTATCATCATATGTGACTAACATAAATTATTAGTGTTCTAAACTAACAATTTAGTTAAGAACCCAAACACTAATTAAGGTGCCAAGGATTATCTCAAGTTAATGACCCAAGGACATCACTCAATCCAAATGTCACACCACACAAAAGTGAATTAGGGTTTCTACTCATTTTTATTAATCAATTTATCAATTAGGATTTTTGTTTTGGCATTTAATTACTACATAAAGTAATTCATTTTATACTTACAAAGTAAATGAGCATCAAAACTTGGAACAGCAGGGTTCAGGTGCTACAAGGGGTTTAACCAAACCCTAAAAGATTTAACAAATTATTAAAATTTTAATCCTAATAACCTTTTTTAAATTAATCAATTAAGCAAGTAATAAATAAGAAATAATTAAATTATTTCCATTTGAGCTCAACATTTTACCATAGATAGTACTTATCCTAAAACAGCACCAAACTAAATTTCATGATTTTTAGAGTTATAGAGAATTAATTAAAATTACCCAAAGTTACATTTATTAATTAATATGCTGATTTTTAATTCCTGCATAAAGTCCTCAAAACATGTATTTAATATTTTTATAAAATCCTACATACTAAAAAGAGCATACACAAAAATTTTCATGATTTCTAGAGCAGTAAATTTATTCCTATGAAATTGACAAATTCTGGCACAATTCATTAAAAATACAATTAGTAAAACTCTACTAAAAATCCCAGTAAAAAGGAAAATCTATTCTGGCCCAGTTGGCCCAGCACAGAGGCAAACTGGCCCAGTTGGCCTGCCCACGCTGTGCCACAGCATCTTTGCCGAAAACCCCCTGAACTCTTTATGTCTCAACCCGCAGCCCTGCAAGCACTATTCATTTGAGTCACTGGATTTTCGCTTAACCCCCTACCCCTTTTCATCTTGCCACCCGAAGCCCCTCTCTCTCGTGTAAACACAGGCCGTGCACATGTGGCGGAGCCGGCCGCGTCGGCACGTCGCCGGTGACCTCTCCGGCGAGGGAAACGTGACCCGAGTACTTCCCCTACACTACTCGCACACACCCAGGTGGCTAGTGGGGCGGCTCATGGCCCCGAGCAGGCCTGTCCGGGACCATGGCGGCTTACCGGCTCGGCACACGGTGACATGCCGCGTTCCAGCCGGGACCGAACGATAACGTAAAAACTAAGGGCACTACAAACACTATGGAATCACCTTGAGCCTCCCTTTTGCGTTGGTTAGGAACGGAGACACCTCGGAGCTAGCAACCGGCGTTGATGGCTGTGGCGGCGGGTTCACCCGTGGACTTCTCCGGCGTTCTGGTGGCTCCAGAGCAGAAAGAGCAAAACCAATAGGTCCGTAAGCTTCGTGACGTAGAAGCAAGGAAAGAACGGGGTGGAAATGGGAACTACCTCACTGAAAAGGGCTCTCCACGATGAGTTGCCGTGCGGTGGCGCTCCTGCCGTTCGCGAGGGAGACGGGCTCGCCTAAGGGTTTCGGGCAACTAGAAATAGCGACAGTTGGCACAATCGATGCGCAACGAGTAGTAGAACCTATCCTCGAGATAAAAAGGGTGATGGTAGACTACGGTGGACGAATTTTGCCTTCCACCGGAAGTTCACCGGCGGCGGTGTAGAGGAGAAAAGACAAGACGGCGACCCGGTTGGAGCTTTATATAGAACAAAGGAGAGGGCGCGTCGTGGAGAGGACCCCCACCACTTCGTCCCCATCGGCGACACGCGGCCGGCAGGCCCCGGACGGCGCCGGCGCTCGGCGCGCGCACGCGCCCTACGCGCGGACACAGGAAGTACCGGACCCCCCTTAGCACTGTAGCAACCAGCCTCTTTTGACTGTGTCAAAATTATTTTCTATTTTGTGTATCAAGTTGCAAAATCACCAATATAAAAGTTGTAGAAACTTTTATGCTGAACATCTTTGGTTTTTGAACCTCATCCAAATTTTGAATAATTTTTGAATAATTTAAAATGGGGGTAAAAGATTGATTTGAACTTCATTTACAATTCATTTAAATTCTCAAAACTTTTCTCAACAACTTGAAATTCTTAAAAAATAAAAGTTGTACTATTTGACATGGTATACAACTTTCAGCAAATGGGTTTTCTCAGAT
This sequence comes from Eremochloa ophiuroides, assembly GCA_038502445.1. Lineage (NCBI taxonomy): Eukaryota > Viridiplantae > Streptophyta > Magnoliopsida > Poales > Poaceae > Eremochloa > Eremochloa ophiuroides. Next base: position 37,652,244 of record JAHLJS010000006.1, on the reverse strand, counting down.
TCTTCATAGTTTTTGAAATAGCATTTCAAATTTAAATTCTAAAACACTCTTTAGGTTTTAATTTGAAATCTCAATGCATAAGTTCAAATTCCCCAAATATAAAAGTTGTTCAATTTAAAAACAATTACAACTTTCATTAAAGGAGTTTGTCCTAATTCTAAATATTTTTCAAAATGGCATTTTAAATTTGAACAAACAAACACTAATTGGGTTTCAATTTAGATTTCGACTGGTAAACTTCAAAATATCCAAAAATAAAAGTTGTTCCATTTTAAAATATCTATAATTTTTACTAAATCACTTTCATCATATTCCCTTTAGTTTTTGAAATTGAGTTTCAACTCTAACCTTTAAAGCATAGATTAAGGTTTTATTTGAAATTATTTTAATAACTTCAAAATTGCCCAAAACAGAAGTTGCTCAACTTTTAAAGGTTTACAACTTTTGTTCAAGTCCCAACTCCTAATTCCTTTTAGTTTTCAAATTAGGATTTCGGGTCCGACGTAGGGTTTATAAATAATTTCTTTTAAATTTCTTTAATTTTATTTTTATCCCACACACATACACAAAGATTATCATAACCAGATCACTCTAAAGTACCTACACACAATCATATGCAAGAATAAATTTTACGTTAGTTATTGCGCAGAAAAATGAGTTTATGCGGGAGGTTTTCGCATGCAATCATGATGACATGGCAGGTTTTAGTTATCGTAACACCAAGGGGTGTTACATTCTTTCCCCCTTAAAATAAATCTTATCTCGAGATTTAAGATACGGCTAAAGCCTTAATTTTAGTAATAGAAAAGAAAATGTTTCAAGTAAATATATTTTTTTTAAAACTTGACTTTAGGGCAAGTAGGGGTTTTATATTCTGTAAAACTTGAAAAGGATAAATTATTTTTAAATGGTAGTAAGGAAATTAGGAAAGTTTTCAGATGAAAAATTCTCTGATTTCTCGGGTACCTTCTTCTCCTGAAGACTGATTCCAACATACTTGTGCCTTACCCTGTTGAAGTCCTTTGAATAACACGATCTCTTTTGGTTTATGACTCACACTGGATATTCGAAGTGTGTCAGATCTGGTTCAATTCAACTCCTACCCAGTCAACAACTCGATCCGGCACTTGAAGACACTTCTTAAGTGGTGATACATGAAATACAACTTGTGCAGATGATAAGTGTTCAGACGCTTTATTTGATAAGTTACTAACCCACACTTCTCTTCCTATCTGCTATAATGAAGATTCTTATTTGACCTAATCAGTTGTCTCTCAACACTAGAACTTGAAAGCTTATTTCTTCGAAATACAACCTTTACGAGGAATACCTTTTAAGGGCGGTTACAATGAGAGTGAGGGCACATTAATTGCGAGCTACGATGATTCAAGAGTACCGACTATGATACCACTGTGTCCCCTGGTAAGGTCTTATATGACTACAGTTCACAGAAGATCCCAAGTTTTGACACGGCACCATAGTCGCGAGTCGAGATACCATCATAGAACACAATTAAAGTAACCTCAGTAAAAAGAGAAGGTATATCAATTGTGGCTATAATGTAAAATGACCACAGACCTTGATACGAGTGTATACCCTTCAGAATCTCATGTAGTTGAGTTACACGAGACTCCAGGTTGTTATATTGTATCGAAATCGTAGATCATGTCACACCATAGGTGGGTGGTTTTGTTTCCACATAAAGTGTAACACAGAAATTTTATTAATTGTGAATCTATAGTATGTCACAACCCTAGACCTCGATACCTACGCGTGCCTAGTAGAATCTCTGTGTGGCCATGGCACGCCAGGAATCCCTAGGTTTTGACGCGACACCATGGTCACAGGTCATGGCACCACTATACGCACAACCATAACAATTTTGGAATAACATGTTGAATTTGAGTGAGTGATACGTGTCGGATCAAGGCATGACACGTATGCAGATAAAAGTCATGGTCTAGTGCTAGGTTTTCATCCTGAGTCTGTGGGTGAATTGAAGTGCGTCCTAAAGTTTCCGAAGGAGTAAATTTTCAAATAGATCTCAAGGCATTTATAAATAACCAGAAATCCATAAAACAACAGGGAATCCTCAGTGGATCGCAGATACCATTTCCAAGTGATTGAATCTTAGGTATCATTTCCAAATCAATTCCCGTTATTCTAACAGATGAGATTAAGATAATTACAAGGACAAGGAATTTTGAGAATTCGAAGAGACCAGATGTGAATTCTTGAAGTAGGTTTTAATATAATTATAAAGAGAAAAAGAATTTTGAAATTCATGAAGAAATATGAATATGAATTTTGTGAAAGGTATTTGAAAGAGAGTGAAAGCACATTAATTGCAGGCTAGGATCATGACCATCAACTCTGACAACAGCGAGCGTCCAGCAGTAACCTCCTATGGTCACGAGCCATAAGAGACCCCAGATTTCGGTGCCGCATCCTGGTCATGGATCATGATATCTCATAGACTACAATTACAATAGCTTTCAACCAACACATGTTGATTGGCGGTTTCAAAGAAATAGTATGTGTCGTGAAAGGAGGAAATCAAGACCGACATTTGCGTAGGTTTAGACAGTCAAAGATTTATCGAGTTTTTAGTGTCGAGTTGACTGCATCCAGAAGTTCCCTAAGGACTGGAAACTTTTGGAGTGAAGATTAACAAGAATTGGTAAAAACCTAGTCTTATGGCAACATTTACCAACTTTTGAACACACCTAACACTCATAAGCTTAAGCAGGAAATGATTTGACCGATGACAAAAGATTACCCAAGGTTTACACATCAGTTCACATTGACTATTAGCTTAGGTCGACTTACTCCAACTTATTGAACCACCATTACACCAATTTCCTGCCGACACAGGGTTTTTGATTACAAAAGACACTTAACCTCAGATTTGACCTGATCTAACACTGGGTCTAGGAAACTATCTATCTTCATAAACTAATTGACCTGACCACTCACTACTTCTGACTCCAAGTCACTTGCTACTTCCTCCAACTCTTCATCAGCATTCTCTGCTGAACCAGACTCTTCCTGATGGTCAGCTATTGGAACCTCTATATCTGGAATTGGATCATTCATGGTATGGAGCATTTGCACTTCTCATTGCAGATCGGCGTATTCTGATGGGCTGCCTGAAGTTGTTGCTGATAAGTGTTATGCATGCCCCAAAACATTGCATCCTGATGCTGCAAATATCCAACAGTCTCTCTAAGACCTTCCCTTGCCATTACGGCATAAGAATGAGCTTCTTCACGCTGTTGGATGAGAAGTCCTGTCTGAAGATGAAGATTATCCACCAGACTTTCTAGCTTTTCTATGCGGTGCTGGTCCGCTTGTCGCTATGCTTCGAGTGCTTCTATCCGAACATCTAAACTGATCTTTTCAATGTTACTGCCCTGAGCAGCCTCCTGCCACTTTAGGCCTTTCTTATTGGCCTTCTTCTTCTTTAGTTCTGTACTCTTGAGTGCTTCATAGCATTCCGAGTAAAGTTCCTGCCACTCCTCGCGTCCTCGCTCGTGGGTCAGATGGAGGTTAAGGACGGCTAGCATAGCTTTAGTAGTGGCTACCAATATGGGATCCTGTTGATCAGATTTTTCTTCCTGTTGCTTGGCTTGGTGTTGAAGACTATCCCAATTCCCTGGTGTCTCTGACGGAAACATTCTCAGAGAAAAGACTCTGACCTCTTTCCGACACCTAAAGCAGATCTTTCTGAGGACTTCCAATGCTGTAGCCTGAGCTCCTTCCTAGGGACTCATACCTTCAGCATGTGCTTCCTAAGCTGGCCAAAACGGAGCGGTGGTACAAGCTGAGATCTGGAGGGACACTTCGTACCACGGCCGACCAAGGAGAATAGTACGGGACCAACGATACTTTGGTAGTTTCGAGTAGCCCACTTCTTGCAGTAGTTGCCACAGCACTGTTGGGGTTCCAAACATAGCCAGGCAGTCGTCAATTCCAGTAGCATGGTCTTGCGGATCCATCTGCTTAGAAGAAGGGTAGGAATTTATCTTTAACAAAAATATATGTGGAAATAGGTTTTATTTTTAGGAAGTAGAGATATACTTCATATCAGGGGTATTATTTATAGTTGTAAAGTCATGATGCATGAGCGTTCCAACGTAAATCAAAATACTCTGATATATACGTATTATACTAATTAAATTAATTACTTAAGTGACATTCACTCAATGTTTTTAAACATAGGGCATACTTAAGGTGCTAATCCACTATTAAACTCAGAACCTGACTAGAGATCTATAGAAATACTCAAGGAAAGATTGTATAGAATGAATGAGAAAAGTTCAGAAGCAACTCGGACCAAACTACACCATTAATTATATTCATTCCAAATCATTTCAAAGTTGTTGTAAAGTAACACTGCAAGTACTTTACAATGAAATGCTCTGATACAACTTATGACAGAACCGCCTTAATTATAGGGCCCACGTGCACCGTCATCGTCCCTAAGGACCCACGATCAGTCTGCACAAGTTCCCCTTGACCCAGGTGGCCTGCCGGGTTGCCTAGGAAACCCTAACCTCGCGAGGATCTCATTGGAAACATTGCAATATTACAACAGTTTACACAAAGAATATAAATCAAAGTGAAGAGTGCGGAAATATTACATAAACATAAGTTTACAAATATAAATGTCATCATCCCCAAACAAGAGCTTCGTAGTGGAGTAGCATCATATAATAAGACACCCTGCCAAAGGGTTATATCATACACCTCATCATCCATGCTCGATCCACCAACCGGCACGGTTTCGAGCAAAACTATACTCTTGGCTCACCTGCAACAGGGGTTAATAAACCCTGAGTACTGGTGTACTCCACAAGACTTACCCGACTAAGAAAAAGGAATGAGACTCAGGAATGCAGGCTAAGGGGAGTCAAGGTATGGCTTTAGTAAGAGTCAAAGTACTTTGCGGAAAAGCAATACTAATCCGTCTTTCAATGTTTTACTCATTATTATTTTATCGATAACCATAGATCTCAATTACTTCACACATGTCCTTCAATTCCAATTACTTATTCATTCTCAAAAATATCCTAATTCCGAACCACTTTTCGATGTAGGTGTGAGGATCAAGTCTCCATAACCGAGGAGCACGACGATTCAAATCGATTAGTACCTCGCTGGAGATCCCTATCCGCACTGCATATGTAGCACCTAAGCTTGCATATGCCAACCCCGTCTACCACAGCTTTTCTATCCCTGAACCGGTCCTGCGCCACCCGAGAGCACAGTACTCCTCTCGTCTTCAGGCACGACGGCCACGAGGGTACACGCTACTCTCGCCATCTCTCCACTCCTAGTGCGTGGTTGTCGGTTCAAGCAATAGAGCCACCGGAGATAGGGCTTCCCGAACCATGTGGCTAGTTGCAAAAAGTCTCGATCACAACAGGCCGACAACGAACGGTCCCTAATATTTTTTCATTGGAAACCATGCATTGGGACTCTAACCCAAGTACACTGGTAACCACCCGGTTTTCACATCTCTTTTCCGTCGGCGACGATAAGTTGGGACTCTAACCCTACCATATGGCCCACCGAATGGAAAAATCCCTTCCCGTCGGTGACAATGTACTGATCAAGTGCACAGCCACCGAACGAGAACATTACCAATTCCCTTTTTCATGAATTAATCAATAGTGTATATCACAATAGCTCAAAAATAGTATTTGTGCAAATCTAAGTTATTCCAGCAGAGCTAAACATTTTCCCAACATTTTATTTTAAAATGGTTTCCGAATATTTCAGTGGTCAAGGTAGGTAATGCATCAATTGGGTTATCAATCAACTCCTATAAACCTAATGTAGTAGATTATCTCAAGTTATAAACATTTTGTAAATCACAAGGAAGGGGCTGAATGCACCGGGGCTTGCCTGTTGCTTGAAGTAGACAGAACCCTGAAGTCAATCACCAAGAAAGATCCACGTTCACCGAGTGAAGACCTTACTCGGGACATGCTTCAGATAATAATCACCGCGCGTTCACTACACAAAATAATAATGGAACACTTAACATGATGACATGTATGCCATGATGCAGGAGATGCACAAAATCACTAATCAATAGAATGTAACTCAATTTGAAAGTTGAGTACAACTTTCCTTCACGATAAAGTTGCAAGCCAACGAAACTAATTACTATCGAGTATTAACTACTTTGGTTTATTGACCATTTTAACAGTCTTTGAAAGCCGAATTGGTTCTTCCCCTAGAACACTATCAACCCTTTGCCTAAGCAATTATTAAAGCCTATCACCATATGTGACTAACAAAAATTATTAGCGTTCTAAACTAACAATTTAATTAAGAACCCAAACACTAATTAAGGTTCCAAGGATCATCTCAAGTTAATGACCCAGGGACATCACTCAATCCAAATGTCACACCACACAAAAGTGAATTTGAGTTTCTACTCATTTTTATTAATCAATTTATCAATTAGGATTTTTGTTTTGGCATTTAATTACTACATAAACTAGTTCATTTTATACTTACAAAGTAAATGATCATCAAAACTTAGAACAGCAGGGTTCAGGTGCTACAAGGGGTTTAACCAAACTCTAAAAGATTTAACAAATTATTAAAATTTTAATCCTAATAACCTTTTCTTAATTAATCAATTAAGAAAGTAATAAATAAGGAATAATTAAATTATTTCCATTTGATCTCAAAATTTTATCATAGATAGTGCTTATCCTAAAACAGTACCAAATTAAATTTCATGATTTTTGGAGTTATAGAGAATTAATTAAAATTACCCAAAGTTGCATTTATTAATTAATGTGCTGATTTTTAATTCCTACACAAAGTGCTCAAAACATGTATTTAATATTTTTATAAAATCCTACATACTACAGAGAGCATACACAAAAATTCTCATGATTTCCAGAGCAGTAAATTTATTCCTAAGAAATTGACAAAGTCTGGCACAATCCATTAAAAATACAATTAGTAAAACTCTACTAAAAATCCCAGTAAAAAGGAAAATCTATTTTGGCCCAGTTGGCCCAGCACAGAGGCAAACCGGCCCAGTCGGCCTGCCCGCGCCGTGTGCTGGCATCTTTGCCGAAAACCCCATGAACTCTTCATGTCTCAACCCGCAGCCCTGCAAGCACTATTCATTTGAGTCACTGGATTTTCGCTTAACCCCCTGCGCCTTTTCATCTTACCACCCGAAGCCCCTCTCTCTCGTGTAAACACAGGCCGTGCACATGCGGCGGCGCCGGCCGTGTTGGCACATCGCCGGTGACCTCTCCGGCGAGGAAAACGTGACCCGAGTGCTTACCCTACACTACTCGCACACACCCAGGTGGCTAGTGGGGCGGCTCATGGCCCCGAGCAGGCGTGCCTGGGACCATGGCGGCTTACCGGCTCGGCACACAGTGACATGCCACGTTCCGGCCGGGACCGAACGATAACGTAAAAACTAAGGGCGCTGCGAACACTATGGAATCACCTTGAGCCTCCCTTTTGCGTTGGTTAGGAACGGAGACACCTCGGAGCTAGCAACCGACGTTGATGGCCGTGGCGGCGGGTTCACCCGTGGACTTCTCCGGCGTTCTGGTGGCTCCAGAGCAGAAAGAGCAAAACCAATAGGTCCGTAAGCTTCGTGACGTAGAAGCAAGGAAAGAACGGGGTGGAAATGGGAACTACCTCACTGAAAAGGGCTCTCCACGATGAGTTGCCGTGCGGTGGCGCTCCTGCCGTCCGCGAGGGAGACGGGCTCGCCTAAGGGTTTCGGGCAACTAGAAATAGCGACAGTTGGCACAATCGATGCGCAACGAGTAGTAGAACCTATCCTCGAGATGAAAAGGGTGATGGTAGACTACGGTGGACGAATTTTGCCTTCCACTGGAAGTTCACCGGCGGCGGTGTAGAGGAGAAAAGACAAGACGGCGACCCGGTTGGAGCTTTATATAGAACAAAGGAGAGGGCGCGTCGTGGAGAGGACCCACACCGCTTCGTCCCCATCGGCGACACGCGGCCGGCCGGCCCCGGCGCTCGGCGCGCGCACGCGCCCTGCGCGCGGACAAAGGAAGTACCGGACCCCCTCTTAGCACTGTAGCAACTAGCCTCTTTTGACTTTGTGGCAAAATTACTTTTTATTTTGTGTATCAAGTTGCAAAATCACCAATATAAAAGGTATAGAAAAGTTTATGCTGAACATCTTTGGTTTTTGAACCTCATCCAAATTTTGAATAATTTTTGAATAATTTAAAAAGGGGTAGAAGATTGATTTGAACTTCATTTACAATTCATTTACATTCTCAAAACTTTTCTCAGTAACTTGAAATTCTTCAAAAATAAAAGTTATTCTATTTGACAAGGTCTACAACTTTCAGTAAATGGGTTTTGTTAGATTCTTCATAGTTTTTGAAATAGTATTTCAAATTTAAATTCTAAAACACTCTTTAGGTTTTTATTTGAAATATCAATGCATAAGTACAAAATCCCCAAATATAAAAGTTGTTCAATTTGAAATGGCTCACAACTTTTATTAAAGGAGTTTGTCCTAATTCTAAACAGGTTTTGAAATGGCATTTTAAATTTGAATAAACAAACACTAATTGGGTTTTAATTTAGATTTCCACTGGTAAACTTCAAAATCTCTAAAGACGAAAGTTGTCCCATTTTAAAAGATCTATAATCTTTACTAAATCACTTTCATCATATTCCCTTTAGTTTTTGAGATTGAGTTTCAACTGTAATCTTTAAAGCATTGATTAAGGTTTTATTTGAAATTATTTTAATAACTTCAAAATTGCCCAAAATAGAAGTTGCTCAACTTTTATAGGTTTACAACTTGTTCAAGGCCCAACTCCTAATTCCTTTTAGTTCTCAAATTAGGGTTTCGGGTCCGACGTAGGGTTTATAAATGATTTCTTTTAAATTTCTTTAATTTTATTTTTATCCCACACACATACACAAACATTATCATAACCAGATCATTCTAAAGTACCTACACAAAATCATATGCAAGAATAAATTTTACTTTAGTTATTGCGTAGAAAATTGAGTTTATGCGGGAGGTTTTCGCATGCAATCATGATGATATGGCAGGTTTTAGTTATCGTAACATCAGGGGTGTTACACTTCTTCACAGACTTCACATGTCATCTGAGTCTCCATGGCTTGCACGGTCTCAGGTGTACGCATCTTCTCGCAATTTTCTAGTCTTTTGGCTAGTAAGTCCACTTTAACTGCAATCATGTCAGCTTCCATTAACGAATGCATACCTCGTTTGCGCGGTTGCAGACGTTCCTCGTTCCATCCTTGATTGGACACCATCTTCTCGATCAAAGCCTTCGCATCTGTAACTTTAAGAGAAAAGAATGCTCCACCAGCAGCAACATCTAAATGGCTTCTATCAAGAGGGGTTAATCCATGGTAGAAGTTTTGGATCAAAAGCCAATCCTCCATACTATGGTGTGGACAGGCAGCGACATACTCTTGCATTCGTTCTCAAGTCTCGAGAATTGATTCATCAGTTTGTTGTTGTAAACTAGAGATCTTATTGCAAAGAGCATTGGCCTTGCCTAGAGGAAAGAATTTTACTAGAAAAGAGTTGGAACACTTTTCCCATGTGTCCACATCATTTCGGTTCGTATGGAACCATTGCTTAGCTTTTCCTAATAAGGAGAAAGGAAAGAGTCACAAACGAATTGCGTCTGGGGTTACTCCTTTAATGGTAAAGGTCCTACATATCTTCAAGAAGTGTTGGAGGTGTGCATTAACATCCTCGTGAGCTTTGCCACAAAATGGGCTAGCTTGAACCATTGTGATCAATGCAGACTTTAATTCGAACTGAGTGTTCGCCTCGATGACACCAGGGCTTGTTGCTATATTAGCAGCAGAAGGTGCAGAGAATTCACGGATGGTCCTTTCGGCCATATTCGTGATTCTAAGGATAACTATCTAGACTTGACTCAAATCAGAGGAATTCAACAGTTGCCTTCCACGGCAACGGTGCCAAAAATGCTTGTTGAAAATTACTAACGCTATCAAAAGAGTGTAGCCAAATCTATCCTCTAGCAATGGTAACAATACTTCTCAACGCAGTCAACGGGGTTGTCAATCCTTATGATGAAAGTATGTGGTTGTTGACACTTCTAACGTAGCTACTAGGAATAAAGTTATTTCTAGCAACTGCGCCAAAAATGCTATGGGTAGCTCTATAGGATAGGTGATGGGATTCTGCAAGCCCACAGAACTATCATGTAGCACTTTACCCGGGAGTATCAGGTGTCGAATTTATATTTTTCCAAAAGAAGGCGGGGTTTGTGATTCGAAGGATCTGATAGTCAAGGATCTAGATATGGATAAATCGGGTAATAACCTTTGTAAGGATAAATCAATGAAGTATAACTAAGGTAAAATCACACTAGGATAGGTTGAGGTAGCTCTGGAGTTTATGGGAGAACTCTAACTCAGTAAAAGATCAAGTGATTGTTATACCAAAGAGATTGCTATACTCGGGACACGCAAAGTCCTAAACTCGCCGAGGTTCGACTGATTTGGCACCGTATGTCCACAAGTCCTTGTTGATAAACCAGACCGAACGTGGTGGAATCCAGAGGATTCCAGGGCTGTCACCATCTAAAACCTACCACTACTATCCGTGGGTCTAGCCGCACTCAAGGGTAAGATTATAGCCTAAGCACCTCGCTTAATGTATAAAGCTTACTACTCTAACTCTGGCCAAGGAATCAGAGCACTCTAACCAAGCAATGAGACAAGTATGCAACTGGTTAAAGTATAACAATAAGTAAATAAAGTAGGGGATCTTTATTACTGATAAGAGTGAAGAACACTGCAGAGGAGGTCGCCGACAAGCTCGGCTCCTCCACAGACTCCTCCTTCTCCCGACTTCTCTCACTACTCTACTCTTCTCTAGCTAGCACTATTCCTAAGAACAGAGCTTCACTAGAGAGAGAGAGCTACTACTGACTATGAGCTGAATCTCTAGTGATTTTCTAGTGATCCTCTAGTGGTTTCTACTTACAAGTGAGGATTCAAGTCCTATTTATAGTATAGGAGTGCTCCAGGGGTACTTGTAGGGGTCCTGGAAGTCGGTGGCACGAAGAGGCAGGGTGGGCGCCCTCCTAGGGGGCGGGCGCCCCCTTGGATGTACCGCCTTGCATCCTATGGCCCTCCTTCACCCTTAATGGTGGTTGCAAGGTCGGTTGGAGCTCAGGATTGGCGGTTTGCAACCCCAGGAGGATGACATGTGGGTCCTTTGATCCATGGCACATTTCTTGATCACCGTTGGATGAAAACCGACTTCATTTGATGGCTTGGATGACTCTTGGACACCTTCCCTTGGATTGTGGACGTGGCACTCAATTTAGACAGGGCGGGCGCCCTATTGGTAGGGCCACCGGATCCTTGTGTCTTGTTTCTGAGTCGTTGATGTTATTTCAACGTGCCATAGGCCATTTGGGAGGATGGCACACGGATCCATGAGGTGGCATGCCAATTTGGCACAATTCATAGGGTGGGCGCCCTATGTAGGGGGCGGGTGCCCCCCTCTGGCTCCCATGTGGCAGTTGAGGTACTGAGGTGTCTTGGTATGCTTCGTTTTTTCCTGTTTTCTCCATTTTTCCTGCATACACAAGACTTCTCCAAGGATATGTGGAACTAGGTAAGTTTCAAGGTGAGTTTTTTGCTTTTCATGTGGTTTTATCTTGATTATGGGTGAAATGTTGACAGTAAAATAGGGTGTTAGCGACCGTCAACACTCAGCTCCACATAAGCTTTAGAAGTAGGCAACAGAGAAGGCAACATCATCTATGCCTTGGTAAGGATCAGCACCACCACATATGAGTGACATGAGAGTACTACAAAGAAGGAGAAGGTAGGCTATGCTTTATTTTCAAAAATATTCAAAAACCTCCAACTACTTGATTGATAGAGGAAGGTGATCAGTTCTGGCTGTTCTATTCTTCAACCGCTCAAAGTTTCATGGTAGACACAATGAATCCCGCAGCGCAGGTATGACTAGGAATGGTGCAATGTTGATGTCTAGTCCTGAAGTTAAGATTGCTTAATTTCATCCTTTACTCAGGACGAGCAAAGATCTAGTGTGGGGGAGCTTGTTGACGGTAGTTATTGTATGATTTTACCCATCAACTAATCACGAAAAGAGATATAAATCAGAGCCAACACCTAGAATAGTGTTTAAACTGACAGAATTCCACGAGTTTTGGTGAATCTATGTTTTCCAGGGACTATACAAGAAAAGAACCAAAGAGGACCCACACCGCAGAGAAAAATACTGAATTACGCCGCGGCAGGAGATCAAGAATATTCTAGAGAACACCAGAGACACGCCTGCCGAAGCGGGACCCACATCTCAGAGAGAAGGGGTCGGCCGACCCACTAACATGGTCGGCTGACGTGTCAGAGAGTCCTTTTCCCCTCCACTTTGACGTGGACCCACATCCCAAAATTTCACGCAATCTCCACCGCCCGTCGAAGTCAGTTTGATCTAAGGGTTACGATTCATCCCACCGGCCTATATAAGGATCCCCATGTAACACCCCTGGTGTTACGATAACTAAAACGGCCATGTCATCATGATTGCATGTAATTCATCCCGCATAAAATCATTGTTACTGTGCATCACTAAGACAATTTTTATTTTCACATGTGAATGTGTTTAGGTACCTTTGAGTGATTTTATGTTTTAAATAATTGCTTGTGTGTATTTATCTATATCCAAATGACAATTAAAGATAAAATCATTTATAAACCCTCAATCCGACCCAAAACCCTGATTCAAAAACTAAAAGAAATTGGATGTTGGGACTTAAATAAAAGTTGTAAATCTTTAAAAGTTGAGAAACTTTTATTTTGGGTAATCTTGAAGTTTATAAATAGAATTTTAAATGAAACCCTACTCTATGTTTGGATATATAAGTTTGAAATACAAATTCAAAAACTATAAGGAATTTGGTGAAAGTGCTTTAATAGAAGTTGTAGACCTTTTAAAATGGAACAACTTTCATTTTGGGCAAACTTGAAGTTCTTAAAAATAAATTTGAATTAAACCCTAATTACTATTTGGAAATTTAAATTTGAAATGTCAATTTAAAATTTAAAAGGAATCTGACCAAACTTCCTTCATGAAAGTTGTAGGGTTCAACAAGTAGAACAACTTTTATGTTTGTAGATTTTCATGTTGATGAGAAAATTTGGGAGAATTTCATTGAATTGCAAATTAAATTCAAATTTGATTTTTACCCCCTCTTTAATAATTTCAAAACTAGGCAAAATTTGGACATGATTCAAAAAGCAAAATTGAACTTCACAAAATTTGGCACAACTTTTATTTTTGGGGATTTTACAGTTGCTATAGGAAATAGGGAGTAATTTAACCAAATAGCTTGTGACCCTAACTGCTACAGTACCGACAGGGGGGGTCCGGGCTCTGCTCATGCTTTGTTCGCGAGCAGAGGCCGCGCGTGCCTGCGCCGCGCGCCGGTGCCACCCGGGCCCTGCCTGCTGCTTGCTGCCGGTGATGACGAGTCCGTGGGGGCCCCGGCCACGCCGTGGAGCTGCCTCTGCCCTTATAAGCCACCCTAAGTCGTCATCGCCGTCTCTTCCTCCTCCCCGTTGTCCTCGGTCATCCCTCGGTTCCCAGCCAAAATTCGCCACTCTCACTCCACCATTGCCAAATTGCTCGAGCAGATAGTCTCCCCATTCTCACGCGCACCATTTGGATCCGGTTTGGTGACGTCTACTTGCCTGAGTAGCTCGGAGGCCGCAGTTCCCTCCCTCAGTTCTGGCGAGAGCGCCGTCGTAACCGTCCGCGACGTGACTAGGGCATTACGGTGGGTTATTTCCTTTCCTATTCAGTGTTCCAGACTCACTTTAGTTCGGTGACTCCCGTAGTCTAGGTTGTTTAATCTCTACCGCTCTAGGTTCAACGGAACGGTGACTTCGCCGCCGGTGCGCGCCACTGCATCCACCGCCGTCGGCGACGGAGCCTTTCTGGTCCATCTGCGCAAGTCTTGGTGAGCTCTTGGATGCTCTCTAGGTAGCTGGTTAGGCTCTTAGCGGCTTCGCGTGGTCAGAACGCGCAAGCGGCTCGCTGGGCGGCCGCCATGGCTGCGGTTGAGCTCGCCGAAGGGGTTAAACCGGTCGATCAGTGACCTAGATCCGTCTGTAGGATGTCAGTGCATGCTCTGGTACGCACGTTGTCGCCAGGAAGGTCGCCGGTGGTGAGACCAATGGCCGACCAACGTCACCGAGCTAGCTGTTCGCTCGATCTGGAGGTAGAAGAGGGAGGCCCGGCTTGGGCCGTTGCTGGGCCGAGTGGGCTGGCCTAGTAACGGCAGCTAAGTGAAGTTTCTGATTTTCTGAAAAATGAATAGTGCCACATTTTGTTATTTTCATAGGAATTTTTATAGAGCTCCATAAATTACAAAATTTATTGTGTAATTTCTCTGTGTTATGGAGTATTTATGAAAAATATGAAAAATGGAAATTGAGTACTTTCTGTAACTGATAAAAATATGCATTTTAATTAGAAAATGGCATTTCCATGAATTTTGTAGCTCAAAATAATTATCTAAAAATTATGAAAATTATTGTGTCACTATTTTGAGCTATGAGCTACCTTCACAAAAATCTGTAGCTCATTTGGATAAAGTTTAATTGTTTTATAAATTATCCTTAATTAAATAAATGATTAAAATGATATTAAGTATTAGTTAATTAGGGTTTTGTGTGTGATTTGTGGATTGAGTGAAGACCCTGGATCATCAACCCAATATGATCTTTGGCACTTTACGGGTCTGTTTTGATAAATTTGGCTTAAACAATTAACTCAAAATTGATTTAGGGATTTAAAATATTTAATAAAAGGCAATATGAATTAGGAAAATGATTAGTTTAGTCTTTGATTACTTTGAGAATTGTTTGAAGACCATTAGGCACTTAACCCTTGCTGTCCCATGGCATGTAATGATTTATTTGTTGTAATTATAATCACCATGTATAATTGAATGAAACCTAAGTATAATATCGATGAGAGGATGTTGTTGGCTTGCAACTTTATCGTGAAGGAAAGTTGTACTCAACTTTCAAATTAAGGTTACTTACTGTTGATCAGTGATTTTGTGCATCTCCTGCATCATGGTATACATATCATCATGTTAATTGTTGCATTATCATTTCGTGTAGTGAACGCGAGGTGATTACTATCTGAAGCGTGTCCCGAGTAAGGTCTTCACTCGGTGGACGTGGATCCTTCTCGGTGATTGACTTTAGGGTTCTGTCTACTTCAAGCAACAGGCAAGCCCCGGTGCATTCACCCCCTTCCTTGTGTTTTATAAAATATTTATAACTTGAGTTAAATTAATGCATTAGGTTGATAGGAGTTGATTGTCACCAACTTGCTGCATTACCCACCTTGGTATATTACCCTTGAAACCTGTTTAAAAATGAAAATATTAAAAAATGCTTAGCCCTGCTTAAATGATGTAGATTTGCATAAATGCTATTTTGAGCTGTTGTGATATACTATTCAAACATGAAAATGGAAATTGGTATTATTCTCGTTCGGTGGCTGTGCACCTGATCAGTACATCGTCACCGACGGGAGGGGATTTTCTGCTCGGTGGTTGTATCACTTGGGTTAGAGTCCCGAGGTTTGACCACCGGCAGAAATGGGAAATGTTTCGCTCGGGTGATGTACACATGGGGCAGCGTTCCCCATGTCTTATCATCCGGCAGGCATGGATTTAGAAACCGTTGGGTAACTTTATACTTGGGTTAGAGTCCCAATGCATAATTGCCGACGGAAAAGAACTAGGGACCGTTCGTTGTAGGCTTGCTGTATCGAGACTTTGCAACTAGCCACATACTACGGAAAGCCTCTGACTCCGGTGGCTCAACTGCTGGAACCGACAACCACGCACTGGGAGTGGAGAGATGGCGAGAGTAGCGTGTACCCTCGTGGCCGTCGTGCCTAGAGACGAGAGGAGTAATGTGCTCTCGGGTGGCGCAGGACCGGTTCCCGGGTATGAAAAGCCGTGGTAGGCGGGGTTGGCATATGCAAGCTTAAGTGCTACATATGCAGTGTGGATAGGGATTCCCAGCTGGGTACTTTCTGAATTCGAATCGACGTTGCTCCTCGGTTAATGGAGACTTGATCCACTGCCCTACCCCGAAAAGTGGTTCAGAACTAGGATGTTTTCTGAATGAATAAGAAATTGGAATCTTGAAGTATACAATGGGAAAGAATTGAGAACTATGGATATCGATTAAAATAATCTTGAGTAAAATACTGAAAGTAGGACAAGTAATGCTTTTCTGCAAAATATTTGACTCTTGCTAAAGCCTTACCTTGACTCCCCTCAGCCTGCATTCCTGACTCTAATTTTACACCTTTAGTTGGGTAAGTCTTGCAGAGTACCCCATGTACTCAGGGTT
Organism: Eremochloa ophiuroides; assembly: GCA_038502445.1. NCBI lineage: Eukaryota > Viridiplantae > Streptophyta > Magnoliopsida > Poales > Poaceae > Eremochloa > Eremochloa ophiuroides. Next base: position 37,635,771 of record JAHLJS010000006.1, on the reverse strand, counting down.
GGTTAACCCCTGTTGCAGGTAAACTGAGTGTGCAGTTCTGCGTGGGACCGTGCCGTCAGCGGATCGTGCATGGATGAAAAGTATATGATTTAATCCCTTGGGCAGGGTGTAAAGTTGTATACTGCCACTCCACTACGAAACTCTAGCTTGGGATAATGTAAGCTAGATTTGTAAACCTATATTAATGTAACTCTTCCGCACTCTTTACTTTGATCTACCTCATTTGTGTAAACAATTGTTATACCTGCAAGGCCTTTATAATGAGATCCCCGGAGAAATCAGGATTTCCTAGGAGGCCCGGCAGGCCACTTAAGTCAAGGGAAACTCGAGCAGCCTAGTCAAAGGTCCTTAGGGACGATGACGGGACACGTGGGCCCTATGATTAAGGCGGTTCTGTCACACCCCAGACCCCCAGGGTTTCAGAGGATCCAGAGAGAAATCAATCCAGGGTTTCAGAATTCCACCAACATATCTCAAATAGAGTAGAAACCCAAGATAGGATCTAGAGCCTAGCATCAAGTAGAAGATTAGCCTTGTAGTCTCTCCAGATTAGGGCTATTCTTGTTCTAGAAGTAGTGTGGTAGTAGAGCTGGAAATAGTTGGGGGAGTTGCCGGCCTGTCTGTGACTACTCTACGACTTGTACCCGCGGATTCAAGTCCTTCTTTGGGGCTTGTTTCTGAAGATTTCTTCGGAGTTCAACTTCTAATCCAAGTGAGTAACGTTGCTATTATTGTTCTTAAGGTTTACGATTCATTTGGGTGCTTTAGTCTTGGTAGCTCCTTGATTGAAGTAGTTATTTATAGTTTAAACGTGGTGCTTAGATTATATTTACTCGTAAATGCCCTATACTGTCCGGATCGGTGGTAGATCGCGAGGGTGACCTAGTCTTGTTGAGTCTTACACAGTCCACCTCCCGTCAGTAAGATCGTAGGATTTCATTACTAAGGAATTTCCCTTTGTTGGTGTATTCCTATAGTAATTCCCCTTCAAGAACAATCATATCATATCTTGTGAGGATTAGAACTAAAAGCCTTGGCAGTCTACTATATCATCTATTTTCTCCGTCCTTGATAGCAGCTCAGGGGTTAAGTCTAGATTCTAGTCATCCCGTTTTCCCTGTGGTAAAATATAAATAACAATACCTAGAATACTCCCGGGCGAAGTGCTACATTGGTATCTGTCCGCTTGTAGATAATCCTAGTGTTTATTTGTTTGAGTTATCTTATACCAATAATGGTGCGTGGGACGATCTCCAAGCAGGCGAGTCGTTGGCGTAGTCCCAGAGCACAACATGGTGCGCGGGACGATCTCCGAGCAGGCGAGGCATTGGCGTAGTCCCCGAACACGACATGGTGCGCAGGACGATCTCCGAGCAGGCGTAGCCCTCGAGTACGGCATGGTGCGCGGGACGATCTCCGAGGCGTTGACTTATGCTTGCATTCTTCACTTCCACAACCGCAGAAGAAAAAAGACCGTGCCATTTAGTATGTCCGAAGGATCATGCGCACGTCTGAGCGCAAAGATCGGGTGTGAGAAGCCAAACCGTCACCAGGGCCTTTAAAACACCGCGGGTGTGGGAAAAAACGGTTCGCCTTCCAAGCCTTTCGCATTCCTGCAGGACCGATAGTAGTTCTCACTTGCCGCCGCCGCAGCCGCCGTCGATTATGGTTTGCTGAGTGCGTCATCAGAGTCTGATTCCTTCGAGCAGCCTTCGATTCGCCATCACCCACTTCCGATTTAGCCCTCGGACATTGCAATGGCCCCAAGGGAGCGCGCACGCGTTCCCCCAAGAAGAAGGAAGTGGCGGCGGGGGAACTTCGACTTGACCATGAGTGGCAGCGCTCGGTGGTGACCCAGGAGATGCTCGAAAATCTAGTGGAGAAAGGAGTGTCCGAGTCTGGTCGGGGCTTACGTCGGCGGCGGAGAATCATGAAGATAATCTTGACGATAATATCCGGAGATATATGGAAAGTTAAGAATATGTAGAAAAATATAAAAAATATGACTTAACTTAATTGACGTCGTAAATGGCTCGCTTAGCGATGGCTCGACGTGGCTCGTTAGACGGCTCAACGTGGCTTTGACAAGCCATCCAGACGACGAGTTCGGTGATGCGAGACGATATCGAGGGATGTAGCTGAATCCTTTTCTATGAGCCATCGGGCGTGTTGATCTCGTATTGGAGTTGGATCTTTTATTTTGCTTGACGGCATCACGTGGAATCGTGACGTCTTCCTCGACAGCTTGGACTGCGGAGTAGTCCAGATAGCGCAGTGTGCAGTTGCTGTGCAAATGCATCCACATGCATATGTGCATGTATCAGGGCGGATTTGGGCCTAGGGCCGTGGCCCTAGGCGTGGCCCAAAAAGTCCTGGTTTTAGACATTGGGCCAAATGTGTACACCCAACTGGTCCAGCAGCAGTACAGAAAAAAGAGAGTCAGAGCCGCAGAGGGCGCAAACAGAACGTGCGTCTCGCCCGTTCTCCCAGCCACAGGCACCGGTATCTCTATAGTTTGCTGGGTGCTGGAGTACAGAACTACATGGTATTGGTCCGTGGGGCTGTGCCTCTGTGCTTTGTTAGACTATTATCACTTGCCGATTACAGGAGGATCAGTTGACTACTTGACTATGCCTTGGTAATTCTTTTTCTTTCCCGTTCTCGAATCTAAGTTCTACTTTAATAAAATATTTAACTAGATATCTTTGCAAGCATCAAAGATGAAGAAATTTTCTATAAAAAATTGTGTTGTGTATTCAAGCATGTAATAAAGATATCAAATGTTTGCATTTAGCTAATTTGTTATCTGTCGTTATTAGGACCCATGCCACGGTGTGGTGAGGAACATGTGGCCCTAGGTGTCAAAGTCGACGAGCTCCGCCACTGCATGTATACACGTTGCTTGAGGTTGACTTGCATATTGCTGAAGGTAGCTGGTACTTTGAATCGAATCGTGGCCTTGTGTATGCAAGTATCCTGAACTCTCGATTGGTGCACTTTTTGACTCGGAAACTCCGATCCAATGTCTATGCGTGCGGGAAAGGAGGCACAGGTGCAGATTGATTTGCATTGCGACTTCACCGCAAGTTTCGAGATTGGATCTGGCATGCGTCGGTGCCTTGTGGCGTGTATGGTTCTGTAGATTAAACCCACAGCCGGTCTTCTTGATTGGTCGTCGAAGTCAGCCATCAAACTGCTGCGGATGGCAATGATGTTGAGGTCCAACTTGCCCGAGTGCACATCTCTTACCTGGCACGTCACTATCGACGAGACATCGTCGATAGTCTACCGAGGGGTATGCTCATGGTAGTAGGTAAATCCGTGAAGGTATGCTTAAGACGAACGAGCGTAGCACAAAGAGCGTAGGACACACAATTTAAACAGGTTCAGGCCGCCGCGAGGCGTAATACCCTACGTCCTATGTTCTGGGAATTGTATTGTTATGAGATAATGTTCTGATATGAGGGGTGATCCTTGCCCTTCCTTATATACTTCGAAGGGATAAGGTTACAAGTAAAGTATCCAAGTTGGTACAACAACCGTGCGATGCGGTGCCATGCGCCGCATGCTTTCATCTTCTAGGCTGGGCCATCTCTGATAGTACGGTCTATGTAGTGTCATGCAGGAATATGGGTCTATACCCCCACAGAGGAGGACTACATAGAAGACGGTGCTTTTGACCCCGATGACGTATACTAGGCTGGTGCTACCCCCGTCGACGTTCCTGTGGAGATGGCATCCAATATTTCTGCTAGAGTTTTGTTTCATAGTTATGTATTTTTCTTTTAAACCAATGGGTCATTTTGTAATAATATCGCTATGTATTTAACACTTTAATGATACTATAATGAAATCGATATACGTATGAAAATTGATTCTGGCATATATATATTGTGCATTCGACTTTATCCTTAAAATCAGGTGTGACAACGCCGAACGGCGAGGACAGAGATGCCAGCGCAGGTCCGGGACAGCACGAACGGCGGACGGCGAGGCCGACGTGGGAGCGTGGCCGCGCGGACTGCGGATGGCGTGGTGCGGGCCGAGGTTGACGGAGGCTGAGGGTCTAGGCCAGCACGGCTAGCGCGAAGGGAGCCTAGGAACCAGGGCCAGCGTGGCCAACGGGGTCAGGGTGGGCAGGGCTGATGCGGACAGCGGGGCAATGCGCTGCGGTTGGTGTGGGGGCATGCTGGCATGGAGGGAGGGCAGGAATCAGGTCCAATGTGGCCAGCGTGGCTGATGCTAAGGGAGAATGATGGGCAGGGCCGACGCGGAGTAGCGGACGACGAACGACGCAGCAGGGCATCGCAATGAGGAAGATGACCGGACGAAGAGAGAAGGGAAAAAAGAAAAACAGAATGAAAGGGTAAATTGTGTAATGAGTGACAAAGGTGGATAATTTATCCACATCTCTACGAGTATGTACAAATGATTCGTTTTTGAAGTAGCCCTTGAAGAACTAAAAAAACAGGGTTAGCCCTTAACTCCACATTTTTTGAGTCGAATTTCTGAAGCCAGACCTGTTTAGGTGGCTACTTTAGTAGTGGCACTACGGAGTCCCAAACAGGCCCTTAACCGCATCTGCTGTTTGTCACAGGCATTGCTACCGGATGCTGACGCGTCGGTGGCAGCAGGCCGTGCCAAGCGAATAAAATAGGGCCGAAATAGAGTTTTTACCACGAAAACAATATAAAAAAACAGAACACAAAAGAGGAAGAATAAGTTTCAGATCAGTCTTTCTCATTCTTTGGTGATAGAAAGAAGAAGAAGGAAGACACCAGAAAAAAGAAGTTCCTCAATTCCACCTACAGGAATGTTGGCCGTTGTTCGTTGGGCATTTGTTCTCAGGTCGCCGTTTGCCGAGTGTTTATCTTTGTGGTCATCTACACTACAAAGAATTAAACAGGTTAGGTTTTGAGATGTATTATTCACGGCGTGGGTACTTTTTTTAATTCAGAGTGCCTGTAACGTATTAATATATCCCACCATTATATAATATAATTCTTCTTCCATGGAAAAAAAAGAACAGTTCCTGTTTTCCGTCACTTTCCCCACTTCGCAGCTGCAGGGCACGCACCACACAGATCATCCAACGCAACTGGGCCTCATCAATCTCGCCACACACACGCCACCGCCGCCACCGCCACCGCCACCGCCGCCACCGCCACCGCCACCGCCACATCAAGCGCTAGAACTAGGAACCCATCCCCCAAGAATCTGAAGAAGACAAGGACACCGTCGAGTCGCCGCCCGCCGCCTCGATGGGGTGCGGGCAGTCAAAGATCGATCAGGAGGAGGCAGTGTGTCGATGCCGGGAGCGGAAGCGGCTAATGGCCGATGCCGTGGTCTCGCGGAACGGTTTTGCCGCCGCCCACACTGGCTACACCGTCCGCCTCAAAAGCACCGGCGGCGCGCTATCCGATTTCGCCCAGGGCGAGGCGCCCGACCCTAGCCTGGTGTCCTCCCATACCCACCACGCTCCCTCTGCGGCTGCGGCATCTGTCTCGACTCCGCCTGGCCCCTCCGCAGCTTCCGTCACCAGCCCCTCCCCGCCGCCGCCGCCGCCATTTGCCGACTTCTCTCATTCTAACCTCCAAAGGTCCTCATCCACCCCCAACATTCCTATGCCAGAGCCTAGGGCCGCTGCCAAAAACCGCCCTCCTGCCGATGCTCCTATCCGAGAGGAGGATGAAGACGAGGAGGAAGACAATGGGCATATCAAGACCGATAGTGACGGCGACGATGACGACAGTGACGAAGACGACAATCACCATGAGCATGACGATGTTAATGTGGACGGCATGGTGCATGGACAGCAATCAAAGTGTATTTTGATGAGTAATGCGGAATCTTCTCCAGTAACACCACCTCCACTTCCAAGGCTGAACCACACCCCACCAACGCCTGCCACAGCAACGCCACCGCCCCCGGTGCCAGAGTCGCAGATGGCTACCTGGGATTACTTCTTTGGCCCAACTCCCACCCCACCACCAACCCTAGAGCAGCCAGCTGATGATACTTTGTGGATGGAAAGGCGTGATAAGGAGCCAGTGGCTGAGGTGAAGGCACTTCTGGCAAAACCAGTTGTTAGTGAGCCAGCTGCTACTGAGGAAAGGCCACCACAGACGGCTGCAGAGAAGGAGAAAGCAATTGAGGAGATGGTGGCTAACCTACCGCCATCGAAACCTATTGTGAGGAAGCCACCCAAAGCACCTGGCCCACCTCCAGCAGCACACTACCAGCATGCCTCTTCCATGGGTGCAGTTGAATCTCGGAAGGGGAAGGTAATGGTGGCATCAGGAACTGCTAGCTTGCTACAGATTGTTACACAGCTTGATGATCACTTTCTTAGGGCTTCAGAGAGTGCACATGATGTGTCAAAAAAACTGGAGGCCACCCGAATGCATTATCACTCCAACCATGCTGACAGCCGAGGCAAGTATTGCTACTCAATTTGCTTCCTCATGTTTATGTGATGCTGCACACCTATTGAGTCCAAAAGGTATAGCATGTTATTGTTAACGCTTTTGGATTGATTTCAGATTGTTGCTCATGTGTGTCAATATATACTTTTAGAGTCACAAAATTTGGAGTTCAGAATTCTGACCTTCAGTTTGTAACACATTTGTTTTTCCCCCTATGTGATCCACTAGATACTAAGTTCCTTCAGTAGCATTGATAGGGTTCCTGTCCCTAACGGGATTGCTGCGGAGGAAGTAGGGATGAGAAGGAAGAGGCTCTGACCTGGGAGGTCGCGAGCGGCGAGATGGAGCCGTCAGGTACGATCGGATGCCAAAGTACGCTGACCGCGGAAGAATTGCTCACAATGATTGAGCCAGTTCAGGGGGCCGATGGAGCCATCGTAGGTGGTGAACCCCATTTTGTAGAACTTGGGCGGCGGCGGTTCGCGACCAGCAAGCGCAGGCGCCCCATCCGTGCTGTCCAGCGGGGGCGATGTGGCGGAAGGTGTCGGCACCAAACTATCCCCATGGAACAGGGGGCCATCCACCCTCTGTATAGGATGCCTGAGGCTGGAACGCCGCTATGTGCCACGCTAGCCCCGGAGGTCGGAAGCTGCGACATGTGCGGCTAGGGGCTGGTCACCGTGTAGACGGGTGCCAACGAGGCCTTGATCCATGCCGGAAGCGGTGACGGCGACGGCGGAAACCGGTTGTGCTGAATTGGCACTCCTTGGGAAGGGGGGGGGGGGGGGGGGGTGGGGGGGTGTGGCATGGGATGAAGCCGATGCCGTCACGTCGATGGGCATCCCGTGTTGGTTTGAGACAACCGGTGCCGCGGCTGTGGCAGCAGTGGCAGCTGCTGTTGAGACGGCAGCTGAGGTGGCGGTGGTGGCGCATAGGGTCCCACGAGGAACGCCTGATCCCCGCCACGACCTGCCCTAACTTCAGGATGGCCGCTGTCATTTGTTCCGGTGCGAAGACGAGGGCGGTGGAGGCTGAAAGCCCCGAGGCACAGGGTGCGATCGTCCCTGGGAACTCCTGTGCCCTTGTAGGAGCGGACATTGGCGGCGGCTGGGTGGTGAGCAGCGGCGGCTGGGTGGGCAGAGTTTGGCGGAGAGCTAGACATCGAAACCCAAGATGTCTGATAACAGGTTGATAGGGTTCCTGTCCCTAATGCGATTGCTGCGGAGGAAGTAAGGATGAGAAGGCAGAGGCCGCGACCTGGGAGCTCGCGAGCGGCGAGATGGAGCCATGGTCGCGGCGTGCGCGAAGGAGATTGCGAGGGAGGGAGTGAGGGGCGGCTAGGGCTTCAGGGGAAACTCCGGCTCCCAAGGGAAGCCGAGCAATAATAGACTGCTCTTGCCTGATTCCTTTAACCAATGTTTACAGATATTTATACTCCCAACTCTCCTAAGCTTCCAACTATCAAATCTTATTTTTAAGAGATAAATCTACTGCTTAGGAAATAAATAAAGTGACTAATATTCTAGCCTAGCGGGCCTGCCTAGCTACTAGCGGGCCTGTGCTGTAAACTGAGCATAACAGGCACCTTAAAAAATGATATATACGTAGACGAAGTATATGGTCATCTATGGTTCGAAGAAATATACGTAGACGAAGTATATGGTCATACTAAACCATCTAGAGTAGTATGTGGTTGTACTTTTTTGTTATCCATATATAGTATATGTTTATCCTTTTTAATATACTACTGCAGTGGTATTTTAGTAATATATTTAAAAGTATGGGCTCTGTTGAAAAAATTTCAAATACTGAGATTTGAAGTATCTTAAATTGAGTATCTAAACATACTCAAACTGATAAAATAGTATGCATGCATACACAATGTGTGTGTGTGTGTATACTATTCAACACCCCACCGGTAGACTCCGCTTGGTGTGACTCCTTGAGTAATCAGGATGTTGTAGAAAGGATTGCAATTTACTTATTTGGTTGTTGTATGCATGATCATATAAATTACCATCTTGTCATTAGTGCATTGAATTGGATAGTGACCACTAGCACTTGTGCATGACATGGATAGGATTCAATGGCAAAATTCAATATGATTCTGGTCATCAAATGTGGTGATTTCATTTGTTTTATTTGACCGTGGATTTTACAAAACATTTTATCTGGGACATTAAATCATTTTTGTTTGTCTTCGTTTGTGATGGAAAAATTGTAAGATTTTATGAAGTTGATAAATAATAATTACTATTATTATTATTTGCATGACTTTTTTATTATGCGCTTCGGTAAACAATTGTGACTAGTCTCGGCGCGGGATGTTTTTTATTACTAATAGTATCATTTGAGTATATAAATAATTCAAACCGGACCTATGTGCATTGTGCAATAAGGACATCTCGTCATTGGGCGGGTTATTTTTTATTACTAATATTCCAATTTGGTCTACAAATAATTCCGTCCGAACCTGTCAGGAGTAAAATCGGCGGTGATAATTTTTATTACTAATAGTATAGTTTGGGTCGATAAATGATAACAAGGGTGTCTTGTCTCCGGGCAGGGTATTTTTTATTATTAACAGTAAACGATTCCGACCAGAACCTGTGAACAGTAAAATTGATAGTGACGGCGTCCGTTATCAGATCAGATCAGGGTAATTTTATTACTAATAGTATTAATTATTTGGGGTCTATAAATAACTCAGTTTGGGCCTGAGTAGTAAAACTAGTAGTGATAATCATCGGGCGTCCGGTCTTTGGTCAGGGTACTTTCTGTTACTAATAAGGCGAAATAGTCAAATCCGTCCTTGAACTATCACCGAAAGCTCAGTTTAGTCCCTGAACTATGAAAACGGCCGTTTTAGTCCTCAAACTTTCACAGCCGGCTCAATTTCGTCCCTAAACTATGAAAACGACCGTTCTCGTCCTCAAACTTTCGCAGCCGGCTCAATTTCGTCCTTAAACTATGAAAACGACTGTTCTCGTCCTCAAACTTTCGCAGCCGGCTCAATTTCGTCTCTGGTCCGATGTGGAGCGCCACGCTGGCTCGTCTCGTCATCGCCTAGTCAGCTAGAATCAGTTTTTGAAAGTCTGCAACTGATTTATTCTTATTCCAACCGGTTGCAACTAGTTGTAACTCTTCAATACAACATTGATGAAGATGATTTTTAATTGTAGATCTCAATAAAATCTACAAATTTTTAGTTTTAATTTTTTTTATTTAAGGATGTTAAGATGCTCAAAAAGTTAATATAAAATTTTAGCACCATAATAATTACCTACTGCTGCTTGTAATTAATACAAAAGTTAATATAAAATTTTAGCACCATAATATGAACTTTTTGAGTATCTTAATGTCCTCAAATAAAAAACATTAAAACTAGAAAGTTGTAGATCTTATCGAGATCTACAATTTTTATGAAAAAATCATCTTCATCCCATTTTGTATTGAAGAGTTACAGCTAGTTGCGACAAGTTGGAATAAGAATAAATCAGTTACATGCTTTCGAAAACTGATTCCAGCTGACTGGGTGATGACGAGACAAGCCAGCGTGGCGCTCCACATCGGACCAGAGACGAAATTGAGCCGGCTGCGAAAGTTTGAGGACGAGAACGGTCGTTTTCATAGTTTAAGGACGAAATTGACCCGGCTGCGAAAGTTTGAGGACGAGAACGGTCGTTTTCATAGTTTAGGGACGAAATTGAGCCGGCTGTGAAAGTTTGAGGACTAAAACGGCCGCTTTTATAGTTCAGGGACTAAACTGAGCTTTCGGCGATAGTTCAAGGACGAATTTGACTATTCCGCCTACTAATAATATCATCTGATGTCTATAGATAACTCAATATGGTCCCGTGAGTAGTAAAATAAATAACTCAATAGGGTCTGTTTTTATTCTGGTGAGGCCATCAACATCAATTTTTGTGTTGAAAACTTTTCCATAGTGTTACGGAAGGTGGAGCCGGGCCAGAGGCCCATGCGACACCTGATTAGATTAGATTAGATTAGATTGATTAATTAGGTAAGTGATAAGTTAGATTGATTCGGTTAGGATATTTCCTTAGGGGTCAAGTCACTTTTTTTCTCTATAAAAGAGACTACCCGGTATTAATTGTAATCAAGCTAGAAGAAACCCTAAGATAGTTCCCGAGGTAGGGCGGCTATCCGGGGTGTCTCTCTGCTAATCCATCTATCCCTAGTCGTTCCATATCACATAGCCATAAAAATATATGATTTGCATGGTTTTTATTCAGGCGAGACATGTAATGATAATTATTGTACAAAAAAGATTCTTCGCAACTATGAATTTATTCTAGCAGACACCAACAGTAGTTTAGTGCAATAGAGGAGTTTTTTTATTTATTTATTTCAAGCAAGCAAACACTATTTTATTGTAGTGAGACATAAGATTGGCACCGTTTTTATCCTTCTAAGACCGGTAGCAGTAATTTTTTGTGTAGAAACTTTTCCATAGAGGTAAACACATAGGATTTGCGCGGTTTATTCAAGAGAGGCATATAGGAATAATTATTATGCAAAAACTTCATAGGAATACATTTTAAAATCACATATGTCACTGTTGAACTTATGTTTGTATGGTACAACTATAATCATGGAATTACCACCAAAGTGAAGGCCTTACAACAATAGTGCATGAACAATATTGAACCAAATAAGATGATCGTAAATAATGTTGAATCTGCCTATGTTCTTCTGGCACTTCCAAAACCATCATTTGTTCATCAACAACAGAACTGTCAAAGAATTTGAATATTGCCGCCAGAAACTAAGGACATGTTTGGTTGGTGACTAAAACTTACCATGCCGAAAGTTAAGTCATGCCATAGTTTCTTTGGCAGGTGTTTGGTTCACTGCCACACAGATATGTCAGGTCACACTTTCTTAACACCCTGGTCCACATGTTATACACTTATTTTCATGACAAACTTTGCTATGGTTCGCTACCACAGCTACGACACGCGACACTTTTTGTGGCAGCCATAATTTACCAAAGATTAGGCATGGCAAGTTCTGGTCACCAACCTAACATTTGTAACAGTAAGATAGTTATGTGAATAGAAATTATTTGAAGTTTAGTGCTAGATGCTGTGTGAGCTGCAACATAGATGTGATGTAAAATAATTACAGTGAGAAGAAAATTGAGGTTACACAGCTATTACCCATGAATCAGTGCGTATGCAAATTCATGACAATGCTATTCCATCTAAAATACATCAAAAGCTGTCATTGAGCGCAGCTATTACCCATGGAATCAAATCACCAGAAAAAAAAATAACCGCTGTCATTGAGCCAGCTGGTGTGGTAATCTGCGTCAAAACAGCATCAAGAATTCAGATCTTGACTTGTGCACATAAAAAACGGAAATGAAACAAAGTTATGCGGCATAATGATCTGGGCATTGGCGATGAAAGGAAAACTCAGGCAGTTCATAACTAGATCTGTTGCCAGTGAGACGCCTCTGGATTCACCGCCAAGGGGGGAGCAGAGGACGGGGGCACCGCTGGGGTAGAGAAAATGCCGCTGAGGTAGAAAAGGCCTGCAATGGAACGTTGCTGGATTCGCCTCCGAGGCAGAGCCACAGGACGGGGGTGCCGCTGGGGTAGAGAAGGCTGGCAGGTCACCTGCCGGGGAGCTCTGCCTCGCTGCTGCTTGGGCCACTGCATGTGAGATCTTCGAGGTAGGGGGTGAGAGGGAAGTCGGGAAAAAGGGAGGTTGTTGTCAATTGGATACGATTATTTATGGAAGGAGAGAGGGCCTTTTCCATGAAGTGCTGTGATTATGTTGCAAGAATGGAGTAGTTTTTTTTATCGTTTGGCCCTTTGCATGCAGGTGCTATAATTAGGTGTGCTCATTTAACGTTGAGTTGATGTGGTTTAATTTCTCGACGTATCGCTGGCGAGTGGCAGAGCTCCGGTTTGTTGAATTGTATTCAACGGCCGCGGTTTGTATGGCCACCACAATCATGCATACATCACAGAACTATCATTACATCTGTGTCTAGGATCTTTAACATCAGCCTTAGATTAAGATCTTCGAAAAGCCAGGATGTCTTCCACCAACTATCATAGCTGTTTCCGTTCAGCCTGCATAAGATAGACACCACCAAGGAATTGGAGCTTAAAGTATGGTTTTAAGTAACTGAATAGAGTGAAATACATTTAAAGAAAGGCCCATATATAGTATTTGAGGGCAGACTTCAATCCACCAAATAACTGCCCATGCGTCACATGATACAGGACACTTTTTTTCATCCATCTATAGTGGAATAATATACAACATGCAATACCTTTCATTGGGCTTTGGGGGAATTGAACTGTAACAAGAAGCAACTAAATATAAGGTAGTTAGTATTCAGTAGCACAACCCACCACAATCCTTTCCTACCATATGCCATGAAATAAAGGAATGAATATGCCTTTGAGCTATCAATTGAATTGCGGTAGATTACTTGAGAACTGAAAGTGGGAAACTAATTAACAATCAAAAGTATAAATAATACTAACGTCTTAGTTTTGACCATGAAACTTTCCCAATTTTCAGCAGGCATATGAAGAGGAACCGCAAAGCAAAAGGGCTATTGCAAGAGTTACAATACCTCAACATCATTGATGTAGGGTTCACATAACACGTCCAGTGTCTTAGGTTCTGCAAGTAGAGTAGAGAAATCCTATCTGAAACATAACAGACTATTATCATCCAATAGGCATAGTCATCCCAAATTGTAATTCATTTCCAATAATCTTGGAGAGTCAAAGCATCTTAACTTTGATCAAGTTTATATAATAAGATAGTAACATTTACAATATCAACTAAGTACCATTAAAGTCTTCTATTAATATATTTTCATAATATATTTATTTGGTGTCATAAATATCAAGGTTAAAAAAGGCGACACCTTAGGCGCACCTAGGCGCGACTAGTCGCTAGTCGGAGGGTGTCCGCCTGGTCTATGGGGGTAGGCGGACCCCTAGGCGGCGGCAACTCGTCAGTGGCGCCGGTGAGGGTGGAGGAGCGCCTGGCGGAGGTCACCGGTGGGGAGGAGAAGGTGCGGGCGGCAGCAGGCGCTTGCGCGGGCAGCAGAGGTCGAGGCGGCGGCGGGCACAGGCACTAGCGGCGGCGGGGTGGGTGGAGGCGAATGGATAAGGTGGATATGGTGGGCTGGGCCATTTTTATGGTAGATAAGGTGGACTGGGCCGTTTTTATGGTCCTTTCTTTTTTCTCCCTATTCCATGGCCATTGATCTTCTATTTTTTCTTTTTCTTTTAAGTACTTAAGTATGTATTAATAAATTTAAGCATGTAGACCATCGCCTAGAAAAATGCCTAGGCGCTAGGCTATGGGTCGTCGCCTAGAAGTCGCCTTGCGCCTTGTTCAACTTTGATAAATATTTGTATTTCTCTCTATAATTTTAGTTAAACTTGATATGCTTTGACTCTCCAAAATTCTTGGAATGACTTAAAATTTAGAATGGAGGGAGTATATTTTAGAAGGAATGCACATGTATCATAAATAACATCATCTGCAGTTAAGGAAAGATCAAAGAATCTTCTATAGTTAAGACACTGAGTAGTGAGTACGATAGTTGGGTTAGGCCTTCATATACAGTGCAGCATTTGAGCAAAACATATTTCTGTAGCTATCCATGGTTATGAAAATACACTTTCATTAGGACCTGATAATAGCACAAGCATTTTTGCTTCCAAACTGTGTCCATTAGACTTTCAAATCTTGATGTATTAGCACAAGGAAATAAACGGAAGACAAACATCTGAAAGAGCATCAAGCACTAAAGCAGTAATGCATGCAAACGCAGTTCACTGCTTGCACATGAATACATTAATGATCTAGCTTTTCCTACTCTGCAATATTTTACATCAATATAAGGTTTATAAGCCTATTCCAGGGACACAAAACAAAGTAGCTTAAAAATTTGCCAATGCCATTGGCAACACATTGTTTTGGCTTAGCCTATCATCATAATTAATGCAAGGTGATCAATTCCAGGAACACAAAACAGAGTAGTTCAAAATTTTGCCAATGCCATGGGCAACAGATGTACTGAACAATGAAGCATCCATGTAAGACTAAACATTATTAAGCAAGACTCTGCAACCATCAAAATCAGTGGTCCCTCGAAGATAAACCTCACCAACATTGGTTTGACTTTTTTTATTTTAGGAGCAGCGAAAGCATCCACATGCTTGTGCCATTAACTTTACATCAACATCATGAGACATGGACTAATTACACAGCTAAATTGAGAATCAGGGTCAAATACCTCTGCTAGAGACATTACTGCCATGAGACCTGAAAAGTAGTTGACATATCCGAAAAAGTGACGTCATCAGTAAGAACTCCCAAGAAACTCATAATGGATATTCCAAACTAGAATGTAGAATACCTTAGTTACAGCATCACGAAGGGTTGCACTAGACCACTGAATCTAAGGGTACTTGACATCCTCATGCCAACAACAGTAAGGATGCTACAATTATAAATTGTTGGAGTGTGTATTCAGCCCATGAGGCTTAGGCCCATGAGGCTCATGTATCCCTAGTATATACATCTCTAACCTAGGGTTTGCAAGTAATGAAAAAGTTTAACATGGTAATCAGAGCTTAGGTTTTTCTTCTCCCTCCTACACCCTCCAGCCGCCGCCGCCGGCACCATGGCCGCCGGCGAGCCTCCTCTTCCTCCTCCTTCTCTCCCCTTCCTCTCCTCTGCGTGGCATGCCGCCGGGCTTCACCTCCGCCTGGGGGCGTCCCTCCGGCGGCGCCGCCTCCCAGGCCTGCGCCGCCGCCTCCCCCTCCCCCTGCAGCGGCCCCGCGCGGCCCCTGCGGCCGCCTCCCAGGCCGCCGCCGCTTCCTCCCAGGCCGCCGCCTCCTCCTCCCTCCTCCACTAGCCGGAACCGGCCGCCGCCGCCCCCTCCCTCCTCCAGCAGGGGCCAGGCGGCGGTGCGCCGGGCTCCCTCCTCCAGCAGGGGCCGGCCGCCGCCGCCACCTCCCTCCTCTGGCCGGAGCAGGCCGCCGCCGCCGCCTCCTTCCTCCAGCCGGAGCACCTCCAGCAGGGGCCGGCCGCCGCCGCCGCCTCCCTCCCTCCTCTGGCCCAGCAGCAGGCCACCGCGGCGTCCCTCCTGTACACGGCAGCCCCCTCTTCGACGGCTAACTCGGCCCTCGCCGTGGCCCTCCAGGCTGCCCGGGTCGCCGCTGCTGAGGCCTAGGACCGTGTCAGCCAAGCGGCACAGCTGTGGGAGCGCGAGCGGGATGCCGCTGATGCCCTCGCTCGCCAGATCGCGGAGGCCGAGCACCACCTCTACCTCTTCGCCGACCACCAGCCGTTCCCTGTCTACCCCGACGCTGGGACTGTCACCTCCTCTGCCACCCCGGGTCACCGGCCGTCCACCCTGCCTCCCCAGCGGCCCGATTCGGCCGACCCGGTGGTGGCTCAGCTCCACTACCAGGTGTCCGGTGGTCAAAACATCCGGAACCTCGTTCCACTCGTCCTCGACACCGCCTCCACCTCCTACGCCCGCTGGTGCGACCTGGTCCTCCTCACTCTTCGCCGCTACGCCTTGGACGACCACGTCCTCCTCGACCCGCCGGTGACTGTCCTGGCTCCCTCCTGGCAGCGCCTGGACAGCCTCGTCCTGTCCTGGATCATAGGGACAGTCTCCCTGGATCTTCAAGACACCGTCTACACTCCTGGAGGCACCGCACGCTAGGCCTGGCTGGCCCTCGAGGGGCAGTTCCTTGGCAATGCCGAGGCCAGGGCCCTTCGCCTCGATGCGACCCTTCGCACCTTCTCCCAGGGCGACCTCTCGGTGGCTGAGTACTGCCGCCGGATGAAGGGCATGGCGGATGCTCTCGCTGACCTCGGCTGGCCTGTGGAGGATCGCATCCTCGTCCTCAACGTGCTCCGTGGCCTCAACGACAACTTCCGGCACTTGAGGTCGTTGATCACCAGGCAGAGGCCCTTCCCCACCTTCCTCCTGGTGAAGGACGACCTCGCCTTGGAGGAGATCACTCTGGGCATCACTCTGGTGTCCTCTACTTCGCCAGCGTCGTCCTCCACCACCACCACCGTCCTCCAGGCCACTGGCTCCAGGACGACTACTCCCCCTTCCTCCGGGAACCCGGGTGGGGGCAGGGACCGTGGGGGCCGTCGTGATCGCGGTCGTGCTCGTAGTCGCGGGGGGGCCGGGGTGTCTTGCCGACCCCGCCGACACCTCCTGCTCCTGGTGGTGTGCCCTGGCCCTCCTTCAGCCACCCTTGGGCAGGGCGCATCTCCATGTGGCCACACCAGGCCCCTGGAGGAGGACAGCGTCCCCAGCACCCGGCGGCCTGTTCGCCGGCGGTGTCCCGTCGTTCCAGCCGACCTGGATGCCGCCTGCTCCACCTGGTCCCCCAGCGTCGACTCTCATTTGGGACCAGACCTCCCTCGCCCGCCAGTTCAGCACCATGGGGCTGACACCGCCAGTTAGCTTCGACTGGTTTGCTGACTCGGGTGCCTCTCACCACACCACGCCGGAGGCTGGTATACTCTCCTCTGTTCACCCTACCCACCCTTCCCTTCCTTTCTCTATCGTTGTCGGAAACGGTGCTTCCATTCCGGTTTTTGCCGTGGGTTCTGCTGGTGGGCTCTTTCCGCCTTTTCGATGTTCTTGTTGCTCCTCAGATGACTCATAATCTTCTTTCCATTCGTCATTTCACAGCTGACAATTCTTGTTCTGCTGAGTTTGGCCTCTCTGGTCTTTCTGTGAAGGATTTGGCTTCCCGGCGTCCTCTTCTCCGATGTGATAGCGCGGGACCCCTTTACACCCTCCGTCTTCCTGCTTCCGCTGCACCTCCGTCTTCTCCTTCGTCAGCTGCTTTTGTTACCACCACCTCTTCCGCGACTTGGCACCGCCGTCTCGGACATCCCGGCCGCGACATTTTGTCTCAGCTCAGTCGCTACTCTGATGTATCTTGTATCCGGGCTCCAAATGAGCATCTGTGTCATGCGTGCCAGTTGGGCCGTCATGTTAGACTTCCTTTTACTTCTTCTCATGCGGCCTGTATTTTTGATTTGATCCACTGTGATCTATGGACATCTCCTGTACACAGCATTTCTGGTTATAAATACTATTTGGTGGTGGTCGATGATTTTTTGCATTACTCTTGGACTTTCCCTCTCCGTTCCAAGTCTGACACCTTTCCCACGCTCCTTCACTTCTTCGCCTGGGTGTCCACTCAGTTGGGCCTCACCATTAAGGCCGTCCAGTGTGACAACGGGCGTGAGTTCGATAACTCCAGCTCCCGCTCCTTCCTCTCCCGTGGGGTTCAGCTGCGCATGTCTTGCCCTTACACTTCCTCGCAGAACGGCAAGGCAGAGCGCATGATCCGCACCACCACGGATGTCATGCGCACCCTTCTCTTCCAGGCCTCACTTCCTGCTCGTTTCTGGGCTGAGAGTCTTCTCACCGCCACTTACCTCATCAACTGCCTGCCTTCCATAGCTTCCCCTGCTCCTACTACTCACCACGCTCTCTTCGGTACCCCTCCCCGCTACGATCACCTGTGTGTGTTTGGGTGTGCGTGCTACCCCAACACTGCCTCTACCTTTCCACACAAGCTCGCTCCTCGTTCTACTCTGTGTGTCTTCCTTGGATATTCCCCTGACCACAAGGGGTACCGCTGCTATGATCTCTCTTCTCGCTGTGTTCTCATCTCTCGCCATGTCGTGTTTGATGAGACGGTGTTCCCCTTCTCCACCACTTCCACACCCTCTCCGGATCCCGAGATTGACTCTCTCTCCTTCGCTGACACGGTGGTCCAGCCGTCTTTCCCTTTGTGCCCTGCAGGTCTGGACTTACTGCCCGTGCCCCACATGGCCGGGAGGGGGGGGGGAGGGGGGGCTCCGGAGTGTCCATCTCCGGACCGGGGGCCTACGCCACCACCTGCCGTCCCCGACGCCGCTACTCCAGCTGCAGACCTACGGCCTATGCTGCCTCCCCCTCCCGGGCGCTTTGACCACGTCTACCAGCGCCGGAGGGGGCCGGAGGCATCTCCACCGCCTCTGCCGACGCCTCCGGCGGGGCCTTTGTCGACGCCGACGCCTCTGGCAGGGCCTCTTCCGTCGGACACGACTCCGGTGGCCCCTGGCCGTTTCGCAGTCCACAGCCGCCACCGGTTCCGACACCGCCGGTGGTGCCTTCTTCTCCAGTACCTGCTCCGCCGTCGCAACCGATGCCTCCGGCGGGGCCTCCGCCGCCGGCACCCGCTGCCCGTGCCTCCCGGTGCTCTCTCGACAAGCCGGTGTACCACTCGCCTCTCCTGCACCGGGACCCTCGCCACGTTCACCCCATGGTGACGCGCCAGGCCTCCCGGCCCCGGGTCCTCTCCGTCGTCACCTCCGAGCAGGGGTCTCTCCTCTACCATCCTCCATCCGTGAGGCCTTGGCGGATCCTCACTGGCGTTGTGCGATGGAGGAGGAGTACGAGGCCCTGATTGCCAACCAGACGTGGGACTTGGTGCCGCGTCCGTCTGGTGGCAATGTGGTCACGGGCAAGTGGATCTGGATGCACAAGCGTCGGGCTGATGGGTCCTTGGAGCGCTACAAGGTCCGCTGGGTACTCCGGGGCTTCACTCAGCGGCCCGGAGTGGACTACGACGAGACCTTCAGCCCAGTGGTGAAGCCCGCGACAGTCTGTACTGTCCTCTCACTGGCTCTTGAGCGCTCGTGGCCCGTGCACCAGCTGGATGTCAAGAATGCCTTCCTCCATGGCACTCTGACAGAGACGGTGTACTGCAGCTCGGGCATGGTACTCCACCTTTGCTTCATACCTGCTGACACTTGGGTTTCTGGAAGCCAAGTCGGACACCTCCCTGTTCATCTACAGCCATGGGGGCGAGACCGCCTATCTGCTACTCTATGTCGATGACATTGTCCTCGCCGCCTCCAGCGAGTCCCTGCTCCGCTGCATCATCTCCTCTCTTCAGAAGGAGTTTGTCATGAAGGATCTCGGTGTGCTCCATCACTTCCTTGGCGTCACTGTCGAGCCCCGACCTTCCGGCATGCTCCTTCACCAGCGGCAGTTCACTCTGGACATTCTGGAGAGAGCTGGGATGTCCGACAGCAAGCCCTGCTCTACTCCGGTTGACACGCAGGGCAAGCTGTCTGAGGCAGAGGGCCCGCTGCTTGGTCCAGTGGACTCACTGCTTACAGGAGCCTGGCTGGAGCGCTCCAGTACCTCACCTTCACGCGGCCCGACATCACCTACGCCGTGCAGCAACTCTGCCTCTACATGCATGCGCCGCGGGACCCTCACCTGGCTGCCATGAAGCGGCTCCTCCGGTACCTTCGGGGCACCCTCGCCTATGGGCTGCTCCTCCGTCGGTCCTCCTCGGCCGAGCTGGTTGTCTACACCGACGCTGACTGGGCGGGCTGCCCGGACACCCGACGGTCCACCTCCGGCTACGCTGTCTTCCTAGGAGGCAACCTTGTCTCTTGGTCGTCCAAGCGTGAGCCGGTGGTCTCGCGCTCCAGTGCCGAGGCCGAGTACCGCGCCGTCGCCAACGGCGTGGCCGAGGCCGCCTGTCTCCGCCAGCTCCTGGCTGAGCTTCACCGCCCCCTCGCCAGGAGCACGCTCGTCTACTGCGACAATGTCAGCGCCGTCTACCTCTCCAGCAACCCTGTGCAGCACCAGCGGACCAAGCATGTGGAAATCGACCTCCACTTCGTCCGCGACCGTGTGGCCATCGGTGACGTTCGGGTCCTCTACGTCCCGACCACCTCCCAGTTCGCGGACATCTTCACCAAGGGCCTTCCCTCGTCGACCTTCTTCGAGTTTCGCTCCAGCCTCAACATCACTAGTGGCTAGTTGTGGCTGCGGGGGGGTCCTGTACTTGGTGGTCTTCTTTCTTCTTGTCCAGTCTTTTGACTCCGCTGCGCCGGTAGTCCAGACTGCGAGGGGGTGGAGTGTGTATTCAGCCCATGAGGCTTAGGCCCATGAGGCCCATGTATCCCTAGTATATACATCTCTAACCTAGGGTTTGCAAGTAATGAAAAAGTTTAACATAAATGACTTCAACCTGCGAGATTGAAACTAAGTAAATCAAGATTTCCATCTAAAAGAAATTAAGATTGCATTGTGAATCGCACAGCTGACACTTATCAAACTAAGTTATTAGTAGTATACTATTACTTTCATTCCCTACTTTCTATTTCTTTGCTTTGGACACGAATTTTAGTAACATATCATTGATGTAAGTTTCTTCAATTTTATTATGAACCAACTGCATAAATTCACAGTAATTTTGGTAAATGTTACAGAAAGCCCAGATATACTGGTTATGACAAAAAATATTTGGTCTTTGCCCCAAACATATATAATTACATTAATGTGATAAAAAGGTACGAGCAGCATGTACAACACCCATTTCATCTCTGGCTGCCACCAGCTGCCCCGCTGATTGGAAATTGGACAAGTTCGTTGATTACATGACAAAATCACATCTGAAAGCTTGTTGCTAAGATGCCATTATTTTTTTTGCAGAGCTCGAGCTCTTAGATCTAGAAGATCACATCTGAAAGCTTGTTGCTAAGATGCCATTATTTTTTTTGCAGAGCTCGAGCTCTTAGATCTAGAAGATTGAATATGTCGTATTTAGATTAAATTAAAGTTGTGTCCAAACTATAAACAAAATGAATCATCTAAACAACTCATCGTATCTCCAGCTTGAATCCAGGATTTCTTGGAGCTACAAAAATCTAGCTGGAGCTTTGCCAAACGGGCTCATTTGTGACAGTAATAATAAAAATATGTATTCTAATTATTCTTGTACTCATATGTATTCTAATAAAAATCTAGCTGGAGCTTTGCCAAACGGGCTCATATGTACTCTCGAACTTCTTAATTATTCTTGTGTTGCCAAGTTGGATTTTAATCTTGTCATGTCATATTGCCATTATTCTAATAATTGTGCGGCATGCTGCCATAACTTGAACCATCAAGAATCAATTATCTTAATCATGATGGAACACATTGAAGAAATTCGTATTCCATGCAGCTTCCATTTTTTGCCATTTCTTGTTCTCCAATTTTGAGCGAGATTTACTTTTCTATTTCTGAACTTCCCATTTTACTTCTTTCTAATTCTTATACAGTGTCATGTTTCCTAATGATTTCTCTTAATGTTTTTAGGACATATTGACCACTCTACAAAAATTATGCATGTTATCACATGGAACCGCTCCTTCAAGAACTTACCTGACCATGATGATCTGAATGATAATTTTGAGATTGATGATAGATTTGAAACTCATGCTGCAGTTTTAGATAGAATGCTTGCTTGGGAGAAAAAACTGTATGACGAAGTGAAGGTAATATGTAGTCAATTAATTTGTTCAACATTTTGATTAATTCCGATGCTATTGCTTCCAAAATTCTTTCTTCCTGTCACCTCATTGTTTTATATGTAAGAACTGTATGCTGGAACACTTCTGTCTTTGTGGGTACATTCATTTCACTCTTATTATTCAAAAAACATGTTGTCAATGGTAATCCTTTGATACAATTACTCACATTAGTGGACATCTCTTTACAACTATTAGCTTAATTGTTTCTGTAATATATCTGTTGCAGCTCATATTTAACTATTTAGGTATTGCCTAGCAATGCACGTTGTATGAATTAGGCATATTAGGCAGGGTATCTGTGATTAGCACTTGCCATGTGTACTTAGGCATATTAGACAGGTTATCTGTGATTAGCACCTGCCTTGTGTACTTAGTCATATTAGACAGGTTATCTGTGATTAGCACCTGCCATTTATACTTGGTTGCATTCCTTGTACACTCAGCCATGTTGACTATATATATATATATAAACTAGTGGTTGGATGAATTAAAGTCAATTCATCACCGCATAAAAATCTCTCTGCGAGCTGGAATCTCCACCTGACAGGATCCGACGTGACACACCTGACGCATGCGTGCATGCATGTAAACCCAATCCTATCTCCTCCGTTTTTTCGCGATAATTCATCAACGAAGCATCCGATTCAAAAACGGTTTTCACCATTGAACTCCTGATATTTTTGTGCACGATTCAAGATCCATTGTGAATATTTTTTTCAAAATATTAAGAATTACAAAATTTGAAATTTGAATCATGGCAGGTGATGGCCGATTGGATGCATAAAATCAATTTTCAAGATGCATAAAAAGGTTTTTGCATCGACGTTGCATAGAAATTAGTAGTTGGATGAAAAAAAATTAGCTTTTGTAATGACCCTAGATGTTGGGGAAAGATTCCCCTCAACACGGGTATAGCTATAACCACCGCGCGAGGGCGGAGACTCACAGAAAATCATCTTCACATGGAGACACCCTTGTTTTTTTTTTTCAAAATTGAATCCTGGCACGTGATGATGGCCTATTAGGTGCATATAATCAGTAGTCAACAGTGTATAATTAACATGGGGACTGGGAAGAATGCATAGAACATGGAGACCGCACACTAAAACACAGAGACAATCTCGTCTTCTCCAAAATTTAAAATTTGAATATAGTACATGATGGACAATCGGATTCAGAGCATAGAATCTTAAAGACACGAGCATAGGAACCATTCTAATCTTAAAGACACGAGCATAGGAGACAATCCCGTCGCCGGTGCTCTGCAAGAGCAACTGTCCCTGCCCAAGTGCCAGCGACCGAGGAGACAGACGCCGCACGGGCGCAGCGCGAGGAGGTTGCGCGCCTGGAGCGCGAGCAGGCCCCGCGGGAGCAGAGGGAGGAGGACGCGCGCGCGGCGGCCTAGGCCGCAGCGGACCGGCGCGAGGAGGCGGTGCGGCCCGGGTAGGTACTCGGGCGGCGCGGCTGGCAGCGGCGGAGCTCGCAGCAGCGCGCGCTCCGGAGGTAGCCGCGGAAGCAGCGGCGGCTGCGGAAGCCGTCGCCTTGCGCCGCGAGGAGGCCGCGGGCGGCCAGGACTGACGCGCGCGGGGTTTTGACGCACGCGAGCGGATCCGCGACCACGAAGAGGAGCCACGTGGGCCGGGCGGATGCGGACGCGAGCGGGAGTTCCGCGACCGCTTCGACGTGGACGGCCGCAACGGACGAGGATGCCGCGAGCGGGAGCCTTGGTACAAGTGGGTTGGCCGTGACCGCTATGACGTGGATGGCCGCGACTTCGGCGTACGAGCGCGCAAACTTCAGGACACGCGACTCGCGTGGGAGGAGGCTCGGCGTCGCGGTCATGACTACCGTGACGGACGCAGAGGACCGGACGGCCGCAGCGACCACAACTGGGACGACCGGTGGGATCCGTGAGTCATGGTGCGATGGAGGAGCAGCGGCGGAGAGTGCGCGCGGAACTGGAGCAGGCTCTGCGGGACCGCGATGCCCGAAACCATGACGATTACGACTGCGACCTCACGTTGTACCGGCGGGATTTCGACCGGGAGCAGGGAGGACGGGATGCTGGCGCACGCAGCCCTCACACGCGGCGCGCCTTCCCTTCCTCGGATCGGCGCCGCGGCTGCGATGGCCGGCGTGACTCCCCTCCCGCCGTGCAGACTGTTGTCCGCGACTCCGGCATCGGCAGCGGGTGGCCCATGCTCACCAAGACCAACTACTCCGTGTGATCCATTGTGATGAAGGTGAAGATGCTGGCACGGCGCATGTGGGATGTGGTCCGGTACGGCGGCCGACTTCACCGACGATCAGCAGGCGTTGGAGGTCATCATCGCCGCTGTTCTGCCGGAGATGGGGGCCACCCTCGTGGACAGGTTCACCGCCAAGGACGCCTGGGATTCCATCGCCGTGTCACGCATCGGCAGCACTCGAGCCCGCAAGGCCACGCAGCAGAGGCTTAGTCAGGAGTGGCACAACTTGGCCTTCAAGCCGGGAGAGGACGTCGACGACTTCGCTCTCCGCCTCACCGGCCTGATGTAGCAGATGGCGCGCTACGGAGACGACGACCAGGAAGCTGTCGAGAAGTACCTCTGGCGTCGTCCCCAGGCTTTCCAGCAGCAGCTAGATCATGGCACTTCCTCGGCGCGCCCCCTTAGGCTCACACGGCATTTGCGCCGACCGCCGATGGTGCTGCCCAAACGACCTTTGCTCCTCTTCAGCTCTCCCAGCCGGCTCTCGAGTGGAACTAGGATGGCCTCGTCGCCGCATTCCATCAATTGAACCTCTAGCATCCCTGGGTGGACTGCGAAGCTTCATCTCACATGAGCTACTCAGACGGTATACTCCTTTCCCGCCACCTTTCCTCTCATTCCTTCATTACCGTTGGCAATGGTCATGCCCTTCCCATCACATGTTGTGGCGAGTCTATCCTTCATACACCACAGTCCCATTTTTCTCTCAATATTGTCTTAGTTGTTCCATCTCTTGTGCACAATTTACTTTCTATTCGTCAATTCACTAGGGACAACAATTGTTCTATTGAATTTGACGCTCATGGATTTCTGTCAAAGATATCCCGACTTGACGCGTGATGCTTCGCCACAATAGTGTTGGCGACCTCTACACCTTCCCCGCTGCGCCTATAGCTCCAGACGGCAGCCTTGCCACCTCCACCGACATTTGGGATCATCATCTTGGTCATCCTAGCTCTGCCACCTTAAACATCCTTCGCGATAGTGTGTCCATTACTAGTAGAGCACACTTTATGTCATTCATGTGAGCTGGGCAAACATGTGCGGCTCGCGTTTCCAAAATCCAGTTCTTTTAGTACCATGCCTTTTGAACTTGTTCATTGCGATGTGTGGACATCCCCTATTGCTAGTCTCTCAGGATGTCAAGTATTATCTTGTGTTACTCGATGATTTCAACCATTTTTGTTGGACTTATCCCCTTGTTCGCAAATATGAGGCTGCAACCCACATCACCAATTTTTACAACTGTCTTCACACAGTTCGGCCTAGCCATCAAAGCCATCCAAGCTGATAACGGTACTGAGTTCGTAAACAATACTCTCCAAAATTTATTCGCCTCCCATGGTATTCATTTACGCCTCTCGTGTCCCTATACATCCCCATGAAATGGCAATGCCGAATGCATCCTTCGCACCTGGAACAACATCATCTGCACCATGCTCATCCATGCGCGCATGCCCGCACCTTACTAGGCTGAGGCACTTGCTACAACGACATACCTGCTGAACAGGCTCCCGTGCTCCGCCATTCGCACCATCCCCTATGCTCTACTATATAACAAGCCACCCGATTTCTCGCACCTCCGAGTCCTCAGGTGTCTCTACTACACCAAACTGACCGCCATGGCTCGCCACAAGTTGGCCCCTTGTTCGACCGCTTGCGTCTTCCTTGGTTATCCCTCCTCGCACAAGGGGTACCGTTGTCTCGACCTTTCAACCCGGTGCATCATCATCTCGCGCCATGTTGTGTTCGACGAGACCTGTTTTCCTATCGGACATACGACTTCTGGGTCCTCATCTACCGACCTAGATTTCTTGCTTCCAGGTACTGTCCTGACTTGTCTTGCTGGGGCTGCTCCGTCGTGCAATGAGCACCCCCTGCCCTCTCAAGTGGTCCTTGAGGAGCTCCTGTGGTCCTCCTCCGGGTCCAATGGTGGCTGCCGCCCCTCCTCCAGCAATGGCACCACCACCGCCCCATCCGGCGGCCGTTCCTGCCCCACCGGCCCAGGATTTCCACCTGACCTACAGTTAGCGTGCGCCAGCGCCAACCTACTCCACCAATTGAGCAGCCTCCTCCACTGCTCGAGGAGCCACCTCTAGTGCCATCTGTGGCGCCGGCCCCTACTGCAGCGCCTCCCTCACTACCTAGGATGGTTATCCAGTCCTAGACTGGCACCCTTCGTCACGTTCAGCGCTACGGCTTCTCCGCCACCGACTCTGTCATCTCACCGGTGCCGACAAACTACAGGAGTGCCTTGGCCGATCCACAGTGGCGTGCTGCCATGGCGGACGAGTACATCGACTACGGGACATGGCGCCACGTGCCTTGCCCTCTTGGTGCCATCATTGTAACGGGCAAGTGGATCTTTAAGCACAATTTCTACTCCAATGGCTCCCTTGCTCGCCACAAGACACGTTGGGTGGCCCGCGGTTTCTCCTAGCGCCACGACATCAACTACGATGAGATATTCAGCCCCGTTGTCAAGTCGGCCACGATTTGTGTCGTCCTCAGCGTCGCCGTATCGCGCTCCTGGCCGATCCACTGGCTTGATGTGAAGAATGTTTTTCTTCATGCCAGCAGCCGCCAGGCTTCGTCGACCCTGCTCGCCCTGATGATGTTTGTCTTCTGCAATGTTTTGTCTATGGCCTGAAACAGGCAACTCGGGCCTGGTACCAACGGTTCGCTGCCTACCTTCGGCAGCTCGGCTTCATCGCCTCCGTCTTCGACATGTCCCTCTTTGTGCTCAAAGAGGGGGACGCCACTGCCTACCTGCTCCTATATGTCGATGACATCATCCTCACTGCGTCCTTGACTGTTCTTTTGCAGCGCATCATGACACATCTCCACTCTGAGATGACGAACCTTGGCGACCTGTGTCACTTCCTCGGCATTGCCGTCACACTCGCCACAGGGGCTCTTCCTGTCTCAGCGCCAGTACACTGTGGACCTTCTCCAGCGGCCAGCGGGCGGCCATGGCCGAGTGTCACTCTACATCCACCCCAGTTGACACTCGGGCCAAGCTCTCCGCCACCGACGGCGCTTCGGTCGCTGACCCTTCGCAGTACGGGAGTCTTGCCGGCGCTCAATACTTAACGCTCACTCGTCCTGAGCTCGCTATGCGGTACAACAAGTCTGCCTCTTCATGCATGATCCGCGTGTGCCCTGTCTTGCGCTGATCAAGCACATTCTCCGCTATGTTAGGGGGTACACTATCAGCCGGCCTCCACCTTAGCTCCAGGTCGGCCGATTCCCTCACCGCGTACTTTGACGTAGACTGGGAGGGCTGCCCAGACTCCAGACGCTCTACGTTCGGCTATTGCGTTTTCCTCTAAGACAATCTGGTCTCTTGATCTTCCAAGCGCCAAATGACGGTATCTCGTTCCAGTGCTGGGGCCGAGTACCGTGTGGTCGCCCATGCCATGGCCCAGTGCTATTGGCTTCACCAACTTCTCTAGCAGCTCCACGCTCCCATTGCTTTAGTGACTGTCGTGTACTACGACAATTTTAGTGTGGTCTATATGACGGCTAACCCTGTTCATCACCGTCGCACGAAGCACATCGAGATCGACATCGACTTCGTCCGTGATAAGGTTTCTTTTGGATAGGTTCGGGTCCTCCATGTCCCAACAACACATCAGTTCGTGGACATCATGACCAAAGTCTTGCCTGTACAGCTGTTTACTGATTTTAGGTCCAGTTTTTGCGTCCAAGATCCCCTGCTGCGACTGCGGGCAGGTACTAGGCATATTAGGCAGTTTATTTGTGATTAGCTGTGATTAGCACCTGTCATGTGCACTTAGGCATATTAGGCAGGTTATCTGTGTGATTAGCACCTGCCATGTATGCTTGATTGCATTCCTTGTACACTCAGCCATATTGGCTATATATATGTGAAGGTCACCCTCCCCACCCCCCCGCCCCCAAACAACACACACACATTGGGTGAGAGGTGTTTCCGTACAGTATGTGTCTGGTTTTCTCATGAAAATCAGCTAGTGTTTTGCATGGTTGCTGAAATATTATTGAAATTGCAATTACCTCAAATCCTATCATAAGGGGTACATACCGAGTGAGAAGCCATCTGACAACTTAAGCATAGTGTAAAGAAACTGCCTAATACAACTTTTGGCCTGTTGTTTCTTTTACTATCAACTAATATGCAAACATGTTAGCAGTGTCTCATTTTCTTTGCTTTTTAATTTTACTATGTTTTTTTCCAATTTCTAACAACCTCATTTTCCTGGTTTACCTCTGCATATGTCAAATTAGGCTGGGGAGCTTATGAAAATCGATTATCAAAAGAAGGTGTCTCTATTGCAGAAGCAAAAGAAACGGGGTGTTAAACTTGAAACCCTGGAGAAGACAAAAGCTGCTGTTAGCCACTTGCACACAAGGTACATCGTAGACATGCAATCCATGGATTCAACAGTTTCAGAAATAAATCGCCTTCGGGATAGACAGTTATTCCCAAAGTTAGTGGACCTTGTTGATGGGTGAGTATTCTTTTGCAGCAATTGATTCTCTTATAATTTTAATTGTAGCATTATTTACATTTCATTCAATTGTAATGGATTGCTTGTTTGTTACCTTATTTATTGTTCCCTCACATGGATTTTCCATCAGCGTTTAGAATATTAGTCTGTTAATTAATCCCATGTTGTAATTAATTGAATGAAACAGAGAAAAGGGTAAAACAAACAGTGTAAGGCATCAGAGTCATCCATTCATTCATGATTTAAGTTAGAGAAAAACGATGCTGCTGCATGTCTCCTGTGGTAGCCATTGATTCTTTCTAAGCTACCACATCTGTTCCTGTTTTACTTTCCTTTTAGGATGCTTTCAGTCTCCAAATGAAACACTGGTGGCATTGCTTTCTATATGTGTGCTAGCAAACATACTGGAAATGCAATAATATTGTATACTTCTTACTTTTGATAGATTATTCTTGTATGATTCAATGAGACAACTTAAATATTTATATGCTATTTCTGATCAATTTGTCCCGAAAAAGGAACTGACCATGTGGATTCTAGCATGGCAACTGACAAGCTTAAATATTTATTTGCTATTTATTAATGTGGTAGCATAAGTTGTACCTTTCTGTAGTACTTTTGTGTGTTGGCAGTAGTAAACAACTGATGATGGGCCTTAACTAACAGGCACATCCTACTGTATAGAACTTTATACCTAGATAAACTCTTACCCCTTCTGTCCTAAAAGGATATCAACCTTTTATCTTGAACTTTTGCGAGTCATGTATTGAACTTTGACTATTTTTGTGTTTGTCACTAGATGATTACCCATGCATTGCAACAGGAACAACGATTTTTTTTTTTTGAGAGAATTTTAAGTTGTGCAAGAATCCTTTGTCAACTCCAAATTAAGACATGGTGGGAGTATGCCAAAGTGCTGCTAGTTGTCTACAGTGTAGTTTTTTAAGAAAAATTTATATCGCCCATTTCATTATTCTTCAAGAAAACTTTATAGCGCCCAAACACGCAGTCAATATTGTCTTAATAAACCTCATGGTCCTTCATTTTTTATTTAAGAATTGAGGTATGTTTCAAAATTTCAATCAAGCAAATCATTAGAAGGCATGACTTGAAAAGAAAATATACCTTCTAAGTGTTCTTGACAGAGTCTATCTAACATAGGTGATATTAAACTTATTTTCTATGTAAGTTTGTCATCCAATTTCTATATTGACATCACTCTTATCTTAATTCAATCTTTTTATTTGTCTCACCATGGAATAGGGAACCAAAAAAATCTGTTACTTTCTCTTTTTCGCATTGCATCCTGAAGGAGGTTTCTACACCGAGGTTAATACAAAATTGCTTGAGGCGTATGTTGTTACCAAATATCTACCTAAATCCAGAGAAGCGTCATTAGAAAACACCTCTACGTTTGCTTGTTTATAGTCTGTCATGGACTAGTAAACCCAGCATGTTGGTAAAGTTAATGCTCCGAGTCTGTCAACCGCAGTCTGTAGAGAACGGAGCAGTGGGCTGAAGCAGTACTGCAGTAGAGAGTGGTGCACTGGTGCTGGGTAATAGGCTTCCAGGATGCCTACTCTATGGAACCGACTTGTGGCTGCCCTTTCCCCAAATGTGGGACACACTGCTTTATCTCTTCCTGAACATTATCACTTCTCCATAAGGCTTTTCTTTTCTTCCTGGTTTGTCTCGTAGTGGTGCGGGTACCCACTGTTACTAACCTTAGGAAAACAGAAGAACCACACTCACTCAGTCAAGATACCTTTAAATATATGTAGTCTCATGGGCCATATGTGCCTATAGTAGATCGACCTTCATACTCTTAATATCCCCCTTCAAACTCAAGGTGGAAGTGGAGGATTTCAAGCATTGAGTTTGATCATGTGAAGCCTATGCTGCTCTCTGAGTCTGTGTTTTAGTGAAAAAGTCAGACAATTGCAGCTCTGAGGGTACATACTGAAGAGCAATGGTTTTCTGATGACAATGAGACCGAGTAAAGAGGCATCGACACCAATATGCTTTATTAGTTCATGCTTCATAGGATCATTGTATTATCACATAGAAGAGGTGCGGCGACATCACAGCAAATACCAAAATCACCCACCAACCATCGGAGCCATACATTCTCTGAGTAGTAGTAGCAAGTGCTCGAAGTTCTGCCTCTGTATTGAAACAAGATATAGCTGCTTGCATCCTGGACTAAGAGAAGAGCCAAGAAGAATGCAATATTCTGTGATGGAACGGCGATATATTGGGTCACTTGCCAAAGTGGAGTCCGAGAAAGCATGGAGCTGAAGCGGACTATCACGCATAGAATAAACTCTAAGATGATGCCCGCCTCAAGTATCACAGTACACGAAGTTAATGTCCATAATGAATGGAAGTTGGTGCACACACAAACTGACTCAAAATATGGACAAGGCTGCCCACAAAATGGCGATATCGAGAAGGATCCTCTGTTAGAGGTAGACAACATGTCGTCGCGGTTGGCCTTGCGCTCACCATCGGCGCCGCCACTGGCGCCTCCGTGCACTTGGCCCTTGTGCTCCTTGCGAGGCCAACGCTTGCGGTCGCTCGACAAACCCGAAGCCTCCCTGTTCTTCCGCTGCTCCTAGCGGGTGAGCCACTGCTCCTCGGTGAAGAGAAGCTTGCCACCGATGGTGACCGGCT
Source organism: Eremochloa ophiuroides (assembly GCA_038502445.1). Lineage (NCBI taxonomy): Eukaryota > Viridiplantae > Streptophyta > Magnoliopsida > Poales > Poaceae > Eremochloa > Eremochloa ophiuroides. Next base: position 37,604,511 of record JAHLJS010000006.1, on the reverse strand, counting down.
CTGAGGGAGTCCTCTTCTCGCGAAGGTCGATGGCCTTGAGGCAACCAGTCACGTCATTGATCGTCATCTCACCGAGGTCCAACGGCGTCTCCATCGACAAGGGGATCTGCGTGTACTTTGCTAGGGACGACGCATCGAAAGCTTCCTCCTCATCGATGTCGTCGTCGTACTGCACCAACTGTTGCATCAAGCTGGTGAGGCGGAGAGCGAAGTCATCGACGTTCTCCCCCGGCCGGAAGGCGTGGTTGTGCCACTCCTTGGCGGTGGCGATGGTGTCCCAGGCATCCTTGGCTGTCTCCTAGTCTGCAAAGGTGGACACTATCTCTAGTGGAACAGCAACGATGAGGGCCTCCAACGCCCATCGATCGTCGGTGAAGTTAGTGTCTCCGTGTACTGAACCGTGTCCCACATGTGTCGCGCCTGCATGCCCACCATCACCATGGACCACTCGCTGTAGTTGGTCTTGGTGAGCATGGGCCACCTGCCGCCAATGCCAGAGTCCTTGACAATGGTCGGAACAAAAGCGATGAGGGCCTCCAGCGCGCGCCGATCGTCGGTGAAGTTGGTGTCGCCATGTATCGAACCGTGTCCTACATGTGCCGCGCCTGCATGCTCACCTTCATCACCATGGACCACTCGCTGTAGCTGGTCTTGGTGAGCATGGGCCACCCGCCACCGATGCTGGAGTCCTTGACATTGGTCTGGACCACTGGAGGAGAATCACGTCGGCTACAGCAGTCGCAGTGCTGATCCTGGAAAGGAGAGGCGCGCCACCTTGTGAGGGCTGCGTGCGCCAGCATCTCGTCCACCGTAGTCCCGGTTGCGGCTCCTTTCGTCGTGGTTCCACGTGTAGATGTCGCGCCTCACCCGCTCCAGCTTGGCGCACTCCCGCTCCTGCTGGGCCTGCAGCGCACGCTCAACGTGCGGGTCATGCTTTCCTAGGCCACCTGGGCCGTGTCTGCCCCAAGCATCGAAGCCATCGTGGTCCCACGCGTTGCGTCCATGCTGGGCATCGAAGCTGTCGTGGTCCCATGCGTCGTGCGCTTCCCGCTCTCATGCATCGCGTGCGTACGGCGCGTCTACTCGCTTCGCGACCTTCGCAATCGCTTGGGCCGTGCCCGTCGCCGCGCGGTTCCAGCACCTGTCTGCCTCCGCGCAGAGGCAGCGGTGCCACTTCCACCGCACGCTCGTCCACGAGCTCGGTTGCTGCGAGACGCTCTGTCCAAGCAGCCACGGCTTGGGCCTCGGCTGCCTCCCGCTCCCTCCTCTTCGCTGCCTCCAACGCCGCATGTGCCTCCATGGCTCACGTCTCCCGCTCTGCTGCCTACCGGCGATGCCCACTGCTGCTGGTGGACTCGACCAACGAGACGAGTGGGATCGGATGGATATGGTGGCTCACAGGTATGGGGAATTGGGATGGGTAAGAACCTAGATGAACTCAGGCTCTAGATACCATTTCTTAGAGATAGACACAGGTTTTGGGGCTATGATCCGGAGGCCGGATTAGGATACATATAGGTAGCAGCCTTGCAGCTTAAGATGAGCACCATCAGTGGGACTAAGCTGCAAATGAAGATCCATAGGTGTGGCAGATGTCCTGATCTAACGAGCAATAAGATCATGTATGTATTTGGACTGAGAGAGGCAATATGCCTTTGTAGAGTGCAAAACCTCAATCCCTAAGAGGTAACTCAGAGGACCCAAATCAGACATCTGAAATTCCTTACTAAGTTACTTCTTCACATGAAAAATGTACTCTGAAGGAAAGCATATGCTCAAGAATAGAATAGATTAATTGATAAGTGGTACAGGGTGTACAATATATAGGCAAGGATGTACTAGGGTTTATAAAATCAAACATCCAATCAACGGTAATCCTTGCCTAATAATCAATCATCTACCATTAGACCCCCTGGGCGCCTAGGCCCATATGGCCAGCCCTATACTCTCTAATCCTCATTCTAACACGCCCCCGCAGTCTGATCGTCAGCCACTGCACACGTTCAGACTGGACCTAAACTCAGTGAAGACTGAAGAAGGAAGACCTTTGGAGAAGATGTCCGCATACTATGACGATGTCGGCACATGAAGGACACGCACATCACCAGCAGCAACCCGTTCCCGAACGAAGTGGAGATCAATCTCAATGTGTTTGGTGCGCTGATGTTGAATCAGATTGGAGGACATGTAGACCGTGCTGATGTTGTCACAATAGACCAGCGTGGCACAGCGAAGAGGAGTGTGGAGTTCCTGAAGGAGCTGGTATAGCCAGGCAGCCTCGACTACACCATTAGCCACTGCGCGATACTCAGCCTCGGCACTGGATCGTGAAGTTCCTGAAGGAGCTGGCACAGCCAGGCAGCCTCGACTACACCATTAGCCACTGCGCGATACTCAGCCTCGGCACTGGATCGTGAGACTGTGTTCTAATGCTTGGAGGACCAGGAGATGAGATTGTCACCAAGGAATACGACATAGCCCGAGGTGGACTTGCGTGTATGTGGACAACCGACCCATCAGCATCAGTGTAAACAACAAGGTCAGGTGACGAAGATGGTCGCAGCTGCAGCCCCAAGTGGAGAGTGCCTCGAATATAGCGAAGAATCCTTTTGAGCGCTGCGAGATGGGGCTCACGAGGATCATGCATGTGAAGGCAAATCTGTTGCACAACATATGCAATGCCTGGACGGGTGAACGTCAGACTGTAAAGCACCAGCGAGGCTGCGAAAGTCAGAAGGGTCTGCCATAGGTGCACCTTCAACAGCTGAGCCCTTGGGATTGTGTCGACCGGAGTAGAACACGGCTTGCATTCAGCCATCCCAGCGCGAGCAAGGATATCCATCATATACTGCTGACTGAGGAGAAGACCATCACCACAGCGTTGGACATGCATACCAAGGAAGTGATGCAGTTCACCGATTTCTTTCATTGAGAATTCCTGCTGAAGAGCCGAGCTGATTCTCCGAAGAAGGCCAGGTGAAGAGGCGGTGAGGACGATGTCATCAACATAGAGTAGGAGATAAGCAGTTTCTGAGCCGCACTGATAGACGAAAAGCGAGTTGTCGGTGTTAGCTTGGACGAGCCCAAGGGAGACCAAGAATGTGGCAAACCGACTGTACCAAGCGCGAGGAGCCTTCTTCAAACCATAAAGTGACTTGTTGAGGCGACACACAAAGTCAGGATTAGCTGGGTCCTCAAAACCAGATGACTACACACAGTACACAGTCTCAGTCAAGGTGCCGTGCAGAAAAGGAAAAGCATTCTTCACATCTAGCTGGTGGATATGCCATCGACATGAGAGAGCCAAGGACAGCACGGTACGAACAGTGGCCGGCTTCACCACGGGATTGAAGGTTTCATCAAAGTCCACTCCAGGCCGTTGGGTGAATCCACGAAGAACCCAGCGTGCCTTGTAGCGCTCGAGAGAGCCATCAACATTCAACTTGTGCTTGAAAATCCACTTTTTGGTGACCACATTCGCCCAAGGAGGGCGCGGAACCAGATCCAAGTGTTGTACTGTAGCAGGGCAACAAAACTCGCGTCAGAATTGATCTTGACCCAATTCTCCTCTGGGCGCTGCCACACTTGCTTCACATTCAGTTGCGCTGCCCTTGCCGGCTGTTTCAGACCAAGCGCCTACTTGCTTCACATTCAGCTGCCCTTGCTGGCTGTTTCAGACCAACCAAATCCTGTAGCATGTCTGCAATATAGTGCACTGCAGCCCCCGGTGCCCATACTTTCCGACCATGGCGTCTTCCATTCCTTGCAGTCTACAATGACCAGACCCCGCATACCAGTATACCACCATTGATGACACACTAGGATTGCATATCTTTTTATTTAACACATCCGTCGTCCATGTTGTTGGATGCAAGTCCGGCACTTTAACTCCCAATATTTTCTGAGCCTCTGACCAAAAACATTTTGCCACCGGGCATACAAAGGCAATATGATGTAATGTTTCTTCCGGATCGCCACAAAGTTCACAAAACGCAAACCCAACAGATTGTGCAGTCAACTTAGTGTGCTCACGAGGTGCAAGCAAAACATAGCATGTGCATCCAAAAACCCTTAGATGATCATAGCTCGAAGGGATACCAAATAGAACTTCAACCATGACATATGCCAGATAGTTTTGAAGATGGCTGTCTATTGATGAGATAGATAGCTCTAGAAACAGCTTCACCCCAAAAATGAGGAGGGACAAAGGATGAAATCAAAAGTGTGCGAGCTATCTCTAAGATGGCGATGTTTTCGTTCAGCAACACCATTCTGAGGACAACGGAACTGAGCAATAGTACCCGCTGAGGAGAAAACGTCGAAAAGCACCGGACAAATATTCACCACCAGAGTCACAGCGAAAAACCATAATAAGTGTAGAAAATTGTGTGTGAATCATGCGAACAAAAGACTTATAAATGGAACACAATTGAGAGTGATGCTTCAAGAAATAAATCCATGTATAGCGATCAATAAAAACAACATAATATTTATGACCAAGGACCCCATACATATGAGTGAATAAGATCAAATGGCTTAACAGAATGAGAAGTGGTAGTATAATATGGAACTTGAACCCTTTTACCCTGCTTGCTGCCTTTGCAGTGAAAAGTAGACTCAATAGAAACATGCCCCAAACATCCTTGATGAACAAGGGTGGTTAAACGAGATTCACATAGATGTCCAAGACGATGATGCCATTTGGTAAAAGATGAGGTTGGTGATGAGACAGCTGATGACACATGAACAGAAGTAGCGGTAGAAGGAAGATGCAAGGTGGACAGAGGTTAGAATAATCTCTATGCCTATGACCAGTCCCAATCGCCCACTGCTACGATGTTGAATAAAACAGGATAAATCATCAAATCCAACGAACTAGTTCATATCAGTTATTTGACCAATGGCTAGCAAATTCATAGATAGCTGAGGAACCAAATGAATATCAGGTACATAAAATCGAGTTGAGGAAAAAGTTCACTCGTGAGTAACATGACAAGATGTACCATCAGCTGTGTGAATAGTAGTGCCAACAACAATTTGCTTGCAGTTGATCAACTGTCTTGTTTGATGTTACATGAATGGAGGCTCCTGAATCCAAAACCCAAGATTGAGGAGCAATGTTATGAGATGCAGTAGCTAGATCCGGTCATATCGGTAGCCATTATTCTGAATTCTGACACACCAATAGCAATATTGCAGCAAAGTACAGAAGATAACACAATCCACAACAGGCAGCAGAAGACAAACCCAAACATCATCCGTTTTCAGATCAAAATACTTGTTTGGGTTCAAATATAGTGCTGCCCCATATAGTGGTTGGTCCATTTGATCTTTCCAACTGCTGTCAATGATTGCCAAGATATTCTTAAGCAAATCTGCCTTTCTTGCAGTAGGGAAATTATCCTTAATCTTTTTCTTTGCATGTTCCATACAAAATTGAACCTCTGGCATTGCTGGCCTTTCATCCCCATCAACTATCCTTAACAAAACAATAAGGGGCTGTGAAGCTCTCAGGCAGTCCTCAATTGAATTCCAAAATTCAGTTGAAAGGATGGTGTCATGCACTTTCTTTCCTGCTTCTGTAGTGGCCAGTTTTGACTTAGTCCAGTCATCACTAACAAATAAGAATTTCAGAGTATCCTTATGAGTGTGCATGTAGAAAGGAGGAGGGAATCACCACACACCCAATGTGGGTGGGGAGCCTTTCATATATAGAGCCAATTAGGCTTACATGGAAAGTACAAATAGGAAAGCTATCAACAATACAAGGAAATTATCCTAAGCTATACATGGCAACTAGCCTATCTAGGGGATCCTAATTGATCCTGATATATACATATCCTAATACCCGCCCGCAGTCGTAGCGATAGGATCACGGACGCACAGACTGGTCCAGAAATGAGTGAAGAGCAGGACAGGTAGACCCTTGGTCATGATGTCCGCGAATTGGTGTGCTGAGGGAGCATGGAGGACTCGGATCTGGCCCAGAGCGACCTTCTCGCAGACGAAGTGGATGTCGATCTCGATTTGCTTCGTGCGGCGGTGGTGGACGGGGTTGGCAGCCATGTAGATAGCGCTCACATTGTCGCAGTAGACAACCGTTGCGCGCGGAATCGAGATGTGAAGTTCCTGGAGCAAGTGGCGCAGCCAGCAGCACTCAACCACTGCGTGGGCGACGGCACGATACTCTGCCTTAGCACTAGAGCGAGACACCGTTGTCTGGCGCTTGGAGGACCAAGACACCAGGTTGTCGCTGAGGTAGACGCAGAAGCCGGAGGTGGAACGGCACGTGTCGGGGCACTAGCCCAATCGGCGTCGGAGTAGGCTGTGAGCTGGTCGACGATGCCGGTACCCAAGTGAAGACCGGACGATAGGGAGCCCTTGACGTACCGCGGGATGCGCTTGATCAGCGCAAGGTGCAGCTCACGGGGGTCGTGCATGAAGAGGCAGACCTGCCGGACTGCATAGGCCAAGTCCGGTCTTGTCAGGGTGAGGTACTGGAGCGCACCAGCAAGGCTCCTGTACTCCGAGGGGTCAGCGACCGGGGCGCCCTCAGTGGCGGACAGCTTGTTCCGGGCATCCACAGGAGTAGCTGTCGAGTGGCACTCAGACATGCCGGCGCACTGGAGAAGATCCACAACGTACTGCCGCTGGGAGAGGAACAACCTGCTGTCCCAAGTCACCGAGATGCCGAGGAAGTGATGCAGGTTGCCGAGGTCCGTCATGGTGAACTCTGAACGGAGGCGCGCAGTGACGTGCTGGAGAAGGGTTGGTGACGACGTGGTGACGATGATGTCGTCGACATAGAGGAGGTAGGCCAGTTGGTCACTAGCCTTGTAGACGAATAGGGAGGCGTGGTTCCAGGCTCGCGGCGCCTGCTTGAGTGCATACAAGGTCTTCTGCAGCAAGCAGATAGAGTCAGGGGCAGCGGGGTCGACGAAGCCGGACGGCTGCTCGTAGTAGACCGTCTCCTCGAGGTGGCCGTGGAGGAAGGCGTTCTTCACATCGAGCTGGCGGATGGGCTACTCCCGTGACGCAGCAATGCTGAGGACGGTGCGGATCGTGGCCGCCTTGACCACTGGGCTGAATGTCTCATCGTAGTCGACGCGTCGATGCCGGCCTGCTGGGAGAAGCCATGGATGACCCAGCGCGCCTTGTGTCGTGCGAGGGAGCCATCGGAATGGAACTTGTGCTTGAACAGCCACTTTTCAGTGACGATGTTCGCACCGGGCGGACGAGGGACGAGGCGCCAAGTGCCATTGTCCATCAGCGCCTTGTGCTCTTCCGCCATCGTAGCACGCCAATTGGGATCGGCAAGCGCGCTGCGATAGTTTGCCGGGAGGGGCGAGGCAACGGAGGCGGAGAAGCCGAAACGCTCGACGGTGCGGAGGCTGCCGGTCTGTGAGCGCGTCACCGGCCGCGAGGGAGCCTGCGTAGCCGCGTCCGCTGCTGCAGGGCCGGCTGCAGGGGGGCACCGGTGCTGCAGGGCCAGCGGCAGGGGGCACCAGTGCTGCAGGGCCCCGGCTGCAGGGGGGGCACTGGTGCTGCTGGAGGGGCAGCAGGAGACGCTGGAGCGGCTGGAGGCGCAGGAGGGGCCACAGCCGTGGCCCCAGGAGCTGCTGCCTGATCTCTCGGCGCTGCAGGAGACCGTGCACGGCGAGTGTAGACAGCGCCGAAGCGCTGGTCAGTCGGCAGTGCAGGGTGCTGGGGATGGCGCATGTAGACAGCGCTGAAGCGCTGTCCGCCCAGCAGGGACCTGCCCGCAGGAGTAGCAGGGGTGTGCCCACCCGCAGGGGCAACCAGGGGACCCAGACGGAGGACAGCCGGGTCTAGGAATTCCGGGGAGTCATCCACGCTGGAGGTAGGGGCCGCTGGACTAACGGGCAGTGGAGAAGAAAGTCCTTGCATCAGAAAATCAAGTGAAGACGGCACCGATGCCACCGATGGTGCTGCCGAAAATGGGAACACCGACTCGTCAAAAGTAACATGGCGAGATATCATAGGCCGAGTAGACATGTCAAGGCAGCGATATCCCTTGTGAGAAGACGGATAGCCTAAGAAGACACAGGGCGCTGAACGTGGTGCAAGTTTGTGGGGAGAGGTGGCAGTGAGGTTCGGGTAGCAGAGGCACCCAAAAACCCGAAGGGAGTAGTCTGGGAGGTGTTGGTGGAGAAGCTGATAGGGTATCTTATTGTGGATGGAGGAGGGGCGCCTATTAAGAAGAAAGGTGGCGGTGGCAAGGGCCTCAGCCCAGTAGGAAGGTGGCATGGACGCATGAAGAAGCATAGTGCAGATGGTGTTGTTTGTGGTGCGAAGCATGCGTTCAGCCTTGCCATTTTGTGGAGATGTATAGGGACATGAGAGGCGGAGCACAATGCCATGGCTAGCGAGGAAGGAGGTGGTGGCATGGTTAACGAACTCGGTCCCATTATCAGTTTGGAATGTTTTATGCGTGGCACCGAACTGTGTCTGTGCGTAGGCAGTGAACTCAACTATGTGACGGTGCACCTCGGATTTGTGATGAAGTGGAAATGACCAGCAATAATGGGAAAAATCATCCAGTAGAACAAGATAATATTTAAACCCGGAGATGCTAATGACCGGGAAGGTCCATACATCACAATGCACTAAATCAAAAGGGGCAAGGGTCACAGAGGTGGAATGACTAAAAGGGAGCCGTACGTGCTTGCCAAGTTGGACATGCATGGCATAGGGATGGTGGTCTCTTATTAGAGGAGATGACCGACATGCTCTGGAGAGTGGCGAGGCTGGAGGGACCGGGGTGACCGAGGCGGTGGTGCCATAGTGATGAGGTAGTAGCGAGGCTGCAGTGGTGCGCAGGCTTGGAGGGGAAGGTGTAGAGGTCTCCACCGCTATTGCAGCGAAGAGTCACACGCGCCGTCGGCTGGTCCTTGACAGAGAAGCCGAAGGCGTCAAATTCAATAGAGCAAGCAAAAGAAGGTTGCGCACGAGAGCCGGCGCAACCAGGACATTAGTGAGGCGAAATGTGGATGTAGGAGAAGACAATGTAGAGGGGCCACGACATGTGATAGGGATGGTGTTGCCATTGCCAACTGTGGTGCCAGAGGCAGGAGGGGGGAGACGGGATAGGAGTATACCATCTGAGGACGACATGTGGGTAGTGGCGCCGGTGTCGAGCACCCAAGGGTTGGACCCCTGGGCAGACATCTGGTTCAGGGTGGCAGCGAGACCGGCCTGATCCCAGCCTCCATGCTGCTGACCGCCGGGTTGCTGCGGAGGTGGGGAAGCCGTGCAGCCGGAGAACGGAGCGGGGACGAAGGCGGTGTGTGCCTGGGGGTGGGCACCGAGGATGCCGGGGCCGTGCCATGCCAGGTGCGCCGCCGACGGGTGCCACTGCTGCTGGGAATTGCTGGTGGCAGAGAAGGTCGACATGATCGGCCTAGGGGTTGGGGGCGGGATGGCAAGCTGTCTATACCACTGGCTGGGGAAGGGTTGGAGCGGCGACGCTCTGGTGGTGAGGTGGGAAGCGCTGCAGAAAGCCACCGGTGGGAGGGGGCAGGTGCGGTGGGGAGGAAGAGGAGTGGCGGCGGCGCGCGCGTGGTCGCGCGAGGACGCAGGTGGAGCGGAAGCAGGGAAGGATCAGATTGCGATTGATACCATGTAGAAAGGAGGAGGGAATCACCACACACCCAATGTGGGTGGGGAGCCTTTCATATATAGAGCCAATTAGGCTTACATGGAAAGTACAAATAGGAAAGCTATCAACAATACAAGGAAACTATCCTAGGCTATACATAGCAACTAGCCTGATCCTAATTGATCCTGATATATACATATCCTAATAGTGCAGGCTATGCAAAGTGAGGAAAGCAGTAGTAAAACGAGTTACTCCTGGTCTAACAAGATCTCTACCTCCTGTCTTTTCCCTCATTGCATCAAGAAGCCTCCCGTGCCTATAAATAAAGGTAGTAACTTGTCTTGCACGTGCAATAGGCTTGCTAAACTGCTTCATTTTTCCAATGACCTCTAGCATAAGGTCCAAGCAATGTGCAACACATGGGGTCCAAAACAAAGTTGGAATTCTTTCCATAAGAAGCTTGCAAGCTGCCTTATAATTAGCACCATTGTCAGTGACCACTTGAACAACCTTGTCTCTTCCAATGAGATCAATTATTTGCTGCAGTAAATCAGCCAACATTGGTGCATCATGTACTTGACTTGATGCATCAACAGACTCCAAGAAGAAAGTCCCCTCTGGACTATTTACTAGGAAATTAATGAGGTGACGGCCCCGCTTATCTGTCCACCCATCTGACATGAGTGTACAGCCATATTGCTTCCAATCAGCCTCATGCTTCTCCTTAGTTTGTTAGTCTGTTCCACAGCCTTTGCAAGCAATGGCACCCTCACCTCATGGAAGCTAGGAGGTTTATACCCATGTCCATACTGTCCAATGGCCTCACACATAATCTCAAAGCTCCTTGATTTGATAGCATTGAATGGTATTCCACACTCATAGAAGAAATTGGCCACATGCATGCTGACTTCATCTCTTTCTTCCTTGGTCCTGATCCTTGACTCCACACTGCTTTGTGCAGGTCCATTCTTAGAATGCCTTTCTTCAACCACTTCTTCAGGTTTTTTCTGAAGCATGGTAATCACTGACTTCTCTTTTGATCTAGGTGGTAGAGATGCAAATTTGAGAGCAGATTGCCTCTTTTTGGATGCTGTCTGCACCACAGTAGTGCTAGTTGACTGAGAGGAAGCATTAGCATTGTTCTCACTTGGTCCCACTTCCACGACTTGAACACCATCATCGTCATCATCTAGTTTAGCGCTCTCTTTCTTCTTCCCTTTTGTAGTGCTGCTTCCATTTCAGCAGCGATTGCTGTTGTCATCTTGGAACATTTGATAGCATCTCCATATCCACCTACAAGATGCTCCTTCAATCTCTTGATTCCAGCGTTTACTCGTGTTCCACAAAGGATACACTTAACCAGATCTCTATTGCCAAGTTCTGGCCAGAAGCCATACTTCCACCGAGGATCACCAGACTTGGCCTTCCTTTTAGGATATGTCTTTGGATCATATTCAGCAGCACGTGAGCCTATACTCGGTGGACTTGCAGTGCCTTGTGTTGCCATTCAGATGGACTACTGTGAAACAGGACAAGCAAAATAAGCAGTTAAGCACTAATGGACAACTGGACAGTGGAATATAAAAAACAATTTCCCATCTAGAAGGGGCTAAGCACTTGAGCACTAAACACTAAGCAAAGCAAATATAAACAAATCAGCATGCTGCTGTCCTGCTCGAGAGAAGAAGCTAGACGCAAGTATAAAAACAGAGCAATTACCTGCTGTCCTGCTCGAGGGATGACTGGAGGAGGCGGCTTGGGTAGTTGGGCCCTGCTCCTGCTCCTGCTCGACAGCAGATTGGAGGATGCGGCTGCTCCTCATGCTTCTGGGGAAGAGGGGAGGCGGATGCATCCTGCTCGATGGAGGAGCAGAGGAGGTGGCCGGGAAAGTGTGGCCCGCCCACGGGTCCTCCTCATGCAGATGGGGAAGCAAAAGAGGAGAGGACGAGAGGAGCAGAGGCAGCGCAGATGAGGTCTCTTCCTCGTGTGAATGGGGAAGAGGGGCGGCTCGGCGGCAGGAGCTTCTCCCGGCGGCGGCACGGCACGAGCCAACGCGAGTGCGAGTGAGCATGGCTCTGTTCGCTGGAGCTGATAAGCTGAGCTGATTTCGGCTGTTGCTGATTTTTTGTGAGAGGAAAACACTGTTCCAGAGCTGAAAAATAAGCGCTTTTTAGACGAAGCGAACAGGGCCCATGTACGCGTGCTTTTTTCCTTTGCCGCTCCTTTCTCGCGCACTCTTCTCCTGCGCTCGCCTCTCTACGCGCGCGGTGGGCCTAATTTTCCCGTGCGTTCCTTGTCTGCGCGCGCCTCTCATTTCCTTCTCCCGCGTAGTGTTTTCCTGCTGCCTGGGACAGTGCGCGCCTGTATGGCGCCCGCCTTCCTCGATCTGGAGCGAATACGACGCCACAGAGACGCTTTCCGGACGCCACGGACCCAAGGCGGACGCCATACGCATTCCAAGGTGAGTCGTCGGTGGAGTCTTCCAGGAAGGAGCGCCTTGGCGCCAAAGCGACGCCTTAATAACTTTGTTGTGCTGATCCTTCACCAATCGGGCAGATGAGACCACAGGTAGCAGAATACGACTCTGTTCCTTCGTTGTCAACCATCAGACAAAGCCAACAGAGCACCACAGAGTAGAGTATTCACCAGCAAAACAGAGGACCGAGGCACAAGGTACGGACAAACTGAAGATGGGCGGAAGCAGGACGGTGCAGACTGCGGACACGCCAAGATGACGGAGCCATGGACGAGCGGGTTGAATCAATGGGAATCCGCTTGATGAGAAGCAGGCGGGCAAACGCTCACAACGGAGGACACCGCACGACGCAAAGGCGACGAGCGGATGAGACAGGGGCGAGGATGGACGAGCAGATGGTGCTGAAGGAGAGACTGCGACTTGCCATGCAGGAGATGTCCGCAACAGACGGAGATGAGTGCAGCTGCCCGTGATGGGCGGAATCCAACAGTGGAGGCGTCCCTGATAGACTGACGAAGCAGAGGAAGGACAGCGACGGGCCGCGCGTGATACACGTGACGACGGACGGCTGGATAAACGGCATTAGGCTGCAATACTTGATGAACGACGATCACACGTGACATCATGCGTCCAACGAGAAAAAAATTTGATCTTGGTCAATTAGAGATTAGATTAGCCCCTAATTCGAACCCTAAACCTTTGTTGCCGTGTTACTAACCCTAGGAAAACAGAAGAACCACACTCCCTTAGTGGAGATAGCTGTATATATACTGCCAAAGGGCCTCAAGCTGAGTTGATTAGAGGAACCCAGCAGGACTCCTCAGGTCCTGGGTTCGACTCCCCATGAGAGTGAATTTCAGGCTAGGGTTAAAAGCACAGGTCTAAGGCCCCCGGTCGTGATCGTCTCACATGGGCTACGGTGCCGCTGTGTATGGGTGGGGCAAGGGGGTTCGGGGGTTTTCTTGAACTGCGTGAGAAGCTCTTCTTCTTAATGCAATGCTCAGGGGCTGTCTCTGTCTTACCCCCTGTAGGTCAAGGTCTTTTTTTTATAGTTGTATATATATGGTGTCTCATGGGCCATCTGGGTCTATAGTAGATGGACCTTCATGCTCTTAACTCCCACGAGTGTGCCATGACGGATGGTGGAGCACCACAAGTGCGGTGCCGTGGCCACCCACAATGGGCAAGCCCTGGCACACCCACGCTTGGACGGCCAGCAAGTGTGGCGGTAGATCCATCCACGTAGGCATCGTGCTACAACAGGCAAGGGTGCCGGTGTGGGCTTTCACAGTGAGCGTTGCCAAATCGGGCAGCCGCGTGTCACATTGTGCAGAGGTGCACACATCCACGTCGAGCGAGCCATGGTGGGAATTCACTGGAGGTAGTAGCAGACCCAGAACATTTTTTGGACCTGGTGGTTTAATGGGCTAAATAGCAGAGCAACCCTAATCTCCACTATACATGGGCCATACATTAATTAGATCTAGTGGAGTTCAACAAGGATCCTGTGTGGAGGCCTATGGGCATTAAGCCTTCAGTCTGCTAATTCTTTCACCACCTCCTCTCCATGGAGCACACCTGCCATTAACTCCGAGTGGAGAAAGGAAATAAAAAATGGGGAGAAGAAAAATGGTAAGCTGACCAGCTTACCTTCCCTCTCCCTCTCCCTTGTCCCAAGGTTGAAGAAGAGCTGAGCTCTCTGCTAGCGCGTGCGCACACACACAGCACACGGTTCAGCAGTGGGTGAACCTGAACCCTGAATGTTTGTTTCTTATGACAACACAAGTAGTTTCACACTACAAACTTACACACCTTGCTTGATCTTCACAACCAAGCACCACCTTGTATATCTCATCCCATTTCATAGCTTCACACTATGTCTCATAGCTTCACACTATATTCTACACACCATACACTAGCTTTTTCTTACAAAGGAGGTATGCAAGTCTTTATATAGACTTTGCAAACCGTCATAGAAGTTGTCAAATCAAACTTTACCATTTACACATTACAACTCATAATTAACTAAGCATTAGCTAGAATACTCTCTTTACAGCTCATCTTCATAGCAAAATCCAAATTGACTACCAAATGCTAGCTAACCATTAGCTCATGCATCAAGTCATTTTTCTCTTGACTTCTCATGTCCATAGATGCATGTAGATGCATATATTCATCTCTTATGACAAGATTATTTCCAACAGAAACATGGATCTATCTGTTAGTCGATTTTTTTTTATATGATGGCAGTGGTGTTGGAGGCTGCGACTTCACCACAGGTTGAGTTGACGAGTCCAGTTGAGACTTTCATAGTATATATAATATAAAGAGATGTGCAGATTGGTCACTATTTACTGTATAGTGGTTTTCTACTGTTTGAATCTTTCGAGCATACTAGTCAAAACATGTAGTCTGATGCATGGTTGTTGTAATGGAACAGTAAAGCCAGTTAGAATTCCATATCGTGTTTGTTTTTGGTATATAGATTAATCCAATAAAATGCAGATGTGTCTGTTTAGTCAATGTCAAAAATATAAAATTAAGCTTTTCAATCAACAGACTATCGGAAACTAATGAATTCATGAGTGATGTCTGCAATAAGCAAATAAATTGCTTTACATTTTGCTGTTGGATTTTTCTTGTTGAATGAGGAGAAATGTGTGCTATATGATGGCCTGCTGTTCTGGATTACTGACTGACTTCGAAACTTTTTTCTTACCATTTCCCCCTATTTACCTTTTTGCAGAATGACCAAGATGTGGAGCTCTATGCACCGTCATCATAGAAATCAGTTCCTGATCATTTCTGGAATAAGAGGTTTTGAGATTCCTCCTGTTCCAAGAGAGACAACTGATTCTCATTACATTCAGACTTGTGAGCTACGTGACATTGTTAGGGAGTGGCATACGCAGCTTGAGAAACTGATGGATAATCAGAAAGCATATGTCAGAGCACTTAATGCATGGCTGAAGCTCAATCTCATCCCAATTGAGAGCAACATAAAGGAGAAGGTCTCCTCCCCTCCAAGGCTGGTGGATCCACCTATCAAGCACCTGCTGCATGCCTGGCATGACGAGCTTGAAAGGCTTCCGATTGAGCTTGCAAAAACTGCCATCAAAACCTTTGCTGAAGTCACAAGCAATATCGTGCACCTTCAGGAAGAGGAAGTAAACCTAAGGAGGAGGTGTGATGAAACTCGTAGGGATCTGAGCCGAAAGAGGGCACAGTTTGAGGACTGGCATCAAAAGTACTTGGAGAGACGGGCAGCATTTGGTGATGATACAAACCCAGATGCTGCAGAAACTCAAAACATAGATCCTGTTGAGGATAGGAAACACAACATCGAGGAATTAGAGATCCGGCTGAGAGAGGAGGAGGAGCACCATCTGAGGCATGCCAGGCAGGTGAGGGAGAAATCACTTGCAAACCTCCGGACACACCTGCCAGAACTTTTCAGGAACATGGCTGATTTTGCTTACTTTTGCCATGACATGTACAATAATCTTCGAAAAACTGCTGTGCTGTCCAAAGGTGAAGTCTAAGGCTGATATTTGTGCGTTTGTAGTCGTACTCAACAAGCAGTAGAAGGGACTCTGGTTTTAGGTGTTTGCTGGTAACTTGGGATCCTGAGGTATTAATTATGTTTGTAAATTGGAATGGCCATTCCTGAGTCCCTATTGTTTATTGCCATGCACTGTACTGCATTGATGCGTTATTAAAATCTTGGAATTGCTCTAGGGCGTGTTTCGGATTGTTTTGATTGCTTGATTCCCGGACAACAAAAATAATCTAGGTCGTTTGGGTGGAGTTCTGGATTACTTTGATCTTGATTCCAATTATAAGTGGTACCAAACACGCCCCTAAGTTGTTGCTAAGCCCAATCGAGCAAAATGCACAGGTTCATTAACATATCCATTTGTCACTTGGATCTATTAACTTTCAAACTGCAAATTTTGGTTATTATAAAGAGTTCAATGCACCGCAGGCTTGCAGACTTGTCTGAACATGAATTCCCATCCTTGGGGAGCACAGGGTCCTTGTCCATGGGCGCAGGGAAATCCTCCCCCGGGCCCTTACCCTCATTTCCTTTCTCGCCACCCTTGCCATCCCCAGAATCATCCTTCTTCCCAAAATCCAGCTCCACTTCGTTCCCATTCTCATCAAAGCCCACTTTCTCAGTTTCAATCCCAAGCTCAAAGTAGTGATCCCCGATGACCACATCCATCTCGGACGGGACCAACGCCGGATCAAGCACCGCAACCAAAATGAGACCAAAGTCATTTTTTAAGTCGTAGCCATATCAACTAGCTGAGTGGACCCAAACAAGGTACCAACAGCCCATAAGATAGGATATTCTCTCAAACTTTGGGTAGCAAAAAATCTTCCTCTCTCACCTGCCACTCCTGGAAAATAAGAAGGGCCCCAGACAGCACCCCATTCACCTTAATGTCTGCCCCCCATAAGCAATAGAGCGCTGCAGTTCAGACTTAGATGGGAACTGCACAATGAAAGAATCCTCACCATGCTTCTCCGGTGCCCATTTCCACTTTCCGGGCACGAGCCTCTGAAGCTGTCCAACCAGCTGATCCTCAGTGAGAGTACACCCCACCACTGTCACCAGAACCTGCTTGGAATCCTTTCTCTTCGGAAGGTGTGCATGAGGAATATGAAAGAATCCCAGCCCCTGCACCGAATATCCAACCGCCTGCACCACCGGTTTTGGCATTTTCAGCACCGGGCAGCGATGGTCAACATGCTCATGGCTATCACATAGAAACAGTAAACTTCAGCCATGCAATCAGCTGCCAAATGGCCCTTTTGCGAACACCTGCTGCAAATCAAAGATCTGCCACCTTTCCCTCCATCATCAGTAGCATCCTCACAAGGTAGGATCAGCGAACTCCCCCCTTCATCACCTTGCGGCAACCCCTTCTGCCCACCATGTCCATCCTGCGCCGATTCCATGTTGCGCCCCTCAATAGCCAAAGCTGACGAACTCCCAGGAGTACTGGATTTTGCGGCCTCCAAGAATGTAGGATCACAGACTGGCCTAGAAGGGGGGGGGGGGGTTGAATAGGTCTGTCAAATTTCTTCGTAAACAAAGGTTAGAACCTGGCGCGACAATGCCGGCCTAGAGAGCGGCACTGCCGGGCTGCCCGGCACTGCTGCTCCTAGAGCGGCAGTGCTGTACCTCGCAGAGCAGAAGCTATACAATTCAAAATTTAACCAATGAAACTTAGATCTAGTAATTTACTGAGGTTCCCTGGGTTGTGTAGAGTCTAGAGCACCACTTCTTCACAGCTAGAACTTCACCAAAAAGTAGATCGGGACCAAACCCTAGAAATCAAAAAACTCAACAGGTAGAGAGTAAAACTAGCAACACAAGTGACACAGATTTATCCCGTGGTTCAGCTCGCCACAAAGGCTTGCCTACTCCACGTTGTTGAGGTTCCACAAAGGAAACTTAGGTTCACAAAGCCCAATCCTCGTTCTCAAATCAAGAGAGTTAACTCTTGAAAAGAGGGGGTGATTCCACTAGCTTGTAAGGGTGATTACAAACCTCCCGGGGCTGTCACAAGATTGGCAAGCTCACCGGGCGACGCTCTAGCCGGCTAGGAGCAAGCTCCAAGAGTAACAAATGCAAACCATCGGTTTGAACATGAACCAAGTGCTTGGAGAAGTTGAAGATCAGTGGTGAGAAGCTTGTTCTTGCTGAGATTCAGCTCACACTCTTCTAGATTCAAACTTGGATTCAAAATGAAGAGTAGAGAGCTTGTTGGGAGTGAGAGGGAGAGCAAGAGGAGAGCTTCGAAGCCCCCTCGAGTCTAACGGTCAAAACTGGGAGCGGTAGTGCCGGGCCTAAGGCCGACAGTGCCGCGCTGCCTAGACAGAGCAAAGTGAGCTGGAATTTTGTGGCTGTCTAAGGCAGAGGAAATGAGGATGTTTGGTGTAAAGATTTCCACTTGGTCATACTTTCAAACCTGTCTTTTGCATCCCCCTTAATAGTACGACTTTCCTATACTCAAATTCAAAATAAAAACGAATTTAAACCTCCTCTGAGCCGGATGCCGCATCCTTTAGTTGTTAGGGGTGCACTTGCATAAGAATACATCCTCCTAATGCTTTTGCCTATCCATCATCTCGATAAACCTCATTAGTCTTCTAATCGCGTGGTCATTATGACCAAAACCCACTTTAGGGCTTGATTGCACTTACAATGTCCCCCTTTTTGGTTATTGATGACAACATGATTAGAGAGATAAAAGATAATATACAACGAGATTTTAAATGAGATTTTGAATGTAGAGTCTCCCCCTGAATGTGTGAATGGAATTTGAATTTCCAAACTTAGCATAAAAGGCTAAGTTTCACACATTAGAGTGAAATGGGGTCTCCCCCTACATCCATGGTCTCTGTGGGGGGCAGCACACAGTGTCAAGATTATAAACGTGATGCGAATAACATGTGCGACAATCAGAGTAAGCTGCTGCCATCAGATAGGGCGGCACTGCGGCTCTGGGGCTATTGACACTTCTTAACACAACCACCAGAGACAGGGTGTTAGGCTATCTTTGATAACGACGCCAGAAGTGCCTGAGGGTATTTCTTATGTCTATTGGATAATTCCGCAAGTGCACAGAATATACCGATGTAGCACTTCACCCGGGAGTATTCCAAGGTATCGTCATTTATTTTATCCCAAGGGAAAGCGGTTGCTAGAAATGTTAATAGAAGGAGATCCTTAAATCTATCTCAACTTACTTGCAACTAGCGTAGAGAGTGTAATCGAAGTATCATAGGAAGGTGATGATTCAAAGATAAACAAAGAAGATGGTAAAGGATAACTAGTGTAGTATAGCTAGGTGGGAGGACAACGAGTGAGAAAGGTTCTTGTGATTCAAACTCTACTCCTGTGATCTATACTATCAAATGGATGAGATACTACTAAGACTGCTACCTTGCTTTCAGTGTGTAGGGGATAGTGCGAGACAATAGAGGATATAACCTCTACCCGAAGCGCCTATGCTCTTATGGGAGCCTACCATTTAAGAACTTGCCTAAAACACGTGGAGGGATACTAAGACCAGACAGGCCTGTCACCACTTGCTAGCACCCACAAACAATCCGTGCGACAAGCGACATTCAAAGGTAAGATCTAGTCTAAGCACCATGCTTACACTAATTCTCACTACTCTAGCTGTGGCCAAGGCAATTAGAGCACCCTATGACAGATGATGAACTACACACGTGAGTTGGTTACAGGATCACAATCTAATGTATGCTGACCAAGTAATATGATAACTCACAACAATACTATTACAAGAATAATATTGCACTAAGTAAAGACTCAGTAAAATAAAGCAGGAATATTATATTAAAGTAAATAAGTCTTACATAAAGAGAAAGATACAAGAGCTATACCAGACTCTCCAAGCAGATAACTCTGGAGACCCCGAGCGCAGCTCGACTCTACTCTAACTCCCACACTAGACTACACTACTACTAGAGGTGGAACTACATTGATCTCCACTTGTATCTTGATTGAAT
This sequence comes from Eremochloa ophiuroides, assembly GCA_038502445.1. Classification (NCBI taxonomy): domain Eukaryota; kingdom Viridiplantae; phylum Streptophyta; class Magnoliopsida; order Poales; family Poaceae; genus Eremochloa; species Eremochloa ophiuroides. Next base: position 37,584,868 of record JAHLJS010000006.1, on the reverse strand, counting down.
CATGTCTTGAGAGGGTGGAGGCAACCTCTATATATAGGGGGAAGTGGAGAGGTGCCACGTCAGCGATCCGCGTGCTCCTTCATTCTCCTCCCTTGGATAAACCAGTCATTGAAACCGCCTTAGATGGATAGTGGCAAAACCATCACGTGGGAAGCATGCAGGAAGTCGGTGGAGCATGGCGGTGGCCTGGGCTCGCCATGGGTGGGTCGGCCGACCCACCTATGGCAAGGTGGGCCCACCACTGTGGTCCCCACTGGTCATAGAGTGTGGCTACGTACTGGTTTTGCCTTGGTCTTGTCAGTTCACGCCTTGATCCATGTGCTTTGATCTTCCACCGTTGATTGGAAACACAACTTTGATCCAATGGTGGAATTGAGCTGAGTGGAGTGTCACACGGATCATGCCATGTCAGTAGAGCGCTGGTGGGCCCCACAGTGGGTCGGCCGACCTGCATGTGGGCCCTCTAGGTGCTCCACTCTCTTCTATGTGCCTCCTTGAGTCATTTGTTGAAGTGTGACAGCTTGGTGCCCAAGTGGGTGGTTCGGCCGACCCAACATATTGGGCTCCAAGTGCTCATTTCTGCTCTGTTTGATCTTCCCTGCATTCACAAGTACAAGTGGAACTAGTTATTAGATAGAATATGTTCATGTTATGTTGATCTCCCATCAGAAACCGAGTCTGTTGACGGTGTTATAGTGTGGAATTTTATTGCTTATCCACCATCAACAAGATCCCCCAAGCTTAACCTTTGCTCGTCCCGAGCAAATAATGAAACTTAGTCTCGGTGGATCAGGAGTTGCTACAATGTTGATATTTCAATAGTACCATGTGTACAACAAAATACTTCTCTTTTGAATGGAAAAATTGGCTCTAAAAACTCATCTATATTACCTTAGTTCTTTATGGGGCTTATGGCCTTTCGTTTGCCTTAGGTGGTTGAGAGACAGAACAGTTTGCCTTGAGCACTAATTTTCTCATTCTTTGCAAGTTTCATACTGGAGGTTTTAGCAATGTTTTTCAAAAGAAAACTTAATGTTCCTCAGATGGTTCTCTCATGTCGCTCTAATGGTGTATGATTCCTTACCAAGGCTCAAAGTAAATGTAGCCTTCTCTTTGTCATCCTACTTCTAAAAATGGCTTATGTGGAGCTTAAGGTAGGAATGAAAGAATATAGCATACTTACTTTGCATGTATTGTAGAGTCAAATCTTGGATCTAAAGAGAGAAGTATCGTGCCCTTAGATCAAGATGTGCAAGTGTGTGAAAGATAGTGGACTATAAGGCTCCTCTGTTTGGAATTGTATCTCTCTCTAATAAAGTTTTTGAGACATGGCTATCATTTTTCTTTTCTTTTATTCATGAGCTTAGACCTGCTCATTTCTTTTTGTTTTCTTTTCTATGGACTTCCTTGTATCCATTTTTTCTTTTTCATTCATTTTGCATAGCCTTTTTTTCTCTCTTTTATCAAATCAACTAAGAGAGATATTCTAAGACCTTTAAAGCATGGAGCATTTATTTAGTGGAAATGAATGGCATGTTGTTGCGTACTTCCAGTGTAGAAGCGGCATATATGTGTGGTGTGTACGTGATCTTGATCTTGGGGCATGATAAGTCTCTCAATAAGGGTCTACAAGACTTGACAATATTCAATACAAAGCAAATAGCTTAGAAGGTTTTAAACATGTATAGCTTATATGGCTGTGGTGGGAATTTATCACCATTGAGGAACAATAATATTTTGATTTTTTAAAGAAATAAATCTCTAGTAATCATGGATGCTTAGAACAATATTATAACAACTCTGGTCTCACTATATCATATCTTACAACAACTTATACTTAGTTCTAGCACTTGCAACCCACAAAGTTTTTAGGTTCATGATGCTTTTAAATGAGCCAAGTGATCCATACTCAAAGAAATACTAAGTTGTAAACTAGGCATTAAAGAAATATTAACAGAGCAACTATTCATCACTTCCATGAGAAAGATAAACATTCATGAAACATATGAGACAAAGGAAATATTTTTGGTGTTTTTATTTTATTTTATTTTATTTTTATTCAAATGCATCAAATTAAAAATAATGCTAAGATAGGATACTTACCTTAGTGGGGGAGAGAATCTCCCCCAAGCTTGCCCTTCTGTAGATGTCTCATTGAGGTGGACGTGGCGGATATGGTGGTGGATAGTGAGGAGGATGCCATGGTGGATATGCTGGTGGAAAAGGTTGCGGGAACTGTGGGGGCTGCTGTGGGGTTTGAACTGTGACATTATGAATGTCCTCATGGCCAGCCCGCAGCTCACCAAACTGCCTGACTACTCCCTCCAGGACTGGAGGTCTGCGTGGCATTTGAACTGCCTGCATAGGTGCTGTCATCTTCTTCGGAGTGTTCTCCAAACTGTGCAGCTCGTGCATGTCCCCGAGTAACAGGTTTTGTAAAACTCCAGCGGCCACCTACTCCTGCAATGTTAGGTACGAAAGGGTGGCCCCCATGCAGTTTGAATTCTTCACATGGCAGGGTGAGTCTTGCAGTGGTATTATTCAATTGTTCCTTGGGGACCACCAGTAATGATTTGTGCCTTTATAAAATGGTCTACATCTAGGATGTTTCTAGGGCTGATTAGGTACCGGTTGTAAGCATCTCAAGGTAGCTACAAAATTCTGTGATGATAGATGTGAAATCAAATGAGCCAATTCTAGAGGGTGTAGAAATCCAATGTTCTACCATGGCTTTTACAGGTGATACTTGAATTTTATGTACCATGGCATACATTATTCTTAAATCATCTTCTCTAACAATTCTAACATCATCCCTGGGGAAAAGAGTGATTCCCAACCATCTATGCAGAAAGCGAAGCATAGGGTTGCAAATATGACTAGTGCGCAGTTTTCCTATTTTATTTTCCCCTGTTATTTCATGCTAGAATTCAAGTTTGTGGTGTAGTTTATAAAACCTAGACAAGCACTAAATTGCTCCCATCAAAATCATAATCTTGATTAAACAAGCGAAAATAGATGTTGTCTCTAGTTATTTTTACCGTGCACATGAATTCTAAAGTGAGAAGCCTGCTACCAGGGAAGTTAGAGAAATCCCAAAATTTACCCCAACCTATTGCACCAAAAACATTAAAGAACTCCTCATACATACCTGTGCGTTGGAGGAGTCCTAAATCAATTACCTAGGTGTGTTCGAAGTTGCGGTTGCATATCAAGTTGAGGATGAGCAGTTCTTGTGGAGTGACCCAAATGCCTATTTCTGGGTCTTGTGTTCTGACAGGTTGCTCTTCTTCTTCGGATTCCTCAATAACTTCTTCATGATCGTGAGATGGTTGTTCAATGTTCTCCATGTTATCGCTCCGCACAGGCAAAGGTTCTCCAGAAGTTTCTTCATCTTGTGACCCCGAAAGTCATATCTCGGTGTCATGGGAGGATTGCCCCTCCTGTGATGAATATCGTGAACTCCCGCGCAATGTTGTGTGCACCTTCCTTGCTGCGGCTTTGAATGGATTCTTCATGCTTGCAAGAGAAGAAGACGAACAAAGCTAGCACTAAGGGGTTAGCTTAATTCAATGAACCTTCTTACCAGATGAGTACCTCTCTGGAGTTCTTCGGGAGATGAACACTCGATTGGAGAGAGGGTTAAAGGAGCAGAGTTCTTGAGTGTTGAAGTTCTCTAGATGAAGGAAGGCTACTCTCCTTCATGTGCTTTTAAAATGAAAGGAAGAGGAGGAGAGTTGTGGGTCGGCCGACCCCTCTGCTCATTCAAATTGCACTAGCAATTGGAGGAATCTTGTATGTGTTGAAGTAAGGGAGCATGTTGGTGGGTCGACCGACCCACTTCTTCACCCAGATTTTGCCAACAACGAAGGAATCTTGTTATCTTGGGACTAGGCAAAGTTGGTGTGGTCGGGGGGTGAACTTCAAGGGTCAGCCAACCCCTTCATCACCTTCAAATTTTGCACAAAACTAAAGAAGGGTGTTGGCATGCTAGTGGCTCACTCTTGTGTTTGAATTCCTCTCACTTTGGAAGTTTGCTCAAGTGGGAAACATGGATGGGATGTGAAAGTAAGTGGAGACAAGGATGGGATGTGACAGTGAGTGGGGGACAAGGATGGGATGTGAAAGTTCCCATGCTCACAAGGCTATGATTAAGAAAGATTCTTTCACTAAGAACACAATTGATCACTGCATCCATTGATTTCTTTGATTAGCTACTAACCTCAAATTCATGTCAACATATGGGAGAGGGAGGCTTCCTAGAGTAGGTCGGCCGACCTCTCCTTTTGTCTTATTTAAATTTTCAATCAATGTGATGCAACCTATATCATTGTAGGGGTAAAGTGGAAGATGGTAGGTCCAATGGGGGGTCGGCCGTCCCCTCCCTAGACTCTATTCAGGGTTGCAAATTATCCCAGGGGTTTAGTAATATGTTTTATCAGTGTTTAGCTAATCAAGGTCAAGAGAGAAAGGAAGACAAATAAATGCTAGAGTAAATACTGAATAGACAAATTGAGTACTTACCTTGGCGGGAGATTTGCCTTCTCAAGTCCTTGAAGTAGGAATTACCTCGACAAATTTTCCGAATTGCTCGTCGATGGTTTGCTTCCTTGTCCTTGGGAAAGGCAGCAACACATTGGTATCGTAGTATTCATGAGGGGCTGTCTTCCCATGGAACTTGGCGTTATCTTCAGAAGGCGGCGACTCTTCTTCTTCTTTATTATTCTCCTGGTCTTTTTTTGCAGCCTTTCCTGCCATGTTAGGATGTGGCGGATCATGAGTGGACTTACCTCCCTTCGTGGATACCGCATTGACATTTGAAGTATTGCAACCATTTTAGGAGATGAAGTAGTAGTAACAAGGTGAGCTAATTGAGTTATTAAAGCTCATTTGTTCCTTTACAGAAGAGAAAGAAGATCCATCCTAGTATTTAGTGTTTCAAGGGTCTTGTCATTTGCTATCACCCTTTTATTCATGCTTTCATTAATTTTAGCTTGGTTCATGACGAGGTCTTTTAATGATAATTGGTTACCAAAATTTGCATTACCTTGAAACTTGGAGTGTGACGTCCATCTTTCTTGTTGAGGATAGTTTGCATTGTTGTAGACGGTGTCTATCTCCTCAGGCTTCTTCCCTAACTGTGTTGTACTACATACTTGATTCCATTGATGCTTGGAAGCGTAATGTTGGATGGCCTCTCGATCTTTCTTGAAGTTGGCACGTTCTTCTAGCCTTCTCAATAAGAGATCCATCTTCTCAGAGATTGTATCCACTTCCTGGATGGTATGTGTACTCTTTTTCCTGTATTGGAGTTGGTCTTCATTCCACCCTTGATTTGTCACCATCTTTTCTATCAGGTTCTTGGCTTGTGTCACATTGAGTGAAGCGAATGCTCCTCTAGTAGCGGCATCAAGGTGACTACGGGCTATCGGGGTTAGCCCTTGGTAGAAACCTTGAATCAGGAGCTATTCTTGTATCCCATGGTGAGGACATTCCCGAATGTATTCCTGGAGATGTTCCCATGCTTTGGGAATTGTCTCATCCACTTGTTGTGTAAAGCCTGAGATCTTTCCTCAAGGAGCAGTGGTTTTTGCCCATCGGGAAGAACTTTTTGAGAAATGCATTGGCGCAACTTGTCCAATTGCCAATATCTTCAGGATAAGTGTAGAACCATTGTTTTGCCTTCCGAGCAAGGAGAACGGAAAAATGCGAAGACAGATGGCATCCACTTTGAGTCCTTTTATGGTAATAGTGCCACACAACTCCATGAAATTTTGGAGATGTGCATTTGCATCCTCATGGGGCTTTCCGCTGAATGGGTTGGCTTGCACCATATTGATAGGAGATGGCTTGAGCTCAAAAGTGGCATCCCCCAAGCTAGGCTGCGGACTGGTGGCGACATTGTCGGCCGACGGTGCAGAATGCTCAAAGTTGGTCTTTTGGGCTATAGCTTCCTTAGGTGACAGTGCAGAGCCTCCTTCCTTGAGTGGTTCCAAAATCGAATCGGACTTCCAATTGGAGGCTAGACGATGTCTAGAACTCCTGGTGGATGTCCCTGAATTTTCTATTGTTGTGGCTCGAAACTAGAATCCACTCATATAATGCCTTGCTTCATGATAAAGAGAAGCAGAGGCAAGGGTAAACCCTACTACAACTAATTGGTACTAAATTGATGATAGGTTCTGAATTTGATCTTATTAAAATTTGTAGGCTATGCTTTCTCCGGCAACGGCGCCAAAAATGATTGTTGACACTTCTTAACACAACCACCAGAGATAGGGTGTTAGGCTGTCTCTGATAATGGCGCCAGAAGTGCCTAAGGGTATTTCTTACGTCTATTGGATAATTCCGCAAGCGCACAGAATATACCGATGTAGCACTTCACCCGGGAGTATTCCAAGGTATCGTTATTTATTTTATCCCAAGGGAAAGCGGTTGCTAGAAATGTTAATAGAAGGAAATCCTTAAATCTATCTCAACTTACTAGCAACTAGCGTAGTGGGTGTAATCGAAGTATGATAGGAAGGTGATGATTCAAAGATAAACAAAGAAGATGGTAAAGGATAACTAGTGTAGTATAGCTAGGTGGGAGGACAACAAGTGAGAAAGGTTCCTGTGATTCAAACTCTACTCGTGTGATCTATCCTATCAAATGGACGAGATACACTAAGACTGCTACCTTATTTCCGGTGTGTAGGGGATAGTGCGAGAAAATAGAGGATATAACCTCTACCCAAAGCGCCTATCCTCTTATGGGAGCCTACCTTTTAAGAACTTGCCTAAAACACGTGGAGGGATACTAAGACTAGACAGGGCTGTCACCACCTGCTAGCACCCACAAACAATCCGTGCGACAAGCGGCATTCAAAGGTAAGATCTAGTCTAAGAACCACCCTTACACTAATTCTCACTACTCTAGCTGTGGCCAAGGCAACTAGAGCACCCTATGACAGGCGATGAACTACACACGTGAGTTGGTTACAGGATCACAATCTAATGTATGCCGACCAAGTAATATGATAACTCACAACAATACTATTGCAAGAACAATATTGCACTAAGTAAAGACTCAGTAAAGTAAAGAAGGAATATTATATTAAAGTAAATAAGTCTTACATAAAGAGAAAGATACAAGAGCTATACTAGACCCACCAGCAGACAACTCTGGATACCCCGAGCGCAGCTCGACTCAACTCTAACTCTCACACTAGACTACACTACTACTAGAGGTGGAACTACATTGATCTCCACTTGTATCTTGATTGAATCATGTCTTGAGAGGGTGGAGGTAGCCTCTATATAGGGGGAAGTGGAGAGGTGCCACGTCAGCGATCCGTGTGCTCCTTCATTCTCCTCCGTTGGATAAACTGTCATTGAAACTGCCTTAGATGGACAGCAGTGGCAAAACCATCACGTGGGGAGCATGCAGGAAGTCGGTGGAGCATGGCGTTGGCCTAGGCCCACCATGGGTGGGTCGTCCGAGCCACCTATGGCAAGGTGGGCCACCACTGTGGTCCCCACTGGTCATAGAGTGTGGCTATGTACTGGTTTCGCCTTGGTCTTGTCAGTTCATGCCTTGATCCATGTGCTTTGATCTTCCACCGTTGATTGGAAACACAACTTTGATCCAATAGTGGTGTTGAGCTGAGTAGAGTGTCACACGGATCATGCCATGTCAGCAGAGCCCTGGTGGGCCCCACATGTGGGTCGGCTGACCTGCATGTGGGCCCTCCAGGTGCTCCACTCTCTTCTATGTGCCTCCTTGAGTCATTTGTTGAAGTGTGACAGCTTGGTGCCCAAGTGGGTGGTTCGGCCGACCCAACATATTGGGCTCCAAGTGCTCATTTCTGCTCTATTTGATCTTCCCTGCATTCACAAGCTAAGAATACAGTTATTAGATAAAATATGTTCATGTTATGTTGATCTCCCATCAAAAACCGAGTCTGTTGACGGTGTTATAGTGTGGAATTTTATTGCTTATCCACCGTCAACAGGGGCCGGCATTGCCGCGGGTGTGGCACTGCCGCTCCTAGGCGTGGCACTACCGCTCTGTCTGAAGACAGTAGCTTCGTGGAAGCAAAGCACCTACACAGATCATAAATAAAATACAACTAGTTTGCGCACAAACACAGGCTGGTTCTCAAATAAAGTACTTAGGTTCGCAACTAAATGAAAATAATGCAACAAAGTACTTATTACAAGCCAAATGAGTTTGAGAAACACTCTCAACTCTAAAACTAGTAGCTCTCAAAGATATACAACATGCTCACAAGCTGCACACTGCTGAACACTAGTAAAAATGATGAGAAAGATGTTGTACCCCTCTCTAATCCCCTTCTCCCCCTTTGGCAACAAGCACCAAAAAGGAAGAAAAGAGAGAAAAGCGAGACACAACTACTCATCATCATCCTCACTAGACTCCTCCTCCTCCTCGTCGTCGTCCTCGTCGTTGCCTTCTTCTTCTTCCTCCTCATTGGAATCAGAGACAACGGCATGGCCCTGGCGGTGAGTGGTGGCTATGAAGCGCACGCCGCGAGACGACGTGCCGGGACGGTGCTCCTCCTCCTCACATGCAGGCTGGTCCCAATCGATGTCCTCAACATCGGATCCAGACATCTCGCTGAACTCTGGTAGAGGTGTAGGAGGGTCAATCTGTCGCAGCCCCTGAATCTCACGTAACTCCCTGATCTCTAATCGAGCCTTGTGTGCAGACTGAGAAGCATGCATACAAGCCCCGAAGATCCTCTGAAGCATGCGGGAGAGACGGCTCTTCTTCTTGGGACGCTGCTGGGAGCCAGAACGGGAAGGACCTAGAATATCGGATGCCGGGGCAGCCCTCCTGCTGGAAGACTGGGTGGCTGTCCTACTCTCACCAACACCGGAATGGTGAGTCTCGTCCAACCAAAATGGCTCATGGGACACATCCTACTTGAATATAATGCCAGACACTCGCTCAATCACAAACAAGTATGGAGCATAAGGTAGCGCCTTTCTAGCGTCCTCAGAAGTGATGATCAACTCACGCCAAATAAAGCGAGATACTGAGAAAGATCCACTACCTGGCTATGTCCTAGCAAGCATGTTCCTCACTGTCCCATATAGATTGGAAGCTGATCCAACCTTGGGATGAAGAGTCTAGCGAAACAAGTTGTTCAAGATATAGTACCGACTCTTTAGCCTCTTCACCAAACCATCTGCCTGACCGGGATGATCATATATGGCAGCCAACTCACCATTAGTAAGTGCCCTCTCATCATGAAGATCATAAGCATCCCTGTCCCACTCACCAAAACCAAGGATCCAAACAAAAGTAGTGAAGTAAACTCGGTAGTGGTGAATGTCAGTCATCCAATGCAACTCGTCATCCTCTCTGTCAAAGTAGCAGATAGCTAGGAACTGATATAGAATCTCGGTGTTCCAATCATACCTGAAACCCATCAAATCTTATATGCCTCTGTTCTTGCAGAAAGCAATGACTTGGCTGCATACTCTGTCATCCTTGCTAGCCAAGTGCTCCCAATCAATATACCTCATCGGAACGATCTTGGGCTTCTTGGAAGCAAAGAGAACGGACTCATAGAAATCCGACTGAAAGGCAGACCAAAACCTAAAGTCAAGATCAGTATCCTTATGCCTAGCATAAGGATTGACTTGCCCCTGCTCTTGCATAGCCCTGAACTGGTTGTAGTAGCTGATCTTGTGCCTTTGCCTCCTCTCAACTAGAGTACGCACAAAATGATCATGCTCATCCCACTCCAGATATGCACCATCAAACATGGTGAGATCATCCGGAGTCTCCGGGCAAGCATCATCGGGGATAGTCCTACCAGCCTGCTCAACCAGCTCGGTGTCACGGAGCGCCTGACGATCTGTCCTGCCTTCGGTGTTCCGCCCACCGTGACGGGCTGGCTGCTTGGTACGCGGGGGACACGCTGGATTGCTGGACCCAGCCCCCACGTCAAAGTTTGCCTTGGTCCATCCTTCATGCCTTCCACCATCTGCCATCTACATAAATGTGTGAAGATATGTGTCAAAAATAGGAAGCGATGAGTGTTGACCAAATCATGGATGTGAATAAAACTAATTTGCAGTGTCAAAGGTGGAGATGAAAATTGGAGGGCGGAGGCTCACTGCACAGGGCCCGGCACTGCCACGCCTGCGCAGTGAGGCCATGCTGCTTTCAATCTCTCCCAACCTTTGAACCAACAAATCAGCCATGTCCAACCCAGGGATTTGTTTCAATACGCATCAAACGTCCCTAAACAACACATTTTTCCAACTAAATCCATCACATTTTGTAGATCGGGAAGAACTTCAATCTTAGGGCTTGAAGTTACCTTGAGAGAGGGAAGAAGGAAGGAGAGACCGTGCCTTTAGGGAGCCTAGACGCCGGCAAGGGGAGGAGAACAAGGTTCCCAACACACCCGACAGCAGGTAGAGCAAGGGGAAGCGCGTGGCAGGGGAAGGTGCGGCGATGCCGGGGCCGGCGCTGTCGCCCTTTCTCTCGGTTTGAAGAATAGAGAGAAAGAGAGGAACCAAGAGAATGGGGAGAGGGAGGAAGGGTCATGGGCCTGGAAAGCACTTAGAGGAGATACCCGACCGTTCTGACTAAGGTGGCCCATGGGCCGCCAAGCTGCCGGGGCGCGGAACTGCCGCGGCTAGGAGCGGCATTGCCGCCCTGCCTTCCAGCAGAGAACCTAGACTTAAACTAGACTTCACCTAGGTCATGGTTATAGAGTAATATTTGTGCAATCACTTGGTCAGAAAGAATAGGAATTAAATATAGTAACCAAGATTGCACAAGCACTAAACCAAAGTAGTTTTGAAAGACATAATTGAACTTTTCAAATCTTTTTCAGTGAATCCTAGCTTAAGCAAACATGTATGTGCTAGGTTTCAAACCACGTTTTGAGAATCAATGATATTTAGTTCACTACGCAAAGCGCAAAACCTTGACTCATCGAGAGGCTTAGTGAAGATATCGGCTAGTTGCTTTTTGGTGCTCACATGGCGTATTTCGATATCTCCTTTGGTTTCGTGGTCTCTCAAGAAGTGATGTCGGATGTCAATGTGCTTGTTCTTGAGTGGCTTATGGGATTGTTTGCAAGCTTTATGGCACTTTCATTGTCACACAATAATGGGATTTTGGTAAAGTGACATCCGAAATCACGAAGGGTTTGCCTCATCCAAAGTAGTTGCGCACAACATGCACCGGCTGCAACATACTCGGCCTCGGCAGTGGAAAGGGCTACACAATTTTGTTTCTTAGAACTCCAGGAAACTAGGGACCGTCCAAGGAATTGGCATGTCCCCGAAGTGCTTTTTCAATCTACTTTGCAACCGGCGTAATCGGAATCCGAATACCCAAGCAAATCGAACTTAGAGCTCTTAGGATACCACAAACCAAGGTTTGGGGTGTGCAATAGATATCTCAAGATTCTTTTAACGGCCATCAAATGACACTCTTTCGGGTTAGCTTGAAATCTAGCACACATGCACACACTAAGCATAATATCAGGTCTAGATGCACACAGATAGAGTAGAGAGCCAATCATGGAGCGATATACCTTGATGTCCACGACTTTCCCTTCCTTATTGAGATCAAGATGTCCATTGATTGGCATGGGAGTCTTGATGGGCTTTGCATTTGCCATGTCAAACTTCTTGAGCATGTCATGGGTGTACTTGGTTTGACTTCTGAAAGTTTCTTCCTTCAATTACTTGACTTGAAACCCGAGGAAGAACTTGAGCTCACCCATCATGGACATCTGAAATCTCTTAGTCATTGTCCTACTAAATTCCTCACAAAAGACATGGTTAGTACTACCAAATATTATGTTATCGACATATATTTGGCACATAAATAAATCTTTATTAACTTTGTGAGTGAAGAGAGTAGGTTCAGCTTTGCCTATTTCAAAGCCTTGTTTAAGCAAGAATTCCTTAAAGCATTCATACCATGCTCTTGGTGCTTGCTTAAGCCCATAGAGCGCCTTATGGAATTTGTAGACATGATTTGGGAACTTGGGATCTTCAAAACCCGGTGGCTGCTCCACATATACCAACTCTTGTATTGGGCCATTAAGAAATGCACTCTTCACATCCATTTGATATAACTTGAAGTTGTGATGGGCAGCATAGGCTAGAAGCATTCGGATTGCTTCTAGTCTTGCTACCGGTGCATATGTTTCTTCAAAGTCCAAACCCTCTACTTGAGTGAATCCTTGAGCCACCAATCTTGCCTTGTTCCTTGTCACCATTCCATCTTCATCTTGCTTATTTTTGAAAACTCACTTGGTGCCGATGATGTTGGTGTTGGGTCCTTCAACTAGAGTCCATACTTGATTTCTCTCGAAGTTGTTCAACTCTTCTTGCATAGCCAATACCCAATCCGGATCACCAAGTGCTTCTTCTACCTTGAGAGGTTCCAAAGAGGAGACAAAAGAGTAAAATTGACAAAAATTTGCCAAATGTGAACGAGTGGTTACCCCCCTTCGAAGACTCCCAAGGATGTTGTCAACGGGATGGTCTCGTTGAATGGTTTGTCGTAGCCTTCGATGATCAATGGATTCTTGTTCTTCTTCTTGTGCCCAATCATCTTCATCTACTTCAAGAATAGGTGCTAGATCATCCCTTGGAACTGGTGTCTTCTCAACTGTTGCAGGAGATGATGTCTCTGCTGGCTGGGTGAGCGGCACTGCCGCGCCCGAGGGCAGCACTATCAGGCTCCCTTCAGCAGCAGCCTTTGCAGTGGCCTCTTCTTGAGGCTTTTCCACTTCTGTAGCCTTGTCTCCTCGTGGTCTTACATCACCAATGGCTACTTGCTTGATTGCTTCACATGGTGGATCCTCCTTTCCTACAACACTTTGGTCAATTTGCTCTACTTGAGAGCCGCTAGATTCATCAAATGTCACGTCCACCGCTACTTCAACCCGACCGGTGGTCTTGTTGAAGACACGATAGGCGTGCTCATTTGATCCATAACCAAGTAAGAAACCCTCATCAACTTTAGGTGCAAACTTAGAAGTTTTGGGCCTTTTGATAAGTATGAAACACTTGCACCCAAACACTCTAAAGTAAGACACCTTTGGTTTGTTACCGGTGAGTAGCTCATATGAGGTTTTCTTCAGCTTCTTATGTAGGTAGAATCGGTTGATTGCATGGCAAGCGGTGTTGACAGCATCACTCCAAAAGAGATCCGGCGTCTTGTACTCATCAAGCATTGTTCTTGCCATGTCAATGAGAGTTCGGTTTTTCCTTTCTACTGCACTATTTTTTTGAGGGGTGTATAGAACTGAAAACTCATGCTTGATGCCCTCTTCATCAAGGAAGCTATCAACTTGGGTTTTCCAGAACTCGGTCCCATTATCACTTCTCACTTTCTTGATGGGAAGCTTGAATTCCTTTTGTGCCCTTCTAATGAATGTCTTCACTTTGTCTAGTACTTGGGACTTATCATACAAGAAAAATACCCAAGTGAAACGGGAATAATCATCAACAATAACAAGTCCATATTTGTTACCGCCGATGCTTAAGTAGGCCACCGGTACAAAAAGATCCATGTGAATCAACTCCAATGGCTTGGTGGTGGTCATGATGCTCTTTGGTGGGTGTGGTGCTCCTACTTGCTTTCCGGTTTGGCATGCGCTGCATATCCTATATTTCTCAAAGTGAACATTCGTTAGTCCAAGGATGTGGTTGTCATTTAGAAGTTTGGCCAAGTTCTTCATCCCAACATGAGCTAGCCGGCGATGCCATAACCAGCCCATGCTAGATTTTGCCACTAAACAAGTCTCAAGGTTAGCTTTACTTTTGTTGAAATCAACTAGGTAAAGCTTCCCTCTCAAACGACCCGTAAAGGCAATAGAGGAATCCTCCCTTCTAGTGACTTCCACACCCTTATCCATAAAGAGAAAATTGTAGCTCATCTCACATAATTGTGATACGGACAAAATGTTGTAACTTAACGAATCAACATGTAAAACATTAGTAATTGAATGTTCATGAGTTATAGCAATTTTACCAAGACCGATTACTCCCCCTTTCGAGTTGTCTCCAAAGACTATGTTTTCACTTGGATTCTAAATAGGGGAGTATGAGCTGAACATACTCTTCTCTCCGGTCATGTGATTTGTGCATCCACTATCAAGCACCCAACTTGACCCACCGGAGGAGTATGCTGCAAAACAATTTAGTTCTTTGATTTAGGTCCCCAAGTAACATTGGGGCCTTGCATGTTAGTCAAAAGTATCTTAAGAACCCAAATTGCCCTTCCTACATGCTTGCTGGCCTCTTGACCAACAATCTTAGCAACAACTTTACCATGGTTGTTGCACTTCAACACATAGCAAGATTCCAAGCTTTCACGGGTAACTCTTGGCTTTGGTTGATGCACAAAATTGTTCTTGGTCACCCATATTGATTCCTGTGGCTTCTGGAAAACCCGCTTCTGCTGGGGCACCCTCTGGACATGTGCCTTGAAATGATAAGACTTTAGATTGGTAGCCTTCCCTTTCTTGGGGAGCGACACTGCCAGCATGGCCTAAACCACTTTTGATGTGAGGATGCCTTCCATCCTTGTATTGCACCTTTGGTTGCTCTCTAACCTTGCCCTTGTTGTTTGCACTTGAACATTCATGCACTTACAAGCAGCTAAGGCATTGAGCCTTGTCACTTCCTTCTTCATTGTTTCAAGGTTGACATGGTTAGTGGCATAAGCTTTCAAATCAAGTTTGGTGCATTGTTCACATGTTTGACTAGTGGAAGAGCTAGATGTATCTTTGCTTTCGAGGAGGAGTGAGTTACTATCAGCAAGAAGCTTATGTTGATCCTTGAGCTCATTGTGCTTTTTCAACAAGCTATTGTATCTTTGATTGAGGTCAACATTAACCTTCTTAGTGATAGTATGGGCTTTTTGCTCTTTGGCCAAAGCCTCTTGCAAAGAGTCCACCTCACTAATCTTCAAAGCAAGAGCTTCCTTACTAGCAATATAGAGATCTTCTTGCTTTATAAGAGTCTTTTCTCTAGATACTAACTCAGCTTGAGTGCTCTCTAGTTCTTCCATTAGCCTAGCAATGAAGAATTAAGTTTTGCTATCCAAGTTCTTAGTTAGATTATCAATTTCTTCATTACTAGATTCATCATCACTACTAGAGATGTCACTAGGAGAGAGAGTTTTGGACTTGGATTTGGTTTTTACCTTTTCACCCTTTGCCATGAGACAAAGGTAAGTGGAGTGCTCATCATCATCATCATCGGACATGTTGTTGAAGAGCTTCAGTGTAGAGGATGGTGCATGAATGGCAATGGTTGCAACTTTTCTATCCTCTTCACTTGAGCTGTCCACGGTTGAGTCCCACTCATGTCCAATGTGAGCTTCTCCTACATCTCTTTTGTATCTTCTCTTGCTACCCACTTTGTAATTTTTCTTGTCTTGTCTCTTGTCTTTCTTTTCATGAGGGCAATAAGCTATGAAATGCTCCATGCTGCCACAATTGTAGCATGTCCACTAACTTGTAGCCATTGCTTTTGATTCCCTTGCGAAACCTTCTCATGAATAGAGAAAAGTCATCAATGTTCTCTTGTCGCTGCTCACTATCACTCTCTTCTTCACTAGATCATGAGGTTGTTGGCACTTCTTCCTTCACTTTCTTGGCTGCCCTTGACTTGAAAGATGCACCTTGTTTGCTGCCCTTGTGCTTGCTTGATGTGGACTGTTTGCTTGCTATGTGCAGCAAGCTCTTCTTGCTTGCCTTGAATGCTACATCCTTGATCTTCATGTCTTCAAGCTTTGTTTGCAGCTCCACAAGCCTTTGCCTCTCAAGAGCTTCCTCTCTATGCATGGCATGAGTGAAAAGCCTTCCAAGAACATCACTAAGAGTGAATTGCTCAAATCTTTTCTTCTCTCTAATCAAAGTCACAAGGGTCTCATTCCTTGGTGAGAATGCCTCCAACATGACCCTCACAGCCTTGTGATCATTCACCTCGGTGCCACCAAGACCTCTAATCTTGCCAACAATGACCATCAACCTATCAAACATTTCTTGTGGTCCTTCTCCTTCATAAATTGCAAACCGGTTGAGCATTGACATCAATATTTCAATCTTGGACCGCCTCACCTTGTCAACTCCCTCATGTGCCATATGCAAGGTGTCCTAAATTTCCTTTGCTACTTCCAAACCCATCACCTTGTTGTACTCATCTCCATCCAAAGCACTAAGCAAGGCACTAGTAGCTTGGGCATTGAGATGAATGTTGCGAAACTCAGCTTGTGTGGGCTTCTTTGGATCAACCGGTGCCTCCAAGCCATGATGCACAATCTCCAAAATCCCGGGATGAAGACCTACAAGATAAGTTTTTATCAAGTGCTTCCACTTGGCAAAGTTTGTCCCATCGAAATGAGGCAACTTTCCCGCGGGCACATTGATGACACGTCTAGTGTCAAGGTTAGAGATGGAAGAATAATCAAAGGATACGGCTCCATAGTCGGTGTAGCCGCTGCCCTTATTGTTCTTGCTGCTCTTGGTAGGTTGATAGGTGCTATCATCATCTCCATATTCGGTGCTACTCGAGTCACCATCACTTGACAACTTTTTTGTTGCCAGTTTTCTTCTCTTTTCTTTTTTCTTCCTCTCTTCTTTTCTTTTCTTCTCTTTTCAGCCTTCTATCTTCTCTTCTCTTCAGCTTTTTCTTCTTTCCTTTTCAGCTCCTCCTTTTCTTTCCTTCTTTCTTCTCTTCTAACTTCTTTTGCTTCTCTTTTTAATCTTCTTTCTTCTCTTCTTCTAGCTCTTTCTCCTTCGGAGCCATCAGCTGGTGGCAGCGTGGATTGGCTTGCTGTCGCCACGCTGTCACTACTGCTGTCGGTGGTGTGAAGATTATCACCACCAACACGGAACTCGAGCCGTGCTTGCCTCCGCTTCGCATTCCTTGGCCATATCTCACGCGGTTAAGCGTAAAACAGAGGTAACATGCTCTGATACCAATTGTAGGATCACAGACTAGCTTAGAAGGGGGGTTGAATAGGCCTATCAAATTTCTTCACAAACAAAGGTCAGAACCTAGTGTGGCAGTGCCTAGCCTGGAGAGCGGCAGTGCCGGGCTGCTCGGCACTGCTGCTCCTAGAGCGGCAGTGCTGGACCTCGCAGAGCAGAATCTACACAATTCAAAATTTAACCAATGAAACTTAGATCTAGTAATTTAATGAGGTTCCCTAGGTTGTGTAGAGTCTAGAGCACCACTTCTTCACAGCTACAACTTTACCAAAAAGTAGATCGGGACCAAACCCTAGAAATAAAGAAACTCAACAGGTAGAGAGTAAAACTAGCAACACCAGTGACACAAGATTTATCCTGTGGTTCAGCTCGCCACAAAGGCTTGTCTACTCCACGTTGTTGAGGTTCCACAAAGGAAACTTGGGTTCACAAAGCCCAATCCTTGTTCTCAAATCAAGAGAGTTAACTCTTGAAAAGAGGGGGTGATACAAACCTCCTGGGGCTGCCACAAGATTGGCAAGCTCACCGGGCGACGCTCTAGCTGGCTAGGAGCAAGCTCCAAGAGTAACAAATGCAAACCACCGGCTTGAACGCGAACCAAGTGCTTGGAGAAGTTGAAGATCAGTGGTGAGAAGCTTATTCTTGCTGAGATTCAGCTGACACTCTTCTAGATTCAAACTTGGATTCAAAATGGAGAGTAGAGAGCTTGTTTGGAATGAGAGAGAGCAAGAGGAGAGCTTCTCTGGTCTGGAAACTGAGCAAATGGCCGAGATGACCGTTGGGGGCGACGCGAGGGAGACTAAGAAGCCCCCTCGAGTCTAACGGTCAAAACAAGTCGTGGCAGTGCCGCGCTGCCTAGATAGAGCAAAGTGAGCTGGAAATTTGTGGCTGTCTAAGGCAAAGGAAATTAGGATGTTTGGTGTAAAGATTTGCATTCGGTCACACTTTCAAACCTGTATTTTGCATCCCCCTTAATAGTACGGCTTTCCTATACTCAAATTCAAAATAAAAACAAATTTAAAAGTCCTTTGAGCCGGATGCCGCATCGTTTAGTTGTTAGGGGTCCTCCTGCATAAGAATACATCCTCCTAATGATTTTGCCTATCCATCATCTAGATAAACCTCATTAGTGTTGGCGGTGGAATTAACCTAAATTTCCACATTCAAACACCATCAACAGGCCTCGGATTCAAGGGAAGATAAACATATCATGAGCATATTTTATCAATAACTAGTTCCACATGTACTTTTAGCTTGTGATTGCAGGGAACACCAAATCAGTGCAAAAGTGAGCAGTTAGGGGCCAAATACATGGTTCGGCCGAACCATGATATGTTGCCCCAGGCCACCACCTTTCAACACATTGCATAAAACATCAAATGAAGGAGATGAGAGCCAAGGGTGGGCCCACCCATGGGTCGGCCGAACCACAAGATGGGGAACCAAGCCACCTACACCATCACTGACTGGTGGGGACTCCTTCTAGAAGCTCCTGGCTTGGCCCACCAGTCAGAGTGGGGTCGGCCGAACCTCCCCTGGTGCCCAGCCAAGTCGATTGGCCCCCACCGACTCCAAACATGCTTCCCATGTGCTCAAATTGCCACAGCCGTCCATCTTGAGGCGGTTATAAGGCGGTGGATCCAAGGGTGGAGAGTGGAGGAGCACACGGATCGCTGACGTGGCATCCCTCCACTCTCCACTATAAATAGAGGCTGCCCACTCCCTTTCAAGAAGACACGATACACCATACAACTTAAGAAGCAAGCTAGAGTTCTACTCTTTAGTAGTAGTATTAGTCTAGTGTGGGAGTTAGAGTCGAGTTGAGCTGCGCTCGGAGTCTCCGGAGTTGTCTGCTGGAGAGTCTGGTATACCTCTTGTACCTTTCCTTCTGTAAGACTTTATCTTTAACAATATATATTATCTTTACTTTACTTCACTAAGTTCTTACTTTGTCTTTACTATTCTTTATAGTATTGTTGTGTCTTGTCTTATTTCATAGTTGTTTTACACTTGATAGTGATCTTGTCCCAACTCAACATGTGTTAGTTCATCGCCTGTCATAGGGTGTTCTAGTTGTTGGTACGCAACTAGAATATTGAGACTTATTGTAAGCGTGGTGCTTAGACTAGATCTTGCCTTTGATTACCGCTTGTCGCACGGATTGTTTGTGGGTGCTAGCAGGTGGTGACAGCACTGTCTAGTCTTAGTGTTTTAGGCAATGATATGCACACGGCTATGCAGCACGTGTAGCAAGTTGTTGTGGCCCGATCTTCTCGTAGGATCTGCAAACTTGATAAATTGTCACTGCGTGACCTGGTGAAGAGGCAATGCACTGCGAGGCTTCCACGAGACGAACTACCAAGACAATCACCCTTCCACGTACCGACGAAACAGCCCATGCAATCACGCCCTATAGACATGAAGGCACGAACTGCGTGAACAGCAGTTCGGCGTTCTATAACTCCCTCAGGAATCGAAAGAACAAGTTTGCAAGCCTCTCAAGACTCACGCAGCAACAAGAATTCCAAGAGTTGGTATTTTTGAAATTGCAATCATGAGTTACTGTTCACGTCATCCATTACAGGAATATATATAGCACTAGTGGAGTTTCAGTTTCGTGGAAAATAATTGAGAACATGTAGTGGGAAGTTGCAGCACTACTTTTATTAATAACCAAGCCTAGTAGGACGCCTGGCTGGTTGGTATTCTCTGCCTGCATGCTGGAGCATGTTTGGAGAGCAACCCAATTGCTGGTTGTATGCATTCCTAACTCCCGAATTATTGGCTTGCACTTCAACGGCTGATATTCATGGTAGCTGAATGGCCTTTCCTCTCTCATGCACGTCCAGGTTCCTTGCATATATTTGGCGGGCAGAATCCATCATCATCCCATGCTTGTTCGTGCACTCCATCATTCCTAAGAACATTGAAACAAGTACTCAAAAGCATAGGTTCATTCAATGTAATCTGATTATTAAGCATAAGGTTAGCGTTCACCTGAGAATGAATTTCCTTCTCCAATTGTTTAGCTCTATTCCTTGTAATTGGACCAGCTATATCAAGTGGAGTTTCATTTGAAGATGAGTGAATACTAGGCATGTCCTCATTAGCCTCCCCCTCTTGAGAAGGAGTCGTCCTCGACTCAGGCTCGCTAGGAAATGGAAGCAAATCTTTGACATTGAATGTTGTACTCACATTGGAATATTCAGGTGGCAGCTCAAGTTTGTAAGCATTATCATTTATCTGTTGGAGAACCTTGAACGAACCATCACCCCTAGGAGATAACTTACTCTTACGCTGTTGGGGAAAATGATCCTTGCGCAGATGCAACCATACAAGATCTCCTGGCTGGAATGTAATCTTCTTCTTACCTTTGTTTGCTTGCTTTGCATATTGTGCTGATTTCTTCTCAATATTCTTTCTTGTCTCCGCATGTAACCGCTTGATAAAGTCTGATCTTTTTGTAGCATTCATGTTAACTTGTTCCTGTAATGGTAGAGGCAAAAGATCCATGGGAGTATGCGGTTTAAACCCATAAACAATTTCAAATGGACAAGAGTTTGTTGTAGAATGGACTGCCCTGTTATAAGCAAATTCAACATGTGGAAGGCAGTCTTCCCAGTTCTTCAAATTCTTTTTCAATACAGCACACAACATGGTTGACAAGGTACGGTTGACAACTTCTGTTTGCCCATCCGTTTGTGGATGACAAGTGGTTGAAAATAATAACTTTGTGCCAAGCTTAGCCCACAATGTCTTCCAAAAGTAGCTGAGAAATTTTGTATCCCGGTCTGAAACAATAGTCTTTGGAACTCCATGTAAACGAACGATCTCCCTGAAAAACAAATCAGCAACGTGTGAAGCATCGTCGCTCTTATGACATGGGATAAAATGTGCCATTTTAGAAAAGCGATCTACAACAACAAAAATAGAATCCCTCCCCCTCTGAGACCGAGGTAAGCCCAGAACAAAGTCCATAGATATATCTTCCCAAGGTACATGTGGAATAGGTAATGGAGTATATAAACCATAGGGATTGAGGCGGGACTTAGCTTTCAAGCAAACGATGCAGCACCCAACGTGCCGCTGGACATCACGTCGCATATGTGGCCAAAAGAAATGATCAGAGAGCATGTCCAATGTCTTTTTGACACCAAAATGACCAGCTAGTCCACCTGCATGTGATTCCTGCAAAAGAACTTGACGAATCGAACAAGCTGGAATGCATATTTTGTTAGTCCGAAACAAGAAGCCATCATGCACATAATATTTATCCCAACCTTTTCCATCAATGCAACGAGAGAAAGGTTCGTTAAAATCAGCATCAACAGCATAAAGTGTTTTAATGGATTCCAAACCAAGCACTTTTGTATCTAGTTGTGTAATCAATGCACATCTTCTAGACAAGGCATCTGCAACAATGTTATCTTTACCACGCTTATGTTTGACAATATAGGGAAACGTTTCAGTGAATTCAATCCATTTAGCATGTCGACGGTTCAGCTTGCCTTGGCTTTTAAGATATTTCAAAGCTTCATGATCAGAATGGATTACAAATTCTTTAGGTAACAAGTAATGTTGCCAAACTTCCAAAACGTGAACTAAGGCATAAAGCTCTTTGTCATAAACCGAGTAATTCAGATGTGGACCATTAAGCTTTTCAGAAAAGCAGGCAACAGGTTTACCTTCTTGTAGCAGTACACCTCCTATGCCAATACCACTTGCATCACATTCGATTTCAAATGTCTTACCAAAATCAGGAAGTTGTAGGAGCGGTGCTTCACAAAGCTTTGTTTTCAGTGTGCGAAATGCTTGGTCTTCGTCATGTCCCCACTTGAATGGAACATCCTTCTTTGTGAGATTGTTAAGGGGTACAGCGAGGGTGCTGAAATCTTTGACAAAACGCCTATAGAAACTTGCAAGACCATGAAAGCTTCGAACTTGGCTCACATTTACCGGTGTAGGCCAATCCTTTATTGCTTTAACCTTCTCTTCATCAACCTGAATACCATCTGCGAAAACAACAAAGCCAAGGAAAACAACACGGTCTGTGCAAAAGGTGCACTTAGCAATGTTGCCATACAATTTCTCTTCCCTCAAAACAGCAAGTACTTGACGGATATGATCAAGATGTTCATCAAATGATTTGCTATAGATCAGAATATCATCAAAATAAACAACTACAAACTTGCCAATGAAAGCTCGTAAAACATGATTCATTAAGCACATAAAAGTTGAAGGAGCATTTGTCAAGCCAAATGGCATCACAAGCCATTCATAGAGACCAATTTTAGTTTTAAACGCTGTTTTCCATTCATCACCAAGTTTCATGCGGATTTGATGATAGCCACTACGCAAATCAATCTTGGTGAAAATGATGGAGCCACTCAATTCATCTAACATGTCATCAAGTCGTGGAATGGGATGGCAATATCGAACAGTTATAGCATTGATAGCACGACAATCAACACACATGTGCCAAGAGCCATCTTTCTTTGGAACTAAAAGAACGGGAACAGCACATAGTGATAAGGATTCACGAACATACCCTTTGTCCAAAAGCTCTTTTACCTATCGCTGACTTTCCTTTGTCTCTGCGGGATTGGTGCGGTAGGCTGGACGATTTGGAAGAGAAGCACCTGGTACCAAATCAATTTGATGCTCAATTCCACGGAGTGGAGGAAGTCCAGTTGGTATCTCATCGGGAAAAACATCTTCGAAGTCCTGTAAGAGATCAAGAACAACACTAGACAGCGATGAAGGTAAATCGTTAGTTGAAAGTAGGACCTCCTTGTGCAAGAGCACAAAGAATGGTGTTGTGGTGTTTTTCAATTCTCTCATATCACTCTTGCTCACAAAGAGACACTTAGTGTGGCGTGGCTGTTTAGGATTGGCATGAGGCGTTATGTGGCTGGATGGGTTAGAACTATCTCCCTTACTTGTGTTGGGGATCTCACTCAATTTTCTTTTGTCAGATTCCTCTCTTTTCTTGCGAGCCATATCTGAAGCATGTATCTCCTCTGGAGATAATGGAACAAGAACCACCTTCTTGTCATTGTGAATGAAAGTGTGTTTGTTAGACCGTCCAAAATGCACCGAGTCCACATCAAATTGCCAGGGCCGACCAAGCAGCAAATGGCATGCTTGCATGGGAACAATATCACAATCCACCTCTCCATGATAATCACCAATGGAAAATGACAAACGAATCATGGCTGAAACCTTAACTGTCCCAGAATTATTCAACCATTGCATATGGTATGGATGTGGATGGCGACGTGGCTGCAAACCAAGCTTCTCAACAAGCAAAGCACTAACAATATTATTGCAGCTCCCACCATCTATGATGAAACGGCACACTTGTCCTTTCACTTTGCATCGGGATTGAAACAAATTATGGCGTTGTCCTTGTTCAGCAGCAACAAATTGAGTGGAAAGAACTCGCCTCACCACCAAAGAAGGAGATTTTGTGTTCATTATAGAAGGCTTCAAATTAGGAAAATTAGCAAGCAACTCATCAAAATCATCACTAGTAATCTCGTCGGAAGATGGAGAAACATCTTGTAAAATGTCATTGTGAGCAAAAGTTGGAATAGGTTGAATGGCTAAACAATTTAGGCCTAGCTCAAATGTACCATCCTCTGCTGAATACTCACAAGTGTCAAGATTAAGATCTGCAAATACATTGTTAAACTCGTCCTCCTCTTCACTTTGTGAATCATAAGAACCATCAGCAAGTGCAATAATAGTACGACGATTGGGACATTCAGCTTGCTGATGCCCATGACCACCACACTTAAAACACCCAATCTTGCTTGTCTTGCGTTGGGTGGCTGCAGTAGAAGAAGTGGGCTGACCTGAACTCACAGCTTTACCTTTCACATCCAATTGTTTGGAAGAAGCTGGAAAAGATCTATGTGCTCCACGAGATGAGGATTTGGGCATTGTAGCTTCTTGCTGTTGGAATTGAGGCGTGACATCCCCTTGCTGTTGGGAATGACGCCATGAAGCATTATATTTGTAAGACGTAGCAATTTGCCTTTCAGCCCTCTTTGCAAAATGAACCAACTCGGTGAGACATGTGTAGTTTGTCATATCCACTTTATCAGCAATGGGTTTATTGAGGCCAACCAGAAACCGAGCCATTGTGGATTCCTCATCTTCAGTTATCCCTATGCGAAGTAAACACATTTCCAATTCTTGAAAATATTCATCAACAGTACGAGTACCTTGCACAAGACGTTTCAGCTTCAAATGTAGATCACGAGAGTAATATGCAGGAACAAAACGACGTCGCATTTCCCTCTTCATGTCTTCCCAAGTTATACGAACATGCCCAACTCTCTGATATTCAGTACGGACCTGATTCCACCAAGTTATGGCATAGGCTTTAAACTCAATGGCTGCAAGCTTTGCCTTCTTTTCAGCAGGGTATTCATACAAATCAAATATTTGTTCCACCTTGGTATCCCATTCAAAATAAGCATCAGCATTCTCCTATCCGCTGAAAGGGGGAATAGACACTTTAACCTTGCTCAAACCATCATCATGGTGATGATGTGCAGGATGACGGTGACGATGATCACGGTAACCACCATGTCTACCAAAGTGATTGGCACCATTATTGTCAAAACGGCCAAAATTATCATCACCATGAGCAGCATAAGCACTATCTGTGGAATGATTATCAACATCTGATGCTGCAGCACCTCTAACAGGAACACGGCGTGCACGCCCAACAAAATTTGGTCTCCGAGGAACACCACCAACACGACCGCGTCCACCACCACGGCCACGGCCACCACTACCGCCATCTGCAGAAGAATCATCAACCTCAAAATGTTCATCATCATGAGGTGGAGGCTCCCCGCGTTGCTGCTGTATTGATTGTTGAAGCGCTTGCATCCCTTGCATCAATTGTTGCATTTGTGCACGTACTTCCTGAATTTCTTGAGCAGAAACAGTGTGAGAAGAAGAATCTTCGTTTCCTGCCATGTTAGTAACAAAGGGAGAAAGTAATAGGACAAAATATACGTGGAATCACTCCCTAACCACTTACAAAACAAGTTCTTTCTATCCCTGAAAAGAGCAAGAACCGTGGCTGCAATCTGTAGGGAAGAGTGATTGTAACAGCGACGACAGTGCAACAACTCACGGTGCTTTAAGTGGAGCTTGGTGGGGTTAATATGTAAGTTGAGTGCACTGAAATGCAGTGATGCAAAACCGAATAATAATCCGAAAACACAAGTCTAAGTTGCTGAATATAAAGAAAGATGCAAAGAAAGAAAGAAGATGTGAGAAAGGAGAGAATTGAAACAATCGATATGCTGCTGAACCCCTTTTGGCGTGCTGATCACAACGCTTCTTTTTTTATAACAGAAACACGTTGGTTTCAGACCTTGATGCGACTCTCATATATCTTTCTTCTTTTTTTTTGTTGTGTTCTTTTTTTTGATCAATTCAGCACAACTAGAACTAGGGGTGGCTCAACAAAGAACAACAATATAGAGATGAAACGTGTGCAGCACACAAAGGGTGGGACGGTGCAGCACACAAAGGGTGGGACGGGTGGGTGTTTGTTTTTGTTTTATGTATGCAGTACTTAGGCCGATCAGATCAAGGATGAAAGATAGAACAATACGGATAAAGGAAAGAAAAAAATTCAGCAACTAGACAAGTTCTCAAAGGATTAAAACTCGATAATACAAACTACAAATCAGGAGCACATATGAATGGTTGTTGGTTTTCTTTTTGGCTATGATTGGACTGTAGGTATATAAACACTATCCTACCGAAAACAAGAATAATCCTACTAAGGAAACGGAGGCTTTGGTACCAGATGATATGCACACGGCTATGCAGCACGTGTAGCAAGTTGTTGTGGCCCGATCTTCTCGTAGGATCTGCGAACTTGATAAATTGTCACTACATGACCTGGTGAAGAGGCAATGCACCGCGAGGCTGTCCACGCGACGAACTACCGAGACAATCACCCTTCCACGTACCGACGAAACAGCCCACGCAATCACGCCCTATAGACGTGAAGGCACGAACTGGGTGAACCGTAGTTCGGCGTTCTACAACTCCCTTAGGAATCGAAAGAACAAGTTTGCAAGCCTCTCAAGACTCACGCAGGAACAAGAATTCTAAGAGTTGGTATTTCTGAAATTGCAATCACGAGTTACTGTTCACATCATCCATTACAGGAATATATATAGCACTAGTGGAGTTTCAGTTTCGTGGAAAATAATTGAGAACATGTAGTGGGAAGTTGCAGCACTACTTTTATTAATAACCAAGCCTAGTAGGACGCCTGGCTGGTTGGTATTCTCTTCCTGCATGCTGGAGCATGTTTGGAGAGCAACCCAATTGCTGGTTGTATGCATTCCTAACTCCCGAATTATTGGCTTGCACTTCAACGGCTGATATTCATGGTAGCTGAATGGCCTTTCCTCTCTCATGCACGTCCAGGTTCCTTGCATATATTTGGCGGGCAGAATCCATCATCATCCCATGCTTGTTCGTGCACTCCATCATTCCTAAGAACATTGAAACAAGTACTCAAAAGCATAGGTTCATTCAATGTAATCTGATTATTAAGCATAAGGTTAGCGTTCACCTGAGAATGAATTTCCTTCTCCAATTGTTTAGCTCTATTCCTTGTAATTGGACCAGCTATATCAAGTGGAGTTTCATTTGAAGATGAGTGAATGCTAGGCATGTCCTCATTAGGCAAGTTCTTAAAAGGTAGGCTCCCATAAGAGTGTAGGCGCTTCGAGTAGAGGTTTTGTCCTCTATTGTCTCGCACTACCCCCTGCACACCGGTAGTAAGGCACTATCTTAGTATAAGTCATCTATTTGATAGGATAAGTCATAAGAGTAAAGTAAGTGTCATAGGAGTCTTATACTCACTCGTTATCCTCCCACTTAGCTATACTCTACTAGTTATCTTTTAGTTATCTGAATACTTGTTGTGTGTTGGTGTCATTACCCTTTCCTCTACCTATCGATTTACCCCCTACCACTAGCTGGTACTAAGTTGGTATAGACTTAAGGATCTCTCTTTTTTTTATTAATTATTCCTAGCAACCGCTTTCCCTTGGGATAAAAATAAATAACGAAGTTGATCCGATGGATGAATTGACTTGGTTGGAGTGTCACACGGATCCTGCCACGTCACCAGAGCCAGGTGGGCCCCATAGACAGTTTGGCCAGGCCATGGGTGGGCCCACACTTGGCTCTCATCTCCTTCATTTGATGTTTTATGCAATGTGTTGAAAGGTGGTGGCCTGGGGCAACATATCATTGTTCGGCCGAACCATGTATTTAGCCCCTAGCTGCTCACTTTTGCACTAATTTGGTGTTCCCTACAATCACAAGCTAAGAGTACATGTGAAACTAGTTATTGATAAAATATGATCATGATATGTTTATCTTCCCTTGAATCCGAGGCCTGTTGACGGTGTTTGAATGTGGAAATTTAGGGTGATTCCACCGTCAACAATACCTTGGAATACTCCCGGGTGAAGTGCTATAGCGGTATATTCTGTGCGCTTGCGAAATTATCCAATAGACATAAGAAATACCCTCAGGCACTTCTGGCGCCGTTATCAGAGATAGCCTAACACCCTGTCTCTGGTGGTTGCGCTAAGAAGTGTCAACAAGCATTTCTGGCGCCGTTGCCGGGGAAGCATCAGTCTTGGAATATTAATAAGAAAAATTGAATTCGGAGTCTATTATCAATTTAGTTATCGATTAGTGTTAGGGGCTTACCCCTGTCTGTGTTTCTCGTTATCGTGAAGCTAGACAGTGGATGAACGGTTTCCAATTGCCGTCAAATTATATTGAAGATCCCGAGCAATTGTTGAGAAGAACTAGACGCCGTCAAGTTCCACCTCAAAGGTTCATCTCAAACTTGAATCCGTTCGAGGAAAGAGGCTCCGCATTATCAATTAAGGAAGCTATGGCCCAAAAGACCATCTCTGAGTTCTCTGCGCCGTCCGCTGACAACATTGCCACCGGACCGCAGCTCAACTTTGGAGATGCTACCTTTGAGCTCAAGCCTGCACTGATCAATATGTTGCAAGCTAATCCATTTTGTGGAAAGCCACACGAAGATGCCAATGCCCATCTCCAGCACTTTCTGGAGGTGTGTGGGACTTTCACCATCAAGAATGTCTCGGCTGACGCCATCTGCCTTCGTCTATTCCCATTCTCACTGCTTGGGAAGGCAAAGCAATGGTTCTATGCCAACAAGAGTGAATTCTCCACCTGGGAGAAGTGTGCCAACGCTTTTCTCAAGAAGTTCTTCCTAATGGGCAAAACAAGCGCTCTCCGTGGCAAAATTTCAAGCTTCCAACAACAAGCGGACGAGACAATTCCTGAAGCATGGGAACGTCTCCAGGAGTACATTCGAGCCTGTCCTCATCATGGGATTGAAGAATAGCTCCTAGTCCAAGGTTTCTACCATGGGCTGACCGGGTTAGCTCGTAGTCACCTTGATGCTGCAGCAGGAGGAGCATTCCTGCAACACAATGTCAAGGATGCTAAGGACCTCATTGAGAAAATGGTTATCAACTAAGGATGGAATGAGGAATGCCTCCAGCCCAAGAAAAGGGGTATGCACACCGTTCATGAGGTGGACATGCTCTTAGCAAAAATGGACCTCTTGATGAAAAAGATCGAGGAAAGTTCCAAGAAGGAACAAGAGGCCATTAGACGCACTGCCACCGCATGAGCAATTAAAACTGATCCATGGTGCGAGGTATGTGGTGGAGAAGATCATTCGAGCAATAACTGCCCCGAGACGAAGGAGGAAGTGAGCTTCATCAATAACAACAACAACGGTTATCGGCCTCAGCAACAAGGAGGATGGAACTCGCGCCCCTTCTACCAAGGAAATCAAGGTAATGGTTACAGCAATAATTTTAATAATTCTTATGGTAACCAACCTTCTCTTAAAGATCTTGTCTTAGGCCAATCTAAAATCACTGATAGTATAAACAAGAAAATAATGGCTAATGATAAGATTCTTGAAAATCTTAGTGAGAAAATGGATAGCTTTAACACTGCTATGAAAAATCAATTGAGCTTTAATAAAATGTTAGAAACCCAATTAGCTCAAATAGCAGCAGCTGTCCCATCATTCGAACAAGGTAAGATCCTAGGGAAACCTGAGGAACCAATTGAAGGTGTTAAGTTAATTTCCTCGAGGTTTGGTAAGCCTCCGGTTAGGCAAAACCCGGGTTGTCTTCTTGATCCGCCATTCATGGCCAAGAAGAGTGACCCCGGCCATCCTACGATCACCTGCGAGATTGGGCCACACACCTTCAACAATGCCTTCTGCGACCTTGGATCTGGTGTCAACATCATGTCCAAGGTAATGTATGAGAACTTGCTAGGGGGACCCTTGTACCCCACTTTTGTCAAATTGCAGATGGCCAATCAATCAATCTGGTTCCCCGAGGGATTGCCAAGGGACATCCTTGTCAAAGTTCAAGATGAATACATCCCCGCTGACTTCATCATTCTTGACATGGGGGCCGATGACGAAGTCCCTGTCATCCTGGGAAGGCCATTCCTCAACACCGTGAATGCCATCATCTACGTGGGATCCGGCCAAGTCCACTTCCAACTCCCAGGTAAGAGAATTAAATGTCCTTTCAATGGTTATAAATCAATGCAATAGGCAAGGAAGAATCTGTGGAGAAACAAGCCACAATATGCACCCCGCTGAAAGAATCAACCGCCAAGGTCCAAAAAGGCCGAACCTGTAAGTAAGGCTGAGGTGATAAACAAGGCTGACTCCGCCGAATCGCAAGCATCAACCAAGAAGGAATGGTGGAAGAAAAGGTGCGATCATCACGGTCTCCATCTCCGGGACCAATCGAAGCACCCGAAGAATGAACCCGAAATGGAGAGGTCCTGCTCTACGGACCTAAAACATAGAGCCCTTGTTGGTAAGGTAAATTAGTATTTATCTCATATTTAATTCGTGCATTTCAATTTTAAATTTTCTCCATTGCATTTCATGTTTAATTTTGGCAATAATTTATTTTGACAAAATAAAATAAGTAAATGAATAAAAATTAAAAAAGATCATTTCTGCTCACACCTGAGGTGGTGGGACCACCTAGGTGGGGTCGGCCGACCCCACCATGGAGCCCACCCACCTCTGGTGGTGTTGGCCTGGTGTCCTGATCATGTTCCCAAAATTTGAACACCAGCTCCTTTTGAATTTTGGTCGACCATTCTTTTGTCATGACCATTCTCATATGCTTCAAGGAGAATCCAACACCCACATTAATCTAAATTCTGAAAAGTGGACACTTTGGCATGCAAGAGTGCTCTCATGGTCCATGGGGATCACTTTAAACATGTCCCCACTTTTGTCATACACCTTTTACCTTCACAATACACTAGACAAGGGAATCTCTGAAAATTTTAAAACTTTTGGTCCACCACTAGTCTCTACTTTACTGGACACACTGTTTAAAGCTCAAAGGGGACAAACCCTGGTTCGGCCGAACCATGTTTTGGATCCTTTCAAGAAAGTAGATTTTGAATTCAAATAGATTCCCTGTCCAAAGGTAAAAGCAACACTGAACCTGCCATAAATGGGTTCGGCCGACCCACTATTTGGGCCCTATCTGCAGGATTGTGTTTGAATTGAACTAGATTCCCTATCCAAAAGAAAAAGCAAGTTTGATCCTGTAATAACTGGTTCGACCGACCCCATCAATAAAGCCCTGTCGGCAAATTTGAATTTGAAATAACTTAGATTCCATGTCCAAGGGAGAAAGCAACAAAAATCTGGCCAAGGGGGGTCGGCCAAACTGGTCCTAGTGGCCTGGCCACCAGCCCTTCTTCCCCTATAAATACCCTTCCAATGTGTTCTCATTTCCACACCCAATCCAGCTGAA
Organism: Eremochloa ophiuroides; assembly: GCA_038502445.1. NCBI lineage: Eukaryota > Viridiplantae > Streptophyta > Magnoliopsida > Poales > Poaceae > Eremochloa > Eremochloa ophiuroides. The sequence continues at coordinate 37,553,958 of JAHLJS010000006.1, read as the reverse complement.
TCCTCTCAAGCACACAATCTCCCTTCTTCTTTCCATTTGAGCAAGATCTTTCTCAAGTTTAGTTTAAGTTTAGCCACTCAAACCGAAAACCCAAAAATAGTGTAGTAGTAGAAGCTTGTCTCACTCTCATCTTTGCTCTCAAACTCTTGTTTGTGGAGGTAGCCATACCCCGCAAGGACTACTAACAGTGAGATAGCTAACGCTAACGCTAATCCCTGTTGTTGTAGTGTCTTCTTGTGTTAGCTCATTGTTGCAGGATGAAGAAGTTCTCCTCCGCACTCAAGGAGGCCAAGAGTGTCATAGGGAGTTCCTCCCGACAACCCCGCCATGATGAAGATGAAGGAAGAGAAGCTCCACCAAGAAGAAGCTTTAGAGTGCCTTCCGAGAGGACGTTCGACCCCGAGAGCGGCCTCATGCTAAATCAAGAAGAGTACCAAAGGTACACCTCCATCCGACACCGAGGGTATGAACATACCGGCATTATCTACCCTGTCCTTTTGGACAGCACATGTATGATCGCGGAATTCAATACTATTTTCAATACAATCGGTTGGGGAAGTTTTTGGAAAGTACAAGAACTTGGAATAGAAAAGCTCACCATTGAATTTTTATGCTCTTTACAAGCCACTGAAAATAATGTCTACTTCCGCATGTTTAACCAAGACTTTAACATGGGGAGGTTTTAGCATGGCACTTGGTTTTGATAATGACTGTCATCTAGACCTTGTTAATGCAACAAGAAGATTTGATAAAGCTGAATTTTGGAAAGCTATAACAGGATCTAATGATTGCTCTGACTCTAAAACCGATGAAATTCATAATCCTACTTTGTGCTTGATCCGATATTGGATGGCTATAACTTTTCTTCCTAGCTCTAATGTGCAAGTTCTTTACAATGATGAATTAAGACTGCTCTATGCCATGACAAAGAAAATAAAAGTTTCACCTGCTAAGATGTTAGACCACTTTTGGCTTGGTATTTTCCATAGAAGCGAGCCCATATTCTTCACTGCTTTTATCACGCGAATTGCTGAAACAATGGACTTACTAGATGAAAAACATTACTTTGAATACATTGCCTCTCCTAGAGATATTGTAACCGAAGATTTCTTCATAAGCACTCAAGTCCTAAAAAGAGATGAAAATGGTGATATAAAAATGATTTATCCCAGCCATATAGCCAAAATCTCTCTCCCTTGTGAGAGGCGTCGGTTGTATGCGCTGCGCACACTAACCATAAATTGGGACCGAGAGGCAAGAAGCCAAAATATTGCAGGACCAAGAAGGGTGACAAGGAGTATGTCACAAGACGCTCAATTTGAGCAAGGCGGCACATCACGAGCTGCAGGGAGATATGAAAAAGAAGGCGATGAGGCAAGTTCCATGGACATTTCAAGGTCCACGGAACGGCCTCAACAGCACACTCCAAGAGTGCGCACTTCCCGTCCGTCCACACGGGCGAGGGGCCGTCGAAGCCAAGGATCAGAAATGGACCAACATATCAATGACATGGGCACAATGCAAGTTGAGCAAGATGCAACTTTGAATATGGCACAACAAAATGCTCAACTACTGGAAGCTATGCAAGACGAAGAAGCACAACGTTGGGCGGGATGGTTCCAATACTACCCGCCACCACAATGAGCAAAAGGACAAGCTTGGGGGAGATCCTCTCACCCACCAAGGTAAGTATTCTATCCTAGCTATTTACATTATTTTAATTTATTGCATCTAAAATGCATAAGATAAAAATACCAATAATATTTCTCTTATTCCCATATGTCTCATGAATATTTATCTTCCTCATGGAAATGATGAATAGTTGCTCTGTTAATGTTTCTTTAACACCTAGTTTACTACTTAGTATCTCTTTGAGTATGGATCACTTGGCTCATTTAAATCATCATGAACCTGAAAACTTTATGGATGCTAAGTGCTAGAACTAAGTCTAAATTGTTGTGAGATATGATATAGTGAAACAAGAGCTCCTATAATAGTGTTCTAAGCATGCATGATTACTGGAGATTTATTTCTTAATCAATCAAAACCTTATTGTTCCTCAATGGTGATAAATTCCTACCACGGTCATATATGTTACACATGTTTAAAACGTTCCACATAAGCTATTTGCTTTGTGTTGAGTGTCGTCAAGTCTTGTTGACCCTTATTGAGAGTCTTATCATGCTCCCAAGATCAAGATCACGTACACACCATATATACATGCTGCTTCTACACTGGAAGTACGCAACCACATGCCTTTCATTTCCACCAAATAAATGCTCCATGTGTTAAAGTCATAGAAAATCCATCTTAGTCATTATGGTAGTAGAGACAAAAAGGCTATGCAAAATGAAAATAAAAGAAAGAAAGATGGACACAAGAGGGTCCATAGAAAAGAAAAGAAAAATATTTGAACAAGTCTAGGCTCATAAATAAAAGAAAAATGATAGCCATGTCTCTAAAATTTATTAGAGAGAGATACAATTCAAATAGAGGAGCATTATATTCCATCAACATCCATACACTTGCACATCTTGATTTAAGGGCATGACACTTCTCTCTTTGGATCCAAGCTTTGACTCTACAACATATGCAAAGTAAGTATGCTATATTCTTTCATTCCTACCTTCAGCTCCACATAAGCCATTTTTAGAAGTAGGATGATAAATAGAAGGCAACATTTACTTTATGCCTTGGTAAGGAATCACACACCATTCCAGCGACATGAGAGAACCATATGAGGAACATTAAGTTGTCTTTTGCAAAACATTGTTAAAACCTCCAGTATGAAACTTGCAAAGAATGAGAAAAGTAGTGCTCAAGTTAAACTGTTCTGTCTCTCAACCACCTAAGGAAAAAGGGAAAGTCATTAGCCCCATAAAGGACTAAGGTAAAATGGGTGAATTTCTATAGCCAATTTTTCCATTCAAAAGAGAAGTATTTAGTTGTACACATGGTTTTATTGAAATATGAACATAGTAGCAACTCCTGATCCACCGAGGCTAAGTTTAATTATTTGCTCGGGACGAGCAAAGGTTAAGCTTGGGGGATCTTTTTGATGGTGGAATTACCCTAAATTTCCACATTCAAACACCGTCAACAGGCCTCGGATTCAAGGGAAGATAAACATATCATGAGCATATTTTATCAATAATTAGTTCCATATGTACTCTTAGCTTGTGATTGTAGGGAACACCAAATCAGTGCAAAAGTGAGTAGCTAGGGGCTAAATCCATGGTTCGGCCGAACCATGATATGTTACCTCAGGCCACCACCTTTCAACACATTGCATAAAACATCAAATGAAGGAGATGAGAGCCAAGGGTGGGCCCACCCATGGGTCGGCCGAACCACAAGATGGGGAACCAAGCCACCTATACCATCACTGACTGGTGGGGACTCCTTCTAGAAGCTCCTGGCTAGGCCCACCAGTCAGAGTGGGGTCGGCCGAACCCCCCTGGTGCCCAGCCAGGTCGGTTGGCCTCCACCGACTCCAAACATGCTTCCCATGTGCTCAAATTGCCAGAGCCGTCCATCTTGAGGCGGTTACAAGGTGGTGGATCCAAGGGTGGAGAGTTGAGGAGCACACAGATCGCTGACGTGGCATCCCTCCACTCTCCACTATAAATAGAGGCTGCCCACTCCCTTTCAAGAAGACACGATACACCATACAACTCAAGAAGCAAGCTAGAGTTCTACTCTCTAGTAGTAGTATTAGTCTAGTGTGGAAGTTAGAGTCGAGTCGAGCTGCGCTCGGAGTCTCCGGAGTTGTCTGCTGGAGAGTCTGGTATAGCTCTTGTACCTTTTCTTCTGTAAGACTTTATCTTTATCAATATATATTATCTTTACTTTACTTCACTAAGTTCTTACTTAGTCTTTACTATTCTTTATAGTATTGTTGTGTCTTGTCTTATTTCATAGTTGTTTTATACTTGATAGTGATCTTGTCCCAACTCAACTTGTGTTAGTTCATCGCCTGTCATAGGGTGTTCTAGTTGTTGGTACGCAACTAGAATAGTGAGACTTAGTGTAAGCGTGGTGCTTAGACTAGATCTTGCCTTTGATTACCGCTTGTCGCACGGATTGTTTGTGGGTGCTAGCAGGTGGTAACAGCCCTGTCTAGTCTTAGTAGCCCTCCACGTGTTTTAGGTAAGTTCTTAAATGGTAGGCTCCTATAAGAGTGTAGGCGCTTCGGGTAGAGGTTTTGTCCTCTATTGTCTCGCACTACCCCCTACACACTGGTAGTAAGGTACTATCTTAGTACAAGTCATCTATTTGATAGGATAAGTCATAAAAGTAACGTAAGTGTCATAGGAGTCTTATACTCACTCGTTGTCCTTCCACCTAGCTATACTCTATTAGTTATCTTTTAGTTATCTTAATACTTGTTGTGTGTTGGTGTCATTACCCTTTCCTCTACCTATCGATTTACCCCCTACCACTAGCTGGCACTAAGTTGGTATAGACTGAAGGATCTCTCTTTCTTTTTATTAATTATTCCTAGCAACCGCTTTCCCTTGGGATAAAAATAAATAACGATACCTTGGAATACTCCCGGGTGAAGTGCTACAGCGGTATATTCTGTGCGCTTGCGGAATTATCCAATAGACATAAGAAATACCCTCAGGCACTTCTGGCACCGTTATCAGAGATAGCCTAACACCCTGTCTCTAGTGGTTGCGCTAAGAATTGTCAACAATTAGTCTTCTAATCGTGTGGTCATTATCACCAAAACCCACTTTAGGGCTTGATTGCACTTACAAAGAACGAGCCGCACTGGCCACGCCCGTGCCGGCCAGCATGGCCACCATGCCAGCCCGCATGGCCCCGCCCTCCTCCTGGACGGAACCCCCACCGGTGAGCACCAAAGCTCCCGCCCTGTGGAGGACCAAATCCTCCATAGCCAGGGCCGGAGCGCTGAAAGTCGCACCGAAACCCCGGCAGTGCACGTTGGTTATCACCATGGCCATCCGCCTGACGATCGTGCCCAGGTGGTGCCCGGGCCGGTGCACCAACACCAGGACCGTCCGTCCCAAACAATGGAGCATTGGGACCGTGCCCCCGGCCACGCAGCTCGCCCCCAACGCACCACCACGCGACTGCATCGCCGCTGACACGCAGTCGCCCGAGGATGGAGCCAAGGAGGGAGGTGGGGCGTCAGCCTTCGGAACGGGGAGGCGAGCATCGATGACGACCTGCACGAGAGAAAAAAACCCCCGGGCCACTCAGGAAAGCAGCCCGGGTCGCAAACCTGTAATGGCCCTCCGACCCTGCGCTCACCCTAACATGGGCCGAGGCCCAGGAGTGCAGCGATACTAGGTTTGGAGGCTCCATCGACAAAGCTCCAACCACCTCCCGAGATGAAGGCGGCGGCGCCGGCGAAGAGGATGGCCTCCGGACACGCCTGCACTTGGGACCATCAGCCTGCATCAGCACATCCCCTAGTGTCAATGACGGGGAGACCCGGCGCCTCAGAAGCGGCCCCTTCCAACGCAATATTATTCATGCTTTCCTGAGCGATTGCCATTAATTTGGGTCACCCATTATTCATGCACTCTAAAATTGTAGTCATGGACGCCAAAACTTGATTATCAGTTCATTGCTGGTCTAAATTGATCGCTGCAATTTGATTAAGCTGATGTGGGCTGGCCGGTGTGGCCCAAACCATTCCCCAACTGCACGTGATGGGCACATCAGATGGTTAGCCTATGGATTTATGCGACCTACCTTCTTTCTCTATTCTTATCTGGTGTGGGATTTTCTTCCTCGCTTTGCTCTGCATGTGAGAGGAAGGGTCGATGGGCAACTAAGTGGGAAGGGTGACCAAGGAACGAAATCGATGGAGAATGGGGCAGCAAATTCAGATCCACCTTTAGTTTTGGAGGCTAGGGTGCCTCGGTGTCAGTGAGGAAGCAACAAAATAGGGCAGGAACCACGTCATAAAGGGGAGGCACTCCTAGGTTATGGTAAGTTTCTCCAAGTTCTAATCTTTGCTGCATTTGTGTTGTTTGGAGTGCACTTCGTGTCCTAGGAATGTGGATTTGGCCATGTCTTTGAACTTTTGGGTACACTAGGGTTTCAGATTTGTACCAGTATGCCATTTCTAAGTGGATGTAGTTCTGAATGCCATCTGTTGCCTTAGTTGTAGGTTCTTGTAGTGTCAAGCTAACAGTTGAGCTACATCTTGGTGGTTTTTTATGGGCCAAGTTAATTGTTGGCTTATGTAGATGGCAAGGTTAATTGGTTCGACAAACTGTGAGCATTGTTAGAAATCAGCTCGTTTGCACACACAGTCACAGGCATAAGAACATAGAGATAGAGTGAGGGGAATGAGAGTTCTTTCTGTATTTCTCTTTCACTTTCTTGTGTTACAGTTGAGAGGATGATGCCTCCTATATATAGCAAAAGAGGCAGTGAAAAATCCTAATTACAATATGTGAAATGGATGACTTCTTTCTCACCTCATTGATTTGGCCACCTTTCAAAGTCTATGTTCACATCCTATTTGTTGACTTTGATTTACAACACTCCCCCTTGGCCAAATCCATGCTATGTGTATGCCTCATTAAAAACTTCTCCGAAAACCCAGTGGGAAAAAAGGTAGGAGAAAAGAGTGCATCACATGCATCACTTATGTTGCACTTGTTGCCTCGTAAAAACCATGCATGAGAAAATCCAGTGTGAAAAACTCATCAAGGAAAAAGAGTACAACAGTTAATGCTACAAGCACTTGTCAGAGCATGCACTTATTATTCCATCTCCTTGTTGGGATGGGAAGCTGCTAGCTCATGTTCCTTTTCACCAGAGATGGTTCAACCTTATCCTCTCCTTTCTCTCTGTGGGGGTATAGACCCGTATACCCGCATGGCACCACATGCTCCACTTCATCCGATCAGGCCCAAGCTGCCAAGGACGCATCGCCTACACGGTCTCCAGAAGATCATGTATATTCATCGATTAGTAGCCTTGGCGGCCAAGGAAATAGCTTTCCGAATATCTAGCTAATTAGTTGCCATATCCGGCAGATCATGTATGAAAGGATTGTGGATGCCTAAGAGGGGGGTGAATTGGGCAACTAGTAAATTTTTTGAAATACAATTCAACCTATCGCCATTTTCCCAATCTCACCCCACAAGTGCTTGTGTCAATCTAAGCCTAAAACAAGTTATGCAACCTAGAGCCAAGTCCTATCACAAGTATACTACTCTAGGAAAGTAGAGAACACAAAGGAAATGCGGGAATGTAAATGAGTTAGAAAGACAAAGCCGGTTTTCCCGAGGTATCGGAGAGTCGGCACTCCCCACTAGTCCTCGTTGGAGCACCCACGCAAGGGTGTAGCTCCCCTTGATCTTCGCAAAGACCAAGTGCTCTCTATGGGCTGATCCTTTGCCTCTCCGGCGCGCTGGATCGCCCACAACCGCTCACAAGCTTGGCTTGGGCCGCCCACAAGCTCTCCAAGCGGTCACCAAGCCTCCAATCGCCACCGAACCATCTAGGTGATGCCGATCACCAAGAGTGACAAGCCTAGACTCTCACTTGACCAAGAACAAGGCCAAAGAGGGTGATGGATGCACACAAGTCACTCTTGATCTCTCTAGGGAAGAAGCTCACAAGCAATGGAGTTCACTCAATTCTCCCTAGGGCTCTTGCACTCTCACAAAGTCACAAGGGTTGCTTCAGCTGATCAAATGAGCAAGAGTGCTAGAATGAGGGTGATGGAGAAGTATAAATACCCCCCAAGGCTCACACTAGCCGTTGAGACACAAAACAGCTTTCTGCGAACCGTCGGACCCTATGAACAGTGCTAGCGTCGGACCAATCCCAATCAGTCTGACTCTCAATGGCACACTGTAGTCAACACTGTGTTACAGGGGGCGTCGGACCGACTCAAATGGTACGACGACCACCGTCGGACCAGAGTCCGACGCCCTCCGAGCTCTTGGGTGAACTCAGCACAGTTACCCTCAACGGCTATAACATGGAGCAGTGGTCAGACGCTCCCCGTCGGACCAAGTTCGACGCTCAAAGCCGCTCTCTGAACCTCTCTGAAAGTGTCGGACGCTACAGGCCAACGGTCCAACGCACCCAACACCTCCAGTCCGACGCTCACCCTTGAACCGCCAGGCATCGTCGGACGCTGGCTGATTGTCCGATGCCCATCCAGCCAGAGTCCGACGCTCCCTGGTGCGCTGAGAAGCACCCAGGGGCTGCCACCTAGCGTCGGACCCTAGCTATTGGTCCGACGACCATACTAGACAGAGTTCGATGCCCTAAATTCAATCAAAACTTCGCCGAATCGAAAACTTTCCAAAACGAAGTTTGATCCTCTCTCTCTCAAGAGTCTCCCTGGGCTGTCTAGAGCTATGTTGGATAAGTGTGCATCACATCTACACTCTCTAACCTTGCTCTAAGTCATGCTACCCATCCAAACCCTTCTTAATAGTACGGTCAAAGAGAAAAACAAAACCAAAGACTACTCCAAGTGTCTCACAACTCCAATCGACACTTGGCACTAGCCTACCACCGCCTTGTCTTCCATCCTTTGAAAACAGAAATGATTTCCATCGCCAGGGGCTTGAACCTACATGTTATTATGACCTAACCTCTAGGTTATCCTGCAAAACACATGTTAGTCATAATAACCTCTTTGTTTTCATTAATTACCGAAACCACAAGGGCCTAGGTGCTACAATGTAATTGGTTATACAAGGCAACAAATTGACTTGTAACCCTGCTCCCTGTACTATATAAGGCGAGCAGGGGATCCCCTCGAAATAACTCATCTCATAGCAATACAATCCACAGAACACATGACGTAGAGTATTACGCCTCGCGGCGGCCAGAACCTGTCTAAATCGTGTGTCCTACGCTCTTTGTGTTACGCTCGTCCATCTCAAGTGCACCTCTACCGATTCATCTACTACCGTGGGCATATCCCTCGGTAGACTATCGACGATATCGCATCAATAGTGGCGTGCCAGGTAGGGGGTGTGCACTCTGAATCCATGGGGGGCAAGATGGTGATTTTTTCAAGCTCCGTGGTACTCCCCGCGTCGGGCCAGATCTTCACGGTGGGATCCATCACCTGGGTCATCGGCCCCAACAGCGAAGGGAAGATCATGGATGCGCCGCAAATCGCATCTGTGTCAACTTCACCAACGCCCTCCACTTTGGCAAAACAGCTACCACGCTACGCCCGGAGGAACACTGATGACAATGACCCGATCAGATCCATAGATCGGTCAACAGAGGTTTACCCGAAAGCATCCAAATTCTGGAATCAGTTCAGATTGATCTACTACAAGACAAGGCCCCCAAGATACTCCAGCGGTGCTACATTCCGCTTCTCGCTTCGATAGGTGGAATTTGACTCTAGTCATCACCGCCACCCCGCAGGGCCACACCGTTGAGTACCAGCCCTGACCAGCCACAGGCTTAAGGGCTGCCGACTACGGCGACTTCCCGAGGGGCACTCCGCCTTTCGGCCTATGGAACGGGGCCGCCAGTTATCACCAACTGCTACGCAGCCCCGACCACACCATCTTCAACCAACCCGGCTGCAGTACTGGCTATATCGTCGTCGACAACGACGGCACCAACCATGATGATGGCGACAGCGACAACCTCGGTGACGGTCACAATGTGCCTCCTCCACCAACGCGATATGTCGGTGGGCCCATCCTCACCATCAGCAACAACAGCCCTCCACACTCGGGAGAGGACGACAAAGCTCAAGAGGCCTGCGAGCTGAGGAATGCTAACCGAATTCGGTGCCGCGAGCACCGCACTGAGGGAAAGAAGCAAGTTCCACCCACCGCCTAAAATCTCGAACAAGATTTGGACTTGGTCGGGGACATCCCTGTATTCAAGACCCCAAGTGTCAATATTGTCATCGCAACGACAGAAGCGGGGAATCTGTGTCAAACACCAGAGGTTGTACGCCTCATGGCCCCCCTCAAGGCGGCTCACGTCCAGATTGGTGAAGAGCATAAAGGCGGACCATTGTACTCCACTACATCAGTGAGCAAGCACCGCCGAGACAATGGAGACTACTCTCGTGGTGGATGCAAACGCCACGACGGATGCCATCACCATGTAAAAGGAGATCAGGAGGTCAATCAATCTGACCTTCATGAATGCATCAAAGCTAAGGATCTGCGAGGTCGCATCAACAGTAGAGCAGCCGCCAGACACTTGGAGGAGACCGAGCGCTGAAAGGAGTACGATGCGGCTCACGACCTCCCCACACCGAGAAGACTCCTGGTGAGCTACCCTTCATGGCCGAACTTAAGGCGGTACGCTGGCCACCAAACTTCAAGGTCATCGGCGTTGAGACCTGTGACGGCACTGTCGATCCCAGAAAGTGGCTTACCGTCTATGAGATCGCAGTCAAGACGCTGGAGGCAACGAGGAAGTCATGGCAAACTACCTTCCTATTATGCTCAACCACTCCGCTAACAACTGGCCACTCAGCCTAAGAGAAGACTCCATCGACACGTGGGACCAGTTGAAGAAGTAGTTCATCAGCAACTACAGCGCCACTTGCAAGCAGCCAGGTACAAAGTATGATCTCGAGAAGCTCCAGCAAGCATCCTGCGAGTTCCCAGCATCACAGGCGTTGAGGCTTTCACCGTCTTCACACATGGGCTCTGACCAAATGAAGACCTACAGAAAGAGCTGTTCCGCAGTAGGCCAAACACCATCGTCGAGATGCTGCGCATCGCCAACAAATACGCTGAAGCCATCGAGGCGGCCCGACACTCCAACCATAGCTGTCTACGCTTCCCCGACCAGACGCGTCACGAAGATGGCGAACGCCGGACTGAGCGGCACCTTGATGACCGCAGCCCTCGACGCGACTCCCGCCGTGACGTTCGTGATCACCGTAACCACCGCCTTTATGACCGGCGTCGTCATGATGAGCCCGAGACCTCTGAGTCCGGAGAAAGGCATTGCCACTTGTTGGTGCTTCTTAGCGTCAGCAGAAAAGTCCGCAAGCGCATGGAAGTACCATTGTAGCCTTCACCCGGAAGTATTCAGGGTATCGTAATTTCCCAGAGGAACGGTCTTTGTACTTAATCTCTTAAACTAGTTTACTCAGAAGAGATGGAAGGGATAGCTTGGGTAGAGAGGTTCTTCTAAGGTCAAACGCATATAAGCGATGGAAACTTCCCTACAACTTGCTTGCTTCAGGCCCACTGACGCACCTGGTCTGCCAGGCGATACCAGTATCAGCGCTATTCCGCGTCCGAACGTGGGGGGATGCTGGTACGAGTGGACAGGGCTGTCACCACCTGCCACCTACCCCTCTGCCTGTGGGCGTGCACAACATACGAAGGTAGACTCCGAACTAGACACCACGTCTACGAAGGCGACTACTACTCTAGTGGCATACATGAACATCCGTCTCTATCAGAAGTCCTCTTACTAGAGCATCCGTCCAAAGGACAAACGACGATCCCACAAACAAGTAGCTTTATGGAAGTAACATGCTTAACGAATCAAACCAAAATTGAACACGAACTTCTTACTTCAAGTAGCAAGACGATCGTAGAGGTACAAGTTGGATCGAGAGCCGACAAGCCCGGCACTTCGTCCACCCGGAGGCAGAACAGCTTCGACTCCACTCTTTCTCCAGTTCTTGCCCTCTCTCACTCCCTATACTAAATTACCTAGAAGCTAATGGAATGGAGCTTGCTCTTCCTCTCTACATTGTGACCTCTTGTGTTGGTGAATCAATTCATGAATAGGTGTAGAGAGGATGCCTCCTTTTATAGCTTGAGAGGAGGGGGTTCTATGCAAAAGGATCATCCCCACATGGAAGGACCCAAACCTACCTCCAAAGGGCGGTTTCCACTTTCCATCTATGTTGATCGTAGGTGGGACCGTCCTTGGGGAACCGCCCTACAACCGCCAGAAGAAAACTGGACCCGAGAGGCCCCACCAGGGGGGCGGCCATCCCCGGGACCGGTCGGTCCCCTGGTGGGCCCGTTTGGCCACCGCCTTCGTGTGGTTGGTTCTCCTCTGGGCCTAGACCTCTCCTATGGTTACGAATGGGCCCAGATTTGTAATAAAGGTGGGCTTCTTTGTTATTCTTGGTTGCGCATTCTCTAAATTCACATTTCTCCTTTGCGCTTTCCAATTGGTGTTGTGCACTTCCACTTGTTTCACCATAAATCCTGTAAAAACATAAACACTGGGGGTACGAGTGGAATTCTGTTAATAGCATATGTCTATGTGTTAAAGTATGATAGTTTCTCTCCCTTTAGGCATAAGTTGGCGGTTAAAAATGATCTACAAGGACCGTCAACACCACTACAGAGTCTACAATGCCCGAACAGGTCCCAATCTCTCCTACGAGGTAGTGTACGAGCAGCTCCTAGATGGTCCTTGCCCTCTCCATAAGACTTTCGACCATTCCATGAGGAATTGCTACGGCCTCTCCAAGGTGTACCGAGAAGATAAAAAGCGATCCCGCTCCGAGAGGAACGCCTCTGACAAAGATAGGCACGATGACGACAACGGTCCACCTCCCGGCTTCACCAACGCCGACAAGACCATTTCCACGATCATCGGTTGTCTCACTGCGGTCGAGTCAAAGAGAGAAAAGAGGCTCGTCGCCAGGCGCGTCAACTCCGTCGCCAACTACGACGCCCCCATCGCCTATTCAAAGTACCCGCCCTAGTCGGATAAGCCCATCACCTTCAGCAGGGCCAACCTGTGGATGGACATCCCATACCTAGGTCGTTTTCCCCTCATCTAAACGACGGCAGCGGCCTCAATGTAACACCTCTGGTGTAACGGTTAATTAAAAACTTGCCATGTCATCATATTAGATTGCAAATCATCCTGCATTAAACCCTGACACTCTGCATGTACTAAAATGAATTTATTACCTGCATATGATTGTGCATAGGACATTAGAGTGGATTTAGGGTGATAATGTTGTTTGGTTGTATGTATAAAAATCAAACTCAAAAAAAGTCAAAAGAGAATCAAATTAAATTCTAAATTGGACCCCAAAAACCTAAATCAAAAACTAAAAGGAATCTGATGAAAGTGTCTTAATAAAAGTTGTAGATCTTTTAAAATGGAACAACTTTCATTTTTGGTGATTTTGAAGTTACTAAGTGGAATTTCAAATTAGATCCTGATTAGTGTTTTGAAATTCAAATTTGAAATATCATTTCAAAAATTACAAGGAATCTGACCAAACTTCCTTAATAAAAGTTGTAAAGGTCAACAAGTAGAACAACTTTTATTTTTGCAGATTTTCATGTTGTTGAGAAATTTTTGGAGAATTTTATCGAATTGCAAATGGAATTCAAATTGGGGATTTACCCCCTTTTTGATAATTTCAAAAATACTCAGAATTTGAAAATGGTTCTAAAAGCAAAGTTGATCTTCACAAATTTGGCACATCTTTTATTTTTGCAGAATCTACTGTAGCTCTATAGATTAGGGAGTAATTTGCAAAACTAGGAATGGACCCTTACCCTGTCTACAGCGCCCGGGCCCCTACCCCTGTGCAGAGCACGTGCGAGCGCGTGGGCCGCGCCGCGCGCCGGCGCTGTCCGGCCAGCCAGGCCTCTGCCGCCGTCCGCCATGGTCGTGGGGGGTCTGGTACCTTGCTCCTTATCCGCTCCCCTCTTTCCCTCAGTTTATAAGCCGGTGGTCGCTCGTTCTTATCTCATTTTCTCTCCTCGGTCGCCGGCGAGCACCGCTCGGTCTTGGCCAAAATTCGCCCTCACCGAGTCACCTCCAGTCCCTCCATCTCGCATCCAGCTAGAGAGCTCCCTTGCGCATCAATTGCATCCCTTTACTTGAGCTTTCGTGCCTTGAGTGTGTCGGAACGGTGTCGTCGTCCTCGCGGGTGGTTGGAGCACTGCCGCGAGCTTCGTCGTCGAGGCCTGACTACTTGGGTGAGCTCTGGATCTTGCGTTCGCGTGTTTCAGTCTCTGTGTGCCTCGTGGTTGCTTATGCGTGCGGTGGTTTGCCATTTGGTGCCCTAGGATCGTCGGAACGTGGAGCACGTCACCGGCGGACACCGCTGCACCCGCCGTCGTCGTCAAGCTCGTCTCCCTGCACCGCCTCGGGCCCGACCATCTAGCCAAACGAAGTCGCGGTGAGCTCCTGGTCCACCCCATGTCTTTTCCCTAAACCCTACCACGTTCATCTCGCTGGAACACGGCTCACTGCCAGTCGCCGCGCGAACCGAGCCGCCCAAGTCACTGCTATGCACGAGCCGGTCTCCAAATCACCTATTTATCTAGGTCGGTAGGTGAGCTAAGTGATGTAGGTCACGTAGGTACCCTCGGTTTGGTCTGAGGGCTCGCCGGCGGTGAGCTAACGCTGGTCAAATGCTCGCGGCCCGTCGGTCAGTGCTCCTGAGTGCTGAGATGGGCCTCGGGTTACAAGAAAAGGAATTGCAGGGGGGTATTTGTAAAGCCAGAGACTCATTTGAATAGTGTAGAAGGGACTACGGGTTGAGTAATAAGTCCTTCGAGGATCTTTGTGCAAAAACGTCAGTGCGCGCGCGGGCAGGCCGTGTTGGGCTGGTCTGTTCATTCGTGGGTCGCCCCGGGCCAAAATGGGTTTTTCCATTTTTAGTTTGAGTTAAGTTTGTTTTTCCATTTTCTATGAATGTGAATAGTGCTAGACTTTGCTATTTTTGTATGAATATTTCTGTTGGGCTAAAAATCATGAAAATAATTATGGATGCTCTCTGTGATGTACTAAATGAATGAAAAATATTAAATATATGTTTTGAACACTTTTTGCAGAGACTAAAATTGTGCCTTTGAAATAATAAATGCAACTTTGAACATTTTAATAAATTCCCTGTTAATCCAAAAATCATGTAATTTATTTTGGTACTGTTTGAGGCTAAGATCTATCTATTGGCAAATTTTGGCTCAAATGGAAGAAGTCTAATTAAGTTGTTATTTAATGTTTGATTATTTGGTTAATGAATTGAATTAAAAGTATTAATGATTTAGGCATGGTGTGATTTGAGATTGATTGTTGATCCTAGGTCAATTCTTATTATGACCTAGGGCATTTTAGATTATATTTACCATGGTTAGCTTATGAAGGAAAGTTGTACTCAAAATCATGAATCATTGATTATTGAATCTTGCGTTCCATCTCATTTGCATCGTATTAAGCATGCATCATTGCACACGTTGTTGACGGCTGCTAGCACCTCAAAATACCGTCAACATAACAAGATAAAAGTGAAAAATTCCTGGAAAAGAGGCATATTATGTTTGAATTTTACTTGGTTCCACTTGTACTTGGAGAATTGTAGATGCAGGTGCAAAACAGGTGAAAATGAAGCAAACCAAGGCATATTTGAGCATTACAAGTGATGGGAGCAACGTAGGGGTCAATTCACAGGGTGCCCGCCCTATTGGACAGGGCGCCCACAGCCCACTTGGTGCCATTTGCACTCTGCCATGTCATGGATCCGTGTGACAACCTCCCAAACAAGTTGTGGCACGATGATTCAACATCAAAGGCTCAGAAATAACTCACTCGGATCCGGAAGCCCTCTGAGTAGGGCGCCCGCCCTGTCCGGCTGGCTTGCCACGACCAAAATCCGAAGGAGAGTCACCCAAGCACTTGTAGCCGTCCAGTTGGTGTCGGTTTTCATCCAAGGGAGATCAAAAGATGTACCAAGGATTCATAGGCCCACATGTCATCCTCTACGGGCCACAAACCACCTCTCCAACTGGTAACTGACGTACCAACCGACTCCAAACCAACTTGGGAACGTGATGGAAGGCCATCAAATGCGAAAGCCGGTGGATCATAGGGCGCCCACCCTACCCCCCGGGCGCCCGTCGCCTCACTTGCTCCAAACCGACTTCAAACCCCCTACAAATACCCTAGGGGTCCTTAAAAATATAAATAGGGGTCACTTGTTCACTTGTAGGGTAGACTATGAAACTTGTTGACATCTACTAATGTCGCCAAATATAACTATATAACTTTTAATACGAGAGGCGAGATTAGAAGATGAATGGTAATTAATTAACTTGTCATTAGCAACTAGCCACTTTTTTATTACCAACATTCTTATGCAAGAACTAGGTTGTCATCCCTAATTAATAATGCTAAGAATAAATAAAGATTTTACATATTAATCTATGTGACTAGGCAGAAATATAAATAATATAAACTAAAATCAGTTCTGCAAGCGGACAGATAATTATACCATTGTAGCATTTTACCTATGGAGTTCTACCAGGTTGTCGATTTATATTTATACCACTGGAAAGACTTGGTTAAACTTTAATCTATTATATTGATAGTGATGGTATACAATGGATAAGTGACATTACCTATGTCATTTACTCTACTCATAACAGGTAGAGGTCACAAGATAAATAAAGATAAAGGTGATAAGTATGATCAAGCATCATAAATAAAAGATAATCATCAGAGCACTCTCTAGTCATAGTAATAGCTAGCCAATGGATAAACTAAGGAATCAATATAGGTGTATATGTGGTATTTAGTGGCTATTCCTAATTCTACTTTTTCTCTTTGAAAATGATTTACTCTCATTTGTAACTTGGAGGAACATATGGGCTATCTTTATTCTTTCTCTCTTTTTTTTCATTCAGGAGGCGGGCATCTAGTACCCATTGTTTTAATGCTGGGACACTTGTCCATCTTTTGCTCCCTTTTTTTCTTTTTCAATACTTTTGCATAGCCACATGTATCCTTTGAATATAAATAACTGGAGAGATAATAATAAGAACTTAGAGCAATTAAACACGGCTGTCCTACGAGGTATACTTTTGGGTGTTTACTCCTAGTGCAGGAGAAAACATTTTTATAATGAATATTGATGAAAGTGGAAATGGTTGCGATTACTCCCAAGGTAGGAATAATGCATATGTGCTGAAGTGTGTACGTGATCTTGGTTTTAAAAGCATGAGAAGACTCTCATATGGTATACAACAAAGGTTGACTGAACTCAATATAAAGCAGGTAGCATAAATGTGCAAAAGGTTTTCCTATCTAGATGTATCATATATAGCTTTGGTAGGAATTCATACTTTGTCGTACAAAAGCTCATCATGTAGATTTTAAGTTTTCAAAATAAATTTCCAGAACGTAGTAATGCTAGGAATAAGATAAATAGCAGCTCAACTTTCATGAATCATATCAATCAATTACCTAGACATAGCTCAAACATATGCCTCCCCAAGTTTCAGGTTCAGAGTAAATTCTTAAGTTAAAACAGCAATATCTAAAACTCAGGAGAATTTAAGTTTGACAACTAGGCATTTGAAAAGTATTGTGACAGAGCAACTATTCATCATCTCCAAGACAAAATTTTAATGTTCATCAATTTTAATTTAGTTCTAGCCTAGACCGAGTCTAAACATACTCTAATATATAGATAGATATTTATTTGGTTTTCAAATTTTATTTTACTAGCTAACTCACGCGAAAAAAAACGATATAGTAATAATGATAAATAAGATAGGAAACTTATACTTACCTGGATTTTTAATTGGAGGGTGCCCTCCCCCAAGCTTGACGTTTGACAGGGTCTTTGATGTTGCAAATTGAGTGATCCTTCTTAGCAGTGTATTGGCAGTGTAGATATGTCGGGTTGACTAGCTTTTCGATCTTGTATTTTCCTGTGAAATTCAATTGCCAATAAAAATACCAAATCTTATGGACAGGGGTTAGGTTTAATACCATTCCATGGTAAGTAATTGATTTTATATTTCTACCAGAAGTTTCCTAACTAAGTGGACCTTCATGTGCCCACATATTATTGGGTTTTTTCTAAAAGGTGTGGACCTTCATGTGCCCACATATTTTTGGTATTTTGTGTTTGTATAATGTAGACTCAATAAGCGCATAGTATAATTACCTGATAACTAGGGGATGCTCCTCCCCAAGCTTGATGTTTGCAATACTTGGTGCTTGCTTCAGAGTGAGTTGGTTAGTAGCAGTCCTGATGGTTGCCACTAATAGACTCTCTCCCTAGTCATAATATTATTCCTGCATAGTTATACTCCAATAAGAAAACCAAAACTCGAGGCTCGAATTATCAAGGGGTTAGCGGTCAGCCAATGAGCACTTTGATTATCCTTTGAGTTGATTTTAATTAATTGATTTTAGCAGGATTCCAACAGGATTCTCTTTTTAGGATTTTCTAATTTTCTTATGCAGAAATCAAATATGTATGCATGCTATATATTAATTTTTATGCCACCACAGGAAATATTCATTCCCATGGGGCTTAGGATTTTCATAATGCAACAAAGTAAATATAGGTTGTTATTTTTATTTTATTTTTATGCCATCACAGTAAATATGCCTACAGGGTTACCATAGGTTCATTCACATGGGGCTTTAATATTTATGATGCAGTAAATAAAGCAGTAAACATTTTTGTTTGTTATTTTTTTAATATGCAAAAATGATTGTACTAATAAATGTGCTAAGCAAAATTACTAATGAATGCTAACTTAATTAGATAAGTACCATTCTAACCTTATGGCTAGGGTACGGAATTTAAAGTCTACCGACAGGACTTAGATAGAGGAGAGTACATACTTAGTAGGTTCATCTTCTGAGGTTACCTCAGTCAATTCCCCATTTTGCGGTAGTGTAGCAGTGCTTCTTTCTTCTCCTTCCATCTCTTTTCTGTCTCTTCTGCTTCTCTCTTTTCTAGCTCCAGCTTTTCCTTGTATGCTTCTCTTGATTCTTCGTCTCTCTTCATCCATTCTTCTACTTGTGCCAAGGCCGAGCTAGAACAAGAGACAGAAACGCAAGAGGAGGTTTACAGAGACCTGGTGGCGCTGCGGCCGACGCGACGGCACGGCTGCCGGCTCCGAGGAAGACGACTCCGCGGCACCGACACCGACGACGAGAGGACCCGTATGTAGGCTCTACAGGTGCGCTACAAGATGACGAAGCTATGTGCGCGATCAATTTTACATGAGAGCGATCGGGAACGACGAATTCGGCCGGTGAGTCGAGCTCGACGGCAGCGAACCGAAACGGGAAAAGGGAGAGAACGAGCTCGCCTTCGAGCTTAAAAGGAGGAGGTCGACTTTCGTACGCGTGCCACGATGCCTCGCCCCTGCGACGTCCTAGGGCAACGTGCCCACGCGCGCTACGGCATGGAGGGCAGCGGCGACCGAAGCAGGCAGGCAGGCTGCTCGGTGGCGCTGCCCTGCTTCTCCTTCTACTGTAGCACAGATTATCCCCCAATTTTGGTTTTTCATGAAATTACTCTCATTTTTATGTATGAAGTCAAAAATATCCCAGAATAAAATATATGGGGAATTCAATTCTAAGCAACTTTCGTATTTAAAGTATTTTCAGATTTCAAATGTTTTTGAAATTATGGAAAAGGGGTTAAGTGGCCCTTTTCCAGTTCAATTTAAATCTCAATTTTTTATTGAATAACTTCAAAATCTATGAACATCAAAGTTGTTCAACTCAGAGAGTTTTACAAGTTTTGTTTAATGACCAACTCCAGATTCTAAGTAATTTTTGAATTGAAGTTTTGAATTCAAATTTGAATGTAGTAATTCAGGTTTAATTTGAATTTCCAACTGAAAACTTGAAAAACTTTGTATACCAAAGTTGCTCTATTTAATAAGAGCTACAACTTTTCTTTTGGGACCAAAGTCCAATTCCTCACAGTTTTGAAACTAGGGTTTTAGCCCGATTTAGGGTTTTAAAAATTAAATTGCTAGTAAATCCACTCTATTGCCCTAAGCACAAGCCTTTAGTGAAACTTGTTCTTAGTTGATGCAGGTCAAGATTGACAAAAATTCATACATGTTGTGCAATGCTCATGATGACATGCTCAGTTTTTAAGTGTTCCGTAACACAGGAGTGTTACAACACCAACATTAACAGACTAAGAGATGTAGTAAACAAAGAACCTGATGCGATCTACTCAGAAAGTCAAACAACATATTCTAGTACAGTTGGATTGAAAGAGCACCGGAACGTTAAGGTTGGACCGGTGGTAGTCTGGCAATAGTCAGCAAGATCGGATGTGTTTCCAATTATGTCACCTGCAAGTTCAGAAGCTTCCATCTAAAGTTTCATACCTTTCTGCAAGGTCATCATAATGTGAAGATCCATCCTCTCCTGTGTACTTCATGTCTGCTGACCTTGATGGTAACCGTGTGCATGTATATCAACTGCCACACTTGCTACATAAGCTAAAACCCGAGAGCTTTTTTTTGCACTGAGAGACAACTGATTAGTCACCACAATGGAAAGAGTAATCTGTAGCTAAGCAATGAAGTGTACTTGGTTCTTGTATCGAGAAGGAACAAGACTGACCCATTATCATGTTCTGCACAATGAGATAGTTTCCTCTGCTGATGAAATGCGGGAGTTTGTTCATTCGCTCTCTCATGTGAGCTATGTGCTTCCCATTTGGATCAGTCTGTCTGACATGAAGAAATAGATGCATGAAGTAGTTGAATGGATCTCTATCAGAAGTGTTGTTTTATGCTAACAAAGTATGTCCCAGGGGTATGAAGAAGTATTTAACCCCAATTCTGAAGGCCATGTCTCACAGAAAAATGCTACACAAGAAACCTATAAATCAAATGGTATTAAGTATTTAACCCCAATTCTGAAGGCCATGTCTCACAGAAAAATGCTATACAAGAAACCTATAAATCAAATGGTATTGTTGTGGCACTCTCACCCTCAGACTGCTGAAGTGAAACCGGTTCCAACTTGGACAATCACACAGAAAGTTCAATCCTTTGATCAAGATTAGTGGAGTATACCTCATAACACATTTAGATGCAGTCAAGTATTCTGTTTGCTACTCCCTTGGATGAAGAACAAAAAGGACATTCAGAATCAGTCCCTTATTCTTGAACAGCCAAGGAGATCCGCACACCCCAACTCATGGAAGGGTAAAAGTGAAAACAAGTTGAAGTGTGTCAAACAACAGCTCTCATATTTTGGTTGGAAACTCTTGAACCTTGGATTGCTAATGCCTAATGGTAATAAGGGTTACCTTATGTCAAAAGTAGTTCAACTAGTTGGTTTTTGTTGGTCTACAACAGGATCACAAAGGAAAGTTATACTCAAGTTGTTAACAGTAAAGTGCGTCTCAAAACTTTGTGAATAAACACTTTGCCTTTGAAAATGAGAATTCTCCATCGCCGACCTTGTTGATTCTACCAATCTATTCAATGATGTCTGTTCTAGGCTACAATTGAGTAGAGCTAAGTTTGGATTTTTGTCATTGGTTTTCTTGACATGCTGAAGGATTTGGATCCTATATGGAAAATTTTGTTCCGTCTCACCAAATCTGCACATTCCCTATCTTTCAAGGCTGCCTGTCAAGTAAGACAGTACACAAAATTGCATATTGCACAAACTTTGTGACTACGTTGGGCACCTCAACCAATATCTTGGATCGTGAACTGCAAGTTTCTAGCCTGTCTCGGATGCATTTACAAGAATCACCATTCCTCATGTAAATGTCTGCCAGAACCTTGTGCTTCAGGAGAAATAGAGTTGTAATCATACACACATATATGCCTACACTTGTAGCTTGGTGTCTTCTGTTGCCTCTATCACCGAGTGAGTAACAGAAAACCTCGCTTACATCACCTGCATAATCAAGAGTTCATCCTGTCATCTGCATGCCTTGGACCAGACTGAAAGAATTAATCAAATGTTGGAATACATATTGAGAGCATATGTGTTTTCTTTCCAAGGATCTTGTCAAGAATGGTTATTGCTTGCTAGATTTCCCTACAACAATAGCTATCAAAAGATTACACTAGACTCTGCCTGCATAATTGTTGCTACTTGGAAACAAGGACCCTCTCTATTATTGGTCATCGAAAGGCACTGAACCGACAGAGTCGACTATCACATTCATTGCTTACTCAACAGACTCAGGTAATACAGTGTTGTCCTCAGAGAAAGAGAACTGCACACATGGAACATTATGTAGCTTTCCATCAATCTGTATTTAGGTAGTTTGGCATCTGCAATCGACCTGAATATTGTATGTTGGATAGCCGATTTTCTCAGCTTCAGCAAATATGTGCCTCGTTTATGACCTCATTCCATATGGAAATGGTGGTATATGCTATATGCACTAGAGAAACAGAAGTTCTGAAATTGCTCACCTATGCTCCAATCCACATCCTGCAAGCTGAAAGTGCTAATTGGGACGATTTACCTTGGATTCCTCTCAAAGTGGCAATGTTATCTTGGATTCGTCCCAAAGTAATAATGCTTCAAGGAAGTAAATGAAGGAAATTGTACAAACCAGAGTCAACCGCTAAATAATCATTAATGTTTGGAATGTTGTCCTCTCCCAAGTAATCTCTCTTTTGTTTGCATCAAGGTAAATGGAAGTATATGATCTATTAGAGCGGTAATTGAACAAACCTTTGCCGTCTGCACTTTATTATGAACCATCAGATCGCTTTTATCTATGGAATTTAAGTAGCTTCGTACTAGCACCATTTTGGAAAATGGAATACATGCTTTTCTACCCTTGAAAAATCTTTCATTCCGAATCTCGGGACGAGATTCTTTTAAGGGTGGGAGGGCTGTAACACCCCATTTGTCAGTCACGAGCTAACCAGCGAGTGTGGACCTAATCAAGATATGTCAATCAATGATATTGATCATTATCTCACATTCATCTTCATCTATCATGGATATTGGAATGGTTTCATAAAGGTCGGAATCAAGAATTTACATGAAACACAAGTTCTCCACTTGATTGGATTTATTGTTTATTTGAAGATGAACATGCAAAGCCAATCAAGCCTTGCAACCTTGCCCAAACAAATCTACTTAAACTCCACAGCAAAAGTCATGGAGGGTCCATGTTGAGCAGATGCCCAGAAAATGTCCCAATCGGCCAATGTTTCCAAACTGAGCTCTCTAATTGCATTACTTTGACCAAAGTGGAAATATTATTTCTGAGTAGGATATGAAGTTTGACCTTTAATAAAAGTTGGAGATCTTTTGAGTAGAACAAATGTTATTTTTGGACCAAGTCATGATTCAACTTCTAATTGCCTTAAAAAGTGGAATCAAGATAGGGAGATATCCTGATTTCAGGACGATTATTTTCTAAGTCTGAAATCTCTACCGATTACAATGACGTCTCACGTTCTCAGATTTTTGTTAAGCAACTCAAGTGGGATCAAATATAGAAGTTGAAGGGAATTGGTCAGGGCACAACATATCCAAATTTGAGAGAAAACCAATGCCATTTGACAAGGTTTTGACATCAGTTCTCGATTGTAATCAACATGTTGACAGCAGCAGGTTCACAGCTAATTATCTCCTAAACCAGTGATCAAATGGCTAAGAACCCTTAATCAAGTTTGTAGTTCAGCCAGAGAGTAGCAACTTTTGTATTGGTGCCAAGGTCAGAATCCAAAGGTAATATGCCGGAATCCACTGCCCAAACTCGCCCCGACAGCACCGCCACGTGTCCGATGAAATGCTGCAATGGAAGAACGCGGAACCTGAGCTCTGTCCGCGTCCCCACCATTACTAGCGCCCTGAGCTCCTACCCCTCTCCATTCTTAAGCACAAAGTGGACAGAGGGCTCCATCATCTCTCCCTCAGCCTCTCCCACCTCCCTCAGCTCGCTCTCTCTCTCTTCTGCGCCGCTGCACGCGCGAGCGCGCGCGTCCGCCATTGCCGGCGAACCAAGCTCCTTGGTCACCGCTGTTCTCCTATCTCCACACTCCCTCTATCTCAATCAAGCGCGCTATCGGCTTGATCTCCTCGCGCTGCACCTCTGAGACTCCTTTCCCGAGCCTGCTTCGCCATCGGGTCGACCTCGTCGCCATGCTGCTTCGCCTGCGCGCCGTCGTCATGCCTGGTCAGGCCGCTACGGCCAGCAGCGCCGAGCCGGGCTGGGCACTGCCCTGGCCGGTCTAACCCGTAGCCTTGGCAAGCTCTTCACCGGCGCCGCTGGTGCTCATCAAGCCGCCGAGCCGGTCGGGCTCCTGCCCCTGCGGCTCTGTTGGTCCAGCAAACTGGAGGAAGAAGAACAGGCCGATGCCCTCTCTGTTTTTCCCTTGTGCCTATGACAGTGGGGCCCGCGCGATTCTAATGTGCACCAAATCTTCAGATTGTGCATTTTCTTTGAAAATCCATATCTCCAGTTTAGGATCTCCAAAAATTATGAAATAAGTTTTGTTAGTTTATCCTTGAAGTACTCTGCATGTTAGATCCATAATATGTGTTATGTTATTTACATTTTTGCGCTGTAGCAATTATTATTGAAAAGTGGTTTTAGGAATGATTTAACTTGCTTTTGGTTATAGTTTGAAAAATAGAAGTCCAAAATATGTGATTCCAATTTTTTTAGTCTTCTAATAACATGCACTAGCTCATAAGAATATAAAACATATAGGTTATTTACTATTTTAATGATGTTTCACATTAATCTTGTTTAATAGAGGTTAAATGCTTGATTTGCTTGTTGTTTCTGTATCTAGAGTTCCAGTCCTCCAAAAGGCATGAAAATTTATAAGTAGACTCTCTGTATGAAGTGTGATACTTGGTTACAATTTCATGATTTATGGTTCATATATGACTGAGTTATGAATTTCTCATGTTTCATGCCTAGTAAGTAGATTTAAATGCATTATAAATAATATATGGATGTAAAAATGTAAAATGGTGTTCCACTGTCCTTGCATGGTATTTTAGTAACCTAGGAAACCATAATATGGTCATGTGTTTAAAGGAAATAGTTGAGTTTTACATTTATCTTACTCTCTAATGCTTTGTTGTATTAAACAATTGTTTATTTTGTGGTAATTAAATTATAATACCTCAGCATATGAAAATTATACATTGGTCATGATTTGTATTTAACTAGCTTTCATAAAAATATCAGCTCCATTTGAGATATTTACCATATAACTTAAATAATTAAATAATGGGCTTTTATGCAATAGTTAGTGAATAATTAGAGATAAATGAATGCATACATGTTTCTTGTAATGCCTTGATATTCTTTTGACTTGGATGAATCTTGTATGATCATGTTATGATAGTTGAGTTAATTAATTATCTTATATATATGTGTGTCATTGATTTAAAAAGGAAGCAAACAACTTAATTGTATTTCTGCTGAAAATGGCTGCATGTGTAGTCCCTTTTGTTGTGGTGTTTTCTCCACGAAAATGATGTTGCATGTAAATGTTTTCTATACAAAACTAACTTCTATGTCTAGCTTGTCCTAAAATGTTATGGTAATAAACCTGATAGTTTAGGACTTATAGCTCTTAGAAGTCTGATGTCCAGATTTGATTATTTTCTGTGCAGATCTGAATGTTTGCCTTGTTTGATTAAGTTATGCTTTGAATCACCTCTTGGTGATAACAGAAGAGTTGTGGTAAATTTCCTAGGTTTTCCAAAATGTCTAGGTTCACCCTTTTTGGTCATGTAAATCTCCATTTATGTTTGTTTGAAGTGAGGGTACAAAATCTGTCCAAGTCTGGGCAGAGGTACACCTTTTGTATTGTTTGCCTTTGTTAGGTATTGAATCACCTGAAGATGATAATAAGTGAGTTTTAGATAATTTAATATTCTTTCTAGAAAGTCTAGAATCATGCTTGTGAAATGAGTAGAAGTACAGTTATGCTTGTCTAGGAGCTACTGTTAGCTTTTCTGTCCATAATTGAATAGACCTGCTTGTTGTGCTTGTTTGACTTAGATAAACCTTGAATTGGCTCTGGTTGATAATAACAAAGTTGTATAAAATTTTAATAGCTTTTAAGAAGTCTTATAGAACCCTTGTTGGATGTATCTAGCTCTGGTTGTGGTGAAATATTGTGCTTGCTGTCCTGCTGTCCATAAGGTGCATGTGTGAGTTTAGGATTGACTGTCACTTTCCCTTGCTTGGTGTGATTGTTAGCTCATGGTTGAGTGATAGTAGATTAATATTGTAACACCCTAGTGTTAATCATGCATTTCACTTGCATTTCATGCCATAGCATGAACATCATGGCATTATTTCATGCTGAGTTGATAAAATAAACTTGAACATGTAATGGCAACTACCTATATGCATATGTATGTATATATACATATATAGCTATGTGTAGGTATGAACAGAAAACTTGAGTAAAAATGTTTTTGAATACTTTTGGAATGCAAGTTATTGCTTGGGATAGCTAATCAAACATTTTTCATGTTGAAAACATCATTTGAATTGGTGTCTAAATAGGGCTTGACCTAGAAGTTGACTTAAGTCTATTGGGAGTGTTTTTGCTAATTCGAAGTGAAAGTCCAATTTAAAATATTTAAATGACCTAGAGCCCTGAATAAAGTCTGTGGGAAATTTTATTTGTGACAAAAGTTATTTTGGGTCCAAGTCCAGGAAATGCTTTTTACTTGGTCAATTTTGGCTCACAAGTTGAATTAGGGTTTAAATTTGATATCTGAATATTTCTAGGTGATTTTCAGTTTTCATGTACTGATGTTCGGCAATGTGTGGCTGCTAATCTAGACCGAATTAGTGCACAAGGTTTTAATAAAACTTGTAGTACTCCTATACCTCAACATTCTGTATTAATGGAGTTTACCCTAATATGCTCTGGATTGGAAGATAAATCGCATCAAAAATTTGGTTTCAGGCAAATGTGGTAGTACTAAACTTCATTTAGGCATTATATCGAGCAATGACGTGTCGCTCGCCTGCATCACCACCGGCCGAGCCTTCGTGGCAGCGAATGCCAAACTCCACCGCCCTTCAGTCTCCAGAATCGACGATGGACGAAGCCTAAGCATTATCCTGTCTCATTCTCGTCGTCTTCGTCCCCGTTTCTTCCTCCTCTGTCGCCCTCTGTGAAAAACCATGAACACCGCCTAGAGCCATGGCTTCACTGGTGAGGAACTCGTCGCCTGGCTATCCATCACCCAAACCGTCGTGTCCATAGCTCTATCAACCTTCCCTAGACCTCCCTGACAAGTTTTCCGAGGTGTTTGACCTGTAAGCAATCCACTAGAGCCTCTCTCCGCCGTCGGTTTTCGTCAGAGCGCCGCTGACCTTCGAGCTCACCGTGGCCAGAGGGGTACGGGCTCCCTCTTGACCATCCCTCCTTCGTCCGTAGTGTGTGCTGAATCCATTTTAGTGAAAATCTTGGTGGTTTTGCTTGTGGTGACTTGAGTTCGCCGGAACGGATTCGTGTCGCCGGTGCATTCGTCGCCGTCCACCATGAATGAAGCTGGTCGGGTTGTAGAGCTTCTCCATCCGATTCCTTGCATCTGTAGCAGTCTCTAGGTCACCACGAATCTGCCAGAGCAGCCGGTGAAGCTTGCCGTGGTCTGTGATGGCTGGCGTCGGGCCGTTGAGCGCCGCCGTCCGCCATTGCCGCCATCGAGCTCGCTCCGGCAAGCAAACGTCCCCAGCAGCTAGGTCTCTGGGTGCGCCTCGACGTTAGGAACTCGTAGATGTAGTGGGTTGCTACAGGGACCTCGTCGCCGTTGAGCTTTTTGCCAGTCAATCGTCGGCGGCTGTCTCTGCAGATGATAGGTGGGGTCTGTTGACCTATAGGGCCCAGCTGTCGGTACCTTGGCTGTAGGTTTGAGTGCTCTGCGGGGTAGCTCTAGCCATTAGGGTTTAGTTATATTCTGAAATTCGTTTTTGTTTTCTGTTTTTCAATTGTGTCCAATGCTTGTGAAAATCATATCTAGAGACTTTCGTGTCCACATGAAGTGAAACAAAGCTTGTTAGTTTTGTGTTAATGAGTACTATCATGGAAAAATATTAACCCGTAGCCATTATATGATATTTCTGTGCTTTATTAATTAATTTCTATCTAGGCTGTGAACTTTGAAAATGCATAACTAATTCTTGGAATGTGATAAAATCATGATTCCACTTCTGTTAACTTTGGTTTGGCATGTAGAACCTTGGAAAAATATTGGTTAATAGTTTTCTCTGTTTTTAATAGGGTTTGCTATTCAAGCCCTAGATAGGGATAGAAGCTTAATAAATTCACTCAAGGAATTATACTTGAGATATAAGCATTAATATTTTTCTATGATGTTTACATGTATCAAATAGTATGGGAAAAATAATAAATCTGTTGTTTGATACTTTCCACTGCAGAAAGTAGTTTCCACCTAATTTCAGCCTGTTTATTTGTTTTTTTTTTGTGTATGCAGCTGTAGGTATCCAAAGGTTGTGAAATCTGGATAGTAGACTTGTATGAACATGTTTGGTCTGCTGGAATTGTACCAGAGTTTTCTGAGAACAGAAAGTTGAGGGTCCAGTTATAGGTCATTCCAATTACTATGCAAATACATGTTTATAATAATGACTTTGATTAAGTTTAATGCTTCTTTATTCACAACAGCAGGGTGTAATCAGTTAAGGTCATTGAATATGACCAGATTGGTGGCTCTTTAAAGTATCAAGCCATAGAATGATTCACTAAGGTTTATTGTTAAATCTTTAGGGTGTCAAATTGACTTGCAATGCATATAAGCAAAAATGAAGGTTAACTTAATATCAAGTTGTTGGTAGCTTTAGATTATAAGACTTCTCTCTGCTGATGCATAGTTGTATCTTAGAGTTTTTAGAGAGCAGGTGTATATTCTCCAGAGAGGAAATATGCACGTACTCAGTAAAATAAATTGACTTGTAAATGCATTATTCCATCCATGAAGGCATGCATAAGCATCATGTTATTGTATCCTGCAAGATATTGTATTTCATGCATCCAATTCAGTCATGGCACTTGCATGCATACAGGATCGCTAAAGGAAGTGATTCTACTGAAAGTGCATCCAGCGGAGGAGAAGATTTCCCAAGAGCAACAAGTAGCCGAGCAAGACGTCAGAAGAGATATTGATCTAACCCAGTGTCCTAACTATCGATCTGCGTCTTTTCTAAAAGGCAAGCCCTGGTACACTTCCCACTTCCTAATGAATCTTGAGTATAGTGATTGATGCATTACGTATAGGAGTTGAAATGAAACCGCTGATGCATTTCTAATATCCTTGATCCACTAAATATCCTTCACCTAAGTAAGTTCAGGATCGTTTATACTGCTTAGATATGCTTAGAACCGGTAGATATGGTGATTACCGGTCACCGATATATAAGGTGAAAACCACGGTTGGCTATATTTGCTATCGTGAAATAACCATGTGAGTTGTGTGGTGAATTGAGATTGGGCGGGACGATGTATTGGACACAACAAGACAAGGAGGTCTTGGTTGTGTACCCATCCTCGCCAAGTTAATTAGGAACATATCCTTGTTGGAGCTCAGTCGAGATTGAAAGACGCCATCACTTAGCTAGCCGGATAAGTCGTTCCGACCGTGAAGCCGAGTAGCTCTATTCGGGCCGGGAGTTGACGTGCTGAGTGCACCATCTGGAGGAAGGAAGGATCTGCGGGAACACGAAAAGTGAGTCCAAGGGCAGACCGGCTAGGTCTGAGCTTCCTGGCAGTCGGTTGGTTCCTGAGGTGGTGGCTCCGGTTAAACCCGCGAAATGTGACCCGAATACCCAAGGGTGACCTAAGGGACCCCGTACAGGTCTGTCTGTGTTTGTGATTGGCATTTGTCACCAGCTGGTTTGCAATCGATTCGAATCGCCATCTCTCCTAGATAGTGAGAAACTGGACTAATCTTCCCTCATGGTAGCAATGGATTAATCTGAACATGAACATGGTTACGAAGGAATGAAATGCCAAAACTGCTATGGTTATTATTATTGCTTGTTTAGAAATAATCAAGTGATTGCTTTAGTACGGGTGCTACCGTAGACATAAGGAATTTAATATTACTAAAAGCAATTGCTAGTGCTGAAACATGGAGTTAAACTAAAAATGGCTTTTTATGCAAAATGAGTCAAGCTAACTCCACTCAAATAGCCTGGCATTATCCTTGAGAGTCTTTTATCTGGTAAGACGGGTAAGTCTTGTGGAATACAGTTGTGTACTCAGGGTTTATCCCTAATTGTTGCAGGTTGGCATATTTTCTGTGGATATCAAGTGAAGCATGGGCAAATGTTATCTCTACTCTATCTATCTTGCTTATAGATGATCCACTCTTGGCACTGTATTGCAACAGTAGGTGTGAGTAAATGTAGTTGCAAAACTATTTGGCTTCCGCAAATCTAAGTTTTTAATTCTGTATGTAAGAACTTTTGGCGCGAACTCCGTATTGTGAATCTATGTAATATGAATGGATGTTGTTGAACCATGTACGATCTTGGTTGTGTTACCATTTGGTTTGAAATCCTTCGAGATTTCACGGACTACCGGGTTTATATGGGCTCAAGTGTGGTTGATTTTGCTGTTTCGATGGCTATCGCCGTACTTGTGCTCTTATAAATTGGTCAGTTCTGTCACAGCTGGTATCAGAGCAAGGCTCAACATCACTATTCATATTAGTATATATTTTAAAAATGAAAGGTTTTGATTTACAAAACTAATTGTGAATCATTTGCTAATAGGTTTGAAACTTTTGAATTTTAAAATTAAGTTGTGCCATGGATCATATCTGTGTAGCCCTAAATTAGGACTATAGGTGGCTTATATATGTACTAACTTGGGGATATGAATCATGTTTTGTGAGTGCTTCTTGTCATTAATACGACTTGCCCTTGTTTCAGTTTTTTATTGACGTCTAGGTAAGTTGAAGACGGGCCAAATGTGCCACTTCGGATGAGGTAAGGTGAGATGTGAGAGCATGATCGAACAACCGTCGATCTAAGGGGAGTATTTATTATTAATACTGAAGTAGGTACATGTGTCCATTTGTGCCTATGGAAGTATTTCTGTGTGGAGTAATTAGTTTTTGGGGTCGCAAGTGCTCATGGGAGCATTTCCGGCAAAAAGTGCTTCTTATTGCCATGCATACATGTGGGATTTGGGCTGAAATTAATTTTCTACAGGTACGCTAACCATGTGTAGTACGATTTAGTTACGTATATGAGAGCGAATGTATGCCACCGACTAGAACGATTAATGTTGTTAGGTGTGAGGACGTATGGAATGCTCATGCATCATGATTATTCATGTTCATTTCTTATCTAGTCCACTCCATAAAATGCCTTAAATCGTGATAAATTGCAAGTGAATAATTCCTTAAAAAAATTATTCTTATGCCTCTCAAAAATTTTCTGCAGCATGGCTCGTATGAGAAAGACTACTCGTAAGTCAATTGGAACTAAGGGTGTAGCTCGTCATCCGATTGTACCTCATGATGAAGGTGAGAGTAGCAGTAGCTGTCCGTGTACTCAGGCAGAGCTTGAGGAAGAGGTTGCAAGACTATCAGCAGAGTTAGCTTCTGTTACCAGGGAGTATCGTTGTGGCGTTACCCATATCGAAAATCAAGAGCGGTTGATTTCACAACTGGAAAGACAGCAAAATGAAGCCTGGATCCGAGAGAACGAGGTTAGAGCACAGCATCATGAGTTAATACTCTATGTGGACACCATCGAAGAATATAGCGATGAACTGCATGAAGAGGTGCATCGTCTTCGCAACTTGCTGAATCCTAATTATGAACCCCAGGCAGCTGATGGAGACCTAGGGATTGTTCTGCATCCTGAGGAGGTAGTCGAAGAAGAGGAAGTTGAACCTGCACCTGATGATGAGGAAGAAATTTTCAAAGACATCATGCCTGTTGATGGCGACGATGGCGAGAATGGTGGTGCGTCTGATGCCAATGACGGTCATGAGGACTAGTGGTTTTTAGGAAGTTGGATCTTGTGTAATATTTTGTAAAAATCCTCTCGACTGAATCTGGGCCATGTGTGATTTCTAAATAATGTATAGTGAATATGGCCACTTTCAAAACTCTAGTTTGTTGGAAGCTGTAGTTGAACGCTAGTGTTGCGGTTTGTAATAGCTGCTAAGTAGTTTCCCTACTTTTATGTGGTTGTGTTGTGGAGTTGAATTTTTGTGCCCTTGCTAAGTTATGTTTAATTTTGTTTATCATATCTTACTTTGGCATGAATGTTCGATTATCCGCAACCATACCATCGTTAATCCCTCCCTGTTTTTGATAAAATTTTCACAGATGCCGATTAGAACTCGTTTCCATGGATCTGGTAGTGCTGGGGGAAAAGGAAATGAGAATGAAGAAACACCATCACCGCCGCCCTTCACTCCAGCACAGATGATTGCTCAGTTCCTTGGAAGACAGTACAACCTAGAAGCTGCTTTACGAGAATTGGCCGCAAATAATGCACGCAATGCTGATCAATATCGTGGCAATAGTGAAAATCGATTTAGTTCATACAAGGATTTTATGGACACCAAGCCACCAATTTTTCAGGAAGTAGCTGAACCATTACAAGCTGATGAGTGGTTGTACGCTGTTCAGCAAAAATTTTCAGTGTTGAGAATGAATGATAATTTGAAGGTTAATTATGCTGCACTTCAACTTCAGGTACCGGGAGGAATCTGGTAGTCAACCTACAAAGCTACTATTTCTGCAGGTACTGAAATTTCTTGGGATCAGTTTAAGTCAGCTTTTTGAGGACATTATATTCCATTTGGATTGGTAAAAATAAAAGTTGTTGAGTTTATGAAATTGACCATGCGTACTAGAAGCGTGACAGAGTATCTCCATGCATTTAATGATCTGTCAAGGTACGCTCCAAGCTTTGTTGACACTGAGGAAAAGAGAATTGAAAGTTTTAAAAGGGGACTTAGCACCAAGCTAATGAAAACAATGGCAAATTCTCTGAGAACAATTTTTAGTGAGTTTGTTAGTGATGCTTTGGTCCAAGAGCATCAAAATAATCTCCATACTGCTGCAAAAGAGTGCAAGAAGGCAATTGAAGAAAGCTTTTCTCAGCAGAAGACCCCTTCTGTAAATTATTCTGTTTATTTTCCTCCAATGTCAAGGGTTAGGAGTAGGCCTCCAACCAAGAAGTTGAACAAAAATCACCAGCATAATCAGTATTGTAGGTCTGTCATGATGTCAATTCCCAAAGAAAAATGAGGCTCTGAAAATCCAACAAGTAGTAAGGGAATAGCTAACAATGCACCGTGTTATAATTGCAGTTAGACAGGTCATTTTTCTAGGAATTGTCCTTATCCAAAGAAACAGTCTGAAAAGACAAGTGTTCAGTATGGTCGTGTTCATTTCACCAATGTTGAAGAAATTCCAGAGGGTGAACCAGTGACAGCGGGCATGTTTCTTGTGAACCAGAGTCCTGCAATTGTATTGTTTGATTCAGGTTCCTCACATTCATTTGTTAGTCAAGCGTTTGCACAAAAGCATGGATATCAGATCACAAAATTAAATTATGGAT
The DNA here is from genome assembly GCA_038502445.1 of Eremochloa ophiuroides. Taxonomy (NCBI): domain Eukaryota; kingdom Viridiplantae; phylum Streptophyta; class Magnoliopsida; order Poales; family Poaceae; genus Eremochloa; species Eremochloa ophiuroides. The sequence goes on along the minus strand of JAHLJS010000006.1, from coordinate 37,520,654 downwards.
TTCATATAAGTTCTGCGGGAGCTGATATCTCCACCAGGCAAATAGTTCGTGGAATAATAATAGATATTGGGAACCGGAAGTTTGTGACTAGTTTGATAGTTCTACCAGGATTAGGAGTAGACGTGGTTTTAGGGATGAGTTGGATGAAGAGCTGGGGTGCAAACCTCAACTTGGCTGATCGAATTCTGTCCTTGAATGAACCTCGGGGTACTGGTACTTTTCAAGTGTTTCTACCTCGAAGCTGTGATCTTAAGAGCTTGTCTTGTGCTACTAAAACTGCAAATCTGCTTGATATTCAAGTAGTATGCGAGTTTCCCGATGTATTTCCTGATGATCTGCCGGGACTTCCGCCAGATAGAGAAGTGGAATTTGCTATTGAGTTGATTCCTGGTACGGCACCAATATCGAGAAGGCCGTACAGAATGCCACCGGATGAATTAGCGGAACTTAAAAAGCAAATCAAGGAATTGTTGGATAAAGGTTTTATTCGACCTAATACTTCTCCGTGGGGTTCTCCAGCTTTATTTGTGAAGAAAAAGGATAAAACACTAAGAATGTGTGTAGATTATCGGCCTCTGAATGCTGTGACTATTAAAAATAAATATCCTCTGCCTCGGATTGATATATTGTTTGACCAACTATCCAAGGCTAAGGTATTTTCCAAGATTGACATGAGATCCGGATATCATCAAATCAAGATTCGACCTCAGGATATACCGAAGATTTCTTTCTCAACCAGGTACGGGTTGTATGAGTATCTTGTTATGTCTTTCGGCCTAACAAATGCTCCTGCATACTTTATGTACCTGATGAACTCAGTCTTTATGCCGGAATTAGACAAGTTCGTTGTGGTTTTTATTGATGATATACTGATATACTCAGAAAATGAGCAGGATCATGCAGAACATCTGAGAGTAGTTCTTACTAGACTTAGAGATCATAAGTTGTATGCAAAATTTAGCAAGTGTGAATTTTGGTTAAAAGAAGTAACATTTCTGGGTCATATTTTGTCTGACAAAGGAATATCAGTTGATCCAGCAAAAGTCCAGCAAGTGCTAGATTGGAAAGCACCAACTTCAGTCACTGAGGTTAGGAGTTTCTTAGGGTTAGCAGGATACTATCGTCGCTTTATTCCTGATTTCTCTAGGGTAGCTCAACCTATGACTAAGCTGTTGCATAAAGATAAGAAGTTTGAATGGACTCTAGCGTGTGAAGCAGCCTTCCAAACTCTACGGAATCTGCTTACCACTGCTCCTATTTTGGCGCAACCCAATATTGAGAAACCATTTGATGTCTACTGTGATGCTTCTGGAACGGGTCTTGGATGTGTTTTGATGCAAGAAGGACGAGTTATTGCTTATGCATCCAGACAACTTAGGAAACATGAAGAGAATTATCCGACACAGGATTTAGAGTTAGCAGCTGTAGTTCATGCTTTAAAGATCTGGAGACATTACCTTATGGGTAATAAATGTCATATTTATACGGACCATAAGAGTCTCAAGTACATTTTCACCCAGCCAGAACTCAATATGAGGCAGCGAAGACGGTTGGAACTTATCAAGGATTACGACTTAGAAGTGCACTATCATACAGGAAAAGCTAATGTAGTTGCTGATGCACTGAGTCGTAAATCCCATAGCATGTTAGTACAACCTTTGATGGAAGATAGATTCAATCTTTTGCATCTAGTTGTGCTACACAATATCGAAGTTAGTTGTGCCCTGGAAGACAAAATTATTGAAGCCTAGAAGATAGATACTGGAATATTTCACATCAAACGCAAGATGAAAGAAAAAGAAACCAAACACTTCAGGGTAGATGATAAAGGCATTTTGTGGTTCAAAGACCGTTTAGTAGTGCCGAAAGATCGAAATCTTAGAAATGAGATCATGGATGAAGCTCATAGTTCTCCTTTATCCATTCATCCAGGTAGCAGTAGAATGTATCATGATTTGAAACCTCGTTTTTGGTGGACCAAAATGAAGAAAGAGATTGCAGCCTATGTTGCTAGATGTGACACATGCTGTCGAGTTAAAGTAGTTCATATGAAGCCTGCTGGTTTATTGCAACCTTTATCTATTCCGGGATGGAAATGAGAAGAGATCAGTATGGATATCATTGTGGTTCTCCCTACAACTCAGAACGGGTATGATTCAATTTGGGTAATTGTGGACCGTTTAACCAAGTCTGCTCACTTCATACCTGTCAAAATCACATATCCACCACATAAGTATGCAGAGATCTATTTTAATCAGATATTGCGATTACATGGGGTACCTAGGACTATCATTTCTGATAGAGGACCACAGTTTATTGCTCGTTTCTGGGAACATCTGCATAAACAGATAGGTACCAAGTTAGTCCGAAGTTCGGCATATCATCCTCAAACTTCAGGTCAAACAGAGAGAGTTAACCAAATTCTAGAAGATATGCTTAGAGCATGTGTTATATCTTCAAAGGGATCATGGGAAAAATGGTTACCATTAGCTGAGTTCTCATATAACAATAGCTATCAAGAGAGTATTCAGATGGCTCCATTTGAAGCTTTATATGGGAGAAAATGTAGAACTTCGTTAAATTGGGTTGAAGCAGGAGAAAGAAGATACTATGGTATTGATTTTGTCAGAGAAGCCAAAGAAAAAGTAAGAACTATTCAGCAACACATGAAAGCAGCCCAGTCTTGACAGAAAAGTTACGCTGACAAAAGAAAAAGGCCTATTGAGTATCGAGTTGGTGATTATGTTTATTTGAAAGTTTCACCAATGAAGGGAGTACAACGCTTTGGTGTTAAACGAAAGTTGGCACCAAGGTATGTTGGACCATACCAAATTATTGAGAAGTGTGGGAAGGTAGCATATAAGATACAGTTGCCTCCAGAAATGCAAGCGATATTCAATGTCTTTCATGTTTCTCAACTCAAGAAATGTCTCAGAGTTCCTGAAGAACAAGTGAGAGTTGAGGACATCAAATTGAAAACAGACTTAACTTATGAGGAGAAACCTATTCGGGTAATCGACACCAAAGAGAGAGTGACTCGCAGCAAGGTGATCAAATTTTATAAAGTGCTTTGGAATAATCAGGGTGAAGAAGATGCCACTTGGGAAAGAGAAGATTACTTGAAAGAAGTCTATCATACTTTCTATAAAAACTGGTACCATCCCTAATCTCGAGGACAAGATTCTTTTAAGGGGGTGGGGCTGTAACACCCTAGTGTTAATCATGAATTTCACTTGCATTTCATGGCATAGCATGAACATCATGGCATTTTTCATGCTGAGTTGATAAAATAAACTTGAACATGTAATGGCAACTACCTATATGCATATGTATGTATATATACATATATAGCTATGTGTAGGTATGAACAGCAAACTTGAGTAAAAATGTTTTTGAATACTTTTGGAATGCAAGTTATTGCTTGGGATAGCTAATCAAACATTTTTCATGTTGAAAACATCATTTGAATTGGTGTCTAAATAGGGCTTGACCTAGAAGTTGACTTAAGTCTATTGGGAGTGTTTTTCCTAATTCGAAGTGAAAGTCCAATTTAAAATATTTAAATGACCTAGAGCCCTGAATAAAGTTTGTGGGAAATTTTATTTGTGACAAAAGTTATTTTGGGTCCAAGTCCAGGAAATGCTTTTTACTTGGTCAATTTTGGCTCACAAGTTGAATTAGGGTTTAAATTTGATATCTGAATATTTCTAGGTGATTTTCAGTTTTCATGTACTGATGTTCGGCAATGTGTGGCTGCTAATCTAGACCGAATTAGTGCACAAGGTTTTAATAAAACTTGTAGTACTCCTATACCTCAACATTCTGTATTAATGGAGTTTACCCTAATATGCTCTGGATTGGAAGATAAATCGCATCAAAAATTTGGTTTCAGGCAAATGTGGTAGTACTAAACTTCATTTAGGCATTATATCGAGCAATGACGTGTCGCTCGCCTGCATCACCACCGGCCGAGCCTTCGTGGCAGCGAATGCCAAACTCCACCGCCCTTCAGTCTCCAGAATCGACGATGGACGAAGCCTAAGCATTATCCTGTCTCATTCTCGTCGTCTTCGTCCCCGTTTCTTCCTCCTCTGTCGCCCTCTGTGAAAAACCATGAACACCGCCTAGAGCCATGGCTTCACTGGTGAGGAACTCGTCGCCTGGCTATCCATCACCCAAACCGTCGTGTCCATAGCTCTATCAACCTTCCCTAGACCTCCCTGACAAGTTTTCCGAGGTGTTTGACCTGTAAGCAATCCACTAGAGCCTCTCTCCGCCGTCGGTTTTCGTCAGAGCGCCGCTGACCTTCGAGCTCACCGTGGCCAGAGGGGTACGGGCTCCCTCTTGACCATCCCTCCTTCGTCCGTAGTGTGTGCTGAATCCATTTTAGTGAAAATCTTGGTGGTTTTGCTTGTGGTGACTTGAGTTCGCCGGAACGGATTCGTGTCGCCGGTGCATTCGTCGCCGTCCACCATGAATGAAGCTGGTCGGGTTGTAGAGCTTCTCCATCCGATTCCTTGCATCTGTAGCGTCTCTAGGTCACCACGAATCTGCCAGAGCAGCCGGTGAAGCTTGCCGTGGTCTGTGATGGCTGGCGTCGGGCCGTTGAGCGCCGCCGTCCGCCATTGCCGCCATCGAGCTCGCTCCGGCAAGCAAACGTCCCCAGCAGCTAGGTCTCTGGGTGCGCCTCGACGTTAGGAACTCGTAGATGTAGTGGGTTGCTACAGGGACCTCGTCGCCGTTGAGCTTTTTGCCAGTCAATCGTCGGCGGCTGTCTCTGCAGATGATAGGTGGGGTCTGTTGACCTATAGGGCCCAGCTGTCGGTACCTTGGCTGTAGGTTTGAGTGCTCTGCGGGGTAGCTCTAGCCATTAGGGTTTAGTTATATTCTGAAATTCGTTTTTGTTTTCTGTTTTTCAATTGTGTCCAATGCTTGTGAAAATCATATCTAGAGACTTTCGTGTCCACATGAAGTGAAACAAAGCTTGTTAGTTTTGTGTTAATGAGTACTATCATGGAAAAATATTAACCCGTAGCCATTATATGATATTTCTGTGCTTTATTAATTAATTTCTATCTAGGCTGTGAACTTTGAAAATGCATAACTAATTCTTGGAATGTGATAAAATCATGATTCCACTTCTGTTAACTTTGGTTTGGCATGTAGAACCTTGGAAAAATATTGGTTAATAGTTTTCTCTGTTTTTAATAGGGTTTGCTATTCAAGCCCTAGATAGGGATAGAAGCTTAATAAATTCACTCAAGGAATTATACTTGAGATATAAGCATTAATATTTTTCTATGATGTTTACATGTATCAAATAGTATGGGAAAAATAATAAATCTGTTGTTTGATACTTTCCACTGCAGAAAGTAGTTTCCACCTAATTTCAGCCTGTTTATTTGTTTTTTTTTTGTGTATGCAGCTGTAGGTATCCAAAGGTTGTGAAATCTGGATAGTAGACTTGTATGAACATGTTTGGTCTGCTGGAATTGTACCAGAGTTTTCTGAGAACAGAAAGTTGAGGGTCCAGTTATAGGTCATTCCAATTACTATGCAAATACATGTTTATAATAATGACTTTGATTAAGTTTAATGCTTCTTTATTCACAACAGCAGGGTGTAATCAGTTAAGGTCATTGAATATGACCAGATTGGTGGCTCTTTAAAGTATCAAGCCATAGAATGATTCACTAAGGTTTATTGTTAAATCTTTAGGGTGTCAAATTGACTTGCAATGCATATAAGCAAAAATGAAGGTTAACTTAATATCAAGTTGTTGGTAGCTTTAGATTATAAGACTTCTCTCTGCTGATGCATAGTTGTATCTTAGAGTTTTTAGAGAGCAGGTGTATATTCTCCAGAGAGGAAATATGCACGTACTCAGTAAAATAAATTGACTTGTAAATGCATTATTCCATCCATGAAGGCATGCATAAGCATCATGTTATTGTATCCTGCAAGATATTGTATTTCATGCATCCAATTCAGTCATGGCACTTGCATGCATACAGGATCGCTAAAGGAAGTGATTCTACTGAAAGTGCATCCAGCGGAGGAGAAGATTTCCCAAGAGCAACAAGTAGCCGAGCAAGACGTCAGAAGAGATATTGATCTAACCCAGTGTCCTAACTATCGATCTGCGTCTTTTCTAAAAGGCAAGCCCTGGTACACTTCCCACTTCCTAATGAATCTTGAGTATAGTGATTGATGCATTACGTATAGGAGTTGAAATGAAACCGCTGATGCATTTCTAATATCCTTGATCCACTAAATATCCTTCACCTAAGTAAGTTCAGGATCGTTTATACTGCTTAGATATGCTTAGAACCGGTAGATATGGTGATTACCGGTCACCGATATATAAGGTGAAAACCACGGTTGGCTATATTTGCTATCGTGAAATAACCATGTGAGTTGTGTGGTGAATTGAGATTGGGCGGGACGATGTATTGGACACAACAAGACAAGGAGGTCTTGGTTGTGTACCCATCCTCGCCAAGTTAATTAGGAACATATCCTTGTTGGAGCTCAGTCGAGATTGAAAGACGCCATCACTTAGCTAGCCGGATAAGTCGTTCCGACCGTGAAGCCGAGTAGCTCTATTCGGGCCGGGAGTTGACGTGCTGAGTGCACCATCTGGAGGAAGGAAGGATCTGCGGGAACACGAAAAGTGAGTCCAAGGGCAGACCGGCTAGGTCTGAGCTTCCTGGCAGTCGGTTGGTTCCTGAGGTGGTGGCTCCGGTTAAACCCGCGAAATGTGACCCGAATACCCAAGGGTGACCTAAGGGACCCCGTACAGGTCTGTCTGTGTTTGTGATTGGCATTTGTCACCAGCTGGTTTGCAATCGATTCGAATCGCCATCTCTCCTAGATAGTGAGAAACTGGACTAATCTTCCCTCATGGTAGCAATGGATTAATCTGAACATGAACATGGTTATGAAGGAATGAAATGCCAAAACTGCTATGGTTATTATTATTGCTTGTTTAGAAATAATCAAGTGATTGCATTAGTACGGGTGCTACCGTAGACATAAGGAATTTAATATTACTAAAAGCAATTGCTAGTGCTGAAACATGGAGTTAAACTAAAAATGGCTTTTTATGCAAAATGAGTCAAGCTAACTCCACTCAAATAGCCTGGCATTATCCTTGAGAGTCTTTTATCTGGTAAGACGGATAAGTCTTGTGGAATACAATTGTGTACTCAGGGTTTATCCCTAATTGTTGCAGGTTGGCATATTTTCTGTGGATATCAAGTGAAGCATGGGCAACTGTTATCTCTACTCTATCTATCTTGCTTATAGATGATCAACTCTTGGCACTGTATTGCAACAGTAGGTGTGAGTAAATGTAGTTGCAAAACTATTTGGCTTCCGCAAATCTAAGTTTTTAATTCTGTATGTAAGAACTTTTGGCGCGAACTCCGTATTGTGAATCTATGTAATATGAATGGATGTTGTTGAACCATGTACGATCTTGGTTGTGTTACCATTTGGTTTGAAATCCTTCGAGATTTCACGGACTACCGGATTTATATGGGCTCAAGTGTGGTTGATTTTGCTGTTTCGATGGCTATCTCCGTACTTGTGCTCTTAGAAATTGGTCGGTTCTGTCACAAACATCTCCTATATTACTTCCTTTTGCTCATACATGTGCATCGTGCATCTCGTCTAGGTACGCTAGATGCACCACGTGATGGACATGGAGTTGGAGTTAACCACAAGACGGTGTGGTGGACCGATCGCGAAGATGGAAGGACTAATCGAGTGCTTGGATGAGAGATGCTCATCGGAGTGTCATCTAACGAACACTGACTTAGTGTTGGATTCCCGGCAAGTCCCGGAGCATTCTAAGCCTCCCATGTTTTACAAATTATTATTGAGTCTTTATTCTTATGTTATGCTGCATTAAGTTATAGGAGTTGTTTGGAACCCTCCTTTTGCATAATCCTTTCCTTGACTACAAAAGATACCTGATTCCTATTTAGGTCTAGGATCGAACTATGCTTAGCCCTGCTTAGTCGGTAGAAGTCGAGTGATCCCCTGTCATTCGCGAGATAGTGATGGGTATTCTTACCTTGACCAGTTCTTGAACATTTGGTCACTGTGGAACTTAACCATGGTGCATAATTAATCGGAAGGTGCAGGAGGAATGTAGAGAACCAACAAGGCATGGCAGTCCTTGCTGCGTATCTACCTCCAATTGTGCCATTAAAGACAGAACGCTGATGCGTGTCCTCGATGTCATGTTGAACCCTAACTCTCACTTAACTGGCCGGATAAGTCGTTCCGACCGTGAAGTCGAGTAGTCCAGGTCAGGGTGAGAGATCGACTGGTTTAAAGTGCGTATCCTAGGAGGTTGCGGATAGGACCATGGGTGGGGACCTAGTGGGCCGGTCGGCGCAACCGGTTTAGGGAAGATCCGAGCATCCTGGCCACCATTGAATCCCTCGCATACGGCGCCGGGGCGAATTCACACTAACTTTTACCTGAGCTGTTCGAAAGATCGCCCGATACTGCTCAACCGGGGGCAGGTGTAAGGCGAGCGTTTGGTATTTACTCCAGCTGGATAGTAATTCGATTCGAATCGCGGTCTCTCCCTGTTAGTGAGAACTTGACATGAGCAGCGGCACGGTGTACTCTAAACTAATTGATAAATGGAGGTACATGGTTGAAAGGGCTAATTGGCAACTTATGAACTAGATATGAATATGATCATTGCTTGATTAGTTGTAGGAGTTGTTTGTGCTTCACAAAAGAACCTAAGCAAGATAATTACTTAATCCTGGTTCCATAATAATGTTGATGCTATAATCTAGTTGAATAGGTATTCACCTAGACAGGTATAACTAAAGCAAGTTGATGAATTTGATGTTAAAAATTGTGTCAATATGCATAATGAACCTTAAGCTTTTTGTGCAAAATACTATCAGCCAGCTTCACCAAATATAGCCTTGCATTCCTCTCAGTGTCATTTTATTTTTAGTTTATGATGGGTAAGTCTAGCTGAGTACATTCGAGGACTCAGGGTTTATCCCACCATGTTGCAGGTGAAGGCCTAGGCCTGCGGATGATGATGGATAAGCGCCGGTGGGCTCAGCCTTCTATAAATCGTCTCATCTATGCTGCAAATTGAGGATTGTCATTTATACTAGCAATGTATTTCAAACATACGGTTATGTATCATTTTAAAGCTAGTTGTTTTCCAATCCGTCTTGATCAAGTTATTGTATTATTATTATTGTGAACTCTTTTGTAAATTTATTCCACTGTAAAGCTCCGTGTATGTGACTGGTGTTTACTTAATCATACGATCTTGGTTGTTAAGTTGATTTATCGAGGTCTTTCGGGATACTCGGCGGACTACCGGGTTTATATGGGCTCAAGTATGACGGTTTAATCACTTTGGTGATTGCTTTTGTACTTGTGTTCTTATAAATTGGTTGGTTCTGTTACAATTATCGCGACTACCATTTGGAACCTTCTCTTTCTACCCTATCATTATGCCTAGCCTCCTATCACACACGTTCCCTGTGGATTCGATATAACCTGGGACTACTCCTAGGGAAAAGCTACATCTGACAACTGTGCGCTTGCGGTTATTCCTGTTTGCTACCCTAGGTGTCAACAAGGTTTTCTAGCGCCGTTGCCAGGGAACGGTAGCTGATTTAGTGAGACTAAGATCTATACTTACCCCCATCTATCCTTTATAGAAGAATTGTCTATCTTCTGATTCGCTGCTCCCAAGAGTACGCGATTGGAACCACCTTCATCATCTTAACCTATTCTTACCGATGGGTATGAGCTGTGGCCTAGTTTTATAACTATGGTACGAGAAAATACTTTCTCAGGAAATGAGAAAGAAAACCCATATGCTCATTTACGAGATTTCGAGCAATTGTGTGCATGCCTGAATATTCTAGGCATGTCACATGAGACCCTTAAGTGGAAGTTATTTCCGTTCACTTTGACAGGAGTAGCCAAATTGTGGCATGCTCGGACCGTAGGTGGTGTAAATGGAGAATGGGAACAATTGCGCATACAGTTTACTCTAGCCTTCTTCCCTGTATCCCGAGTAATTAAACTCTGAGTCGAGGTGATGACTTTCTGTCAACAACAAGGAGAAACCTTAGGTGCTACCAGGGCTCGTTTCCTTGATTTAGTCAATTCTAGACCCAACTTGGCCATTCTAGATTAGGTGCTATTACAACACATGTATGCTAGATTAGGAAAACCTAATGCTCACCACCTTGATCTAGCATCCGAAGGCTCATTCGTTCATCTCTCTTCACTTGGAGGTAGAGATGTTCTTAAGAAAATCTTAGAGAACACTCCTTACACCGGAGTCCATGACGAGTTTCCTGAAGAAGAAGAAGCTAAGCCCTCAGTTTCCAAGGAAACTGAACCTTCAATCAAATCTCCTTAAAACAAACTTGAGACTATAGAGGAGAAAGGGGAAGTACCCTTAGAATTCCCATTTGAAAATGAAGATGATCTATTCGAAGATTATGGAAATGCCGCAAATTACTTGAAGCAGCCTAAACCACCTTTGAAACCATCTTTTGACTCTCCTGAAGAAGCTCTTGATTATCAAGATATGCAAAATCTTTCTGCTATTGTTGGCGATCCTTATGGCTCATTTCTATGCCGCCAACTTAGACTAAAAAGAAGAAAGACAATCATATTCTAGCACTTATGCCTTTACAACTAACAAGTTCCACTTGTACCCCTAGTATTCATGTTTTGCAGGTTTTATGGTGTAATAAGTGGAAATGCACAACATCATGGAGAAAGCACAAAAGCCAAAGATGTATTCAACAAAAGCGCAAACAAGAATAATAAAGAAGCCCACCTTCGATGCATACCTGGGCCTGATCGTAACCATGGGAGAGGTCTAGGCCCAGGGTGGAACCGACCATCCGAAGGCGGTGGCCAGATGGCCCCACCAGGGGGGCGGCCGGTCCCCCAGTGGGTCCTCCCGAGCCCAGTCTTCAGAGGCGGTTGAAAGGTCCTAAATGGCTAGAGGGGGGTGAATAGCCTATAAAAATCTACAAACAATACTTAACAAGCCGATTAGTAACAATAGCAAGTTTTGCAAAGCACTAGCTCTAAACTACACTATGCAAGCCACCTAGATAAGTATACTACACTATGATCACTAGTTCACACTCAAAGGCTATGTCACTACTAAACACTACTCCTAAGTGACCAACTAACTAACAAACTACACAACAGAGTAAGTACACAAAAGTAAGAGTAAAGGTGATTTCAATACCTCCGGTGTAGAGAAGATATGAAGTTCAATATAACCAACCAATCAAATACAAGAGAAAACCTCGGTAGAGAAATGACACGAGATTTTTTACCGAGGTTCACTTGCTTGCCGGCAAGCTAGTCCTCGTTGTAGCGATACACCCACTTGGAGGTCCACGCGCTAATTGGCATCACACGCCAAACCCTTCTCAAGGGTGCCGCACAACCAACACAAGATGGGGATCCACCGAGCTATGAGCAATCCACTAAAGATGCCTTTCGCGATCTCCCGCGGGGATAGGCTCAAGAACCCCTCACAATACCTTGATCAGAGACGGAGACAATCACCAACTCCCCTCAACGATCCTCGCAGCTCCAAGCCGTCTAGGAGTCGGCAAACTCCAAGAGTAATGAGAGAAACCACTGCGAATCACCACTACCAAGTGCCTCTAGATGATCTCTATCAATGCAATGCACTTGATGCGCTCCAAACTCACCAAATGATGATCACAATCAAGTAGGACGAGTGAGAGTGGAGTGGGAAGGCTCACAAGTATGCTATGATGTTCAGGAGTGCCAAGAGTTGCTCCCCAAACCAGCCAAGTGACTATTTATAAGCCACACACAAGGAACTAGCCGTTTAGACTTCACTGCGTACCATCGGACTGACCGATGGCACGACTGTCGGACTAATCGGCACGGTCCGACGCGCCGGATGAACGCCATGTGTCACTAGCCGTTTGAAGTCGAACGTTGGATCACAACGGCTAACTTCCCGCGCTAAACGGACCGTCGGACTGATGAACGTAGGACTAAACCATACGGTCTGACGCCCTCAGCTGACCAGCCGTCGGACTCAGCCAGACGGAGCCGTCGGACTAACGAACGCGGCAGTCCGACGCTTCCAGAGAGCTCCCCGAGCGCTGAAAACCGTCGGACGTTGGTCCGACGCTCACCGTCGGACAAAACGCCGAGAGTCCGACGCTCTCAGAGCTCACCATGTGTCATCTCTCGCACGATCTTCACCGTCAGACGCTTCGGCTAATGGTCCGACGCTCAGGGACTGAGTGTCCGACGCTCTCAGCAGTGTTAGCCGTCGGACCGAGGCTAATGGTCCGACGCTCTGAAACTCTACGGTCCGACGCTCTGTTTTCTTTGGATTTTCACTCAAACCTTTCACCCTTTATTCCCATGTGCTAACACCAAGTGTTCTACACCTTGTGCATGTGTGTTAGCCTTTTCAAAAGAGTTTTCCAAGGGTTTGTTAGTGTCACTAGCATCTATATGCAATGCAATGATTATGAACACCTAGTGGCACTTGATAGCCGTATTTCATCAATGATTTTGCCCCTCTTGATAGTACGGCTATCTATCCTAAATGTGATCACTCCCTCTATGGAGTCTTGATCACCAAAAACAAAAAGAGCTCCTATGGATTATACCTTTGCCTTGAGCTTCTAACTTTTTCACCATCTCTTGATGAAGCTTGTGGACTCCTTTTGATGATGGACTTATACCATTTTCATGGACGCCGTCATTGCCCTTCACTTGTGGCCTCCACCGACCCGGTCCTTTGTTCCATCTTGCCATTTGCTAATCAGTTCTCATGAAACACTTAGAGCAATCGTTAGCAAACTAGGTTTCATCAATTACCCAAAACCAAACATGGGCTTTCAATCTCCCCCTTTTTGGTAATTGATAACAACCTTCACAAAGATATGAAATGAAAATCAAGTTTGCACTTTGGTAGTATTAGCTCCCCCTACATATGTGATTCCTTATGTTTGGTTCAATTTTTCACATATGCATGAATTTGAAAGTTTGGGTGAGCTACTACTATCAAATGATGCTAAGGTATATAGAATGGACCTTTGAAGCATGATACCATCGGAGTTTCGGAAATATACCATCCTTAGCACCATTGTTTACTAGTCATGCATCACAAACTCAAAATACCTCGTAAGATCAACTTTTAAGTAAAAGAGGTACTTTGTATGACATGTAAGTCCTATGCATGCTAGTTTGTCAAATCACCATTCAAATCCTATTTCTAAGCATTTCACCAATTCAAACGAGTATAGGAATGTTAATGCATACACAAATGCAACAACTTATTCATGAGCTTGCTCCCCCTACTTGTGTGCTTTCAAAAAAATTTTAATTGACCCCTATCCTATCTTATCTTTGTGACTTTCTTCTCCCCCTTTGTCAACAATCACCAAAAATGGTGCAAATTATGGGAGTATCAAGTCAATAAATGGGAGTTCATGTTCACATTGGTTCAATCTAGATCACTTGCCTAGAATATGTAACTAAGTTTGAGCCAAGGACAAGCTTCTTCACACCTCACTAGTAGGGTTATCTTGACCATGTTAAGTTACACATCATGAGCTCATGTTCTAGATTCAACACTAAATTTGCAAGCCCATCAATATGTCATATGCTACCACTTGATCATACAAGCATAAAGAACAAAAGTGGTACCATATATACATGAAAGCATTTGATTTTTCATGAACGAGCCTATAAGATGCATTTCTTGTCTACATGAACTAGACAAATCCTTATCAAAGTATGAATGCCATGTCAACCAATTTTACCTTGCTTTAATCGAAGAAGAGGCATGTCATATAATGTGGAATGCTTTTCACTTCATGTTGGAGTAGTCTAGTATGTTTAGCTCATTTCGCAACTTGCAAAATCTTGACTCATCAAGTGGCTTGGTAAAGATATCCGCTAATTGATCTTCGGTGCCAACACTTCCAATTGCAATGTCCCCTTTGATTTGGTGATCTCTAATGAAGTGATGCCTTATGTCAATGTGCTTTGTTCTTGAATGCTGCACGGGGTTGTTGGTTAGCTTGATAGCACTCTCATTGTCACATAGCAAAGGCACTTTCTTGTATTTCAATCCAAAATCACTCAAGGTTGCCTTCATCCAAAGCAATTGTGCACAACAACTTCCGGCACTAATGTACTCCGCTTCGGCCGTTGAGAGAGCAACACTATTTTGCTTCTTTGAAGACCATGATACAAGTGACCTTCCAAGCAATTGACAAGTTCCACTAGTGCTCTTTCTATCCACCTTGCAACCGGCATAGTCGGATTCCGAATATCCAATAAGCTCAAAGTTGGACCCCTTAGGATACCACAACCCAACATCTTGTGTGCCCTTCAAATACCTCAATATTCTCTTTATGGCTTTCAAATGACTTTCTCTTGGTGAGGCTTGAAATCTTGCACACATGCACACACTAAACATGACATCCGGTCGAGATGCGGTCACATAAAGGAGACTTCCAATCATTGATCTATATAGCTTTTGATCTACCATTTTGCCACTATCATCCAAGTCCAAATGCCCATTAGTTGCCATAGGAGTATTCATGGCTTTTGGATGTTCCTATCCAAATTTCTTCACCATGTCCCTTATGTACTTGCCTTGACTTACAAATGTACCATTCTTCATTTGCTTAACTTGAAGACCAAGGAAGTAGCTAAGCTCACCAATCATGGACATTTCAAACTCACTTGCCATCATATTTCCAAATTCGTCACAAAAATCTTGATTTGTTGATCCAAAGATGATATCATCCACGTATATTTGTAACACAAACAAATCTTTGCCAAACTTCTCAGTGAAGAGAGTTGTATCAACCTTTTCCATTTTGAACCCTTTTGAGAGCAAGAAATCTCTCAATCTCTCATACCATGCTCTAGGTGCTTGCTTCAAACCATACAATGCCTTTCTTAGCTTGTACACATGGTTGGGCTTCTTCACATCTTCAAATCCGGGAGGTTGTTCCACATAAACCAACTCATTGATGTACCCATTGAGAAATGCACTCTTGACATCCATTTGATATAACTTGATGTTGTGGGCACAAGCATAGGCCTCCAATCTAGCAACCGGTGCATAGGTTTCTCCAAAATCAAGACCCTCTACTTGAGTGTAACCTTGTGCAACCAATCTAGCCTTGTTCCTTATCACTATGCCATCTTGATCTTGCTTATTTCTAAAGACCCATTTTGTTCCTATCACATTGTGTTTCTTTGGTCTTTCCACTAGCTCCCAAACTTGATTTCTTGTGAAATTGTTGAGCTCTTCATGCATGGCATTGACCCAATCAACATCTTCCAATGCTTCCTCAATCTTGGTTGGCTCTATGGTTGACACAAATGAGAAATGCTCACAAATTTGAGCTAGTCTTGCTCTAGTTTGGACTCCACTTTGAATACCACCAATGATTTGATCCAAAGGATGATCCCTTGCAATAGAGACCGGTTGGAGAATAGGAACTTGATCATTGGATTGAGATGAACTAGCTTGTTGATCTTGCACTTGAGATTGATCTTGTGAATCACTTGCACTTGCTTCATTTTCAACTTGCATACTAGTATGAATTGCACCATCATCTTCTTCAACATTGACTTGCCTTGGCCTAATGTCACCAATATCCATATCTTTCATTGCATTTGCCAAGTCATTGCCTCTCACGTCACTAAGATTTTCAACTTCATCTTGAGAGCCTTGGGTTTCATCAAACTCAACATCATGTACCTCCTCAAGAGTACCACTCGCCAAATTCCAAACTCTATATGCCTTGCTTATGGTTGAATAGCCAAGTAAGAAACCTTCATCACATTTCTTTTCAAACTTGCTCAATCTTGTTCCTTTCTTGAGAATGTAGCATTTGCAACCAAAAACCCAAAAATATGCAATGTTGGGCTTTCTACCATTCAATAGCTCATAAGGAGTCTTTGCAAGCATACCATGGCAATATAAGCGGTTGATGTAGTAGCAAGCGGTGTTGATTGCTTCGGCCCAAAAAGAAAGACTAATATTGTATTCACTTAGCATTGATCTTGCCATATCTATCAAGGTTCTATTCTTCCTTTCAACAATGCCATTTGATTGTGGTGTATACTTGGGTGAGAATTGATGTCCAATGCCATACTCATCACACAATTCATCAATCTTGGTGTTCTTGAATTCACTACCATTGTCAATTCTAACTTTCTTGATGGTTGTTTCAAACTCATTTTGGCTTCTCTTGACAAAAGACTTGAATATATCATACACTTCACTCTTGTCAACTAGAAAGAATACCCATGTATATCTAGTATAGTCATCCACAATCACAAATCCATACTTGCTCCCACCAATGCTAGTATATGTGGTTGGTCCAAACAAGTCCATATGCAAGAGCTCAAAAGCTTTACTAGTACTCATCATGCTCTTCTTAGGATGTGTATTTCCAACTTGTTTGCCGGCTTGACATGAACTACAAAGCTTATCTTTCTCAAAAGTGACATCTTTCAAGCCTCTAAATAGATCATGCTTCACTAGTTTGTTCAATTGTTTCATTCCAACATGACCAAGCTTTTTATGCCATAACCAACCCAAACTTGACTTAGTGATCAAACAAGTTGACAATTGAGTTTCACTAGCATTGAAATCCACAAGATATAGGTTGTCATATCTAAACCCTTTGAATATCAAATTTGACCCATCAACACTAACAATTTCAACATCATCAACCCCGAATATGCACTTGAAACCGAGATCAAAAAGTTGTGCAACCGAGAGCAAATTGAAGTTCAAGCTTTCAACTAGGAACACATTTGAGATAGACATATTATTGGAGATAGCAATTTTACCAAGTTCTCTCACTTTCCCTTTCTTGTTGTCACCAAATGTGATTGCATCATAGCCACTATTTGCACATGTGTTGAGAGAGCCAAACATACTAGAATCACACATCATATATTGAGTG
Organism: Eremochloa ophiuroides; assembly: GCA_038502445.1. Taxonomy (NCBI): domain Eukaryota; kingdom Viridiplantae; phylum Streptophyta; class Magnoliopsida; order Poales; family Poaceae; genus Eremochloa; species Eremochloa ophiuroides. The sequence goes on along the minus strand of JAHLJS010000006.1, from coordinate 37,503,621 downwards.
AATCCACTATCAAGCACCCAATGCCTCCCTCCGGCTTTGTAATTGACCTACAAAAAGAGATCAATTACTTTTAGGTACCCAAACTTGCTTGGGTCCTTGAAGGTTAGTGACTAAGCTTTTTGGTACCCAAATGGTCTTCTTCTTTGGACCCAACATGGATGTACCCACAAACTTAGCCTTCACACCGTTTGAGCCCTTTGTAAGAATGTAGCAAGAATCAAACTTAATTGAGGATACGTATGCATTGGATTTCTTGCTTTTGCAATCTTGCTCTATATGACCAACTTGTTTGCATTTTGTACAATACCGGCCATTTCTCTTCACAAAACAAGTGTTGTGAGGAGCAAAGGTGATTTTGCCTTTCTTGGGGATATAGCCCAATCCCTCTTTGTGGATAGATGCCCTTTGGCTACCCAAACACATAAGCAAGCGGTCCTCACCACCATAAGCCTTAGCTAAGAAGTGATTGAGCTTTTTAACCTCCTCCTTTGGGTTCTTGTTCTCAACTACTAGTGAAGGGTCACTAGTGGGTGAGGTAGTAGTGGGGGTGCTACAAGAAGGGTTAGTAGTAGCAACAATAATAGGTTCACAAGAAATATCACATGTTACACCTATGTTGCAAGTTTTAGTTTCTTTCTTTTGCACTTGTTGTTGCAAGTCTTCATTTTGCTCAACTAGAGAGGAATGAGCTTCATCAAGCTTAGTGTGAGCCTTTTGGAGCTTCTTATGGTCTTCCTTTAGACTCTCATAAGATGCTCTAAGCTCCTCAAGTTCTTGCTCAATGGATTGTTTATTCTTGCACAAGCCCTTACATTCATTTCTAAGTTTATCAAAATGAATACGTGCATCATCAAGCATTTCAATTAATTCTTCTTTTGTTAGGTCATTATCACTATCATCATCACTAGATTCGCTATCGGATGATACCTTAGAGCCCTTGGCCATGAAGCATGAAGGAGTGTCGAAGATGGAAGGCTTGTCATGAATGGCAATGCTTGCATGTGCCTTCCTCTTGCTCTTCTTGTCATCATCACTCTCTTCATCACTTGAAGAGGCATCACTATCCCATGTCACCACATGAGAATAGTTCTTCTTCTTCTTCTTGTATGAGGATTCCTTCTTCTCTTTCTTCTCCTTCTTCTCATGCTTGTTCTTCTTTTTGCCCTTGTGATCATCTTCACTTGAGTGTGGGCAATCGGCTACCAAGTGATCTTTGCTTCCACAATTGAAGCATCTTCTTGGGCCATCAAATTTTCTTGCATTCTTCTTCCTTCTTGCCCGGTAGCCCTTCTTCATGAACTTGCCAAATCTTCTCACTAGAAGGGCAATCTCCTCATCACTCTCACTTGTGCTTGATGAATCTTCACTTGATTCAACTTTTGCTTTGCCCTTGTCCTTTGATGATGATATGGCTTTGAATGCCACACTCTTCTTCTCATCTTTGGAGTCTTCATCTCTTTCTTTCTTCTTCTTATTGATCAACTCCTCCTTGTCATCATCATCTCTATAGGCATCATCGGTCATCACCTCCACAAGCACTTGGTTTGGTGTCAACTCACTCAATGTAGTCTTCACCAAAACCGTGATCAAGGTAGCAAACCTCTTGGGCAAGCTTTTCAAGAATTTCATTGAGAAGTCACTATCCTTCACCTCTTCATCCACGACCTTGAGATCATTCACAATGACTTGCAATCTATGGAACATCTCCGGCATGGTTTCATCATCCTTCATCTTGAAGCTTGCAAACTTGTCCTTCAAGATGTATGCTTTAGCGGCCTTTACACCCTTGGTGCCCTCATATGATTCCTCAAGCTTCTTCCAAGCTTCATGAGCACTCAATGTTCTTGATTTGCTCAAAACACTTTTTCATCTACGGCCTCATGAATAGCACAAACCGCAATGTCATTGAGTTGAAGCAATCTTTCTTCGGCGGTTGTGGGGTTTGCCGCATCGGCAATCTCAATCTTGGTCTCCACAACCCTCCAAACCTCTCTATTGATTGACTTGATGTGTGAGGTCATCTTGCTCTTCCAATATGCATAATTTGTGCCATCAAATTGGGGTGGCTTCTTGGTGTTGTTGATGTGAATGTTGAGTTGAGCCATTTTTACACCGTAGGTTGTTAAGCCTCAAATCAATGGTGCCTCGGCTCCGATACCACTTGAAAGGTCCTAAATGGCTAGAGAGGGGGTGAATAGCCTATAAAAATCTACAAACAATACTTAACAAGCCGATTAGTAACAATAGCAAGTTTTACAAAGCACTAGCTCTAAACTACACTATGCAAGCCACCTAGACAAGTATACTACACTATGATCACTAGTTCACACTCAAAGGCTATGTGACTACTAAACACTACTCCTAAGTGAGCAACTAACTAACAAACTACACAAGACAGTAAGTACACAAAAGTAAGAGTAAAGGTGATTTCAATACCTCCGGTGTAGAGAAGATATGAAGTTCAATATAACCAATCAATCAAATACAAGAGAAAACCTCGGTAGAGAAATGACACAAGATTTTTTACCGAGGTTCACTTGCTTGCCGGCAAGCTAGTCCTCGTTGTAGCGATACACCCACTTGGAGGTTCACGCGCTAATTGGTATCACACGCCAAACCCTTCTCAATGGTGCCGCACAACCAACACAAGATGGGGATCTACCGAGCTACGAGCAATCCACTAAAGATGCCTTTCGCGATCACCTGCGGGGATAGGCTCAAGAACCCCTCACAATACCTTGATCGGAGGCGGAGACAATTACCAACTCCCCTCAACGATCCTCGCAGCTCCAAGCCATCTAGGAGTCGGCAAACTCCAAGAGTAATGAGAGAAACCGCTGCGAATCACCATTACCAAGTGCCTCTAGATGATCTCTATCAATGCAATGCACTTGATGCTCTCCAAACTCACCAAATGATGATCACAATCAAGTAGGACGAGTGAGAGTGGAGTGGGAAGGCTCACAAGTATGCTATGATGTTCAGGAGTGCCAAGAGTTGCTCCCCAAACCAGCCAAGTGACTATTTATAAGCCACACACAAGGAACTAGCCGTTTAGACTTCACTGCGCACCGTCGGACTGACCGACGGCACGACCGTCGGACTAATCGGCACGGTCCGACGCCCCGGATGAACGCCACGTGTCACTAGCCATTTGAAGTCGAACGTTGGATCACAACGGCTAACTTCCCGCGCTAAACGAACCGTCGGACTGATGAACGTCGGACTAAACCATACGGTCCGACGCCCTCAGCTGACCACCATCGAACTCAGCCAGACGGAGCCGTCGGACTAACGAACGCGGCAGTCCGACGCTTCCAGAGAGCTCCCCGAGCGCTGAAAACCGTCGGACGTTGGTCTGACGCTCAACGTCGGACTAACGCCCAGAGTCCGACGCTCTCAGAGCTCGCCACGTGTCATCTCTCGCATGATCTTCACCGTTGGACGCTTCGGCTAATGGTCCGACGCTCAGGGACTAAGCGTCCGACGCTCTCAGCAGTGTTAGCCGTCGGACCGAGGCTAATGGTCCGACGCTCTGAAACTCTACGGTCCGACGCTCTGTTTTCTTTGGATTTTCACTCAAACCTTTCACCCTTTATTCCCATGTGCTAACACCAAGTGTTCTACACCTTGTGCACGTGTGTTAGCCTTTTCAAAAGAGTTTTCCAAGGGTTTGTTAGTGTCACTAGCATCTATATGCAATGCAATGATCATGAACACCTAGTGGCACTTGATAACCGTATTTCATCAACGATTTCGCCCCTCTTGATAGTACGGCTATCTATCCTAAATATGATCACTCCCTCTATGGAGTCTTGATCACCAAAAACAAAAAGAGCTCCTATAGATTATACCTTTACCTTGAGCTCCTAGCTTTTTCACCATCTCTTGATGAAGCTTGTGGACTCCTTTTGATGATGGGCTTATACCATTTTCATGGACGCCGTCATTGCCCTTCACTTGTGGCCTCCACCGACCCGGTCCTTTATTCCGTCTTGCCATTTGCTAATCAGTTCTCATGAAACACTTAGAGCAATCGTTAGCAAACTAGGTTTCATCAATTACCCAAAACCAAACATGGGCTTTTAGCGGTGCTCTAGACGGTTCCCCAAGGGCGGTTTCACCTCCTTCCAAACATGGAGACACCGAAACCATCCTATCCTAGCTATAAATAGATGGTGCTCCACCATTTTACAAATACACATCATTTTGCAGTCATCTACCTCACCTCTCATTTGTATCTTTAGAGTAGTACTAGTGGTTTGTGAGCAAGGCAAGAGCTATCAAGGTGAGCTTGTCTCCTTGGAAGAAAAGGATCTCCTTGGTATGAATACAATTCGGTCTTCTTCCATGAGCAAGCTCTTATTATATTTATATGATCATTAATATGAACTAGAGCAAAGTTATGATCTTGTTATGAGCATAATAGATGGACTAGAATATAGTTTATGTGTCATGTTCTTGACTTGTTCATCGTCGTTCTTCATTGTTCATCGAATTAGTATGAATAGAGGAAGAACTAGGAATGAGGTGATGGTTCGTCGTGCCTTCTTGGTTGCTCTTAACCTAGCCTGTCAATCCGAAGGGTTGGGGTCCGCAGAGGTTAGGAGTTGTTTCCAAGTACGTGAGCATGGTGCTCAGGTATGCGGAGATCGGCGAATATGTCGGTATCCCACGGGCAGAGGGGTAGGTGGTAAGGTGGTGACAGCCCTATCCATCCCTAGCACTCCCCCATGTTCGGATATTGAAGTAGGAGTTTGTAAAGTCTCTATCGGCTAGCAGACCAGCTGCGGGGATCTCCCTATCACCCCAGACTTAGTCCTGATACTAGACTTACTAATTAGAAGTGTTGCTAACAGTTCTTTGCATAATTATATATGACCAATGCCTCCTCAGTTAGTTATATTCTTTTATTCTTTATTTTCCCTTTTTATCCTTGAGGTTGACCCAGATGTTGAAATCATGTCTCATTCCTGTTTACTCTATGCCTACCATTGCACTCAATAAGTGATCATGTTTACACCACGCTTGATTCATATTGCCCTCCTACGGGGAATTATAAATACGACACCCTTGAATACTCACGGGTTGAAATGCTAGAATGATAGTTCTGTGCGCTTGCAGAGTAATCTTATCTCTTACTGAGCTATCGATTGGCATACCTAAGTACCATTACTTATGGATTGTAAATCTTGTGCACCCCACGGCGCCGTGTCACAGTTTTGCATATCGTAAGTAATGACGGTTAGGAAGGCCAATCTGGCACTTTTAACTGCTATTACCAGACTGCATTACCTAGGCCGGCGCCATTAAGGGCCAAGGGTTACCTTTCTGAAATAATGGTGGTTGGTAATGTCAACTTACGTTTCTAGTATTATTATTAAGGACGGACTTATAGTCCATCTTTAGTAGTGATGCTAAGAAACGCCAACAGCTATCATGAGTCACGAGTGGACCACCAAAGCTGAATTATCAAGAAAGGTTTCTCGCATAGACAATATGATCAATAGGATAGATTGTAAATTTAATGGAAATCATGTTTCAGCCTTTTGTGACCCCACTCTTAGAATAAACATGATGTCCAACATTTTTCTATCTGAGAAATTCCCAAATATTATCCTTCAATCTACATCTCAGTGCCTTAAAAACCCCGATGGTGACATTAAACAGAGCCAAGGTATTACTAAGGCTATTACTTGCTACCTTAACAAAACAGACCTACTCTTGGACTTTTGTATCTTTGAAACCACCAGATTCAAGGTTTTTATAGGACAGCCTTGGTTCAACATAGCTTATGAAGGGTCAACCAAGGGAAAGGTTGATGTCAAACTATGGAGGGAAAGGTATTCTTTGCCTATAACTCGTGCAATAAACTCTATTGCCGAACACCCTCCTGACCCAGACCCTTTGGAACAAGTAGTAATAGCTAATGAGGAAAAGCTAGTCCAGCCAGATAATGAAGAAGAATCTGAATTATTTATTGAGAAAGAGGCTTCAGACAATAACTCATATCACCTGGGCAAGTTAGAAGAACCAACTAGGACACCTATTGAGCTTAAACCTCTACCGGACGGGCTTAAGTATGTTTTTCTAAACAATAACCATGAGACCCCTATCATAATTAGCGATAAATTAGCCGCAGAAGAAGTTGAGAGGCTTACCATTGTCTTAGAAAAGCATCATTCTGTCTTTGGCTATTCGCTGCAAGATCTAAAAGGCATCAGTCCAACTCTCTGTACTCATCGACCCAATAGAATCTGATGCAATCCCATCTCGTAAGCCCCAAAGAAGACTCAGTAATGCCATGCGCGAGGTTGTCAGGAAAGAAGTTTTGAAACATTTGCATGCAAGCATTATTTATCCAGTCCCTTATAGTGAATGGGTGAGCCCTGTGCAAGTAGTTCCTAAGAAAGACGGCATGACTGTCATTAAAAATGATAAGAATGAACTCATACCGCAACGCACGGTTACGGGGTGGAGAATGTGCATAGAGTACAAGAAGCTCAACAAGGCCACTAAAAAAGATCACTTCCCGCTTCCTTCCATCGATGAGATGTTAGAGAGATTGGCCAAACACTCATTCTTTTGCTTTCTAGATGGATATTCGGGATATCATCAAATCCCAATTCACCCTGATGATCAAAGCAAAACAACTTTCACATGCCCGTATGGAACATATGCTTACAGGCGCATGTCCTTTGGATTTTGCAACGCAGCTGCATCATTCCAACGTTGCATGATGTCCATCTTCTCCGACATGATTGAACAAATCATGGATGGCTTTTCTGTCTATGGAAAATAATTCGATGACTGCCTAGAAAATCTAGACAAAGTCCTACAGCGTTGTGATGAAAAACACTTAGTACTCAATTGGGAAAAGTGTCACTTCATGGTACGAGAGGGGATTGTCTTAGGCCATCGAATATCGAAGTGTGGGAAAGAAGTAGACAAAGCTAAGATCAGCATGATTGAGCAACTTCCACCACCCACGAATGTCAAAGGAGTAAGACACTTCCTAGGCCATGCAGGTTTTTATAGGAGGTTTATCAAGGATTTTCCGCAGATAGCTAGACCTTTGACTAGCCTTCTAGCTAAAGACATCCCTTTCAATTTTGATGATAAATGTCTTCAATCCTTTCACATTTTAAAGAAAGCTCTAGTTTTGGCTCCAATCATACAACCCCCTGATTGGAACCTGCCTTTCGAAATTATGTGCGATGCTAGTGACTTTGCTGTGGGAGCCATCCTTGGTCAAACTAATAAGAAAAAGCATTATGCTATCTCCTACACTAGTAAGACCTTGACAGGGCCCCAGCTTAACTATGCAACCACAGAAAAAAAGCTTTTAGCTGTTGTCTTTGCAATAGACAAGTTTAGATCCTACTTGGTAGGAGCTATGGTGATCGTCTACACCGACCATTCTGCTTTGAAATACCTATTCACCAAGAAAGACGCTAAACCCCGCTTGATCCGCTGGATCTTACTCCTTCAAGAGTTTGATCTAGAAATCAGGGACAAAAAGGGAGTAGAAAACTCCGTAGCAGACCACTTGTCTCGTTTGCAAGGCCAAGACCAAGACAACCTTCCTATAAATGACTTCCTTCATGATGAAACCCTTTTAAGGGTGACATATACCAATCCATGGTATGCCAACATCGTGAACTTTATAGTCACTAGCTATGTTCTACCAGGAGAGAATAGGAAGAAGTTGCTTTACCAAAGCCGGACTCATTTATGGGATGACCCCTATCTCTATCGGGTCTGTGCTGATGGGTTGCTTAGGAAATGTATCCCTCTAGAAGAAGCAACTAAAATAATAGAAAGGTATCACTTTGCTGAATATGGAGAACATTACGGAGCCTTTGGAACACATGCTAAAATCTGGCAAAATAGGTTTTTTTCTGTCCATCTATGTATGAAGATACAAATGACTTTATTTGATGGTGTGCTCGATGCTAGAAACATGGCAACATCAGTACTCGAGATGCCATGCCACTTACAAACAATCTACAAGTATAGTTGTTTGATGTTTGGGGAATATATTACATGGGACCATTCCCTAAATCCGGTCATTTTGGATACATCTTAGTGGCGGTGGACTATGTTTCTAAATGGGTAGAAGCCATGCCTTGCCCCTTAGCAGATGCCAAAAATGCCAAAAGAATGTTTGAAGAAACCATCTTTCCCAGGTTTAGAATTCCTAGATTAGTCATTAGCGATGGAGGATCGCACTTCATAGCACTACTACAGAACAGGGATATAGTAACACCATCTTGTGTTACTATATGTTAATAAAAGTGTTACTATGTTTTTTGTAACACATTATAGTAAATGTTACAATTGCCTATGTTACTATGGTTTGATCTAGTGTAACACATGATATGTGTTCTTTTATATGCAAAAAAGTGTTACTATTTTAGTAATAGTAACATAATTAACAATCTATTGGAACATTGCAACCTTGAGTATCACACACTTTACCATTTACCATTGAGCTATGAACAAACATGTGACTATGAAATATATGCTATTCTTTTAACTTCACTTTCCAAAATGTTCTATTGGGTAATTGACACCTCAAACAATCATAAATGAAAAAGATTTCAACTACAAAGTTGATCTTGTTGAGTACTTCAACTCTGATGCATATTGTTTCAACATTCTAGATTGTTTATTTCTAAAAACATATAAATGTTTCTTTGTATCACATACCTGTAACATTATTATGTGTTACTATTAGTCATATACTAGTAACACAATTGAAATGTTCCAATAACGTGTTACAACATACTAGTACTCTGTAACATTTAACATGTAACATTGATTTTGTGTTACTATAATTGTCTATTGCAACACATTTTTAGAGAATGAGTCTTATGTGTTACAACCTTCTTTTGTAACATATAGCTTTGTGTTCCTATACATCTTCTTTGTAACACATTGGCTAATATGTTACAAGAATGCGTTACAATTTTCATGTGTTGTAGTAGTGTAGATAAAAACTTTAGGAACTATCTGACCAATCAAGGAATCCAACACCATGTGGCCACACCATATCATCCTCAAACTAGTGGCCAAGCAGAAACCTCTAATAAGCAAATAAAGAACATTCTACAAAATACTATAGAGGAAATGGGAAAGGGCTAGCCTCATAAGCTGCATGATGCTCTTTGGGCATATCGAGCTGCCTATAAAACCCCAATAGGTATGTGCCCCTATCAATTGGTCTATGGCAAGACTTGCCACCTCCCCGTAGAACTAGAGTTCAAGGCACATTGAGCCATCAAGAAATGGAACATGGATTTCGAGCTAGCTAGACAAAATAGGAAGATGCAAATCTCTGAATTAGAAGAATGGAGAGAGAAAGCTTACCATAGTGCCAAGTTATATAAAGAAAGAACTAAAAGACGTCCTGTTCGGAGGACTATAAACCACCAAACCTTCGCCAAAAGGTAAACTTGGTAATTATCCATATTTCCTTTTCAGAATTGCATAGCATCTTAGTTGTTGCATATTTACTTTCCTGCATTAAAAAGAAAATAAAAATATTTATTGCTTTGCATAATAAAATATAAAAGCCCTATATGACTAATCTTGTGGCATAGCTCATAAAGACTATTCACTGTGGTGGCACAAAAATAATTTGCATGCATCTAGGATAGACTTCTGCATCATATTTACTTTCTGCATTCATAAACTTAGAAACACCAAAAATATATGGGCATATGAAGGTCCACATTTTTTATGAAAAATCCAAAAATATGTGGGCACGTGAAATTCCACTCATTAAGGGAGATTTCTGCTAAAAATTTTGCCACTAACCATGGAGCGGTATTATCCTAACCCCCTCCATGAGAATTGGTATTCTTGTTGGCAATTGAGTTTTGCAGATGATCAAGAACTAGTCCAACCCAGCACCTACAAGCTGTTGGCACATCTGCTCTAAGAAGGATCACTCAACTTCAACATCACGACCACGCTACCATCTAGCTTGGGGGAGAGCATTATCCACTTAAACCAGCTAAGTATAAGCTTCCCATCCTAGTACTCTACTATATTTCTTTTTGAGTGTGTTAGCTAGTGAAACAAAATGGAAACCAAATAAAGATTTGTTTAGCTTGTTTAGGTTTGCTTAGGTTTGAATAAAATGCTTACAGAAGTTTTTGCCCTGATAATGAACTCCATAGATCAACATCATGCATGAAATTGATAATTGGCACATTCACTAGAATCCCTTTTGATACCTAGTGTCCAACCTTGAAATATCCCAAGTTTTAGACACAACTGTTTTGACATGAAGATTTACTTTGAACCTGAAAATTGTGGGTAGCGAATGGTTGATCTAAGTCTAGGTGATTGACGGATGATATGGAAAGTTTTGAGCTGCTATTTATCTTGTTCCTAGTGATACTTGAGTCCTAGAGATTTATTTTTGAAAATCCTTGAAACCACATGATGAGTTCATGTATGACAGAGCTTAAATTCCCACCACAGCCATACATGCTAGATTATGAAAATCCACACATTTATATGCTGTTTGCTTTGCATTGAGTGTTGTCAAGCTTTGTTATACCTTAGAAACTTGTCATGCTTTCAAAATCAAGATCACGTACACACCACATACACCTGCTACTCCTACACAAGGAGTATGCAAAAACATGCCTTCCATATCCAGCTGAAAATGTCCAACTCCTACACTGGGAGTAGACACCAAAAATAAGCCCTATAGGATATCCTTAGATAAACGCTCCACGTTTTTGTTGCTATCTCCCAAAAAGAAAAAAGAACAGGAAAGTACTATTACAGAGAAGAGGCATGTGGCTATGTAAAAATGTGAGATAAGAGAAAACAATGGGTACTCCGATGCCCGCTGTTGACGGTGGATAACGTCAACTTTTATTAGAACTTTAGACACCAAAGGATATATGAATACACACTAGTCTAGGGTTTTAACTGACAATTTCCACGAGTTTTGCATATTCTGTATTTTCCAGGGGATTATCCAGAAAATCTTAAGAGAGGGATTAAAGTGCTTAATTATCAAGAAACTTAACCACGAAGGAAACATCGTCATCAAGACGTGGGAAGAGCGTAGAAGGCACCCGAAGCAACCGGGGCCCCACCTGGCAGGTGGTGGGGCCGGCCAGCCCCTGGGTGGGCCGGATGGCGCCCCCTAGGGTTTTGCCGCCGTCTTCTGGAGTCTTCTTCCACCGTCTTTGAGGAGTCATCTCGGCCATTGGTTAAGTTGGTTTGATCCTACGGCGCACGTGCAACCCATCGGGCTATAAATAAAGGGGCAGACCCCCTTGGAGGCATCCAATCATTCATCCAAGGCATCAAGTCTTTAGTCAAGCCATCAAGAGCCTCCTAGTTCATCAAGAGCCTCCTAGTTCATAGTTCTAGCCTAGTTAGATTAGAAGTAGAGGAGTTCTAGTTCTTCAGCGGGATCTGGAGCCCCGGCATCGGTTTGTAGCGCGGAGTTCGGTATAGTTCTAGTTATTTCTCTATTATTGTATTCTTCATTATGATTAGGAAAACATTGTTCTTAATAGTTCGTATGTTCTTCATTACAATAGTCTTTGTCTACTTTGATTATATGTCTAGTATAGTTGGTTTGATCTTATTGAATTCATGTAATTGTTTGTATAGCGTTTATCCATATGATCGATGGGTAGATGATGAACGATATGTAGACATGGTGTCTAGGTATTCTGTTTATCTGCGAGTGCACCCTGATGTGCCAGGTCGTGTGGTAAATCGCGTAGGTGGCAGCTGCGTTGAGTCCTCTGTAGTCCAACCCCGTATGTAGGCAAGCAGGCATGGTCACGAAGTTGGGTGATGACTCTGTTTCACATCCTTCCTAAAAGATGTCCTTTACATGTGATCATGATATAGGACTAATCTAACAATGATTGCTAGATGTAGTTGCACTAATTAGAGTTATTCATTGACGTAGTCATAGAATTACCTTAGATATTAATTTCTTAGTTTATCCATTGGCTAGCTATTACTATGACTAGAGAGTGCTCTGATGTTTATCCTTTCTTTATGATAGTTGATCATACTTATCAACTTTATTTATCTTTATTGTCTTGTGACCTTTACCAGTTATGAGTAGAGTAAATGACATCAGTAATGTCACTTATCCATTGTATATAATCACTATCAATATAATAGATTAAAGTTTATCCTAGTCCTTCCCAGTGGTATAAATATAAATCGACAACCTGGTAGACTCTAGGTAAAATGCTACAATGGTATAATTATCTGTCCGCTTGCAGAATTGATCTTAGTTTATATTTATATATTTCTGCCTAGTCACATTGAATAATGTATGAAATCTTATTTATTCTTAGCATATATAATTAGGGATGACAACCTAGTTCATGCATAAGAACGTTGGTAATAGATAAGTGGCTAGTTGCATAATGATAAGTTAATTAATTACCATACATCTTCTAATCTTGTCTCCTGTATTAAACGTTATATAGTTATATATTTGGCGACGTTAGTAGTTGTCAACAAGCATTTTTGGTGCCGTTGCCGAGGAAGGCACATTAAACTTAGGAAATATTGATAACATATATACATAATGGATAAGATTTTGTTACTGATTGATCTCTAACTCAAACAGGCACACCCTTGTTTTTATCATTTGCTTATCTTACGTAGGGTGAGGAATGAATGGTTTTTCTCTTCCAAACAATTTCACTGACGATCTAGAGAAACTTTTTAGAAGGAAGAAGGTTGTAGAGGCGAGGAACAATTTCGAATCACTATCAATAACACCCATCGCCGCTCAAGCTCGTTCATCAGAGGAGCCAGCTCTAACATTGGAAGAAGAACATTTAGGAGAAGATTTAACTCCTGTGTTTGAAGACATGGCTGAGAAGACACTGCGCGAGTTCTCTGCCCCAACAACAGAAAACATCCGGACTGGACCAGCAGTAAACACTGGAGAATGGATTCGAGTTCAAGCCTGCTCTTATCACCATGGTTCAAGCCAGTCAATTTTGTAGAAAAGCTCATGAAGATGCAAGTGCACACTTACAACACTTTCTACAGATTTGCAGCACCTTCACGATCAGAGGAGTACCAAGAGATGCTATTTTACTCCGTCTTTTCCCATTTTCACTTTTGGGGAAAGCTAAGCAGTGGTTCTATGCCAATAAAGAGAAGAACACTACATGGGACAGATGCTCAACTGCTTTCCTGGCAAATTTCTTTCCTATAGGCAAGACGAATGCTCTGCGTGGGAAAATTTCAAGCTTTCAACAGCAACATGATGAATCATTCACTGAAGCATGGGAAAGATTTCAAGATTATATTGAAGATTGTCCTTATCATGGTATAGAGGATTGGCTATTAATGCAGACCTTCTATCACGGGCTTATCTCTAGCACCCGTGAGTCCATAGATGCTGCAGCAGGAGGAACTTTCCTGTCACTTAAGCTTCTAGAAGCTAAAGCACTTGTTGAGAAGATGGCCTCAAATCCAAGCTGTAATGAAGAACGTACTCAACCTCGCAAGAGAGGAGGAGGCATCCGTCATCTCAAGGAAACTAACATGGTCACTGCAAAGCTAGACCTCATCATGAAGAAGCTTGATATAGAGAAGAAGGAAGTCATGCATATTAATGATTCTCGCATGACCTGTGAAGAATGTGGAGATTACGGGCATTCAGCTTTTAACTGCCCTACGTTGTAAGAGGATGTGAACTTCATCAACAATAACACCTACTATCGTCCTCAGCAAGGTCAAGGATGGAACCAGCCAAATCAAGGATGGAATCAGCAATCTCGACAAGGTAGCTACCAAGGTAACAACCAAGGTAATAATTATAATAACTACAATCTTCCACCTTTGAGAGATTTAGTTGCTGGCCAATCTAAATTGTTAGACCAAATGTCTAGAAAGGTAACCTCTAATGATAAAGCTTTAGAAAACATTAATACTAGAATGGATACCTTTGCTTCTGCTATAAAGAATCAGCACAGCTTTAATAAAATGTTAGAATCACAATTAGCTCAGCTAGCTGCTGCTGTCCCTCCATTTGAGAAAGGTAAGATTCTGGGCCAGCTAGAAGATTTGGAAACTGCTAACTTTGTTGATATTCACAATGCAACACAATACCATATTGAGCCTACAAATATACAGTGGATTGATCACTCACTACCTGAGAAGATGGGAGACCCTGGGAGACCTGTCATTCCTATCTCTATAGGATGTCACAGTTTCTCGGAAGCTATCTGCGATTTCGGCGCAAGTGTCAACATAATGCCTAAGGTAATTTATGAGAAAATTTTAGGTGATTCTTTGTTGTACACAGATATGTGTTTGCAGCTTGCAGATCAGTCCATTTGCTACCCCGAGAGAGTGCTAGAAGAAGCTGTTATCAGAGTAGGGCAATCATATGTCCCAGTAGACTTCGTGACCATGGAGACAGGAGGAGATGAGAAGGCACCCATTATTTTGGAACGACCATTCTTGTGCACAACCAAAGCCATCATCTATGCGGAACATGCCAAGATTGTCCTTTCCATCGAGGACAAGAAAGAGAGATTCTCGTTTAAGAACCGCATCTTGAAGACTCCGGCAGTCCCGAAGCAATTTCATCAACAAGAAGAGCAACAACAACCAGCACCCAAGAAGAAGAACAATAGAAGATGGAGGAAGAACAAGCCCCAACATGTACCTGAAGAAACTTCTCAACTAATCATTGCTCTCAACACAGAAAATGATCATATGCTCCCCCAACCATTTCTAACGAAGAAAGGTGACCCAGGTGTACCAATCATTGAATGCACAATTAGAGACACCACCTTTGCCGACACCATCTGCGATACTGGATCAGGCACCAACGTAATGTCTAAAAAGGTATATGATGATTTATTTAATGATTTACCTCTATACCCAACATATATTCAGTAGCAGATGGCGGACCAATCACTAAGATTCCCTAAAGGCGTGGTTAAGGACGTTATAGTAAGAATTCAAGATAAATATATACCCGTAGATTTTCTAGTTCTTGATATGCAGGGAGACGATGAATCACCTGTTCTTTTGGGAAGACCGTTCCTCTACACTGCCAATGCTATTATCTACATCGGGTCTGGACAGATCTACTTCAACCTACCCACGGGAAAGGTACGCTGTCAATTTAGAACATTTGTTAACCATGAGCAGGTCAGGAAGCAACACGACAGGAGAAGACGCCAAGCCCGCCATCAGGCTGCCCAGCCTCACTGTGGATGGGAGGAATTCCCTAGCAAAATTGTAAACTATGAAGACTGCTACAAGGAACAAGAGGAAGCCGTACAAGCACCACGCTGGAGTGAGTGGGAAGCGGAAGCTGAAAGGATGAATCAGATTGCTAAGGCAGAGAAGGAAGAGATCCACGCACAATTAGAAGAATGGTTGAAGAAAGATGAAGAGTCAAGAGAAGCATACCTGAGGGAGTGTACAAGGAAGAGCTGGAGCTAGAAAAGAGAGAAGCAGAAGAGACAGAAATAAGATGGAAGGAGAAAGAAGAAGCACCTACTACACCACCGTAAAATGGGGAATTGGCTGAGGTTACCTCAGATGATGAACCTGCTAAGTAAGTACTCTCCTCTATCTAATTCCTTTCGGTAGACTTTAAATTCCGTACTCTATCCATAAGGTTAGAATGGTAGTTATCTAATTAACTTAGCAATCATTAAATAATTTTTCTTTAACACATTTATTAGTACAATCACTTTTGCACATCAAATATAAAATATCAACAATATTTACTGCTTTATTTACTACATCATAAAAAAACTAAAGCCCCATGTGAATAAACTTATGGAATACTCTGTAAGAATATTTACTGTGGCGGCATAAAAATAAAAATAAAAATAATATTAATGGTAGTAGCATCTGTATTTACTTTGTTGCATTATAAAAATCCTAAGCCCCATGAGAATAAATATTCTCCGTGGTGGCATAAAAATAGTATGCATAATATTTGATTGCTGCATAAGAAAATTAGAATAACTCAAAAAGAGAATCCTGTTAGAATCCTGCCAGAATCTATCAATTAAAATCAACTCAGAAAGAATAATCAATTACTCATTAGCTGACCGCTAACCCCTTGTTAAATTCAAGCGTCAAGTTTTGGTTTTCTTGTTGAAGTATAATTATGCAGGACACAACATTATGACTAAGGAGAGAGTCTGTCAGTGGCACCCTCCAGGACTACTACTAGCTAGCTCACTCTGAAGATCATTCAACACCAAAATATTGCAAACATCAAGCTTAGGGGAGGAGCATCCCCTAGTTATTAGGTAATTATACCTATATGATTATTTGAGTCTGTTTTACACAGTCATAAAATACCAAAAATATGTGGGCACATGAAGGTCCACAAATCATAGAGTCTTTTTGAGTCCAATCAAAAATAATTAAAACCAAATAAACACTTAACTATATATTAGAATATGTTCGGAGTCAGTCTAGGCTAGAATTAATTAAAATTGATGAACACTAAAATTTATCTTGGAGATGATGAATAGTTGCTTTGTTATCATACCTTTCAAGTGCCTAGTTTTCAACCTTCAATTCTCCTGAGTTTTAGATACTTCTGTTTTAATTTGAAAATTTACTCTGAGCCTGAAACTTGTGGAGGCATATGTTTGAGCTAAGTCTAGGTGATTAATTTATATGACACATGAAGGTCTGAGATGCTATTTATCTTACTTCTAGCATTACTAAGTTTTGGAGATTTATTTTGAAAACTTAAAATCTACATGATGAGCTCTTGTATGACAAAGTATGAATTCCTACCAAAGCCATATATGATATATAGAGATAGGAAACCTTTGCACATTTATGCTGCTTGCTTTGCATTTAGTTCAGTCAACCTTTGTTGCATACCTCATGAGAGTCTTGTCATGCTTTTAAAACCAAGATCACGTACACACTCCAGCCACATATGCATTATTCCTATCCTGGGAGTAATCGCAACCATTTCCACTTTCATCTATGTTTATAATAAAATGTTTTCTCCTACACTGGGAGGAAAACACCAAAAATATACCTCATAGGACAGCCCTGTTATAAATGCTCTAAGTTTTTACCATTGTTATCTCTCCAAATCATTTATTGGATACATGTGGCTATGCAAAAAGTATGAAAAGAAAAGGGAGTAAAAGATGGACAAGTGTCCCAGCAAGTAAAACAATGGGTACTAGATGCCTGCCACATTAATGAAAAAAAGAGAAGAAGGAGAGAGAATAAAGATAGCCCATGTTTCCTACGAATCTTAAAGAGAGATTTATTTTCAAAAGAGCATAAGTAGAATTAGGATTAGCCACTAAATACCACATATACACCTATCCACCATATTCCATACACATGCACATCTTGGTTTGATTCTATGCCTCGTTTCTCTGTGGATCCATCGCTTGACTTTACAATATATGCGGTGCAAGTATGCTCATCGTTGTTATTGCCACTCCTATGAGCTCCACTAAATATTCTTAGCTATAGGGAGGTGTTGATGGTAGATATGACACAAATTTACACCTTCAAAACACCGTCAATAGCCTCGATTTGGAACGAACATAGGCACATAATAAATATATTTTATCCAATAATAAGTTCCACATGTCCATAAAGTATTTGATGCAGACATACAGGAAATGGAGACAAATGGGTCAGTGGGACCCACCTAGTGGGGTCGCCCGATGTAACAACCTAGTGTGAGTTACTATTTTTACACTTACATTTGCATGACATCAAGCATTGATCATGTCATTTCATGCATCATCACCATTTGAATTGAATTACATCCCTTTATATGTTATATGTTTGTTTATATGCTTACAATGTCATAGATGTGTTAGCATGCAAATGTGATGCTTGTTTACTATTCTAGATGACTTAAACATGTTTGGGTTAACATTTGGAACAATGTTCACGTTGTTGAAATCCCCAAAATACCCCTCTAGCTCATAGTTGACTAGAAAGCCCTCCTAAACCTATTTTGTTTGACCAAACAAGAAAGTTAATTTAGAACTTTGCATGTCAGAGCACCCTAAATCAAAGTTGTGTAGAATTTTATAAGAAACAAACTTTATTTTTGGGTCAACTCATGAAAATGGGTGTAAGGTGGTCAAAATTGTGAAATTGTGCAGATTTGGGGCTGTTTTGGAGTTGCTGAAAGTTTGCTAAGTATAAACTGTTTTCAGTTTCAATGTACCCGTGTTCTTCGATCCATATCTCTCAAACCAAGCCGAATCAGTTAAAAGTGTTCTAATACCAAATGATCTACTCATGTAGCTCTTTGATCCATATTACTGAAGTTTTCGCTGAAACACCCTAGATCGCGAGTTGTGGCTCGATCAAAATTGAGTTTCAGTCGGTTTTCAGAAACTGAATCGAAGTCGATTCAGTTAAACCGGTCAGCATCGCCGCGCGGCCGCTGTCAGGAATCTCGTGCCAGGTGGCGCCGTACGCCGTCGTGCCCTCGGCCGGCCTGCAAAAACTGAAGGCAACACGCCATTCTGTCTTCCTGGCCACTCCACTCGCTCTCTCTCTCGCTCTCGCCTCTCTGCTCTCCGTTTTCCTCTTCGCCGTCGCCATCACCGCCGAGCCAGCTCCGCGGTGAAATCCGCCGCCACCGCACCGTCTCCGACTGCTCCACCTCCACCATAGCTTCGTCTTTCTCCGCTCTACCTCCTCGACCTACTCTCAACGTCTGAGATAGAGAGGTAAAGCTTCTAGGGTTCGTTTCCACCGCGCCATTGCCAGAGCGCCGTTGAGCTCTCTGCTCGTAGCGACGAGCGCAATGCTGTAGCCCCTTGCTTCCGTTCTTATTTGTCTTGGCGTCTCCGTTAGCTGTAGATCTAGCCTAGAGAGTTGGCTGGGCCGTTCGCCCCCCTAAGTTCGCCGGAACCCGAGCTCGCCGATGTTCCGCTCGCCACCGTGTCGCCATAGACATGCGGTTAGCGTGTTCTCGTGCACTATAGTTCGATTAGTCGTGCACAAAGAACCGTTAGGGTTCTAGGGTCGTGGAACGAAGCTCAGTTTCGCCGGTAACGATTCCGGCCGGCGCGACTTCGCCAGACCTCCGCCGTCCGCCATTGCTGCCGACGAGCCAGCTCCAGTGCGGGTTAGGTCTCGAAAATTAGTTATTCGGGTTCGCCTCGTTCTCGTGAATACGTTGGTACCCTCGGTGTCACCGGCAACCTCGCCGTCGGCGAGATAGCGCCGGTCAGCGCCGGCGGCTCTGCCATCTCTATCTGACGCATGGGACCCGTTTGACCGGGGAGCCCACCGGTCAGTCGCTCTAGTGCGCTTCTGGTGCACTGAGCCGGGTGTGTGTAGCGTTTTGAACTGAGTTCGTTATAAAGGAAATTAAGAAAATGAATTTTTAGAAAATTGGTAAAATCTTCCAAAAATCATATCTGGAGCTAGAAGTGTCTAAATGAAGTGAACCAAATTTTGTTGGGTTTTTATTTCTGAGCTGTATACAGGAAAAATATGAAATATGACTTTGTGGAAATTTTTCTATGCAGTTATAATTAATTTGTTATATGCTTGTAAACTTGATAAATGCATAACTAATTATAGGAATATGCTAAAAAGTGATTCCACTTGTATTAATCTTGTTTAGAGTAGTAGGATCAGGGAAAAATATGTTTGCTAGTTGGTTACTGTTATTTATATGATGTCATGTGTAACATGCCTTTCATGCTATCTTTTTGATAAATTCACCATGCTTAGTGTAGATAAGTTATGGTTATGAATATTTTTATTGAGCCTTGTTTTGTGATAAAGAAGCTAAGAAAAATGGGAAATCTGTTGTTTGATACTTTTCACTGTAGTAAGTATTTTCTATTGCTTAAATTGCTGTCTGCTTGTCATTTTAGTGTAGCATGTTATATCTGTCCAAATGTCTTCAAATTTTGCTAGTATCCTAATATGGGAGTGGGTTATCTACTATAATTTTGATAGAATTTTCTAGGTACAACAGATGTAAGGTCCAGTTATAAGCTAGGGTTAAATTAATTGCTTTTAATCGATTAATGAGTCGTTAGCAAGTAATTTTCATGCATTTCTGAGATGTTCTAGTTCAATAACCTTGCTGATACTTTGGGGTTGATTTTGTTCATGTGTAGGTCAGCTAGGTCAAATGTCCTTGCTTATATGCTTTATTCGTGGTTATTAGTTAAAAGGTGGGTGTGTTACGGAAGTTGATTCAAATTAATTGTTAGTGCAGGTTGTAGACCTCTTATGCAAGACGAGAAATTGTTCTATAGCTTTCTTAAGAAGGGTGAGTATGTGTTTTGTTTAGAGAAGAAATATGCACATACTCAGTAAATGTTTGATAAGTTATTTGGGTGCTCACATATTGTCTAATGCATCTCAATGGCTCAAGTTGTGCATCTCTATATTGCATTCCATGTGCATTCCCAGTTCTCATATATGCATATCATGCATATAGGATCGCCGGGAGGAGTTACACTGCTGCAATTCGATCCGCCGGAGGAAGGAGTGCCCCCGGAGATCGAGGTGCCGGAAGCTCCCGAGGCCGAGGAGGAAACTGAACTGCCGGAGTGCACTGACCATCAGCCATCTAACTTTGTGAAAGGCAAGCCCCAGAGCATCCCTAAGCCTCCACCTATCTCTTTTTATATAAATGCACTGGTCTTTATTAAATCGTATGATTGTGCACTTAAGTATAGGAGTTGAATTGATACCGTTGCTGCATTTATACCTTGTACACTTGTGTACTATCCTGGTACTATTACTAGACAAGGGATGGGTTCGCTGTTATGCTTAGCCATGCTTAGACCGGTAGAAGTCGCGGGATTTCCTGTCCTTCGCGAGCATAGGTGGTGACTATTGATGATGGGGATGGATTCCACATGGTTGACTATATGTGCCACCATGCCACAATGATAATGAGAGAATCAAGGCTAGATAGTGGGGAGCCGCATGACATGGATGAGGTCATGCCGTCTTCGGTGCTGCTTGCGGCCGACTAGGACTGAGGCCACTAGACATCAGTTGAGATTGAAAGACGTCGTCACTTAGCTGGCCGGATAAGTCGTTCTAACCGCGAAACCGAGTATTTCTTTCTGAGCCGGGAATTGGGGCTGATAAGGTAGACATATTCTGTAGGTAGGAAGGATGTGCAGAGATACCATCTTACCAAGGGCAGGTCAGGGACCTGATGCATCCTGGAAGTGGGTTCGTCTCTGAGAATATGGGCCCCCTCCAAAGCCGCGATACATATTATGACTCAGAAAGATCTAACGGTGACCCAAGAGGCCACTGATCAGGCGCGACAAGGTTTGTGATTGGCATGTTTGCCAGCTGGTACAATCGATTCGAATCGCCATCTCTCCTGGTTAGTGAGAAACTAAACTGATCTTCTGGTGAGGTAGAGGCTAATAACTTGAACATATTGATTATGGTGAGATGAGGTTGATATCTGTGGATATCGGAAATCATATGGTTGTATTGTTTGCTATAATATCAAGTGAATGTTTAGTATAGCTGCAAACCTTAGCTTAATAGCTTAACTGAAATCGAAGCTAAACCATATCTAAAATTTATAAGTTGAGGAACTACTGTAGTAATGCTTTTTATGCAAAAATATTGCTATCCTTTGAGCTCCACCAAATAAGCCTGCATATCCTTGAGAGTCTTTTATTTACTTCCTGTCAGGTAAGTCTAGCTGAGTAAAATTGAGTACTCAGGGTTTTATTCCCATTGTTGCAGAAGGAGTAGTCTAGTATGTTTATTGCAAGAACTGCTTCATCCCTGCGGGCGAAGAAGATTAGACCTGGGCCAGGGTCATTATCCATCTTTAGCTTTTGTAAGATGCTGTGACATGGTCAGCTGGTGGTACTCGTATGGGAACTATGTTGTTTCAAAACTATGTTGACTTCCGCTACTGTTACATTTATGTAAAAGACTATGTTGTACTCTAATGTTTTAATTCGGTTGTAAACTTATGCATCATTTGATGGGTTGTTGCCGAATTTGTAAGATCCTTGGGGTATGTTCTGTTTAAAATGTTAGAAATCCTTCGAGATATTCGGACTACCGGGTTTATATTGGCTCAAGTGTGACTTGATTGCTACTAAATTGGCGATCGTCATACTTGTGCTCGTATAAATTGGTCGGTTCTGTGACAGCTAGTTCCAGAGCATAATTCAGCATACACCATCACTTGACTATTTGAAAACAAAAATGGTTTTGGAGTTTAAAAATTATTTGACAATTATTAGTTGGGTGTAGGTGATTTAAACCGAGTGTTTGCAAAAATTATGAGTACCAATGACCAAGTCCTATAGCCCTATATATATAAATGTATGTGGTAATTAGGTGGCCTATGTAAGTACTGTTAACACCAAATTTTGGGCTGGGAGCCGATAGCCGATACCGGAGGAAGATAACCGATCTTGGAAGCAGATTCCGTCCAGCAAAATAGCCGATTGCACGGTGAATCGGTTATCGGGCGAAGGTGACAGGAGGCGTGCAGCGTCGGTATTGGTGACGTCATCCAGAGTCCGCGCCGCCAAGATGCGATCACGATCGGAGTCCATTATGAAAGGGAAGTTGGGACTCCAAGTTACCTTAGATATAGGATAGTTTGTTGGTTTCCTTATCTATTAATGAGTTGTAATTCGACTAGGACTCTAGCTACGCTCAGGGTATAAATATAAGCCCTCAGCCATTGTAAAACAACAACATCAATACAACACAACTTTCGGCTCCGGCCAACAAACCCTAGAGTTAGTCGAGTCCGGTGAGTTACTTCATCCAGGCTGGGTGTCATCCGGTGGACGCAGGCTTGCTTGTAAGTATCGTCAACCCCCTGTTAAACTATGTCTTTTTAGCGTCATCCGGTGGACGTGGAAGCATGGCGGACCAGGGTCCTTGCTAAGCTCTGTTTCTTTGGCGTCATCCGGTGGACGCGGGAAGCATAGTGAGTCAAGGATGATTCACGCTGGTTTACCCGATCAATCTGTGTTAACCGTCATCCGGTGGACGAGATGCAGATTAGGACGGTTTTCATGCGCGGATTAGTTATCGATTCGTGTTTGTTTGCTTGATTAATCTATTAGTTAATGTCGTCCGGTAGACAGGCTATAGATTGAGACAGTTTACATGCATGGATTAGTTATCGGCTCTAGTTAAATTTGGCAGTTTAGCTGGATTCATTAAGTTACCGATGTTGCTTATGTTTATTATTTATTATTTAAAGCAATTATCAATCTGCCCGTCTTGATCCATATGCGTCGGCTTATATCTAATAGATCTATATGTTCAACGAATTATATTTGCCATTCGTTTTATATTGATAAGATAGAATGCTTTGCACCAGCCGGTTGTATTTTGGATCTAGATTAGATACGGGTCACACTCAAGTAATAAAATAAACATTGTCTAGATTCAAAGGCTAACGGATTTAAGTTGCAACTTCATCATGACTGCCTCGATCCGCTCGATCTCCACTGTTGCAAGATTGTGATTTAGATCTAATAGCCGGAGAGTTGAAACATTGTCTACTTTATAGGCTTGTATGTTGCCCGTATACACTAAATCAGCTGAAGTAGCCAATTTCATCTTGTTTTACATTGAGACATCTTATGATTATGATAGCTTGCTGTGACTACATCTTTTATAGCATATTTCCATCTAATGCAAGTATAAATCATTGAATTCTTGTTTGAATCGGTTAACTTGAGTTATAATGCATGTTTCGCTACAATTGGTTCATAACATAACGGAATCGGCTTTCTAGTCGATCTCCCATTACATCGGCTCTTCGAGCCATACAGTTGGAACAACCTGGACACACCGGTTAGTTCCGCCCTGTGATTACTGATTACTATCTTTTTCCTTGTCAATTGTAGGTCAAATTGACTGGCATGCTTGGGTGTTACTGACACTCTCAGACCGGGTCCGAAGCTAGCTGGATCTGCGAGAGCTTTACTGCCTCAAGGGTCATTTCCGGCTTCGCTGGTGTGTTGGGCTTAGGGAACCACTTTTTGCGCCAACACACTTTTTGGCACGCTCGTTGGGACCATTCACTGAAGACCATGGCAAAAGGGAAGGCTGCGGCGGACGGCTCCTCCAGGGATGACGGTGTCCTCAGGGTCAGGGTCGAAGATCTCAGCGAGGAGGATGCGGCAGTGCTGAACAAGATTGTTGAGGAATTCGCTGATGCCTGCCTGCTTTCATTCAGCAAGCAGCGTGATGGCTCCATAGTGAAGAAGAATGCATTCCCGAGATGGATCATGGACGGCCATTCTGATAAATCTGAAGAGGAGTGCAAGGCCGACCTCAAGCAGATGCTGGATGAAGCGACCTGGGAGGCCGCCTATTCAGCAGTCGGCCATCACCATAAATCCTTCCTGCAGACATTCTATAACATCATGAAGACTGTTCTCAAGCGACAGGATTGGGAGTCTCTGGGTTTGGTTTACTTCAACATACCCGCAGAGGATGCAGATCCAAAAGCAGCGGCAAGGACCTCCAATTCCTCATCGCAACAGCCATGCCAGCCGAAAACACCAGTGCAGGGTGCCACTGTGGCCGGTTCGGCTCAAAAAATAGGAGCTTCTCCCAGATTATACAAAGATCATACTCCGGAGGAGCTCGCCGCTTTCATGCAGGCCACTGGGCAGACGGTGAACTCGATGAACTCATCAGCGGTGAACCCGATGGCGGGAAATACGCCGGTGACAAACATGGCCAACCCAACTCCTGGATACCATGAGGGGATCACATATCAAGACCTTCAGGCAGCGTCGCATCCGGGGTACGCCCAGACGCCCAACAATCAGCTGCTGGAGCAGATGAGTGCCATGCTCCGTGATACGTTCGGTTTACAGCCGAAGACCGGGACTGGAATCAAGTACAGACGCCCTTACCCCGAGTGGTACGACCGAGTGACATTGCCGCCCAGGTATCGCTTACCCGACTTCTCCAAGTTCAGTGGGCAGGTTGACATCACCACCATGGAACACATTAGCCGTTACCTGACCCAGCTCGGCGAAGCTTCATATGAGCTAGCTCACAGGGTCCGGCTCTTTCCGCTATCACTGACAGGGCCGGCGTTTAGCTGGTTCGCATCTATGGAGCCTGGCTTGATTCAAGGCTGGGAAAATCTAGAGACTAAATTCCATAATTACTTCTTCTCTGGCACTGGTGAGAAAGACATCACAGATCTCACCAACATGCGCCAAAAGCCGAATGAACTTGGATCGGCTTTCATCAAGCGGTTCAGGGAGACCAGGAACATGTGTTACTCTTTGAACCTGAACGACAAGCAGCTCGCCAAGATAGTGGTCAGTGGGTTGCTCCCACATGTCCAAGAGAAGCTTGTGGGCACCAACTTCAACAGCATCAGCGAAGTGATGCAGAGGGTGGCCCCATTAGAACCGCAGGCCCAGAGTTTCAAGAAGGAATCAAAATACAAGCAGTCGGCCTACGTCTGCAATTCCGACTCAGAGGATGGAGAGAATGAAGAAGTGGCTGCTGTTGAGCTCAAATGGGGACAAAGCCCATGGCCGTACCGAAAGGTTGGAGCGCGGAAGATCAATACGACTTTGACACACGCAAGCTGGACAAGCTCTTCGACCTGTTAGTCAATGCGGGCCACATCACCTTCCCAGCTGATTACGTCAAGCCATCTCCTAAAGATTTGCAGGGAAAACCGTTCTGCCAGTACCACGGCCTCACCTCACACTCTACAAACAACTGGCGCAATTTCAAAGCAGCAATCCAGAATGCTATTAGGCGCGACCTGTTGAAATTTGAGGCCCCTCCCAAGGGGAAGATGAAGATCGACAAATTCCCATTCCTGAAAGGGCAGAACATGGTCCAGATCGCGAATCCTCTGACCAAAGTAAAGGTATTAACCTCCGAACGGGCCAAGAAGAACTCCTCAGTTGATACCGATGCACAAATCATAGCTGAGGAGCTGGCGCTGATCAAAGGAAGGAGGGAGCAGAATCAGAGGCAGCTGGAGCAGGGAGAATCCAGCGGCACCAAGAGCAGGAGGCCCACGCACCAGCACCTTCTGAACAAGTGGCGGCGACAGAAAGAGAAAGATCATCAGAGGCAGCTGCAGCGCGAAGAAGAGGAGTACCGCAGGTGGCTCCGCGAAGAAGAAGAGGCACGCTATCACGAAGAAATGGCCCGCCACCGGGGAGGTGAGGAGGATCACTGGCATTGCCTATTCTTCCGACACTGCTGGAACGAAGGCTTGAGACTGCCAACGTTGTGCAACTGCCCAGAATGCAGCGATCAGTACCGAGAGTACAGGCAGTCCCAGGTCAACCGCAGGTCTGTGCATCAGAGGCTGGGGAGCCCCCACAGCCCGCGGGATCGGCGTGAAAAAAGGGACTCGCGCGATCGGCTTGATGAGGCGGTAGTTGAACGCCGACAGCCGGTTTGGCAAGAGAACCAGTGGTGCCCAGGGGATCTAACTAGGAGCCAAAGGCGCCGGGTGCAGCGGCTCAGAAACAGAGAGCTCCAAGCTGAGGGGCGCGCCAAACAGGTGTGGCGCGAGAAGCCTCCACAAAATAATGGAAAGGTTGTAGCCGATGCACAGATGGTGTTTGTGCTACCTGCAGAGTTCAGAGCCAAGAAGTATGATACCGATTCCGACTCAGACGATTCGGGATCAGAAGACGGAGTAGCCAAGTTAGTGCTCGCACAGCAAGCTACTTTTGATAAGCCAGCCAAGAATCGACATCTGAAGGCCCTCTATCTCAAAGGTTATGTCGACGGCATGCCCATGACGAAGATGTTGGTGGACGGTGGTACCACTGTCAATCTCATGCCCTACACTACATTCCGCAAGCTAGGCAAGGGTCGCGATGATCTAATAGAAACCGATCTGATGCTCAAAGATTTCGGGGGCAATTCTTCCAACACTCGGGGGGCAATCAACGTCGAGCTAACAGTAGGGAAGAAGACACTGCTTACCACCTTTTTCGTGATCGACAGTAAAGGTGCCTACAGCTTGCTACTTGGACGCGACTGGATTCATGCCAACTGCTACGTACCATCGACCATGTATCAGTGCCTCATTCAGTGGCATGGCGATGAGGTCGAAGTGGTCCCGGCCGATGACTCGGTCAACGTGGCGACGGCGGATGCCACATACTGGGAAGCTGGGGATCATGATTGTTTCTCTGGCAAGGCTTGGGAAGGAGGCTCCATCAAGGTCAGCGATGAGAGTCAACAGCCGATCAGGGCAATCGGCTCTGAGTCTTTTTATTAAATGGAGAATCCGATCGACGACACAGAGGGTAAGTTGGGGCAAGGATTCACGTCGGCCGACAAGCTCGAAGAAGTGGATGTTGGACCCTGTGAAAGGCTAAGGCTGACGTTTATTGCCGCCAATTTAGACCCGGAGTTCAGGCAGGAGCTGATTCAACTGCTGAAGGAGTAGAAAGATTGCTTCGCCTGGGAATATTATGAGATGCCTGGATTGAACAAATCTATTGTTGAGCACAGGCTACCTATCAAGCCAAGGTTTCGGCCACACAAGCAGCCTCCACGTCGGTTTAGAGAGGATGCTCTACTCGACATTAAGGCCGAAATCACGAGGCTGTTAAAAGCCAAGTTCATTCGAGCTTGCCGATATGCCGAGTGGATATCGAACATCATCCCCGTGTATAAGAAAAATGGTAAATTGCGAGTCTGTATTGACTTCAGGGATTTAAATAGAGCTACACCGATGGATGGCTACCCTATGCCAATAGCCGATATGTTGGTAGATTCGGCTGCTGGGCACCAAGTTATTAGCTTCATGGATGGCAATGCTGGTTATAATCAAATTTTTATGGCTGATGAAGACATCCCGAAGACTGCCTTCAGGTGCCCTGGTGCGCTTGGTTTGTTTGAATGGGTGGTCATGACGTTTGGTTTGAAGAATGCCGGTGCAACCTATCAGAGAGCTATGAATTATATATTTCACAAGTTGATCGGCAAAGTCGTTGAAATTTATATAGATGATGTGGTGGTGAAATCCAAGAGCAATAAAGATCACCTGGCCGATTTGAGGGCCACTTTGGAGTGCACAAGGCGACATGGTCTGAAGATGAATCCTAACAAGTGTGCGTTTGGCGTGTCAGATGGCGAATTTCTGGGATTCATGGTCCACCGCAAAGGGATAGAAATCGGCAGCAAGAGTAGGAAGGCGATCGATGAACTCGTACCTCCATCCAACAAAAAGGAATTGCAGTCTTTGCTTGGTAAGGTTAACTTTATCAGAAGGTTCATTGCCAACTTATCAGAGAAGGTGCTGCCGTTCTCACCATTGTTGAAGCTCAAGAATGATCAAGAGTTCAAATGGGGTGACGTGCAACAGAAGGCTTTTGACGAAATCAGAGAATACATGAAGACTCCCCCTATTTTAGTACCGCCACGGACAGGGAGGCCTTTTAAAGTTGTACGTGACGGCCGAAAGCCATACCATTGGATCGGCCCTTTTACAAGAGTTTGAAGGGAAGGAGAGAGCGGTTTTCTACTTGAGCAGGCGGCTCCTTGACCCTGAGACAAGATACACACCGACCGAGAAGTTGTGTTTGTGCCTGTTCTATTCATGCACCAAGTTGAGGCACTACTTACTTGCCTCAGAGTGTCTGGTGGTGTCCAAGGAGGATGTCATTAAGCACATGCTTTCGATGCCTATTTTAAATGGTCGGATAGGCAAATGGATCCTGGCGCTTTCAGAGTTTGACTTGAGGTTCGAATCGGCTAAGGCGGTCAAAGGTCAGGCGATAGCCGATTTCATTACACAGCATCACGGAGGATCGGTTAATGTAGCGGATATAGCGCCATGGACTATGTTTTTCGACGGTTCTTCATGCAAGCAAGGTGGTGGCGTCGGAGTAGTGCTCATCTCACCGCGGGGTGTGCATTTTGAGTATGCTTTCCAGATAGGGCCGATTGTTACAAACAATCAGGCTGAATATGAAGCCGCGTGAAAAGGTTTTCAGCTTCTGCATTAAGCAAAAGGCGATGCAGTTGAAGTATTTGGCGATTCACAACTAGTCATCAACCAATTGCTCGGCTTGTATGAATGTAAAGACGAGATACTCAGAGGCTACTATGGACCAGTGCCAGGCTCTCATCAAGAAGTTCATGACGGTATCTCTCTGTCACATCCCTAGGGCCCAGAACTAGGAAGCTAATCGGCTGGCGCAGAACGCGTCGGGTTATCGGCCGATGCAGGAGATTTGTAACAGTGAGCAATCAGCTGATGACTGGAGGGGCGAGATAGAAGGTTACCTGGCAAATCCTTCACAACGGGTCAGCAGAAAGCTAAGGTACAAAGCCACCAAGTACGTGTTGTTGGATGGTCAGTTGTATTACAAGACTGTTGAAGGAGTGCTGCTCAAATGCCTGGGGGCAGAGGAATCAGTAAAGCTGATGAGCGAAGTACACAATGGAGTCTGCGGTGCACATCAATCAGCTCACAAGATGAGGTGGATCATCAGGAGGACTGATTACTATTGGCCTACGATGCTGGAAGATTGTTTCAAATATTATAAAGGGTGTCAAGAATGCCAAAAGTTTGGAAATATACAAAAGTCTCCAGCCTCTGCTATGAATCGTATAATTAAACCATGGCCGTTTAGGGGATGGGGTATTGATCTAATCGGCCAAATCTACCCACCATCGAGCAAGGGTCACAAATGGATCTTGGTGGCGACTGATTACTTCACCAAGTGAGTAGAAGCCATTCCTTTGAGGAACGCCACTTCAGCTGATGTGATCGAATTTGTAAAGGAGCATATTATTTACAGGTTTGGCATACCTCAGACCATCACAACCGATCAGGGGACAATGTTCACTTCAGAGGAGTTTATGACCTTTGCTGACGGCATGGGCATCAAGATTTATAATTCATCGCCGTATTACGCCCAAGCCAACGGACAAGCAGAAGCCTCTAATAAAACTTTAATCAAGGTCATCAAGAAAAAGATTGAGCAGAACCCTAGAAAATGGTATTTGCATTTGAGCGAAGCACTATGGGCATATCGCATGGCACAGCATGGATCGATCAAGGCTTCACCTTATGAGCTAGTCTATGGACACGCTGCTGTCTTGCCATGGGAGATTCAGTCTGAGACACGGCGTGTCACGTTGCAAAACAAGCTTACAGCCGGTGAATACAAAGACATTATGATGGACAGTTTAGAAGATTTGCACTGTCATCGGCTTAGGGCTTTGGAATACATTGAAAAGAACAAAGTACGGGTGGCCAAGTATTACAACACCAAGGTAAAAAGCAAGAGCTTCACCGAATCAGAGCTAGTATGGAAAGTCATTCTACCTATTGGTACCAAAGATAGCCGATTCGGTAAATGGTCGCCAAACTGGGAAGGCCCGTATCGTGTGGTGGAATGCGCTCCGGGTAATGCTTATATCCTTGAAGACTTGGAAGGGCAGAAACTCACCAGAGCCATCAACGGGAAGCATCTGAAGAAATACTACCCTAGCATCCCAGTAGGGGGATAATAGCCGATTCATGTGAATCTGGCTCTAACAGCCGATGCCGTGCAAGCGGATCGCCTTCAGGACAAAATGGTCGACATAGTATTAACGAGTCGCCCTTAGCACAAAAACAAAAAAAAGAGAAGAAAATAATAAAGGAAAATATATATATGTATCTGAACACATATGGAAATCAGATTGATGCTTTTGAAGGAAGTTTTATTTCTGATTGTGCTTACAGGAGTCCTATTACATTCTAATCATGCGTGGCTTTATTTATAATGTCCTGGGCGTCAGTGACAGCCACGACCTCGTTGGCATGAGGGAAGAAGTTCGCCAGTTGGGCGCTGGCCTCCTCCATGTTCTGGCCCTCCGGGAACCCAGGCTCGACGGCTTCCAGAGCAATGCCGTAGCGGAGTCGCGCGGCTGTGAGAGCCCCATTGGCGCCGTGACGAACGCCGGCCATGGCCACCTGGGAGACGCGGTGGTGAACATCCTTGAGCCGCTCCGCCTGCGTGTTGCCATGTGCATTAACGGCATTGGCGGCGGCCTCGGCGGCCACACGTAATTCTTCAAGCTGCGCAATCAGGACTGCAAAAGAAAGAAGTGTCAGCATGAAGGTGATTGTTAGCACGTCACAATTCAAGTTGTTACCGGCCACTGCAGCGTCCGATTCGGCGAGTTGGGCTTGCACCCTGGCCACCTCGGTTTCGGCGGCCGTAAGGGCAGCGGCTTGGGCTTCGGTGACGCCCTGCAGCCGGCCATTCTCCTTCGTAGCCTCTCAGTAGAGGTTACGGTACTCCACCATGTGGTGATGGAATCGGCGACCGTCGGCGGTGGTGTAGGACCCGTCAGAAGACCCCTATTCTGATCCAGCGCTCGGGGCCGGATTTTGAGGGGGTTCCTGAGGAGGCGCAGTTCTGAGAGGCCGGGTGTCCACGCCAATCGGTGCTCCCGGTGGGAAAGGAATCACGCGGGCCTGACTGAAGGTTGACAAAGAAGCAGATGTGTCAGAATCGAAAGAAAACCAATGTCTTGGGTACAAACTGATTTGCCTGCTGTAGATGGCTAATTGCCGGGGCGTCACCCAGCGACGACGGCCGTGATGCGGGTCAGCAGCGGCATCCGAGCTAGGGGTGGCTCCAGTGGCTGCAGGGACGACTTGAGATGGCCCGGCACCGGTTCCCGAACCTCTGACGCCGGCAGTGCCCGCATCGCTACGCAGGACGATGATGGTCAGATTAGATAAGGTCGATCTATTAAGAAGTGAGCAGCAGCCTTACCCTAACCAGGCTTGCAGGCGATGCCTCCGTTCACCCACGGCTCGCAGGCTCCGGGTGAAGTTGTCACCTTCGGCGGAACTTGAGGCCAGCCGCTTGCCGTGGTTTCCGTCGCTAGCCATGGATTTGGGGGATTTTGTTTTCTCTGGTCTAAGGAGAGAAGGCCGGGAGAGCGAAGGCTTCGATGTTGCGGTTGCTTGTACAGGCCGAGTGTGTATTTATAAAGATGAGGGTATTGAGACGGTTCCTCCTCGGAAGGCGAGACGACGCGGCAGATTTTAGGTTGCGGTTAATCCACGTTTCTTGAATCCGGAACAGTTGCCGAATCGGGGAGCCGATCCTATTGTGAGTACCCACGAGCCGATTCGTGATGGATCTGGATGAGGGGTGAATTCTGAAGGAAAGCCGAACAAAGCCGATACTAAGAAGCATGCCCGAAAGCCGATTCGTATGCAGAACGGGTCAGGCTGTGTAATTGATTCTAAGGTACAAAGCAGTTCGAATGCCGACTCGCATGCAGAGATATATCAGGCTAAACAGAGTCAGTGCGAAACAAGACAAAGTCGGTATTAAGGTGTAAAATCTAAAGAAGATCAGGCTAAATTGTCAAATTCGGGATGGACAGAGCAAAGACAGAGTTGCAAATAGAAAAAAAATATGCCAAGCAGTACACCCGTCATATTACAAAGATAATAAGGATCGAATCAGTACTATTAATTCAGCACGAAGCGCGTGGCCAGCCTGCAGCAGTTGTTGATCTCGGTTTTCAGTAAACTGCAACAAGTTTAGGCGTTGGCATGACTTCCTGTCTGCAACGATCAAGCTGCTGATTTCCTTCTTTTTCTGGGAGAGCTCGATCGTGCTGGTGGAGATGGTGATTTCGCGCTCACTGATAGCCGACTCAACTGCTTCCAATTCTTTTCTTAGCTGGTCTCGCCTTGTTTTCAATGTCTCCAGTTCTGTTTCGGCCGTACTGATGGAGGATTTGAGCAACCTGGCTCGATCGGCTAATCCGGTGGCTTGTCTGTTGGTCGATTTGTTGCTCCTTAGCTGTTCAAGCTCTGCCAGGTTCTTGTGAGCAGTGGTAATCCCTGATGCTGTGACTTTAAGATCATCAAGTCTTTGCAGGGACTTCAAGGCTGACAGATTGGGTTGCTGCTGGACGAGGTCCATTATTTGATTAATCAGATCGGGATTCGAGGCCAGAGCGACCAGATCACCCTCTAGATGGGGTAACAGTGCACTTAGCCGATTGTTGAAATCTGGCTCTGAAAGTCTCTCGGAGGAGTAGGCCAGTTCATCTTTATCACAGAACTCTTCTATATCGAATGGAAAGCTAGGAGACAAAGGCTTCGGTGCCTACAGTGCATACATTCTCTCATCAAAAAAGGTACAATATAGATTAATTGTTTTCTGACAGAGATGGGATAATTGAATGGGGCCTGAAGGTTGTAGGGTTGATGCCGATGCTGTTTGTTCGACTAAAGCGGTTGTGTCTTTTGAGGCATGTGGATCCTCGGTTGTCACTGCCTCAGGTAGTTGGGTTTCTGCAAACCAGAAGTAAGAGCAGTATGGAAGCAAGGATAATTGCTAACAGCTGAATAGGAGTTACCTGGATTCCTCTCAGGGGGCAACTCCTCTTCTTTAAGGTTCGCCCAGATTTCTTCAGAAGGGCTGTTCGGCTATTTTTGAAAAAAGATTTGGTCAATTAGGACATTTAAGAAAGAAAAGCCCAGTGAGTAGTACCTGAGTTTTGGCTCTTTCTTCCTGGATCCCTTCTTCTCGAGCAGCTGATCCCTCATGGCCGGTAGATTCTGGTGGTTCTTCGGCCTGTTTCTCCCCCAAGGTACCTTGAGTTGGTTGGGGATTCACATGATAGAAAGCCGATTTAAGAGTCGGGACGTACTGCGGTAAAGGAAGATGCTACTGGGTACCTGAATTTTTCTTATCGATCGGCATTTCTTGGGAGTTTGCTTTTGAAGCTGAGATGCAGCTGGTCGTTTTGAAGTAGAGGGGGAGGTCAGTACAGCAAGGCCTAGCATTAGTTGTCTCAGCGTCGGTGCTCGAGAGCCTAGCCTCGCTGTCGGACAAGGAGGATAGTATTCCACTCGTTCTGGTGCATTGGATGATGGGTCCTGCGAGAAATATCTGTTAAGTAACATGTTTGAATAAAGCCGTTTTTATTGGAATCGGTTGAGAACACTTACTGCTCGGGGAGATTGGAAGTTTGGATCCAGGGCTCTGCATTTGTCGTGGACGGTTTGGCAGAACAAGTGAGCGTGCCATTGTTGCCACCAATCGTCAAAACTCTGATGAGCGATGCAGATTTGATTCCATGGTTTCGGCGAGAATATGGGCAGGTTTGCTCCGAGTTAAAAAATTCTGCCAGCCTGAAGGTGCTCTGTAATGTTCTCTCTGGGTTTCAAGGTATTCAAAAGGGGAGCCAAGGGGGCAATTGGCCGAAACCTAGCTGTCTTGCTGCTATGTTTGGGTGATAGAATTCATAAGAAGGATAGCTAGTTGCCTTGCCGCTTGTGCTCCGAAGGTGCTTGAAGTCTGCTGGCAAGGCACAGGGTTTGATGATTGCGTTCAAGATACTGATAGCCTCATCATCAGAGCACCCATTGTTGAATTTGAAGCTGGAGGGCGCTGGAAATTCATCTTCATCTTCATAGGGAAACCAGGTAGTAACATTTGGTCCCAAGCCCCTGTATAATGTTTCCAGCATATTGCCCTTTGAGGTTGAGATGGTTATGGCAGAGGCAGCTTCACCAAAACTTTGACAGGCTCTGGTTTTTGGGTTTTCCTCCTCTGAATACTCGGTGGATGGAAAGTTGAGGCCTTGGAGTTGTGTTCTTACCAGCTTATGCACAGGTTGAGCCATAGCTGTACTAGCCACCAAGGGCCTGTTATGCATTGCACTTCTTCACCTATAATCAAGGAACTGAATACCCGGCTCATAAACCTGTATGCTGCACCCAACAAGAGTTTGCCCAGGGGGATGGAGTGCCCTTGAGCCAGTTTCTCTGCTAAGACCCGATAAGGATATGCTGGCCCGGCAGTGGCACCACAGAACACGAACCTCTCAAGCCACATGGTCAAGAATGCGACATGTTCTTTCTCGCTGACAGAAGAGGAGCTTTTCTGGTGGTGTTGAATATAACCACTCCATCCTTTGTATGTGTCCAGCTTCAAAAAATACGGGTCCTTCTTGCCACTGGAGCAAAGATCCCAAAAATCATATGATCCAGTAATCTGAAGCCCGGTGAGCATATGGATATCGCCCAGGGTAATGGTTTTTGGACCGTCTCCGAACACGAAAGCATTCAAGGAGTTGGACCAAAAATGACTGGCAGCGATCAGGAGCGGCTCATTCCTTGTCATCTCTGATAATGATAGGTCAAGACATTGGCTCAGATGGTGCATCTCCCAGTCAGCGCGCTTCTTCGCCGCGACGCGACGGAACCAGTTCCTCCACCCAGCAGGTGCGCTTGGCCAGTTTCTGAAAGATTTGGCCCAAGAGGAGGCGCCCATCATGGAGCTTCAGAATGGGAGCTGGTTGGTTTCATGAATGATGAAGTCTTTGGGGATCGGATCGCCCATCGGGCCCAGATAGTAGGTATTGGGGATGTCCTTCAGTGGAATCAGAATATCATTCCTCAGCACCTGGATTTGAAACTCGTACTCAGTGAGGCTGAAGAGGGATTCATGAATCAGGGGGCGGATCGATGAAATTGATACCTCAGGGACCTCGGAAGGAGTCGCCATTAGCTCGGGGGTGATTTGACGGCGACAAATCGAAGCTGGCGGCGGCGAATCAAAGCTAACGGTGGCGGATTGAAGCCCGTGGCGGAAGTTGCGACGGTTTAGGGTTTTGTTTTGGTGCGAAAGTTTGAAGTGCCGAGAGGGAAGCTGCGTTTTGGTTATTTGAAGGCTCAAACGCTAATTTCGAAATAAACAGTTTATTCCAAAATTGGGGGGCATGTGTTAACACCAAATTTTGGGCTGGGAGCCGATAGCCGATACCGGAGGAAGATAACCGATCTTGGAAGCAGATTCCGTCCAGCAAAATAGCCGATTGCACGGTGAATCGGTTATCGGGCGAAGGCGACAGGAGGCGTGCAGCGTCGGTATTGGTGACGTCATCCAGAGTCCGCGCCGCCAAGATGCGATCACGATCGGAGTCCGTTATGAAAGGGAAGTTGGGACTCCAAGTTACCTTAGATATAGGATAGTTTGTTGGTTTCCTTATCTATTAATGAGTTGTAATTCGACTAGGACTCTAGCTACGCTCAGGGTATAAATATAAGCCCTCAGCCATTGTAAAACAACAACATCAATACAACACAACTTTCGGCTCCGGCCAACAAACCCTAGAGTCAGTCGAGTCCGGCGAGTTACTTCATCCAGGCTGGGTGTCATCCGGTGGACGCAGGCTTGCTTGTAAGTATCGTCAACCCCCTGTTAAACTATGTCTTTTTAGCGTCATCCGGTGGACGTGGAAGCATGGCGGACCAGGGTCCTTGCTAAGCTCTGTTTCTTTGGCGTCATCCGGTGGACGCGGGAAGCATAGTGAGTCAAGGATGATTCACGCTGGTTTACCCGATCAATCTGTGTTAACCGTCATCCGGTGGACGAGATGCAGATTAGGACGGTTTTCACGCATGGATTAGTTATGGATTCGTGTTTGTTTGCTTGATTAATCTATTAGTTAATGTCATCCGGTAGATAGGCTATAGATTGAGACAGTTTGCATGCATGGATTAGTTATCGGCTCTAGTTAAATTTGCCAGTTTAGCTGGATTCATTAAGTTACCGATGTTGCTTATGTTTATTGTTTATTATTTAAAGCAATCATCAATCTGCCCGTCTTGATCCATATGCGTCGTCTTATATCTAATAGATCTATATGTTCAACGAATTATGTTTGCCATTCGTTTTATATTGATAAGATAGAATGCTTTGCACTAGCCGGTTGTATTTTGGATCTAGATTAGATACGGGTCGCACTCAAGTAATAAAATAAACATTGTCTAGATTCAAAGGCTAACGGATTTAAGTTGCAACTTCATCATGACTGCCTCGATCCGCTCGATCTCCACTATTGCAAGATTGTGATTTAGATCTAATAGCCGGAGAGTTGAAACATTGTCTACTTTATAGGCTTGTATGTTGCCCGTATACACTAAATCGGCTGAAGTAGCCGATTTCATCTTGTTTTACATTGAGACATCTTATGATTATGATAGCTTGCTGTGACTACATCTTTTATAGCATATTTCCATCTAATGCAAGTATAAATCATTGAATTCTTGTTTGAATCGGTTAACTTGAGTTATAATGCATGTTTCGCTATAATCGGTTCATAACATAACGGAATCGGCTTTCTAGTCGATCTCCCAGTACATCGGCTCTTCGAGCCATACGGTTGGAACTACCTAGACACACCGGTTAGTTTCGCCCTGTGATTACTGATTACTATCTTTTTCCTTGTCAATTGCAGGTCAAATTGACTGGCACGCTTGGGTGTTACTGACACTCTCAGACCGGGTCCGAAGCTAGCTGGATCTGCGAGAGCTTTACTGCCTCAAGGGTCGTTTCCGGCTTCGCCGGTGTGTTGGGCTTAGGGAACCACTTTTTGCGCCAACAAGTACTAACTGGGGAATTGCATCATGTTTCTATTTGCAGTTCATTTGTTTTTATTGCGCGGATATATGTGACATTGCGGCTTCTTATTGCTTCTTGGGCTGATGATTGATACCGGCCACTTCGGATGAGGTAAGGTGAGATGTGAGTGTATGATCGAACAACCGTCGATCTATGGGGAGTGCTTATGGTTACTGAAGTGAGTACATGTGGTTCATATGTGTACTTATGGAAGTATTGGGGAGTAATTACTTTCGGGGTCGCAAGTGCTCACGGGAGCATTTTCGGCAAAAAGTGCTTCTTATTGCCATGCATACGTTGGGGAATGGGCTGAAATGAATCTTCTACAGGTACACTAACCATGCAAAATGTGTAGTACGACCAGTTACGTATATGACAGCACGTGGTATGCCACCGACTATAACGTTAGTTAATTAAATGATAATGTGTGAGGTCATTGGCACGTGCATGCATCATGATCATGAAATTAATTTAAAATTTCTGTATTGTTCCCTTCCCTGTAATAAATTGGTGCTATCCTGTCTTATTCTAATGCTGCAAGATATTGCATTATACCAGATGGCAGCTGAAGGTGCGCCGCAGAGTGGTCAGTTTCTGGAGCAGCTTGGCACACCCACTGTGCTGTGGAGGTTGTTGGAGTCAGTGGGGTATCCAGATCCGCCACTGTATTTTTGGAAGCCAGTAGAGACCATGGTGCAGCCTTGGTTTGATGTTTGGGTGGCAATTCCTGCTCTTGAAGGGGATTGGTCTTTGCCCGAGCTCAAAGTCGAGGTAGACATGAAGACGCTATGGGGTGGTGCCCAGTTTGTAGCCTTCGAGATGTTGATGGAGATTTGCACCAGGTTTAACAAGAGGGCTGATTTGGGGCCAGCCAATGTGTTCCCAAGGGCAGATGCTTCGCAGGATGAGTGCGCTTAGTCTAGCCAAGCTCCTTTGGTGCGAGGCAGAGATGAGCGTGCTCATAGCACTGGGGCTCCTATGAGTGTTATGTTTGCTGTCCTAAAGATGCACTTTGCCACTAGGGATGGTTGGATGCAGTGTATTAACGCCCTGCATGATGTGTTGAGAAGAGGCTGGAAGCAGAAGAGTTTGCACGCATTGCTCGTCGCAGTGCAGACGATCAGATGGTAGCTCTTACCGCCTGTCGCAATGAGTTGCTACGATGTACTGGTGCTTTGATGGCCGCTGATCGCCGTGTTACTGAGCTTGAGAGGCAGAATGCGGACCTTCGTCATCAGCTTGGTAATCGCAATATGAACCTGGCACGTCAGCGAGATGACTTTTTGCGCGAGTTGCGTGCGAGTCAGCAGCAGGTCTGGGAGCTGCAGCAGGATGTTCATCGTCTGAACAACCATGTTGATCCGTTTCACCATCCAGGTGCACCAGAGATCGGTCTTGAGATCTTCGTAGCAGCTGATGATGGTGAGGCAAGTTCGGAAGAAGAAGAAGACCCTGAGGAGATAGTGCCTATCGACGAGAGTGATGACTTTGGTGGGAACGTGTCCGGTATGGACAGTGACCACGATGAGTAGCTCTTTCTAGTGCGCTTGCCATGTTGGCACTTTTTTGTAATGAAATACTTTGATGTACCCTAAATGGTTGGGTTGGACTTGTAATGTTTAAACCTTGTATGTTCAAGGCTTGAACCAACAGACTTTTAATTAAGTAATGATCGTCGTGCGGTTCACGAAGAATTTTTCTTTTTTGCGCCTTGTTATTGTGTGGTTGTGAGATGGTTATTGAATTATTGTGCCATTTGTATGTTATCAAAAATAATCATTGACATCCTCTGGGCATGATTTTTCGACTATCGTTTGCATGACTAACACTCAACAATGGTTGTTGTGTTTACTGCAGATGCCGGTTAACACCCGCCGTGGGTCGGGCAATGGTGGTGGGAATGACGCGAGGATGAGGAATTACCGCCGCCTCCCCCACGCACGCAAGAGCAGATGTTTGCTCAGTTTCTGGATACTCAGCAGGCTATTCTGCAGCAGATGGTTGCCAACAACAACAATAACAACAAACGCAACCGAGGTGGGCGTCGTGGATATGATGAAGGCTAGTACAGTGATTACAAGGACTTCTTGGACACCAAGCCACCAGTGTTCAAGCAGGCTGTTAAACCATTGGAGGCAGATGAGTGGTTGAACATGATCGAGCAGTCGTTCTTAGTGCTGAGGTTGACCGAAACCATGAAGGCTAGTTTTGCTGCTCTCTTGCTGTAAGGACCCGCAGGGATATGGTGGGCAAATCACAAGACCGCCTATTCTGTGGTTGCTGATATCACCTAGGAGCAGTTTACTAAGGATTTCAGGGGTCATTTCATTCCAGCTGGGTTGATCAAGATGAAGATTAATGAGTTCATGCAGCTTACCCAGGGTACCAAGACCCTTACTCAGTACCATCATGCTTTCAACAATCTGTCAAGGTATGCTCCTTGGACGGTGGACACCGATGAAAAGAAGATTGAAACTTTCAAGAGAGGCCTTAGCACCAAGCTCATGAAGACTTTGGCTAACAACACTTGTACAACTTTTAACGAGTTTCTCAGTGATGCTTTCATTCAAGAGAAACAGAACAATCTGCACACTGCTTTCAAGGGAGGCAAGAGGCCTTTGGAAGGAGGCTCTTCTCAGCTAAGGGCTCCAGCAGTAGGTCGTGATGTGGCAAATCTCCCTGCTTATCGTCCGGCTGTTCCTGGAGCAAAGTTCAGACCTCCTCCAAAGAAGCAGCCAGCACCACAATGCTACAAGAGGGGTTTCACTGTACCTTTGAACAAGAACAATGCTCCTCCAGGCAATACTGTTCAGGTAAAAACCAACCAAGGGTTGGGGCCATGTTTTAATTGTGGTCAACAGGGGCATCTCGCTCGCTATTGTCCTCGACCAAGGCAGGGCCGTGTGCACCACACTGCAGCTGAAGAAATTCCTGAAGGTGAACCAGTCACTGCGGGTATGTTTTCTGCAAATCAACATCCTTCTATTGTTTTGTTTGACTCTGGATCATCGCATTCTTTTATGAGTCAAGCATTTGCAAAAAAGCATGCATTTCAAATTGTTGTTGGGATGTAACTTTCGAATAACATCAGCTGGGGCTAAAATCTGTACACGTGAGGGTGTCAAGCACGCAAGTGTTGAGATTGGTAATAGGAGTTTTGTCAGTCACCTCATTGTGTTGCCCAGGTTGGGTCTGGATGTGATTCTGGGAGTGAGTTGGATGAACAAGCAGGGTGCAGTGTTGGACATCGCTAACCGAACCTTGACACTGAAGGAACCTCGGGGAAAAGGTACCTTTCAAGTTTTCTTACCTCGGAGGGGAGACCTTTTTAGTCTCTACTTTGCGGTGGATGTTGCAACTTTTCATGATATTCTTGTAGTGTGTGAGTTTCCTAATGTCTTTCCGGACGATCTACCTGGACTTCCTCCTCACCGGGATGTGGAGTTTGCGATAGAACTTATTCCCGGAATAGCACCTATCTCTCGGAGGCCATATAGAATGCCACCACATGAGTTAGCTGAGCTTAAGAAACAACTCCAGGAGTTATTGGACAAGGGGTTCATTCGCCCTAGTTCTTCTCCGTGGGGCTGTCCTGCTATCTTTGTGAAGAAGAAAGATGAAACTTTGCGTATGTGTGTGGACTACAGGCCACTTAATGCTGTGACGATTAAGAACAAGTATCCTTTACCTTTTATTGGTATCTTGTTTGATCAATTGTCCAAGGCTAAGGGTTTCTCCAAGATTGATCTGAGATCTGGGTATCATCAAATTAAGATTAGGCCACAAGATATTCCCAAGATGGCTTTCTCCACTCGATATGGACTGTATGAGTATTTGGTTATGTCTTTTGGGTTAACCAATGCTCCTGCACATTTCATGTACTTAATGAATTCAGTTTTCATGCCGGAGTTGGATAAGTTTGTGGTAGTCTTTATTGATGACATTCTGATTTATTCTGAAAACATGGAGGATCATGCTGAATATTTGAGGATAGTTTTGACTAGACTCAGAGAGCATAAACTATATGCTAAGTTTAGCAAGTGTGAGTTTTGGCTAACTAAAGTACCTTTTCTGGGCCATATCTTGTCTGCTGAGGGTATTTCTGTGGATCCCTCAAAGGTGCAGCAGGTGTTGGATTGGAAATCGCCCAACAATGTGTCGGAGGTTCATAGTTTCTTGGGGTTAGCTGGGTATTATCGTCATTTCATTCAAGATTTCTTCAAGATAGCTTGACCTATGACCAAATTGTTGCATAAAGATACCAAGTTTGTTTGGAGTGAGGAGTGTGAAGCAGCTTTTCGCACCTTGCGAACGTTGCTGACCACTGCTCCAGTTCTTGCACAACCTGATATTGAGAAGCCTTTTGATGTGTACTGTGATGCTTGTGGCACTAGGTTAGGTTGTGTGCTCATGCAAGAAGGCCGAGTCATTGCTTATGCCTCGCGTCAATTGAGAAAACACGAGCAGAATTATCCTACCCATGATTTGGAGCTTGCGGCAGTAGTACACGCACTGAAGATTTGGCGTCACTACTTGATGGGCCATAAATGTCATATCTATTCTGATCACAAGAGTCTTAAGTACATTTTTACTCAACCTGAGTTGAACATGAGGCAAAGAAGGTGGTTGGAAATGATCAAAGATTATGATTTGGAGGTACATTACCATCCAGGCAAGGCTAATGTAGTTGCTGATGCTTTGAGTTGAAAGTGTCATTGCAATGCATTGCAGCCATTGCTAGCAGACTGTGTTTAATCTTATGCATCCAGTGGTATTGAATAATATTACTCTCAGTTGTACTTTGGAAAGTAGAATTATTGAAGGCCAGAAAATAGATACGGGTATATATCACATCAAGAAAAGATGCAAGAGCAAGAAACACTTCACTTCCGGGTAGATGAAAAAGGTATATTATGGTTCAAAGACCGATTAGTAGTACCAAAAGATCGTGAGCTGAGGAATCAGATAATGGATGAGGCTCATATTTCCAAGTTATCTATTCATCCTGGTAGTAGTAAAATGTATCAAGACTTGAAGCCTAGATTTTGGTGGACAAAAATGAAGAAAGAAATTGCAGCTTATGTGGCTAGGTGTGATACCTGCTGTCGTGTGAAAGCTATTCACCTTAAGCCAGCTAGTTTATTACAACCTTTGCCAGTTCCCGGCTGGAAGTGGGATGAGATAACCATGGACTTCATAACGGGTTTACCCTTAACGCAAAAGGCCATGATTCTATTTGGGTGATTGTAGATCGACTGACTAAGATTGCACATTTCTTACCAGTTCGAACTACGGATCATCCTCATCAGCTGGCACAGCTCTACTTTGCAAAGATACTTCGGTTACACGGGGTGCCGAGGACGATAGTTTCCGACCGAGGCCCGCAATTTATTGCACGCTTCTGGGAGCATCTACACAAGTGTTTGGGAACCAATTTGGATCGCAGTTTAGCTTATCATCCTCAGACTTCAGGGTCAGACTGAAAGAGTAAACCAGATATTGGAAGATATGTTGAGAGCCTGTCATTTCATCCAAAGGTTCATGGGAAGAATGGTTACCATTAGCAGAGTTCTCATACAACAATAGCTATCAAGAGAGTATTCAGATGGCTCCTTTTGAAGCTTTGTATGGGCGCAAATGTAGAACTCCTCTTAACTGGGTTGAACCAGGAGAAAGGAGGTACTACGGAATTGACTTTGTGAAAGAGGCCGAAGAACGAGTGCATACCATTCAGCAACATCTCAAAGCCACACAAACTCGCCAAAAGAGTTATGCGGACAAGCGTCGAAGACCGTTGGAATTTCAAGTTGGTGACTATGTGTACTTGAAGGTGTCACCCATGAAGGGCGTACAACGTTTCGGGGTGAAATGAAAGTTAGCTTCAAGGTTTGTGGGTCCTTTTCAAATTCTGGAAAGAAGTGGGAAAGTAGCATACAAGTTACGGTTGCCACCACACATGTCCACTATTTTCAATGTCTTTCACATATCGCAACTCAAGAAATGTTTGCGAGTACCGGAAGAACAAGTGGATCTTGGTGATATTGAGTTGAAATTAGATTTGACATATGAAGAGAAGCCTATACAAGTGGTAGATTACAAGGAAAGAGTCACTCGTAGCCGAGTGGTCAAGTTCTACAAGGTGGTTTGGAATAACCAAAGTGACTGGGATGCGACGTGGGAAAGCGAAGATTATCTCAAGGAAGTTTATCCTTCTTTCTATAAACAATGGTAATTAACTCTAATCTTGGGGATGAGATTCTTTTAAGGGGGAGGGCTGTAACACCCTAGTGTTAGTTGCTATTTTTACACTTACATTTGCATGACATCAAGCATTGATCATGTCATTTCATGCATCATCACCGTTTGAATTGAATTACATTCCTTTATATGTTATATGTTTGTTTATATGCTTACAATGCCATAGATGTGTTAGCATGCAAATGTGATGCTTGTTTACTGTTCTAGATGACTTAAACATGTTTGGGTTAACATTTGGAACATTGTTCATGTTGGTGAAATCCCCAAAATACCCCTCTAGCTCATAGTTGACTAGAAAGCCCTCCTAAACCTATTTTGTTTGACCAAACAAGAAAGT
The DNA here is from genome assembly GCA_038502445.1 of Eremochloa ophiuroides. NCBI lineage: Eukaryota > Viridiplantae > Streptophyta > Magnoliopsida > Poales > Poaceae > Eremochloa > Eremochloa ophiuroides. Next base: position 37,459,578 of record JAHLJS010000006.1, on the reverse strand, counting down.
TAATTTAGAGACTTTGCATGTCAGAGCACCCTTAGTCAAAGTTGTGTATAATTTTATAAGAAACAAACTTTATTTTTGGGTAAACTCATGAAAATGGGTGTAAGGTGGTCAAAATTGTGAAATTGTGCAGATTTGAGGCTGTTTTGGAGTTGCTGAAAATTTGCTATGTCTAAACTGTTTTCAGTTTCAATGTACCCGTGTTCTTCGATCCATATCTCTCAAACCAAGCCGAATCAGTTCAAAGTATTCTAATACCAAATGATCTACTCATGTAGCTCTTTGATCCATATTAGTGAAGTTTTCGCTGAAACGCCCTAGATCGCGAGTTGTGGCTCGATCAAAATCGAGTTTCAGTCGGTTTTCAGAAACTGAATCGAAGTCGATTCAGTTAAACCGGTCAGCGTCGCCGCGCGGCCGCCGTCAGGAATCTCACGCCAGGTGGCGCCGTACGCCGTCGTTGCCCTCAGCCGGCCTGCAAAAACCGAAGGCAACACGCCATTCTGTCTTCCTCGCCTCTCTGCTCTCCGTTTTCCTCTCCGCCGTCACCATCACCGCCGAGCCAGCTCCGCGGTGAAATCCGTCGCCACCGCACCGTCTCCGACCGCTCCACCTCCACCATAGCTTCGTCTTTCTCCGCTCTACCTCCTCGACCAACTCTCAACGTCTGAGATAGAGAGGTAAAGCTTCTAGGGTTCGTCGCCGCCGCGCCATTTCCGGAGCGCCACCGAGCTCTCTACTCGTAGCGACGAGCGCAATGCCATAGACCCTTGCTTCCGTTCTTGTTTGTCTTGGCGTCTTCGTTAGCTATAGATCTAGCCTAGAGAGTTGGTTGGGCCGTTTGCCCCCTAAGTTCGCCTGAACCCGAGCTCGCCGAAGTTCCGCTCGCCACTGTGTCGCCATAGACATGCGGTTAGCGTGTTCTCGTGCACTATAGTTCGATTAGTCGTGCACAAAGAACCGTTAGGGTTCTTGGGTCGTGGAACAAAGCTCAGTTTTGCCGGTAACGGCCGGAATCGGCCGGCGCGACTTCGCCGGACCTTCGCCGTCTGCCATTGCCGCCGACGAGCCAGCTCCAGTGCAGGTTAGGTCTTGAAAGTTAGTTATTCGGGTTCACCTCGTTCCTGTGAATACGTTGGTACCCTCGGTGTCACCGGTGACCTCGCCATCGGGGAGATAGCGCTGGTCAGCGCCGGCGGCTCTGCCCTCTCTCTCTGACGCGTGGGACCCATTTGACCGGGGAGCCCACCGGTCAGTCGCTCTGGTGCGCTTGTGGTGCACTGAGCCGGGTGTATGTAGCGTTTTGAACCGAGTTTGTTTTAAAGGAAATTAAGAAAATGAATTTTCAGAAAATTGGTAAAATCTTCCAAAAATCATATCTGGAGCTAGAAGTGTCCAAATGAGGTGAACCAAATTTTGTTATGTTTTCATTTCTGAGCTCTATACAGGAAAAATATGAAATATGACTTTATGGTAATTTTTCTATGCAGTTATAGTTAATTTGTTATATGCTTGTAAACTTGATAAATGCTTAACTAATTATAACAATATGCTAAAAATGTGTTTCCACTCGAATTAATCTTGTTTAGAGTAGTAGGATCTAGAAAAAATATGTTTGCTAGTTGGTTACTGTTATTTATATGATGTCATGTGTAACATGCCTTTCATGCTATCTTTTTGATAAATTCACCATGCTTAGTGTAGATAAGTTATGGTTATGAATATATTTCCTAAGCCTTGTTTTGTGATAAAGAAGCTAAGAAAAATGGGAAATCTGTTGTTTGATACTTTTCACTGTAGTAAGTATTTTCTATTACTTAAATTGCTGTCTGCTTGTCATTTTTGTGTAGCATGTTATATCTGTCCAAATGACTTGAAATTTTTCCAGTAGCCTAATATGGGAGTGTGTTATCTACTGTAATTTTTATAGAATTTTCTGGGTACAACAGATGTAAGGCCCAGTTATAAGCTAGGGTTAAATTAATTGCTTTTAATCGATTAATGAGTTGTTAGCAAGTATTTTTCATGCATTTGGGGTTGATCTTGTTCATGTGTAGGTCAGCTAGGTCAAATGTCCTTGCTTATATGCTTTATTCATGGTTATTACTTAAAAGGTGGGTGTGTTAGGGAAGTTGATTCAAATTAATTGTTAGTGGAGGTTGTAGACCTCTTACGCAAGACGAGAAATTATTCTATAGCTTGCTTAAGAAGGGTGAGTATGCGTTGTTGTTTAGAGAAGAAATATGCACATACTCAGTAAATGTTTGATAAGTTATTTGGGTGCTCACATATTGTCTAATGCATCTCATGGCTCAAGTTGTGCATCTCTATATTGCATTCTATGTGCATTCTCTGTTCTTATATATGCATATCATGCATACAAGATCACCGGGAGGAGTTACACTGCTGCAATTCGATCCGCCGGAGGAAGGAGTGCCCCCGGAGATCGAGGTGCCGGAAGCTCCCGAGGCCAAGGAGGAAACTGAACTGCTGGAGTGCACTGACCATCAACCATCTAACTTTGTGAAAGGCAAGCCCCGGAGCATCCCTAAACCTCCACCTATCTCTTTTTATATAAATGCACTGGTCTTTATTAAATCATATAATTGTGCACTTAAGTATAGGAGTTGAATTGATACCGTTGCTGCAATTATACCTTGTACACTTGTCTACTATCCTGGTACTATTACTAGACAAGGGATGGGTTCGATCTTATGCTTAGCCATGCTCAGACCGGTAGAAGTCGAGGGATTTCCTGTCCTTCGCGAGCATAGGTGGTGACTATTGATGATGGGGATGGATTCCACATGGTTGACTATATGTGCCACCATGCCACAATGATAATGAGAGAATCAAGGCTGGGTAGTGGGGAGCCGCATGACATAGATGAGGTCATGCCGTCTTCGGTGCTGCTTGCGGCCGACTAGGACTGAGGCCACCAGACATCAGTTGAGATTGAAAGACGTCGTCACTTAACTGGCCAGATAAGTCGTTCTGACCGCGAAACCGAGTATTTCTTTCTGAGCCGGGAATTAGGGCTGATAAGGTAGACATATTCTGGAGGTAGGAAGGATGTGCAGAGACACCATCTTACCAACGGCTAGTCAGGGACCTGATGCATCCTGGAAGTGGGTTCGTCTCTAAGAATATGGGCCCCCTCCAAACCCGCGATACATATTATGACTCAGAAAGATCTAACGGTGACCCAAGAGGCCACTGATCAGGCCGACAGGGTTTGTGATTGGCATGTTTGCCAGCTGGTACAATCGATTCGAATCGCCATCTCTCCTGGTTACTGAGAAACTAAACTGATCTTCTGGTGAGGTAGAGGCTAATACTTGAACATATTGATTATGGTGAGATGAGGTTGATATCTGTGGATATCGGAAATCATATGGTTGTATTGTTTGCTATAATATCAAGTGAATGTTTAGTATAGCTGCAAACCTTAGCTTAATAGCTTAACTGAAATCGAAGCTAAACCATATCTAAAATTTATAAGTTGAGGAACTACTGTAGTAATGCATTTTATGCAAAAATGTTGCTATCCTCTTAGCTCCACCAAATAAGCTTGCATATCCTTGAGAGTCTTTTATTTACTTCCTATCGGGTAAGTCTAGCTGAGTACAATTGAGTACTCAGGGTTTTATTCCCATTGTTGCAGAAGGAGTAGTCTACTATGCTTATTGCAAGAACTGCTTCACCCCTGCGGGCGAAGAAGATTAGACCTGGGGCAAGGTCGTTATCCATCTTTAGCTTTTGTAAGATGCTGTGACATGGTCAGCTGGTGGTACTCGTATGGGAACTATGTTGTTTCAAAACTATGTTGACTTCCGTTACTGTTACATTTATGTAAAAGACTATGTTGTACTCTGATGTTTTAATTCGGTTGTAAACTTATGTATCATTTGATGGGTTGTTGCTGAATTTAAAAGATCCTTGGGGTATGTTCTGTTTAAAATGTTAGAAATCCTTCGAGATTTCCGGATTACCGGGTTTATATTGGCTCAAGTGTGACTTGATTGCTACTAAATTGGCGATCGTCGTACTTGTGCTCGTATAAATTGGTCGGTTCTGTGACACCCGACCCCCCTATGTGGCTCACCAGCCTCCCAAACTGGCCATGATCCGTGGGAAACACTCTAGAGTTGTTCTCCACCCTTAGATGGAGTGTGTGTTTCCTCTCAACGGCTGATGTTCAGCTCACATGGATCCATGGGCCCACAAAGGAAGCAAACCGACCAACCCAAGACCAAACCAAGCTCCACCACACTCTATGACAGGTGGGACATGCTTCTAGAAGAAGGAGGGAGGCCCCACCTGCCATAGGGGGGTCGGCCGACCCCTGCATGGTGGCCTAGGGGCGTCCTCCCTCCTCCACCTCCATTTGCATGCCTCCATGCAAAGAAGCACATGTTGAATTAAAGAAGCACATGCTGAATTATTCTCCACCATTGATCTAAAGGAGGTTACAATCCAAGGGCTCTCATCCATCATCACGTAGATTGATGACGTGGCGGTGGAATTACTCCATCTCTCTACTATAAATACCCCCTCACTCCCTCTCATTCAAGACACCACAAGGAGGAGCTCTCCACTCTCTCTCAAGATGTAGCACTAGTAGTAATGTTAGTGTTGTTAGGAGTTAGAGTGAGCCTCTGGTCTTCAGCTCTAGTCTTCCAGGAGGTCTAGTATGGTTCTAGTATTCGTTCTCTCTTTGTAAGATTTGAGTTATTATTATAGTTGTCTTCTCTACTTTGCCTTAGTACTTTACTTTATTGCAACATGACTAGTTATGTTGTATTGGTTGTTAGTATAGTCATAGTTGTTTGATAGTAAGATAATGGTAGTATACCTTTGCACTCGTTCACCGCCCTTAACCCGGTGCTCTAATCAATTTCACTGGATATCGGATTAGAGTAGTGAGATATAGTGTAGACGTGGTGTCTAGACTATACGCTTGCCTGTGTCTGTGGCTTGTCCAACGGTTTGTTTGTGGTACCTAGTAGGGGTGACAGACCTATCTAGGCTTTGATCCTACCACGTTTGGGCTAGTTCTTAAAGCGTAGGCCTTCTTGTGCTAGGCAGCTTAGTACCCTTCTCATCCCTTTCTATTGCTAAGCGGTTTAGTGGCCCGAAGTGCAATTGTGTATGAACATTGACTTGCTTGATATGATTTGTCTTGCTAAGTTAGAACCACGCAAGTAGAAATAGATAATTGGAAACCTTATGCTCGCTTGTTGTTCTCCTCGCTCACTAACCTACTCTTTTATCATTGGAACTTCACCTGTGTGTGTCGCTACACTTATCATATAAATCATTTACCCCCACTCTAGTTTAGTTGGTATATTAGTCAGTAGATCATTATGGTTAGCTATCATATTCTTTAACCATTGCTTCCCTGAGGATAAATACAATACCCTGGAATACTCTTGGGTGAAATGCTACAACGGTATTTCTGTGCGCTTGCGGAATATTCTACATGAGCATGATAAATACCAACAGGAGGCATGACATTGTTAATGCCTAAGTGAGATCCCTAAATACCACATATATTTAGGGACTTGAGGGTGTCATACAACTAAGCTCTGAGTTTTATTTCGAAAACTTATAAAAACTCCGGAATATTGGTACTGTGAAGAGTTTAAGACATAGTGCTTGATTTGATTATTCTATCTTTCAATTGCTCAAGACTTACGCGAAAGCTGTAAAGCTCCATAGTTAAGGGTAAAATGGGAAAGTCTAAAGGTTAGAGCAGTTATTGTCTAAACCGGAGGAGAATCTCTGTTTGAACGCATGTGTACTTGGCAAATATGAAAGCATTGTAGCAACTCCTGATCCAAATACTTTGGTAATTAGGCTTAGTTTGTTTGCCAAGGGACTAGCAAACAGGTAAGCTTAGGGGTGTTGTTGACGGTGGATAACGTCAACTTTTATTAGAACTTTAGACACCAAAGGATATATGAATATACACTAGTTTAGGGTTTTAACTGACAATTTTCACTGAGTTTTGCATATTCTGTATTTTCCAGGGGATTATCCAGAAAAGCTTAAGAGAGGGATTAAAGTGCTTAATTATCACAAAACTTAACTGCGAAGGAAACATCGTCATCAGGACGTGGGAAGAGTGTAGAAGGCACCTGAAGCAACCGGGGCCCCACCTGGCAGGTGGTGGGGCTAGTCGGCCCCTAGGGGGGCCGGGCGGTGCCCCCCTAGGGTTTCACCACCGTCTTCTGGAGTCTTCTTCCACCACCTTTGAGGAGTCATTTCGGCCATTGGTTAAGTCGGTTTGATCCTACGGCGCATGTGCAACCCACCGGGCTATAAATAAAGGGGCAGACCCCCCTGAAGGCATCCAATCATTCATCCAAGATATCAAGTCTTCGGTGAAGCCATCAAGGGCTTCCTAGTTCATCAAGAGCATCCTAGTTCATAGTTCTAGCCTAGTTAGATTAGAAGTAGAGGATTTCTAGTTCTTCAGTGGGATCTGGAGCCTCGACATCTATTTGGAGCGCGCAGTTCGGTATAGTTCTACTTCTTTCTCTATTATTATATTTTCATTATGATTAGGGAACATTGTTATTAATAGTTCATATGTTCTTGTTTACAATAGTCTTTGTCTACTTTGATTATATGTCTAGTATAGTTGGTTTGATCTTATTGAATTCATGTAATTGCTCGTATAGCGTTTATCCATACGATTGATGGGTAGATGATAAACGATATGTAGACATGGTGTCTAGGTATTCTATTTATCTGCGAGTGCACCCTGATGTGCCGAGTCATTTGGTAGATCATGTAGGTGGCAGCTGCGTTGAGTCCTCTGTAGTCCACCCCGCGTATGTAGGCAAGCAAGGCACGGCCGCGAAGTTGGGTGATGACTCTGTTTCACATCCTTTTTAGATGATGCCCTTTACATGTGATCATGATATAGGACTAATCTAACAATGATTACTAACTAATTAGAGTTATTCATTGACGTAGTCATAGAATTACCTTAGATATTAATTCCTTAGTTTATCCATTGGCTAGCTATTACTATGACTAGAGAGTGCTCTGATGTTTATCCTTTATTTATGATGCTTGATCATACTTATCACCTTTATTTATCTTTATTATCTTGTGACCTCTACCTGTTATGAGAAGAGTAAATGACATCGGTAATGTCACTTATCCATTGTATATAATCACTATCAATATAATAGATTAAAGTTTATCCTAGTCCTTCCCAGTGGTATAAATATAAATCGACAACCTGGTAGACTCTAGGTAAAATGCTACAATGGTATAATTATCTGTCCGCTTGCAGAATTGATCTTAGTTTATATTTATATATTTCTACCTAGTCACATTGAATAATGTATGAAACCTTATTTATTCTTAGCATATATAATTAGGGATGACAACCTAGTTCATGCATAAGAATGTTGGTAATAGATAAGTGGCTAGTTGCATAATGACAAGTTAATTAATTACCATACATCTTCTAATCTCGTCTCCTGTATTAAAACTTATATAGTTATATTTGGCGACGTTAGTAGATGTCAACACTCACCTAAAAAAAGAGAAAAGAGAAAGACAGCCCATGTTGTCCTGCAGCACAATTCCCAAGTTTCGAAAAAGAGAGAAATGTTTTCAAGGAGCAAAAGTAGAATTTGGTTAGCCACCATATACACCTACCACCACATATCCACACACATGTACATCTTGATTTGATTGTACGACTTGTTTCTCTGGATCCATTGCTTGACTCTACAATATATGCATTGCAAGTATGTATGAGTTTTCTTCTTGCCCATGAGCCCCACATAAGCCATTAGTTATAGGGTGAGAGAGAGAGAAGGCACACATCACTATTGCCTTGGTGAGGATCCACAAATACCACATATTGAGAGACTTGAGAGGGTCATACAAAGGAATCTCTGAGTTTTATTTTGAAAACTTGCAAAAGCTCCAAGATAAGAGTTGAACGACAGAGCTTGAGCTATAGTGCTTAACTTAAACATTCTATCCTTCAATTACGTAAGACCTAAGAGATGGCTACAAGCTCCATGGTTGAAGGTAACAAAGGTAACTTTGAAAGTCAGAATAGTTTGCTTTAATCCTAAGGAGAAATCTTATTCGAATACAGGTGTGCTTTTGAGGAGTTGCTACTACATTTAAAAATTCTAATGAACTCTTGTATCCATTGCTAAGTTTAGCTTTGCTAAGGGACTAGCAAAGGTTAAGCTTGGGGGAGCTTGTTGACGGTAGTTATTGTATGATTTTACCCGTCAACTAAACATGAAAAAGGATATAAAAGCAAACACCACATAGAATAGGGTTTGAACTGACAGAATTCCACAAGTTTTGGTGAATCAATGTTTTGCAGGGTGTTATTAAGAAAAGAAGAAAATATCAAGGACGTCGGTATAAAAATTGAATTACATCGCGAAAGTGGATCAGGAAGAATCTAGAAGACACCAGAGACTCACCAGAGAAGACATGACCTGTTTGGACTCTGAAGTGGGCCGACCGACCTCTCCCCTTGGTCGGCCAACCTGTCAGTGACACCGAATTGCCTCCGCTTCGACGTGGACTCTCCACCGCCTTTGAGGATTAATCTCCACCGTCCGTCGAAGTCGGTTTGATCTGAGGGCTACGGTTCATCCCACCGGCCTATATATACAGCCCCCGACCCCTAGGGTTTCATACCAATTCATTCAATCATAAGTAAACCTTAATCGAGAGGTTCCCATGAAAGGATAACCTCTCATTAGGATCTAGGGATTAGATAGTAGAGAGATGGAGAGCGAGGGAAGAGTTAGGAGGAGTTACTGGCCTGTCGGTGATCCCTCTACGGCTTGTACTTCGGTAGGATCTAGCTCTACTTGAGCTAGCTCTTAAGATGTCTTGGGCAACCAACTTCTGATTCAAGTAAGTTTATGTTTATATTGTTCTTCTGGTTTATGAGTCTCTTTTGAGTGCTTTAATCTATCCAGTTTAGATTAGAGTAATATTCATAGTGTAAGCGTGGTGCTTAGACTCGGTATCTCGTAAATACACCCTGTTTTTCGGATCGGTGGTAGATCGCGGTAGACTTAGTCCTTGATGCAACTGTTGAGTCCTTTGTAGTCCAGCTCCCATTAGTGGTACCATGTAGGACTTGTTGCTAAGGAATAGCATTCTGTGTTGATGTCTACTCCTCATTATCATCCCCAAATGAGCCATAGAAGACATAAGCTTGCCCAAGTTAGAAGTAGAAACCCTGAGTTAACCTCTTTACACTCCTACTATCTACAACCTAGATCACCATAGCCATATTATCAACACCCTTGATTAATTTTACACCTATTAGCCATCGCCTTAGTTGTAACATCACCATTCTTGATTGCATCATTACACTCATCATTGACTGCCACCTTTTAACCTAGTTTTTACCTTTACTTATTCATTAACCTTGGTTAAGTTAGATCGTGGTTAACCAGGCCCATTTCCCAGTGGATACGATATTTAAAACCCTCTAGGTGAAAGCTACAACGGCATCCGTGCGCTTGCGGATTTATTTGTGTGCACTTAAAAGTACCAACAATCTCCAGAGTAATCCATCTAAACATATCCTGAAGAGGTATAGCGGGTCCCACATGTGTTGTCGACTCTCATAGATGATCTTCCTTTTGTCCTCCCCTGGTGGTACATATCCTGCAACCATAAAGTTCACAGGGGTCGGATCGGGTGATCCAATAGAGCCTGTCATGATGGGCATTTCCTGCACATTCTTAAAATGCATTCTAGACAAGTGATCTGCTATAGAGTTTTCTACTCCCTTTTTATGTTTTATTTCTAAGTCAAATTCTTAGCGTAGCAAAATCCATCTTATCACTCTAGGTTTAGCATCTTTCTTAGTGAGCAAGTATTTCAAAACAGCATGATCAGTATAAACAATCACCTTAGCTCCAACTAAGTAAGACCTAAACTTGTCAATAGAGAAAACAATAGCCAGGAGTTCTTTTTTAGTTGTTGCATAATTAAATTGTGGTCCTGTCAGAGTTTTGCTAGCATAAGCAATAGCATGATGCTTTCTATCTTTAGTTTGTCCTAATACTGCCCCCACAACATAATCACTAGCATCACACATAATTTCAGAAGGTAAAGACCAATCAGGGGGTTGAATGATTCGTGCAGAGATGAGTGCTTGCTTAAGAGCGTTAAAAGATTTCATACAAGCATCATCAAAATTAAAGGGAGCATCCTTGGCTAGCAAGTTTGTAAGAGGTCTAGCAATATGTGAAAAGTTTTGTGTAAAGCATCTATAAAAGCCAGCATGACCAAGGAAACTTCTAATCCCTTTAACAGTCACAGGTGGAGGTAGTTGTTCAATAACTTCAATTTTAGCTCTGTTCACCTCTATCCCTCTTTCCGACACTAAGTGTCCTAACACTATTCCTTCTCTAACCATAAAATGATATTTTTCTCAATTAAGGACTAAGTGCTTTTCTTCACATCTCTGCAAAACCTTGTCTAAGTTTTCAAGACAACCATCAAAAGTTTTTTGATAAACAGAAAAGTCATCCATAAAAACTTCCATGATTTCTTCAATCATATCAAAAAAGATAGACATCATGCATCTTTGAAAAGAAGCTGGTGCATTACACAATCCAAAGGACATCCTATGGTAAGCATAGGTTCCATAAGGACATGTAAAGGTGGTTTTGCTCTGATCGTCAGGGTGGATAGAAATTTGATGATATCCTGAATATCCATCAAGGAAGCAAAAGAAAGAGTGGTTTGCGAATCGCTCTAACATCTCATCGATGAACGGCAAAGGGAAGTGATCTTTCCTTGTTGCCTTGTTGAGTTTTCTATAATCTATGCATATCCGCCATCTAGTGATGGTTCTCTGCGGGATTAACTCATTCTTGTCATTCTTGACAACTTTCATGCCTTCCTTTTTTGGCACAAATTGGATAGGGCTTACCCACTCACTATGCGGCACAGGATAGATAATCCCGGTGTGCAATAGGTTCAAGACCTCTTTCTTTACAACCTCTCTCATCGCATTCTTGAGCCTACACTGGGGCCCTCGAGATGGTATAATGTTAGGATCAGTTGGAATGCGATGGGTGCAAAGAACAGGATTAATTCCATTCAAATCTTGGAGTGAATAGCCAAAAGCTGATTGATGCTTTTCTAAGACAGTGATCAAGCGAATGGTCTCTACTTGGGCGAGTTTATCACTTATGATGACTGGAGATTGCATGTCTCCATCTAGGAAAGCATATCTAAGACCGGCTGGCAATGGTTTGAGCTTAATAGGAGGTTTAGGTGGCACTAGGAATACATCAAGGGGTAAAGGTTCTGGACTTTCAGCTTCTTCCTAGATGGAGAACTCCTCATCTTCTTCAAGATGGGACTCTCTCAGAAAATCAAGGCCTGCCACTATGATCTCACTAATTGGATCAGGCTCAGGACATGGCTTAGTCTTAGTATTTAAGGAATGAGTGATGGACAAAGAAAATCTAAAGTTTTTCCCAAGTTGAATATTAATTATTCCCGTTTGTCCTTCTTAAATAAGTCTTCCAATTGGTTGGCCTATCAATAGGTTGAACTCCATGACATCAAAGATATAAAAACTTAGATGGAGCATGGTGTCATTTACCCGGATAGGGAGCACATATAAAATGCCCGAACTTGGAATATTGTGCCCAGAAGAACCTTTCAAGAGCTTTGTTGTTGTGGTTAGTGGCATGTGCATCAATAAATCTCGAGCAAATGATGCCGACATGATGTTAACATCCACAACTAGATTGTAGAAAGCTTCAAAAGGTCCTTTATGGATTTGGCACTTGATTAAGATAGAATGTGAATCCAATCGGATCACGTCACAGGAAACCTCTGGTTCTTCTAGCCAATCATTGCAGATTATGGCTATAAGCTCTCTTGTGGTCTTTCTAGAGAGGACTACTTCAGGAGGGTCTAAAGTTTCTAAAGATTCTTTCTTGGACTCCTGAGGCTTCTTAATCATATGGAAGTTAGAGCTGTTTCCAAATTTGGAGAAAAGATCATCTTCAATTTCAAGTGTAAAATCCGAAAGCGGAGTATCCTCCTTATCCAGGGTATTCTTTCTAGTTGACAAGAGTGAAGTTTATGATCTATTCAAGTCTTCTATCAAGAGAAGGCAAAATGAATTTGAAACAGCCATCAAAAAAGTGAGAAACACTAAGATTGATGAGTTGTGTGATGAGTATGTGTAACAACCCGGGTTTTTGGTAAACCAAAAATGCGAACTTTTTAAAATTTTTCTTGCAATATGTGTGAAGCATGTAGTTCTAGGTCAAAAACAAGACTAACCCACTAACAATCATTGCATTCATGTAGATTTGATTGTAGAAGTTGTCTGAGTTCCTTAGTTGGTCTAGAGTTTTGCGTCGGAAAGCACAACTCCATGGCAATCCCTCATCAACTTCTTTTCGAGCGTGTCTCGAGTCCAATGAGTTTTCCCTTCTTGGAATCCATCGAACTCTCTCCTCATACCTATTCAAAACCTATAACTAGATTCTCTCTAACCACTTCCAAATCTCTCACTAAATTCTTCCCTCGTGACTATTCCAAATTCCGTAGCTAGCTCCCTGATCTTTATCAAAAACTTTCCCCTGTTACTTAATTCAGAATCCATATCTCGTCCAAGAAATCCCTTTTTTCAGAAATTATCTCAAGTCCTTGGAAAATCTCCCTCGAAACCTGGGGATTCCCTCTCTCCGAGATTCACTTAAATTTTTCCTCGTATTCGCTCCAAACTTCGTGGCAAGATTTTCTGGATCATTTTGGAATTCATCCCAAGCCCCGTTCAAATCCCGCTCGGAATCTCCCATCATCAAAGGAAGAATCATTTTACGTTTTCTTCTCTCCCTTATTGGCGTCCCAAATTCCTCTTTTGATTTTACTTAATTATCCGATTCAGATTCCTCGAAATCCCCTGGTGAATTCTCTTTGGATTCGTGTCGGGTTTCCTTGGAATACTTTCTCATGTAAACTCCTTTAGTCACAAAATAGAAATTCTTCTCCTTCCTTTCCTCCACCTCTTTTCGTGTTCCTCCCAAATGACCTCGCCCCACAAATTTCATTTTTTGATTTGTCCCAAATATATTTCAAACCCCACATCAAATTGCCCAAATCAAATTCATAAAGGGGGAAATAATATTCCGTCTTCTCCACTCCCAAACCAGCCCACCTCTCTCTATAGCGTGCGGCCCACCTCCTTCCATCGGCCCACGTGCGCGCTGGCAACCCTGTGGCGTAGCTCGCCCTTGCCCCTCTCAGGCCCAATCCACGCGACAGCAACAGCCCACAACTCCATCCTCCCTTCGGCCCACAGTGCCACTCCCTCTCCTAGTGTCCCAGCAGCCGTCCTGCTTGGCCCAATCTGCAGCCGCCACACCCAAACCCTAGGGGAAAGCTTGCCTAGCCCCTAGGAGCTGCCACAGCCACCGCCAGGAAAGCGCGTGCACCCTTGCTCCTTAGCCCCACTATCCAGGATGCGCACCGCATGTGTCTCACCCCTGACACAGACGCCGAGGATGGTCGGGAGCTCCTAGAACCCTAGCCACCGCCGTATAAAATGGCCGCAGCCGCCTCACTTCTACTCCTTGCTGCTTCTGCTGGCCATGGCCGCCGCCACCACCATACTGCTCCCGTGTGGCCGCAGCCAGCCGAGGCCATGCTCACGCTGGCCGCTAGCAACCGCGGCCATGCCCACCCGCGCTCCGGTGCCTACCAAGCCACCGCTCACCCTGGCCGCCTCTTGCCGAAATCACAGCCGGCCCTGTGCCCTTCTCCGCCTCCTCGCCTCAAGACGTCGGCTGCGAGCAGGAACAGTGCCTCCTCGTAGGCCGCTCCACCTCCAAATCCGGCAATAGTTTGACGCTGCGCCCCGGCTCCTTCCTCGCCGTGCTACCTCGTTGTCGAACCACTGCGACCGTGCGGTGCCGTCCCTGTGCCCGAGCTGCTCCACCGGACCGACCCCGCCTTCGTCGAGGCTCATGGACCTGAGGCCGCCCCCGCAGCAGCGATGATGTCCATGTCGCTAGACGACCGCAGTCTCCGGGCAGAAGGCCATCCCGCAGCGGTCTGCCAATGGTTGCCGTGATCTGCACTTCACCGGATCTCGTCCTCCTCATCGACGGTGGGCATACCGCGTCCAAAGTTCCCACCTTTCACCCCCTACCTGTGATTCTCATCTGAGTCCGGCCTTCATGCAGTTGTCTACACTGCTGCAGGGAAGCACCCGCCTTGCCGAACCCATGGCCTGTGTGCCACAACCTTCTATCACCTCACCGGAGATCACCGATAACCGCCGGTGAGCACCATAACCGGCCAGTTGCAGCTAGCCAACAGCAGGCCATAGCCGGCCAAGGGTGGCTGCAGCTTGCCGGGATGTGTCCCAACGACCGTCCACCTTCCTCGCAGCAAGGTCCATCCTTTGAACGTAGTCAATGCCGTTCCCAACATCGGCAAGCTCCGTTTTATTTCCTTGTTCATACACTTGTTATCTACCTTGTTCATACATGTCATCTTGTGTATATACATGATCTATCTTGTTCATACTTGCTCATTATGCATCTATATCCTGCCTGTTCTATGCCTTCGAGCCGGCTTATCTCTCTGTTTATACTAGATTTTGGACAAATCGGGAAACGATTGTCGTGAGAAGAGAAGAGCCGATGGGGAGTTCCAGGATCGAATATCTGATGACGTCAACAAGACTGGAGAGTGAGTCGGACGAGGATGGACTATGCAGCAGCCGTGACGAGGCGATCATGGAAAGGGCCCACAAGAAAGGAAAGGTTGGGTTTCGATTTATCTTAGAGTTAGGAAAGTTTATTGTTTCCTTATTTCTAGATAGGGTTTTCATTCGGTTATGATTTCCCTCTATCTGCTGGGTATAAATATAAGCCCAAACACATTGTAACGGGACACGTCAATCAATACAATAGCAGTTCCTTTTTCTGGCCTCGGCCAAAAACCCTAGGAGTAGGAGTAATGTAGAACCAGTGAGTTCTTCGACAAATTGGGTGTCATCCTATGGATGCCAGGCTTCCTGTAAGTACCGTCACGATCGTGTTTATCATGTATTGCTTGTACGATTCTGTCTCATGCCGCACGGCTAGGTAGATTCCAGTAGTTATCGATCCTTATTTGACTTGAGTCATGCTTAAGTTGAATTAAGGGTTAGTTATCGGCTCTAACTAAATTTGCATGTTAGTTAGATTCATTAAGTTACTGATGTTGCTTATGATCATCCATTGTTCATTTATTTACTTTTAAGCATCATCAATCTGCCCAATCTTGATCTGTTTTTGTCGGCTTAAATCTTTTGTATCTGTCTTGCTTAAATGAACATTAATTGAACATCATGTTTAGGCGAGTAGATCTGTTTGTCATTAGCCAGTTAGTTCAGATCTTGATTGTGTATAGGTGGCACTCAAGTAATAAGTAAGTTGTGTAGAGAGTCTTTAATTAATAGATCTAATCATTAGCTTATGCCATGGGCTGCAACGATTCGGTCAATCGCCTTGACATAAGCGACGGGTTAGGTAGATTGGTTAAAGAGTCAAACCATCATTTACTTTATAGGCTTGTATGTTGCCTATACTTCAGATCAGTTGTTCAGCTGATTCTGCTTGTGTTTGCCTACTGCACGTTGTATTTTCCCGATCTCCTTTATATGCTGTTTTATGTTTCACTCATGTCAAGATCGATTCAAGTGCGTTGATTAGCTTTAGCGATTTAGTCGATCCTAATTAATGAATGTGAGAGATTAAGACATGTGTTGGTACATATGGCAATGTATAAATTAGATCTGTTTAATATAACTTGCTTTCATTCATGTTATCCTTGAATCGGTTAAAATGTGTATCGGATATTTTCATTATATTCATGTGATCGGGCATCAGTTCTCTAGCCGATCGCTTAATGAGAAGGCCCATTGGGCTGGATATCTAGAACCACTCGAGGCAAACCGGTGGTTCCACATTGTGTTATTGATCAACCCTTTTCCTTGTCAATTGTAGGTCAAATTGACTTCGCACGCTTGGAGATTCATCGGTGCTCATCCACGCCGATTGTCGAAGCTAGCTGGGTCTATTTGCTTCGTGCTCCACAAGACCGTTCTGGCTTCGCTGGTGTGCTGATCGTGGACCAAATTTCACGCCAACACACTTTTTGGCACACCTGGTGGGACACACTTCGCCGAATCAAGACTATCGATAACGATGGTGTTCTCCGTTTGACCATGGAAGAGCTGCCTCCAGAAGCAGCGCAGATAGTGGAGAAGTATATCTCTGAGTTCCGAGAAGCCTGCCTTGGATGCTTCTCAAAAAGCCGTGACAAGCATGTGTACCGGACGACAGAACTTCCCCGGTATCTTCTGAGTGGGTAGTCTGACGCAGCGGAAGAGGAGGAGTGCAAGCAGTTTGAGATGGTGATCTACACATCAGAAGTGCTTCTTGGAGACCTTCATTGAACACATGAATATACTGTTCGGGCAATACGTGCCAAACGAGCAGCACATGCCGAACGGGCACGTTTACACCACCGTGCCACCAGCAGGATCGTCAGAAGCGGCAGGAACCTCAACCTAGCCACAACAGCAGAAGGGACAGACAGAGAACTTTGCCACTACAAGAACAGTCCCTCAATCGGCTACAAAAATATCTCCGTATCATCAGAAGCTGAGCAGAGGCACTAATCTCAATGCACCCAGGGAAGGAGCACCTGGGTATGGCACCATTCCTCTAGGAGCAGCTGGTTACTATTACTACACTAATCTCAACTACTGGGGCATGCACCCAAGTCTAGGCTATCATGGGGTTTCGAACTACGATCCTTATGTGAACCACCAGCCCCCAAGATAGAATGAAGACCTATTGCCGAAGATGACCAATGTGCTCAAAGAGCAATTTGGTCTGAAGCCTAAAGGGGCAACAGTCCCCTACAAGCGTCCCTATCAGGATTGGTTTGATCTGGTGGCTTTATCGTCATGTTACAGGATCCCCGACTTCTCCAAATTCAGCGGACAGGACAGTACCACCACATTGGAGCATGTCAGTCGGTATCTCACCTAGCTAGGTGAAGCCTCGGTCGAGGATGCTCACATGGTCCGTTTGTTCTCACTCTCATTGACCGGTGTTGACAGTTACTAACGCTATCAAAAGAGTGTAGCCAAATCTATCCTCTAGCAATGGTAACAATACTTGTCAACGCAATCACTGGGGTTGTCAATCCCTATGCTCAAAGTATGTGATTGTTGACACTTCTAACGTTGCTACTAGGAATAAAGTTATTTCTAGCAACTGCGCCAAAAATGCTATGGGTAGCTCTATAGGATTGGTGATGGGATTCTGCAAGCGCACAGAACTATCATGTAGCACTTTACCCGTGAGTACCAAGTGTCGAATTTATATTTTTCCAAAGGAAGGCAGGGCTTGTGATTCTGAGGATCTGATAGTCAAGGATCTAGATATGGATAAATGGGGTAATAACCTTAGTAAGGATAAATCAATGAAGTATAACTAAGGTGGAAACACACTAGGATAAATTGAGGTAACTCTGGAGTTTATGGGAGAACTCTAACTCAGTAAAAGATCAAGTGATTGTTATACCAAAGAGATTGCTATACCCAGGACACGCAAAGTCCTAAACTCGCCGGGGTTCGACTGATTAGGCACCGTATGTCCAAAAGCCTACGCTAATAAAACCAGACCGAACGTGGTGGAATCCAGATGATTCTAGGGCTGTCACCACCTAGAACATACCACTACTATCCATGGGTCTAGCCGTACTCAAGGGCAAGATTATAGCCTAAGCACCTCGTGGGACAGAACCGACCAATTTATAAGAGCACAAGTACGGTGATAGCCGTTGAAACAGCTAAGGAACCACACTTGAGCCCATATAAACCCGGTAGTCCGTGAAATCTCAAAAGATTTCAAACCAAACGGTTACACAACTAAGATCGTACAGAGTTCAACAACATACATCCATATTACATAACTTCAAGGTTCGGAGTACGAGGATAGATATTACATCATAATTTTTAAACCTTAGTGGAAGCAAAGTAGTTATACAAACCAAGTCTTACACAAACATACTTATTTAATATACAGTGCCATTGATAGGATCAAACTGCCAGATAAGATAACTATTAAACATGAAGACACAAGCTGCCCACGCTTCAGTCCTTGTCCACGGCTGGGGTGAAGCAATTCTTACAATAGCCATAAAAGACCTGGCCATCTGCAATAATTGGGAATAAACCCTGAGTACACAATTGTACACCACAAGACTTACCCGTCTTACCAAATAAAAGACTCTCAAGGAATATGCAAGGCTTTTTGGTGGAGTTGGCTGACTCATTTGCGTAAAAAGCCATTTTTGTTTAGGATGTCATATGTTACTCACTAGCAAGCCTTTAGTAGCCATAACTCCTTGCTTTTAACTTAACCCTGATCTAATTCAAGCACTTGATTAATTCTAAGCAAACAATATAATAAAACCATAGCAATTTGGCATTTACATTGATAACCATGTTCATGTTCAAACTTATCCATTTCTACCATGAGGGAAGATCAGTCATGTTTCTCACTATCCAGGAGAGATGGCGATTCGAATCGATTGCAAACCAGCTGGTGTTAAATGCTAATCACAAACCCAGATAGACCTGTACGGGGTCCCTTAGGTCACCCTTGGTACTATTTGGGTTCCTCCGCGGGTCTGGGGGAGCGATATGCTGGGGGACTGACTAGTGGCCAGGAAGCTCAGGAATCCACCTGCCCATGGTCCGATCTAGCTCCCAAAACCCTACGCGGTCCAGCATATACACTGAGCTAACCAGTTTCCGGCCCAAATAGAGCTACTCGGCTTCGTGGTCGGAACAACTTATCCGGCCAGCTAAGTAATGGCGTCTTTCAATCTCGACCGATGTCCCACAGGGATGTTTCCCTATTTCACTTGGCGGTGATTGGTTTACAACCAAGACCACCATGCCTTGTTGTATCCAAATCATCCTTCGGCCCATCTCAATTCCTCCCTCAACTCACATGGTTATATCACGATAGCAAATATAGCCAACCGTGCTTCACACTTTCTTATTTTGGTGACCGGAATCACCATATCTACCGGTTCTAAGCAGGTCTAAGCGGAGAAGACGATCCTGAACCTATTTAGGTGAAGGATATATAGTTGTCCAAGATAATGCAACTACGTTTTCAAGCAATTCCTACACGTAATGCAACAAATCACTATACTCAAGTCATGTTATTTCGAAAACGTAGGAAATAAGAATGCACCGGGGCTTGCCTTTTAGAAAGGTCGAGGGCTGGTGGTCAGGGCACTCGGACAAGTTAGCGTTGTCCTCGACTTTGGGTTTGGCAGCTGGGGCCTGCTGAGGGATCTCCTCCTCGGTCGGGCTCACTTCGGTCAGGTTCACCTCCTCCAACGATCCTTTATTCATGGTCATGCAAGATGAATACAGGGATGCATAGTAATCTTTAGAGTATTCGATACGATGCATATGGATGCTTTCATGAAATGCAAGCACACAAGTATGATTTATTTTCTTTTACTGAGTATGTGCATATTTCTTCTCTGGTAGAGAAGTCTTCATCTCCATTTAACAAAGCAAAACAAGTTCTCAACATGCATTATAGGAGCTTAAAATGGATTAATTAAACTACCCTAGATATGGTTACCTTATCTATCTTCCAAAATGCATTCCATGTTACACTTCAGCAAGCACATACTCATAAATGTATCAGGAAACACCATTGCTGGATGAACTAAACAACATGCAAATGATATCCATTCATCCCAAACAAGTGCTTAACCACATAACTCTTAGCGTCACTTATAACTAGACCTACCAGATTGAGGCTACATAAAATTCCCAGAAAAATACAGTAGACAAAACAGGTCTAACATAGCTCACTATCTAAATTTCAGGCCATTTGGACTTATAGAACTTCCTACACAAAAATAACAAGACAGAAGGCTGAAATTGCATGCAAAATAGTTACTATAGTGAAAACCATCAAACAACAGATTTCATAATTTTTTGTTGTTCTTCTTTACTTAACAATATTACACAAAAATATTCATACCCAGATTACTTGTATTTATTTTATAATGAATTTCCAAACAATCAAACCCTAAATAGAGTTTGAACAGCAACCCTATCACAAAACAGTAAACATGCCTAGACTGTATTTTTCCCAGATTCTACTCATTTATAGAAAACTAACAAAAGTGGAATCACATTTTTAGCACACTCCTAGAATTAGTTATGAATTTCTAAAGTTAAATGCAGATTTACAAATAAATTTATAACTCACAAAAATACTATACCAAAGCTAGGGTTTCACATTTTTACTGCATAGTACAAGTCACCAGAAGTCTAACAAACTTTGTCCCAATTCATTTGGATCAATAAAACTCCCATTATAAATTTTATAAGCATCACATAAACTCTGAAAAGAAAATAGAAATCATTTTCATGAAATTCACCCAACCCTAACTGCTACACGCACACAGATTCATTCACCCGGAGCTGCACACAGGGGCTGACAGCCGGGCCCAAGGGTCAACTCGACCCCACCTGTCACAGGCAGTGCCAGGCCGCCACCTTTGACCGGCCATAGCTCGTCGCCGGTGAGCTCTCCGGCGAAACCGAGCACATCTACATGATCCTGGGACCAAGATGAATCGATTGGGGAGTTTGGTTGAGGCAGTCACGCACGGCGGCGAGCTCGTCGCTGGCTATGGCGGACGGTGGAGCACGGCGAAGCTGCGCCGGCGAGCTCAGACCAAAACAAACTCAAATGGCTGCACCACATGACTCAAAACTACCTAGAGGTCCTAGGGTTACGAGGAATTGAACCCTAACGGTCCGCAGCACCTCCAGTGCCATCCATGGCGGCTCGGCGGCGGAGCACTCGTCGGCAAGTCGGCGTTCCGACCGACTCCGGCCACCTCATGGCAAACGGCCTTCGATCCCATGAAATCGAACCCTATTAAAGCTGGAAACACAAGACGCAAAGAAACAAGGACGCTCACCACCTTCTGGCCACGTCGGGTTGAGCCGCGGCGGAGCTCCGGCGATGAACTGGTGGCGGTGAACGGCTCTGGTGGTGCGTCTGCGGGTCGAGGGGCTCGGTAAGGTTGTCAGGGATGTAGACGGGGTTAAGGTGGAGCTATGGGTGCAGTGGTTTGGATGGTGGTTAGCTGGGGACGATGAACACGGCCGGCAGTGCCATGGTTGTGCTTAGTGTTTTCGGTTTTGGGCAGAGGAAGATGAAGACGGCGATAAGAGCGAGAAGAACGGATCAGGATCGACTCTGGAGTGTTTTCCTTCGTGTTGGCGACCTCGCAGGGCGGTGGAACGCGGCCGGGGGCGACATGGCGTACTGGCGGTGTCGAAACCCGACGGTGACACGTATGCACTCTAGGTGTTCAACACGTGGCTTCAAAGGAAATTGTCTTGGTTCAGTGTACTGCAACCGACTGAAACTCAATTTTTAAACGATGTTTTCTCCTAATTACCTTAGGTTTCAGGGCAAGCTTCATTAATATGAGTTAAAGATCTACATGAGTACTATCAACCGTAGTAAAGCACTTTGGGCTGGTTGGGATTAGATGAAAAGTTACTGGTTAGCAAAACATGGTACATTGAAACTGTATTCCAGCACTTAGACAAAAATTCAGAATTGGTTTCTCCCAAACCCAAATCTGCCTTGGGGACTCAAGTTGATCTAGTAAAAAGCATTTTCATGACTTGGACCCTTAATAACATTTGTCACAAATTAAGTTTCCTAAAATCTTTATTTAACGTTCAAAGTCATTTGAAAAGTTTAAATAGCACTTTCAAATTGAATTATCAAAATGACTCCAAATGCCCTAAACCTAACCCTAGGTCAAAGTCCTAGCTAGTGACCAAATCAAGTGCTACCCCCAACATGAAAAATTATTGATTAAACATTCTAAACTAGAATTGACACTTCAGAAGTGCTGAAAAACATTTTTGCTCCATTTCTTTATTTATAACTCTATGTGCATATATGTATATATAGAAGAAATAGTTACCATTGCATTGGAGATTCACTTTACTCATACACATGAAATGATAATATGATGATCATGACATGACAATGCAATGTAATGCAACTATTTTAGCAAGCTTAGCACTGGGGTGTTACAGCCCCTCCCCTCTTAAAAGAATCTCGTCCTCGAGATTAGGAATAATACCAGGTTTTATAGAAAGTAGGGTAAACTTCCTTCAAATAGTCTTCTCTTCCCCAATTGGCATCTTCTTCTCCTTGGTTGTTACAAATCACTTTGTAGAACTTAATTACTTTGCTACGGGTCATTCTTTCATTAGTATCAATCACTCAAATAGGTTTCTCTTCGTAGGTCAAGTCTGTTTTCAACTTTATATCTTCAATCCTTACTCGTTCCTCGGGGACTCTTAGACACTTCTTGAGCTGAGAAACATGAAAGACATTGAAGATAGCTTGCATCTCTGGAGGTAGTTGTATTCTATAAGCTACCTTTCCACATTTTCCAATAATCTTGTAAGGTCCCACATATCTTGGGGCTAGTTTTCGCTTGATACCAAAACGTTGTACCCCTTTCATTGGTGAAACTTTTAGGTATACATAGTCACCAACACGATACTCAATCGGCCTTCTTCTCTTTTCAGCATAACTCTTTTGACGTGACTGAGCTATATGTTGCTGAATAATTCTTACTTTTTCTTCAGCTTCTTTGACAAAATCAATGCCATAATACCTTCTTTCTCCTGCCTCAACCCAGTTCGACAGTGTCCTACACTTCCTTCCATACAAGGCTTCAAATGGTGCCATCTTAATGCTCTCTTGATAACTATTATTGTATGAAAACTCTACTAATGGTAACCACTTTTCCCAAGAACCCTTGGAAGATATAACACAAGCTCTAAGCATATCTTCTAGAATTTGATTCACTCTTTCTGTCTATCCAGAGGTTTGAGGATGGTAAGCAGTGCTGCGAACTAGATTAGTACCCATTTGCTTATGCAAATGTTCCCAAAAACGAGCGGTAAATTGAGGTCCTCTATCGGAAATGATAGTCCTAGGCACTCCATGAAGCCATAATATCTGAGCATAGTAAATTTCTACATACTCATGTGGTTGGTAAGTAACCTTAACAGGTATGAAATGAGCAGATTTGGTTAGACGATCTACCATCACCCAAATTGAATCATGCCCCTTTTGAGTTGTAGAAAGACCCACGATGAAATCCATGTTAATTTCTTCCCATTTCTAACCCGGAACAGACAAAGGTTGTAGCAAACCTGCAGGCTTCATATGAACGGCTTTTACCCGACAACATGTATCACATCTAGCCACATAAGCTGCAATTTCTTTCTTCATTTTTGTCCACCAAAACCGAGGTTTCAGATCATGATATATTTTGCTGCTTGCAGGATGGATAGACAAAGGCGAACAATGTGCTTCATCCATGATTTGATTTCTAAGTTCCTGGTCTTTTGGTACTACCAAGCGATCCTTGAACCACAAAATTCCCTTTTCATCAACATGAAAATGTTTAAGTTCTTGTTCTTTCATCTTACGTTTAATATGCAATATTCCAGGATCAGTTTTCTGAGCTTCAATGATCTTACTTTCTAAAGTACAACTAACTGTGATGTTATGCAACACAACTGGATGTAACAGGTTAAATCCATCTTCTAGCAATGGTTGCACTAACAGATTATGAGATTTGTGGCTCAGTGCATCGGCAACTATATTGGCTTTTCCTGGATGGTAATGCACTTCCAAATTGATTAATTCTAACCATCTGCGCTGCCTCATATTTAGCTCTGGCTGTGTAAAGATATATCGGAGACTCCTGTGATCAGTATAAATGTGACATTTGTTGCCCATAAGATAATGCCTCCATATCTTCAGAGCATGTACTACAGCGGCCAACTCTAAGTCATGCGTAGGATAATTTTCTTCATGTATTCTAAGTTGCCTTGAAGCATAAGCAATTACACGGCCTTCTTGTATTAAGACACACCCTAAACCAGTACCAGAAGCATCACAAATGACATCAAAAGGTTTCTCTATATTTGGCTGTGCTAGAACAGGAGCGGTGGTTAGCAAATTTTGTAAAGTGCGGAAGGCAGTCTCACAAGCTGGTGTCCATTCAAACTTCTTATCTTTATGCAACAACTTAGTCATAGGGTGAGCTATCTTAGAGAAATCAGGAATGAATCGACGATAATATCCTGCTAACCCTAAGAAACTCCTAACTTCTGTGACTGAAGTTGGTGCTTTCCAATCTAACACTCGTTGCACTTTGGAAGGATCTACAGATATTCCATCATCAGACAGGATATGGGGCACTTTGTTTAACCAAAACTCACACTTACTAAACTTGGCATATAGCTTATGATCTCTAAGTCTAGTCAAGACTATTCTTAAGTGCTCAGCGTGATCTTGCTCATTTTCTGAATATATCAGTATATCATCAATGAAAACCACTACAAATTTGTCCAACTCAGGCATAAAGACTGAATTCATCAGGTACATAAAGTATGCAGGAGCATTTGTTAGGCCGAAGGACATAACAAGATACTCGTACAATCCGTATCTGGTAGAAAAAGTAGTCTTTGGAATATCCTGAGGACGAATCTTAATTTGATGATATCCTGACCTCAAATCAATCTTTGAGAACACCTTAGCCTTAGATAGCTGTTCAAACAGTATATGTAACAGAACTGCCTAAATCACGTGGCCCACAGGCACCTATCATCGCCACTAATGACTTCTGACAGCCGGGCCCGTGTTCCAAATGACCTAGGCGGGCTTTACCGGGCTACATAAGCACCCGTTATCTCCGACAGGATCCTATTGCGAAGCCATTACAGGATTACAACATTTCATAACAAAATACATCAGAGTAAAAGTGCGGAAGAGTAAATAGTACTTAATATTACAAACCAGTGTTCGAATGGAAATTAGGTGCAGTTATTACAGACCATAATTTAAAAGGGTAGCAGTAGCGGTAGAATCAACAATACAACAAATAGATAAATATTACATGAACGCTGCCCACGGGTTCAACCTTATTCTTCCTCACTCTCCTGGACTATAGTGACGCAGCACGGAGCCAGACAGACTTTAGACTCCTGCTGACTACCTGCAACAGGGTTAACAAACCCTGAGTACATAGGGTACTCCGCAAGACTTACCCGACTAATGGTGTAAGATTAGACTCAGGAATGCAGGCTGAGGGGAGTCAAGGTAAGGCTTTAGCAAGAGTTCAAGAGTTTTGCGGAAAAGCATTACTAGTCCTGTCTCAATATTTTATTTCAATAATACTATTCACCATTAACCAAATCTCCAAGTTCTTTCTCATATATCAACATTCTTTCATTTGCTTTATCCATTCAAAAACCTCCTAGTTCCGAATCACTATTTGATGTAGGGCTGAGGATCAAGTCTCCATAACCGAGGAGCAACGATGATTCGAATCGATTAATACCCAGCTGGGGATTCCTATCCACACTGCGTATGTAGCACTCAAGCTTGCATATGCTAACCCCGCCTCCCACGGCTTTTCATACCCCGGAACCGGTCCTGCGCCACCCGAGAGCACAGTACTCCTCTCGTCTCCAAGCACGACGGCCACGAGGGTACACGCTACTCTCACCATCTCTCCACTCCCAGTGCGTGGTTGTTGGTTCCAGCAGTAGAGCCATCGGAGTCAGAAGCTTCCCGTAGTATGTGGCTAGTTGCAAAGTCTTGATCACAGCAGGCCTCACAACGAACGGTCCCTAATATTTTTCCGTTAGAAACCATGCATTGGGACTCTAACCCAAGTACACTGGTAACTACTCGGTTTTCACATCCCTTTCCGATGGCGAGGATCGTTGGGACTCCAACCCAAACAAATGGTCGACCAAACAGAAAAACCCATCCCCGTGTATGACAATGAACTAGCTAGGAACACTGCCAACCAACAAGGACATAACCATTCCCATAAAGTGATTCATTTGATTTGTATCATCACAGTTCAAAATAGCATTTTTCCAAATCTAATCATTGAGCATGACTAAGCATTTTTCAATACTTTAATTGAATTAGGTTCTCAGGTATTGATAAGTGGTCAAGGGTGGTAATGCATCAATTGGTTGTCAATCAACTCCTATTAACCTAATGCAATAGATTAACTCGAGTGATAAACATTTTAGATCAACAAGGAGAGGGGCAAATGCACCGGGGCTTGCCTTAGATGGTGTAGAGTGTCGGATCTGGGTCAGTGCCACAAATATCAAAGCCTTGCACAATTTCCGAAGCAACCTCCTCAGCTGGACCCTCGGACTTGATCTCCGGATTCTCGGTCACTACACGTGTGCAATGATGAATGCATGAATGCATGAAATGACAGATAAAATTCAATAATAAATAAGGCACACACATGATCAAGACCCTACCATAGGCTAGCCAAGATTACTCTAATTCATAATGCCCTAGGTCATAAAAGTGATTGACCTAGAATCTCAATCAATCCAAAAATCACACCATTCAACATTTATTTCATTTCCTATTCCGATTATAAATCATTTAAACCAATATCTAATCTAATAAATATTTAACTACTTCTATTTGATGCCAAACTTCACCAACAGTTAGATCTGGACCTAAAACTGTACCAATTAAATTTTCATGATTTTTGGACCTATAGGGAATTTATTAAAAATCATCAAAGTTACATTTATCATTTAATGTGCTAATTTTTAGTTGGTACAAAAAGTGCTCAAAACACATTTTTAATATTTTTATAAAATAGTACACATTACAGAGAGCATACACAAATTTTTTCATAATTTTTGGTGCAGCAAATTAATTCATACAAAAAGATTAATATTCCATACTATTCATTTCAAAAATAAAAAGAAAAGATACCTTAAATGGCTCGGGAAATTAAAAAACGCCACGGCCCAGTCGGCCCAGCATTGCAGGCCGGCCCAAGCGACCGCAGCCCGCCCACGCGCTCTCACCCAAACCGGCCGCTGACAGGCTGGCCCCAGCCGTCAGCCCCCGCGCGCTCGCGCTCTCTCTCTCCCGGCCGCTGACAGACGGGCCACCCCTGTCAGGGTCGTCCCCTACCTTCGGCCGAGGGCTTCCGCGCGCACGTGGGCAGCATGGCACGGCCTTCACCACCGGCGACCCCAATGGCGAACTCTAACGGACCTACGACTCTCCTAGACCCTAGACGACACCTCCACGCGCCTAGCCTTAGCCCTAGACGCCCTCGACGAGCAAGAGCTCGCCCACGGCGGACGGTGGTGGCACGGCAAAGCCGTTACGGCCGAGGGAACACGGTATTGCTACGGAAAGAGTGCCGGGAAGGATCAGAGGCTCACCACGAAGCTAATGGGCGAGACGGATAACGACGAGGCGGTGCGGTGGGGCTGGCTCGACGACGACGGCGGTGGACACGGCTCGGCCGACGGGGAGGAAGGTTTGTTCCGACGAAGCTGCTGCACCACAACCCAAACCGCCGAGCGCATCAGAAACAACACTGCCAAGAGAGTTTAGAATGCTACCTAGAGAAGAAAGAGACTCACTCCAACTAACCAGACGGGAAGGAGATGACCGCGGTGGAGCTCCGAGCGGTCCCGAGGTGAACGCCAACAGCTACCGGGCGACTCCGTCTACGACACTCGACCAAACCGCACCCAAACGATGCGCAAGGAAGGGAAGAGGCTGGTTGCTTGACGAATTGGGGTGTGGTGGCTCGGTGGTGAGGAATTTAGCCACGGACGATGAGGAGGTAGCCGGCAGCCGCTCGGGAGGAATTGGAAAAACGGAGGACCTTGTCGTCTTTAAAGGACCGGGAAAAGGTGCAGATAAGTTCGTGGCATCCGGGGCCCCCTCCTGGACTGCTCGACAGCATTGCTCCCCGCCCACGTCGGCCGGACAGCGCCCGGCGCCGCGTGCGGCACGCGCGGGTATGGCGAGAAGAAGAACAGGGGGACCCCCTGTAGCTATAGTGCTAGGTTCCTAGTTCAAACGCTATGAGGATTCAAATTGATATCCATACCGGCCTAATCAAAGGAAGTGTTGAATATCAAAGTTGCAGAGAATTTTGTGCAGATCATTTTTGCTTTCGACAAGAATTTCAAATTCGGCTGAATTTACAAACTACAGCAAAGGGGGTAAAAGTAGGGTTTGAATTTCAAACTAAAATTTTAAAATTACTTTTGATTTTTCTCAACAGCTTGAAAATTGGTAAACATGAAAGTTGTTCTACTCAGTCAGCTTGACAAGTTCTATTAAGGGAGTTTTGGAAGATTCTCAATATTTTGAAATTGAAGTTTCAAATTTAAATATCAACATACTAATTTGAGTTTAATTTGATTTTCTATAATATAACTTCAAAATCTCCAAAACTAAAAGTTGTTCCATTTTAAAAGTTCTACAACATTCATTAAGACACTTTCATCAGATTCTTAGTAGATTTTGAATTAGGGTTTTAGGTCAAGTCTAGGGCTTGATTTGATTTCCTTTTTTTAATTTTATTTTTGATTTTTTATGGAGGACTAAATTACACAATCAATACTAAATGAAATCCAATCACTCTAGAGACCCTAAGCACAATCATATGCAGATGATTAATATTAAACATGATGACATGGCAGTTTAATTAAATTGTAATACCAGAGGTATTGTAGTATATCGATTCGAGGCAAATGATACTTATTTTTAATGGTCACGGCATTCAAGGGTCTATAATCTACACACATCCTAAATGTATTATCCTTCTTCTTCACGAATAAGGCTGGACAACCCCACGGAGATGAACTAGGGTGAATAAACCCTTTGTCCAAGAACTCCTGAATCCGCTGCATAAGTTCGGCTAGTTCACTTGGTGGCATTCTATATGGGCTTCTCGAGATTGGTGCAGTACCCGGTATCAATTCTATTGCAAAATCAACTTCTCTGTCAGGTGGCAGTCCCGGCAGATCATTAGGAAAGACGTCAGGAAACTCACATACTACAGGGATGTCAGCTATATTTATTGCCCCAGTAGCAATGGACAACCCATAAAGATCACCACTTCTCGGTAAGCTTACTTGAAAAGACCCACTACCTTGAGGTTCTTTCAGAGAAATGGTTCGATCAACAATATTGAGGTTTGCACCCCAATGCTTCATCCAGCTCATTCCTAAAATCACATCTACTCCCAAACCAGGCAAAACTATCAAACTAGTCCTAAAATTCCGTTCCTTAATCTTAATGATTACCCCTCGGACCATTTGTCTAGTAGAAATATCAGCTCCTGCTGAGCTTATACGGAACCCATAGTTCAATTCTATTATTGGATAAGCATGTTGTTGTGCAAATGCTTGACTTATGAATGAATGAGATGATCCAGAATCAAACAAAACAACTGCGGGGCTTTGATTTACGAGAAACATACCCGCTGTCACAGGTTCTCCTTTAGGGATTTCTTCTATTTTGGTGAAATGAACACAGCTTTGCTGAACGCCCGTGTTCCCAGCTTGTTTCTTCGGGTACGGACAATTCTTAGCATAGTGTCCAGTCTTGCCACAGTTGAAACAAGGTCCACTGTTAGCTCGGCACCTTGGCATTTACTAGATTCCCTGGATTTGCATTACCCTTCGGAATAGCCACCGTGAAAGCCCTACGGTACTTATTCTGTGGCTGGTTCACATTGAACTTCTTCGTTGGAGGCCTATATCGAGATCCTGGCACAGGCGGACGATAAGCAGGACGATTTGCAGGAGGAGCCCTAGGCTGAGACGAACCTCTGTCAAATGGCCTCTTACGACCCTTACCAATGGCATGTAGATTGTTTTGGTGCTCTTGAGTTAGGGCATCACTGATGAAGTCATTGAATGTTGTTCTAGTGGAATTTGCCAGAGTCTTCATCAGCTTAGTGCTTAGGCCTCTCTTGAAGCTCTCAATTTTCTTTTCCTCAGTATCCACATAGCTAGGAGCATACCTTGCCAGATTATTGAAGGCATGAAGGTACTCAGTCAGGCTCTTGGTACCCATAGTCAGCTGCATGAACTCATTTGCTTTCATCCTCATCAGACCTGCAGGAATATAATGACCTTGGAAAGCAGTTGAAAGGTCCTAGTATGGCTAGAGGGGGTGAATAGCCTAATAAAATTTCTACAAAGAACTTAGGCCAAGAGGTTAGTAACAAATATGGCTAAATGTGCAATGTTAGTGCAACTACTAACCTAGGCAAGCCACCTGCATAATTCTAGTTAATTCTTAGTTCTAAGCCACACAAGCAAGCTAGTAAAAGCTAAAAGACTACACAACTACACAAGACAAGAAAACAAGCTACTTTGCACAAGAATAAGAAAGGAATGATCGTCGATTAAACCTTTGCCTTGTGAGGAAGCCAATCACCGGGACAATCAATAAGTCACTCACTCGAAGGTGAAGAAATCAATAGAGACACCAAGATTTATCCCCGAGGTTCACGTGCTTGCCGGCACGCTACGTCCTCGTTGTGTCGACTTCAACCAGTGGTTCGGTGGCTAATCGGTATCACACACCGAGCCTACACTAGGCGCCACAAGAACCTACCACGGAGGAAGTAACTCAAAGACACGAGCAATCCACTAGAGTTACCTTTGAGCACTCCTCCGGGGAAGGCACAAGAACCCCTCACAATTGCCGGATGTGGGCAAGCACAATCATCAAGCTCCTCCACACCTTCTTCTCCTCCAAGCCGTCTAGGGACACGGCAATGTCCCAAGAGAATAAAACTGAACCAAGCCTTGCTCTCAAGTGCTCTAGAATGCAAATCACAAGCAATGATGCACTTGAGGTTCACTCAATCTCACTAAGGATGATCAAGATGATGAACTAGTGAGAGAGTGGGAGGCTAGAATGCAACAAAGTGTATGACAATGATCCAAGTGTGCAAGAGAGTCACCAAGTGACCAGGGAGGGAGTATAAATACCCCCAAGTGCAAATCTAGCCGTTACCCACTCCAAAACAGGCGTTAACATTCTTTTTCTACCGTCGGACGCAACCGTCGGACTGAGTCCGTCGGACTAAACGTTAGTGTCCAACGCTCGGATGCGCGCCACGTGTCAACAGGTTTAAACGTCGTTCGTTCGATCTCAACGGTCAACTGATTTCGTGCGTTTAACTACCGTCGAACTGAGGGCGTCGGACTAAACACTTGCATCCGACGCTCTCTCAGCTCACTGTGCGCGTGCCATCGGACGATCGCGAGTCAGTGAGTCAGACTAAAAATTCCCAGGGTCCGACGCTTCCAGAGAGGTTCAAAAACGCTAAAACATCATCGGACACTGTCCGACGCTCGCCGTCGGACTAAAACGAACTGTCCGACACCTTGATCAGAGCATGCCGCGCGCCTCGCCGCGACGAGTCGTCGGACTGTCACTGAATAGTCCGACGCTCTCAAAACGATAGTCCGACGCTCGGCAACAGTCAGAGCTAGAGTTAGGCAGTCGGACGCTACCCAATGGTCCGACGCTACGTTGGCAAACGGTCCGACGCTCCATTTTCAGCGTTTTTCAAGTCTATTTCTCAACCCTTGCTTCTATGTGCTAACACTCAAGGTCTCCAACACTTGTGCACAGTGTGTTAGCATTTTGCAAACATTTTTCAAGGGTTTTCAAAGATATTCTCTAGGTTGGTTAGATCAATGCACATGAGATGAACTTAGAGCACTTGAAAGTAATCCAATAGCTTAGTTCTCCCCTTGATAGTCGGCTATCTATCCTAAATGTGATCACTCCCACTTGGAGTCTTGATCACTAAAAGAAAATCCCTATTTGGATATACCTTAGCCTCTAGCTTTCCTTCTTTAAGTCCTTTTCTTTCTCCTTAATCATTTCATCTTGATCTTCACTTGAGCTCATGTCATCTTCCTCCTTATCACTAATCTTCTCTTGGCTACACATACTTAGCACTTAGATTAGTAACTAGGTTTCATCAATTACCAAAACCAAACTAGGGTCTTTCAATCTCCCCCTTTTTGGTAATTGATGACAACCCTTTTTACAAAAGAAATATGCATTAAGATTTTGAACTTATCATGCTTGTCCATAAGTAGATCATAAAAGGATTTGGACAACCATCATAAGTTCTATTTTGGTAGTATTGGCTCCCCCTACATATGTGCATCGAGTTTGGATTGAAAGCTAGCACATATGTATTGAATAGAGAGTAATTCTACCAAGATTGTGCTAATGGTGTATAGAATGGACCTTTGAAGCGTGATACCATCGGAGTTTCCATGTACACCATCCTTAGCATCTTAGTAACTAGAAGATCACAAATACTAGAGCATACCATGAGATCACATTATAAGCAAGCTCTAGTAACCACTTGAAGAAATACGACCAACTAGTTACTCCTACACATGCTAGTTGTTCAAATCATCATTCAAATCCTACTACTAGCAATACACCACACAAGCATGTATAAGAAAGTAAATACAAATGCAATGAGCAATCATATGATTAATGCCCATCCAAATGCAACAACTTGCATATGTGATTGCTCCCCCTACTTGTGTGCTTCAAAAATTTTAATTACCCCTTTCCTTTGGCCTATTGCTCTCCCATCATTGGCCTAATGATGGTTCATCGCGCCTTCTCTTTCTTTTGTAACTTTCTCTCCCTCTTTGTCAACAATTGCTCAAAAAGGTTAAGTGGAGTAGAGATAGTTAGTCAAGTTCATTTGATTTGGAAAGAGAGATTATTATGCACTTTGGCTCAATCTAGTGCACTTGCCTAAGATATATAACTAGGTTTGATCCAAGGACAAGCTTCTTCACGTCACTAGGGGTTATCTTGCCCATGTTAAGTTATACACTTAGAGCTCATGAAATAGATTGAACACTAGGAGATCAAGCACATATGCATGTCATATGTTACCACTAGATCATACAATCAAACAAGGCAATAGTGGTAGCATATATTCATCAAAAGCATTTCAATTTCCACGAATGATCCTAAGATGTGAATATGTCTATATGCTTTAAACATGTCATAGCAAGTATGATGTTATGTCAAACAATTTTACCTTGCTTTGTCAGAGTAGAGGCATGTCATATGTGTGGGGGGTGATCTCAACTCATATTTGAGAAGTCTAGAATGTTCAACTCATTTCTCAACTTGCAAAACCTTTTCTCATCTTGTGGCTTGGTGAGTATGTCGGCTAATTGATCATCGGTTCTAATGCTTTGAATGTCAATGTCACCCTTTTGTTGATGATCCCGGATAAAGTGGTGCCTCACATCAATATGCTTGGTTCTTGAATGTTGGACCAGGTTTTGAGTTAGCTTGATAGCGCTCTCATTGTCACATAGAAGTGGCACTTTCTTGAAGTTAATTCTATAATCCCTCAAAGTTTCCATCATCCACAAGAGTTGAGCACAACAACTCCCCGCACTAATGTATTCGGCTTTGGCAGTGGAGACTGAAATACTATTTTGCTTCTTGGATGGCCATGAGACAAGAGATTTTCCCAAGAGTTGACATGTGCCCGATGTACTCTTTCTATTTATCTTGCAACCGGCATAGTGGCATATCCAATCAACTCAAATTTTGCACCCTTGGGATACCACAATCCAACATCTTGAGTGTGCTTCAAATATCTCAATATCCACTTTGCGGCCTTCATATGACTCTCTCTAGGAGATGCTTGATATCTAGCACACATGCACACACTAAACATGACATCCGGTCTTGATGCGGTGACATAGAGCAAACCTCCAATTAGAGACCGATATGCATTTTGATCTATCATATTGCCACTTTTATCTTCATCCAAGCTTCCACTAATCCCCATGGGAGTGCTAATTGGTTTTGCATCTTGCATTTCAAACTTCTTGATCATGTCTTTTGTGTACTTGCCTTGACTTATGAATGTGCCATTCTTCATTTGCTTAATTTGAAGTCCAAGGAAGTATGTGAGTTCACCCATCATAGACATCTCAAATTCTTTAGCCATAATCATTTCAAACTCCGCACACAAGGCTTGACTAGTTGATCCAAAGATAATGTCATCAACATAGATTTGCATGATCATCAAGTCATCATCAACCTTCTTGGTGAATAGAGTGGTGTCAAACTTGCCCATCTTGAAACCTTTAGAGAGGAGAAAATCCCTTAGCCTCTCATACCATGCTCTTGGTGCTTGTTTCAAACCATAGAGTGCTTTCCTTAGCTTGTACACATGATTTGGTTTCTTCTCATCTTCAAAACCGGGTGGTTGTTCAACATATACTAACTCATTGATGAATCCATTGAGAAATGCACTTTTGACATCCATTTGGTAGAGCTTGATGTTGTGAGCACAAGCATATGCTAGAAGAATTCTTATTGCTTCCAATCTTGCAACTGGAGCATAGGTTTCACCAAAGTCCAATCCTTCTACTTGAGTGTACCCTTGTGCCACTAATCTTGCATTGTTCCTTATTACAACACCATCTTGATCTTGCTTGTTTCTAAATACCCATTTGGTGCCAATAACATTGTAGTTCTTTGGTCTCTCTACCAATTCTCAAACTTCATTTCTTTCAAAATTGTTGAGCTCTTCATGCATAGCATTTACCCAGTCACTATCTTTCAATGCCTTCTCAATGTTCTCTAGCTCTTCAAATGACACAAATGAATAGTGAGCACAAAATGATGCTAGTCTTGATCTTGTTTGCACACCCTTTTGAATATCACCAACAATTTGGTCCAAAGGATGATCTCTTGCAATGTTTGTGGGTTGAAGCACTTGAGGTTGATTGCTTGAGCTTGATTGTGCATTTGATTGATTTGCTTGAGAGGAACTAGCTTGATCTTGATTTTGCACTTGAGAGTCACTAGCTTGATCATTTGAAGGAACTTGCACTTGATCTTTGTCATCTTCTATGTCAACCACTTGAGTCAGCCTTATGTCACCAATGTCCATTTCTTGCATAGCCTTTGCCTAATTGAGGTCCACTCACATCATCTAGATTCTCATTTTGATCTTGAGACCCATTAGTTTGAATTCAACATCATGAACTTCCTCAAGTTGACCACTTCCCAAGTTCCATACTCTATAAGCTTTACTAGTGGTGAAGTAACCAAGCAAGAATCCCTCATCACATTTCTTCTCAAATTTGCTCAATCTAGCTCCTTTCTTCAATATGTAGCACTTATAACCAAACACCCGAAAATATGCAATATTTGGCTTTCTTCCATTCAAGATCTCATATGGAGTCTTCTCCAACATAGGATGGCAATAGAGTCTATTGGAGTAGTAACATGCCGTGTTGATTGCTTCGGCCCAAAAAGATTGACTCACATTATACTCACTAAGCATAGATCTTGCCATATCAATGAGAGTCCTATTCTTTCTTTGAACTAGGCCATTTGATTGAGATGTGTACTTAGCCGAGAATTGATGTTTGATTCCTAAGTTATCACAAAGCTCATCAACTCTTGTGTTCTTGAACTCACTACCATTATCGCTTCTTACCCTCTTGATGGTTGTTTCAAATTCATTGCAACTTCTCTTGACAAAAGTTTTGAAGATACCATAAACATCACTTTTGTCATTTATAAAGAAAACCCATGTGTATCTTGAGAAGTCATCCACTATCACCAAACCATACTTGTTGCCGCCAATGCTTGTATATGTAGTTGGTCCAAACAAGTCCATGTGCAATAACTCAAATGGTTTGCATGTGCTCATCATGCTCTTCTTAAGATGAGTGTTGCCTACTTGTTTTCTGGCTTGACATGCACTACATAACTTGTCCTTCTTAAACTCAACATCTTTAAGATCTCTAACCAAGTCATGCTTCACAAGTTTGTTCAATTGCTTCATTCCAACATGACCAAGCCTTCTATGCCATAACCAACCCATGCTTGACTTAGAGAGTAAGCATGCTGAACAATTGTGATTCTCTAGCACCAAAGTCCACTAGATAGAGATTCTCATATCTAAATCCCTTGAATATCAAATTTGATCCATCCACACTAATAATTTCCACATCATCAACACCAAAGATGCATTTGAAACCAAGATCACAAAGTTGAGC
This sequence comes from Eremochloa ophiuroides, assembly GCA_038502445.1. Classification (NCBI taxonomy): domain Eukaryota; kingdom Viridiplantae; phylum Streptophyta; class Magnoliopsida; order Poales; family Poaceae; genus Eremochloa; species Eremochloa ophiuroides. The sequence continues at coordinate 37,423,454 of JAHLJS010000006.1, read as the reverse complement.
CACTGACAATAGATTGAAGTTCAAACTCTCAACTAATAGCACATTGGAGATGCTTAGATCATTTGATATTGCAATCTTTCCAAGACCCTTGACCCTTGCCTTTGCTATTATCCCCAAATGTGATACTATCATACTCATTGCCACTAGAATTGATTTGGTTGAACATTCTTGAATCACCGGTCATGTGTTGAGAACACCCACTATCAAGAACCCAATGCCTCCCTCCGGCTTTGTAATTTACCTACAAAACAAATCAATGTCTTTTAGGTACCCATACTTGTTTGGGTCCTTGGAGGTTAGCAACCAAAGCCTTTGGTACCCAAATAGCCTTCAACCTTGGGCTCTCTTTAGGTGTACCAATGTATTTGACTTTGACACCTTTCTCACCCTTGGTAAGCATGTAACAAGAATCAAGTCTAATAGATTTAGCACTTGCAAATTTTATTTGCTTGTTCTTGTTGTTAGTGATGCAATTGGCCTCAATATGCCCTACTTGCTTGCACTTGTAGCAAAAACGACCATTGCTCCTCACAAAGCTAGGCTTTGGAGTTACAAAGGCCGCCTTGCCTTTCTTGGGAGTATAGCCAATTCCCTCCTTAGAGTTACTATATCTTTGGCTACCCAAGCATTGTAGCAAGCGGGCATCCGCACCATAGGCATTTCCTAATGCGCGGGTTAGCTTGTCCACTTCCTTCTTCAATTTCTCATTTTCAACTTTTAGTGTTGGATCAACACTAGTAGTGAAGGTAGAAGTAGAAGTGGATGATGATGAAAAGCTAGTGTTATTAGGTGTGGTTGCAACAAGTGTTTCATTAGTTGATTCATTCATTGGATCACAAGTTACACCCACATCACATGTTATAGCAACATCCTCTACCTTGCTTAGCTCTAAGAGTGAGGAGTGAGCTTTCTCAAGCTTGGTGTGACCTAGTTTGAGATCCTCATGGTCTTCCTTTAGACACTCATGAGAAGCACTTAGCTCATCAAAAGATTGTTCAAGAGTTTTAATTTCTTGGACAATTCTTTGCACTTCTTAGACTTAGAGCTAATAAGATATTCGGCTTGCTCTAACATGTCCATGAGTTGTGCTACACTAGGCTCATCATCATCACTATCACTATCATTATCATCTTTTTCATCATGACTTGAGTCATCGTATTTTACCTTAGTGGACTTAGCCATAAAGCATGATGAATCAAATGATGAAGACTTCTTGTTGATAGCAATAGAAACCATGGCCTTCTTCTTAGATGTCTTCCTCTCATCATCATCACTAGAGTCATCATCATCGGAGGAAGCATCACTATCCCATGTCACCACATAGGATCCACCCTTCTTTTTGGAGAAGTTGAACTTCTTTTTCTCCTTCTTTTCCACCTTGTCCTTCTTGTCCTTCTTTCCTTTCTTCTTGTAATCATCTTCATCATCACTAGCATTAGGACAATCCGCCACAAAATGATCCGTGCTCTTGCAATTGTAGCACTTCCTTACTACATTCTTTCCTTTAAAGTTATCTCTTCTCTTTCTAGCACCATAGCCCTTCTTCTTCATGAATCTTCCAAACTTGTGCACAAAGAGAGCTAGTGCCTTATCATCACTATCAAGGCTAGATGCATCATCATCACTAGATTGTACTTTCTTGCCCTTGCCCTTGTTCTTGGAAGAAGAGATGATGGACTTGAATGTCACGGTCTTCTTGCTCTTGTCATCCTCCTTCTTCACTTCTTCACTATCACTCTTCTCATTGTATTGATCCTCGGTCATCACATTACCAAGAACCTCATTTGGAGTGACACCCTTCAAGCCGCCTCGGAAGATGATAGTTCTCAAGGTCTTGAACCTCTTGGGCAAGCACATGAGAAACTTGTGAGAGAAGTCCTCATCACTTGTTTTCTCACCCAAGGCCTTTGTAACACCCCAGGTGTTAGTCACGAGCTAACTAGCGAGTGTGGGCCTAATCAAGTTATTTGAATCAATGATCCTAATCACTATTTCATATCATCTCCATCTACCTTGATCATTGGAGAAGTTGCATGAAGATTTAAATTGAGAATTCACATGGAATGACAAGTTATTCACTTAATTGGATTTATGGATTAAGTGGAGATGAGCATGCAAAGTCAACCAAACCTGGCAACCTTGCCCAAACAACTCTATTTGAACTCTACAACAAAAGTCATGAAGGACTCATGTTGAGCAAATGCCAAGAAAATACCTTTATTGGCCTAAACATCTACTCTGAGCTCTCTAATTACATTAGTTTGACCAAAGTGGAAATATTATTTTGGACCAAGATATGAAGTTTGACCCAAAATAAAAGTTACAGATATTTTGGAGTAGAACAAATGTTATTTATGTACTAAGTCATGATTCAACCTCTAAGTGCCTCAAAAAGTGGACACAAGACAGAAGAAAAATCTGATTACAGGACTTGATTAAATTCAAAGTCTGAAAATGGTGTTGATTTCATGGCTTTCCCGTGTTCTCCAAATTTCGTTAAGTAACTTGAGTTGGACCAAAAATAGGAGTTGTTACAAACTCTTTAGGGCACAACATATCCCAAGTTGAGGTCAATCCAACACTGTTTGACAAGGTTTTGACATCAATCCTTGATGCTAATTAACATACTGACGGCAGCATGTTTGGAACTGATTATCTCCGAATCCTCTCAGCTAATGGACAAAAACACTTAATGCAAACTGTACAGCATCTCTGGATCTCCAACTTTTCTAATTGGCCCATGACCTAAATACGAACGCAACCGGCCCAAAACAGCACCTCAAGTTTGCCTCATTCAAACCCGCCGGCTGTTTGACGAAATGCCACAATGGGTGGACACGCGCTGCTCATGCAGAGCTCGCGCCCCCACCATTGCTGGGCGTTGCTGCCGCAGTGCCCTACTCGCCCTCGCGCATGAGACCGCAAAAGGCGACCCCTGCTCGCCTTCCTCACTCTCCCATTCACTCTTCCACCCCCTCGCCCTCTTCCTCGCTCCCTGCCGAGCGCGCAGCACGTCGCCGCCATTGCCGGACGAGCTGAGCTCGAGCTCGCCGTCGTCCTCCCTCTTCCGAGCACCCTTTGGCTGAGTCTCCTTGACCGTTGTCTTCCTGCGCTCCACGCCGCTCGCCTAAGCCCTTTCTTCGGCCCTCTTCGTCGTCTCAGCGGGCCGCCGCCGGAGCTCCGACCGCCGGGCTGCCTGGCGCCGTGGCCACGCCGCTGCGGGCTGCCTCAGGCCGCACCGCCGGCATCGGCGGATGCGCCGTCGTCAGGGCCAGCCCTGGCCCTACTTCGCCGCCGTCAGCCGCTCCTCGGCCAGCCGGAGCCCAAGCCGGCCATCGCCCTCCTCTTCTCTGCTCGAGTGAGCCAGAGGAAGAAGAAGGAGATTTCCTGTGTTCACTCTCCTCTTTGTATGGCAGGTGGGGCCAAGTGGACGGCAGGTCCCGCGCGTCGGTTCAACTGAGGAATGGCTGGGTGCAATGGACGTGTACATCTAGCAGACATCCTAGGGTTAAGTGATTTCAGTTGTTTTTACAGATTTGGGTGTAGATCTTGTAAAATCCATATCTCATGATTGGTAGCTCCAAAAATAATGAGGCTTGTTTTGTTGGATTCGTGGTAAAGTTTTCTGCATGTTAGTATAGTTGGTTGTGTCATGCATGCCTGTATTTATGCTGTAGAAATTCATTATTGAAATGTGGTTTAGAAGTTCATTTAAATTATCCCGATCCACATTTTGAGAAATATATGTCCAAAAATCATGATTCCAATTTTTTTAGTCTTCTAATAACATGCACTAGCTCATAAAAATATAAAACATATAGGTTGTTTACTATTTTATTGGCGTTTCACATTTATCTTTTTAAATAGGAAATAAATGGTTGAATTGCTTGTTATTTTTGTATCTGAAGTTATATTGCTACAAATGATATGAAAACTTATTTGTAGACTCTTGGTGTCTTGTGTGATGTCTGGTTAAATTTTTGGGATTTATGGCACAAGTATGACTGAGTTATTGATTTATCTTGTTTTATGCCTAATAAGTAGTTTTAAATGTGTAATAATTATTATATAGGTGTAAAAATGGAAAATGGTGCTCCTCTACCTTTGTGAGATATTGTAGTAACCTGAGAAACAATAATATGGTCATGTGTTTGAATAAAATATTGAGTTTCACATTTATCTTACTCTCCAATGAATTGTTGCATTATAAACTTGTTTATTTTGTAATAATTAAATTATGGAACCTGAGCATGTAAGATTTGAACCTTGGTCATGTTTTGTAATTATCTAGCTCTCATAAAAATATTGGCTCCATTTGAGATGTTTATCACATGACTTAAATAATTAAATTAGGGGTTTTTATGTAATAATGAGTGAATAATTAAAGACAAATGAATGCATATATGTTTCTTGTAATTCCTTAATATGCTTTGGTCTGAGATGAGTCTTGTATTACCATGTAATCATGTTTGGAGCTATCTAAATAGCTCATTCCTATGTGTGCTTAGGTGATAAATAAGGGAAAAGCATGTTTTGCTTATATGCTGAAAATGGCTGCAGGAGCAGTCCCTGTTGTTGTGATGTTTTACACATGAAAGTGATGTTGCATGAGAATGTGTTCTATACAAAAGCTATAGTCAACTTCTATATCTAGCTTGTCCTAAATCTTCATGGTCATAGGCCTGATAGTCTAGGAGTTATGCCTTTTGGAAGTCTGCTGTCAGGTTTGGATTGTTTTTTGTCTAGATCTGATTGATTGCATTATTGGACTGAGTTATGCTTTAAATCACTTCTTGGTGATAATAGATCAGTTGTAGTATATTTCTATGTCTTTCCAAATTGTCTATGATCATCCCTTTTGGTGGTCTAAATCTCTAGTTATGATTGTTTGAGTTGGGAGAACAGAATCTATACAAGTCTGGACAGAGCTGTCTTCTTTGTATTGTTTGACCTTTATGTGAATTAAATCGTCTGAAGAGGGTAATACCAAAGTTGTAGACAATTTCAATAGCTTTCTAGAAAGGCTTAGATCACCCTGGTTGGATGTACATAGCTTCAGTTATGGTTAAATCTTGTGCTTACTATCCTGCTGCCCATAAACTGCTTGTGTGGGATTATGATTGCTTTGATTTTGCTTTGCTTGGTGTGATTGTTAGCTTATGGTTCAGTGATGGTAGATTAACATGCCTTGTATTACTTTCTCTTATTCATACATGTGTATTGTGCATCTCATTTAGGTACGATAGATGATGAACACGTGGAGTGAAGGACATGATGATGGAACTAGCCACAAGACGGTGTGGTGGACTAATCACGAAGGTGGAAGGACTAATCGAGTGCTTGGATGGGAAATGCTCGTCGAACAAGTGTCATCTAACAAACACTAACTTAGTGCTGAACCCCAGGCAAGCCTCGGAGCATCCCTAAGTCTCCACCTATCTCTTTTTATAAATGCACCAGTCTTTATTAAATCGTATGTTTGTGCATTTAAGTATAGGAGTTGGTTTGAAACCGTTGCTGCATATCTACCTTGTCTACTATATATGTGAACCTGATACTATTACTAGATAGGTGACCGATCTTATGCTTAGCCCTGCTTAGACCGGTAGAAGTCGGGTGATTTCCTGTCATCCGCGAGAAAGTCGGGTGATTTCCTATCATCCGCGAGTGTAGGTGGTGACTGACGAGATCCACATGGTTGGCTATATGTGTCACCATGCCACAATGAAATAATGAGAGAATCAAGGCTAGGTAGAGGGGAGCTGCATGACATGGGTCATGTTGACTTCGGTGCTGCTTGCGGCCGACTAGGACTGAGGCCACCAGACATCAGTTGAGATTGAAAGACGTCATCACATAGCTGGCCAGATAAGTCGTTCTGACCGCGAAGCCGAGTATTTCTTTCTGAGTCAGGAATTGGGCGTGATAAGGCAGACATATTCTAGAGGTAGAAAGGATGTGCGAAGACACCATCTTACCAAGGGCAGGTCAGGGACCTGATGCATCCTGGAAGTGGGTTTGTCTCTGAGAATATGGACCCCTCCAAGCCCGCGATACATATTATGTCTCAGAAAGATTTAACGGTGGCCCAAGAAGCCAGTGGCTCGGCTGACAGGGTTTGTGATTGGCATATTTGCCAACTGGTACAATCGATTCGAATCGCCATCTCTCCTGGTTAGTGAGAAACTGAACTGATCTTCTGGTGAGGTAGAGGTTAACAACTTGAACGTGATTATTGGTGAGATGAGGTTGATATCTGTGGATATCAGAAATCATATGGTTTTATTGATTGCTATAATATCAAGTGATTGTTTAGTATAGCTGCAAACCTTAGCTAAATAGCTTAACTGAAATCGAAGCTGAATCACATCTAAAACTTTTAAGTTGAGGAACTATTGTAGTAATGCTTTTTATGCAAAAATGTTGCTATCCTCTGAGCTCCACCAAATAAGCCTTGCATATCCTTGAGAGTCTTTTTATTTACTTCCTATCGGGTAAGTCTAGCTGAGTACAATTGAGTACTCAGGGTTTTATTCCCAATGTTGCAGGAGGAATGCTTGGTTGACTAAAGAGTTACTTCTATCCTTCGGGAGAGGAAGACTAGACCTTGGGCAAGGTCATGTTATCTGTCTCATCTATGTTGCTGTGACTGGTCGGCACTTGGCACTATATCATGAACTTAAATATGTGTAAATCTATTTCGTTTCCGCTATTAAACTTTTATGTAAAAGTTTATCTTGTACTCTGATGTATTTGAACTATGTGCGAATCTATGTATCATGTGTATGTGTACTGCTGAGTTTCTGCGATCCTTGGGGTATGTACTGTGTAAAAGTTTGAAATCCTTCGAGATTTCACGGACTACCGGGTTTATATTGGCTCAAGTGTGGCTTGATAGCTGGGAAAACAGCTGTCGCTGTACTTGTGCTCATATAAATTGGTCGGTTCTGTTACAGTTGGTACCAGAGCAAAAATTCAGCATGTACCGTCACATGAGTATTTAAAAATAAAAAGTTTTGAGTTTGCAAAACTAATTACCAACTTATAGCTATATATAGGTGTTTTAAACAAATGGTTTGAACAAACTAAGTGTGCCAAGGACCAAGTCTTATAGCCCATATTAGGATTATTGGGTGGCTTATTTAAGTACTAATTTGGGGAAATTGCATCATGTTTCTATTTGCGGTTCATTTGGTTTTATCGTGCGGGTAATTATGAACTGTCGGTTTCTTATTGCTTCTTATGGGCCAATGTGCCACGTCGAATGAGGTAAGGTGAGATGTGAGTGTACGATCAAACAACCGTCGATCTATGGTGAGTGTTTATGGTTACTGAAGTGAGTCATGTGATTCATATGTGTACTTATGGAAGTATGATGGAGTAATTACTTTCTTGGGGTCGCAAGTGCTCATGGGAGCATTTCCGGCAAAAAGTGCTTCTTATTGCCATGCATACATGTGGGATTGGGCTGAAATGAATCTTCTGCAGGTACGCTAACCTCGAATGCGTATATGATAGTTAACGACTAGCTATATACCGAGAGAGTACGTAGGTTATGCCACCGACTTAGAACGTATTTGCCATGTTATATATAGGCAACTAAGTGAGAACGAATAGGACGAGCATGCATCATGAGTGTTGCATCATGTGATTGTTGCTTGTTGCATAAGTATGCTTCTTCTCACCCTTGTTCTACGTTGTCTGAATAGCCTTATTAAGTTTACAACTTGTGTTGCCTCTCTTCCTTGCTTGTTTTGAAATCATAAGAGTTGCTAAACCTTTAAGTAGCCTCTATAAGTATTTCTCAACCATAAATCTTGTCAGAAGCTAAACCAATTCTGCCTGTAGGCTTTTCATTTGGCGCAATAGACCCACCTGAGTTTTCTCTTAATGCTAGCCTATGGTTGTCATATGTTCTTGTTCAAGATCTATGAAACCATGCCTACATTTTCTTTCATCTAAAGCCTTATCCAAATCCTATCTGGAGTGTCTCCTCTAGTCCTTCTAAATGTCATGATGATAGCTTGATCTCTGTTAAATTAGATCTTATAATCTTTTCTTTGGAAATCAGGTTATGCAAAATCGATCACCCCTACAAATGATTTGATCTAATCTGTTCCTTACTTCCAGCAGTCTTCTCCATATCTAGAGAATGTTTAGATTTCATTCAGCAAGGCTTGCCTACATCATGTTCATTGGAATCTTTGCCCAAATCCTTGATTTGAACCTCTTCTCAGCTTACCCAGAAGTTTCCTTGTAATCTTTTCATTATGGATCATGTTATGGTTTTATCAATTCAATCTCACAAATCATGTATTGAATCTGTCCCATGATCAAGTTGTTTTCCAAATCTCTCTAAAGGCCTAGCAATGTTGATCATTAAGAGTCTCCTAGTACTAATTAATGGTACACAAGCTCACGCCATTGGATGGTCTGAAGGTTTCTTGATAGATGCGAGATGCATGTGGAATTATAGAATCTCATGTTAGTTATTCTTGGTAGCTAACCTATAATTCTCTTATGCCATGTTTCTATCTAGACCCTCTCCTTGTTACTCACTTGAAGGAAACCATCTTGTGCGAGTTAAATCTCTCCTTCCCCATTTTCCTTGTATTCTTTCTGTATGAATCATGATGTTTGTCAACTCAACCTATGATTGTTGTATATAGTTGGTTCATGAGACATCTGATTGTCTATGGTTATCTTCTTTTCAAGATGCTTGTCAATCTTTGTCTCATGATTTTCCCTCCTTCTATCTAATCTCTTGTAAATCATGGGTCGGGTAATCTCCATACTAGACACATGAAAACCGCGTGGGACTGAAGCAAAGCCTCATGTACTGCTATTTTGGCAACTAATCTGTCTTCTAACTCATGTTTTCATTGCCAAATCATGCTCTTGTTGGCTATTAACCCTATAATTGATTATAGTAGCTTACCTTCCCTCTGCGAAATGTCATCCTTGCACAAATCTATCCTTGCCACGCATGATTTTCTCATTGGTTGTATGTTCATTTATGTTGTTATGATCCGTGATCGATGATACTGCGACGAAACCGAGGACATCCTGTGGATCGCAACCACTAGGCTGTGTTGCTCGGCACGTGCGAATATCGAGGTCTCTGGTCATGATACATTGCAGAACTACACCGATACGTAATATCTCGTATCTCCCAATCTATCCATGCTTCTTAAGATTTCTCGTTGGTCATGTTTGATAGTGGTGTTATGATTATTAACTAATGGTGCCGTGACGAAACCGAGAACCTCTTTGTGGGGACGCCCAATAAAGTAGTGCTTCTCTACACACGTTGGTATCATGACCTCTAATCGTAATCCATTATAAAGTAATACCAATGTGTTGTCTTCCATGGATTTTCCTACATCTATCTTTGAAGGTGTCTCTAATTCAAATTGATCTATCCCTATGTTTCTTGATCTATCTTGCAAAGTCTTTACCGACTCGATCCTTCAATGTTCTATCAGAAGGTACAGATATTTGTCAAGTATATAGCTTCCTTCAGAAGTCACAAAGAGAATGATCTTTGAAGAGCAAGTCACTGACATCAACATTGACATACTACAAGATGTGGTAAACAAAGAATCTGACATGATCTACTAGGGCATATCAACCAGCACCTGCCATTATTGTGGGATCAAAAGAGCACACAAACTTTAAAGTTATCTACAAAGTATCAGTCAGGCAATAGTTAGCAGGATGTGGTATGTTTTCTGATAGGTTATTTGCAAGTCCACTAGCTTCTATCCAAGTTCAATACCTATTTGCATGAAGATCATACAGTCAAAATAAATCTTCTCATGTGTTGCTTCATGTCTGCTGACCGTGATGGTGACCTTGTGCATGTATATCATCTGCAGCCATTTGCTACAGAAGCTAAAGATGTAGAGCCTTTTTAGGGACAACTAACTAGTTACCCCAGTGTGAAGAATAGTCTGCAGCTAAGCAATGAAGTGTATTTGGTTCTTGTATCAAGAAGGAATAAGACCAGCCGTTATTAGTTTCTGCTCGATGAGATGATTGCCTCTGCTGATGAAATGCAGAAGTTTGTTCATTCGATCTCTCATGTGGGCAATGTATTGCCCAATTGGATTAGTCTGTTTGACATGAAGAAATGGATGCCTGAAATTGCTAAATAGATTTCTATCAAGAAGCGTGGTTTCATGCTAACAAGTATGTCCCGTGGGTATAGAGAAGTAATTAACCCCGTTTGTGAAGGCCATGTCTCATAGAACAATGCTATACCAGAAACCTATAAGCCAATTGGTACTGTTTGTGGTACCCTCACTTCCAAGGCCTTGCTATAATGAAGCCAATTCCATCTTTGTCAATCACTCAGATTGTGCAAACTATGGTTTCAGCCTAGTGAAGAGCTACAAAAGACACCCCAACAGATGAAGTCAATACCATAGTACATCTTGGTGCAATCAGGTGCCCTGTTTGATACTCTATGGTATGGACAACAAAAAGGACATTAAAAAAAAATTTAGTTCCTTATTCTTGATCGGTCAAGGTGTTCTACCACTCAACTCCTAAGAGTGTGAAGTGAAGACAAGTTGAATTATGTCAAACAACATATTTCAGATTTCTATTTGGAAACCCTCTGATCTCGGATTGCTGATGCAAAAATAAGAAGGTTTACCCAATGTCAAAAGTAGTTCAACAAGTTGGTTTTGTTAATTCATGGTTGTATCATGAAGAAAGTTGTACTCAAGTTGTTGGTAGAGGACTGCTTCTCAAAACTTTGTGAGTAAACACTCTACACAACCAACCTCATTAAACCTACCAATCCGCTTTAATCTTGTTTATTCTCGACTGCAAATGAGAATACATAAGTTTGGGATTGCTCATCGGTTTTCCTCGTGTACAAAAAGGTTTTTGATTCTATGCAGGAATTTGTGATGTATCTCATCAACCTGCACAATTCATGTCTGTCTAGACTAACCATCGTGCAAATGTGTATGCCAAGTTGCATATTGCACAAACTTTTGCTACTGCATGGTGTACTCCAAACCATTGTCTCGGATCATGAACTATAGTTTTCAGCTCATTTTGGAAGCATTTACAAGAATCACCTTACTCGAGTAAATGCCTGCCAGAATCTTGTGCCTTGGAAGAGAATGGAGTGTAACCATATGCATCTGTATGCCTACACTTGTCACTTGATGTCCTCTGTGCCTTTTATCATGGAGTGACAGAAAACTTTGTGTACATAATGAAACTAATCCAGAGTTCGTCCTATCTTCAGCATAGCATACCTCAGGCCAATCAGGAAGAATTGATCCAATCTTGAAATACATATTGAGAGCATATGTGTTTTATTTTCAAGGATCTTGTTAGAAATGGCGACTGCTATCATTGTTTTTCTTACAACAACAGTTATAAAGAGGTTACCTCAGGCTCTACCCAAACAACTGTTGCTACATAGACACGAGGGTTCCCTTATTGATGGACATCAAAAGCACTGAGCCGACAGAGTCAGCTATCGCATTCATCGTTCACTCAACAAACTCAAACAATACAGTGTTGCCATCAGAAAGAGAACTGTATACATGAAACATTATGTAGCTTTCCATCAGTCTGCATCCCAGTAAATTGTGTCTACAACCAACAGAAACCTTGCATGTTGTCAATCAATTTTCTCAGCTTCAGTAACTATCTGCCTCGTCCATGATCTCATCCCATATGAAAATAGTGGTGTATGCTATATCCACTAGAGAATAAGATGTTTTGAAAACTACTCTTGGACACTCCAATTCACACCCTCATACTAAGAGTGCTAATTGGGACGTTTTGTCCTGGGTTTCTCCCAAATTAGCTATGTTGTCTTGAAATCCTCCCAAATTAATTGGCAGTGTTATCTTGGATTCATCCCAAAGTAACAATGCTTCATAGAAGTCAATGAAGAAAATTCTTCAAACAAGAGTCAACTACAAAGAATTCTTGAATGATCAGAAAGTTGTCCTATCCTTAATGATCTCTCTTGCATTTGCACCAAGGTAAATAGAAGTACATGATATCTTGGAGTAACGACTCAACAAACCTTTGCCGTCCATACATTTTCATAAGCCATGAGGTGATCACCCCTGCCTATGAGCGCTATGGAATTTTTAAGTAGCTTCGTACTAGCACCGCCTTGGAAAAGGGGCTGACATGCTTCTCTACCCTTGAAAGCTCTTACGTTCCGAATCTCGGGACGAGATTCTTTTAATGGGGGAAGGCTGTAACACCCCAGGTGTTAGTCACGAGCTAACTAGCGAGTGTGGGCCTAATCAAGTTATTTCAATCAATGATCCTAATCACTATTTCATATTCATATCCATCTACCTTGATCATTGGAGAAGTTGCATGAAGATTTAAATTGAGAATTCACATGGAATGACAAGTTATTCACTTAATTGGATTTATGGATTAAGTGGAGATGAGCATGCAAAGTCAACCAAACCTGGCAACCTTACCCAAACAACTCTATTTGAACTCTACAACAAAAGTCATGAAGGACTCATGTTGAGCAAATGCCAAGAAAATACCTTTATTGGCCTAAACATCTACTCTGAGCTCTCTAATTACATTAGTTTGACCAAAGTGGAAATATTATTTTGGACCAAGATATGAAGTTTGACCCAAAATAAAAGTTACAGATATTTTGGAGTAGAACAAATGTTATTTATGGACCAAGTCATGATTCAACCTCTAAGTGCCTCAAAAAGTGGACACAAGACAGAAGAAAAATCTGATTACAGGACTTGATTAAATTCAAAGTCTGAAAATGGTGTTGATTTCATGGCTTTCCCGTGTTCTCCAAATTTCGTTAAGTAACTTGAGTTGGACCAAAAATAGAAGTTGTTACAAACTCTTTAGGGCACAACATATCCCAAGTTGAGGTCAATCCAACACTGTTTGACAAGGTTTTGACATCAATCCTTGATGCTAATTAACCTACTGACGGCAGCATGTTTGGAACTGATTATCTCTGAATCCTCTCAGCTAATGGACAAAAACCCTTAATGCAAACTGTACAGCATCTCTGGATCTCTAACTTTTCTAATTGGCCCATGACCTAAATACGAACGCAACCGGCCCAAAGCAGCACCTCAAGTTTGCCTCATTCAAACCCGCCGGCTGTTTGACGAAATGCCACAATGGGTGGACACGCGCTGCTCATGCAGAGCTCGCGCCCCCACCATTGCTGGGCGTTGCTGCCGCGTGCCCTGCTCGCCCTCGCGCATGAGACCGCAAAAGGCGACCCCTGCTCGCCTTCCTCACTCTCCCATTCACTCTTCCACCCCCTCGCCCTCTTCCTCGCTCCCTGCCGAGCGCGCAGCACGTCGCCGCCATTGCCGGACGAACTGAGCTCGAGCTCGCCGTCGTCCTCCCTCTTCCGAGCACCCTTTGGCCGAGTCTCCTTGACCGTTGTCTTCCTGCGCTCCACGCCACTCGCCGACCGCCGGGCTGCCTGGCGCCGTGGCCACGCCGCTGCGGGCTGCCTCAGGCCGCACCGCCGGCATCGGCGGATGCGCCGTCGTCAGGTCCAGCCCTGGCCCTACTTCGCCGCCGTCAGCCGCTCCTCGGCCAGCCGGAGCCCAAGCCGACCATCGCCCTCCTCTCCTCTGCTCGAGTGAGCCAGAGGAAGAAGAAGGAGATTTCCTGTGTTCACTCTCCTCTTTGTATGGCAGGTGGGGCCAAGTGGACGGCAGGTCCCGCGCGTCGGTTCAACTGAGGAATGGCTGGGTGCAATGGACGTGTACATCTAGCAGACATCCTAGGGTTAAGTGATTTCAGTTGTTTTTACAGATTTGGGTGTAGATCTTGTAAAATCCATATCTCATGATTGGTAGCTACAAAAATGATGAGGCTTGTTTTGTTGGATTCGTGGTAAAGTTTTCTGCATGTTAGTATAGTTGGTTGTGTCATGCATGCCTGTATTTATGCTGTAGAAATTCATTATTGAAATGTGGTTTAGAAGTTCATTTAAATTATCCCGATCCACATTTTGAGAAATATATGTCCAAAAATCATGATTCCAATTTTTTTAGTCTTCTAATAACATGCACTAGCTCATAAAAATATAAAACATATAGGTTGTTTACTATTTTATTGGAGTTTCACATTTATCTTTTTAAATAGGAAATAAATGGTTGAATTGCTTGTTATTTTTGTATCTGAAGTTATATTGCTCCAAATGATATGAAAATTTATTTGTAGACTCTTGGTATGTTGTGTGATGTCTGGTTAAATGTTTGGGATTTATGGCACAAGTATGACTGAGTTATTGATTTATCTTTTTTTATGCCTAATAAGTAGTTTTAAATGTGTAATAATTATTATATAGGTGTAAAAATGGAAAATGGTGCTCCTCTACCTTTGTGTGATATTGTAGTAACCTGAGAAACAATAATATGGTCATGTGTTTGAATAAAATGTTGAGTTTCACATTTATCTTACTCTCCAATGAATTGTTGCATTATAAACTTGTTTATTTTGTAATAATTAAATTATGGAACCTGAGCATGTAAGATTTGAACCTTGGTCATGTTTTATAATTATCTAGCTCTCATAAAAATATTGGCTCCATTTGAGATGTTTATTACATGACTTAAATAATTAAATAATGGGTTTTTATGTAATAATGAGTGAATAATTAAAGAAAATGAATGCATATATGTTTCTTGTGATTCCTTAATATGCTTTGGTCTGCGATGAGTCTTGTATTACCATGTAATCATGTTTGGAGCTATCTAAATAGCTCATTCCTACGTGTGCTTAGGTGATAAATAAGGGAAAAGCATGTTTTGCTTATATGCTGAAAATGGCTGCAGGAGCAGTCCCTGTTGTTGTGATGTTTTACACATGAAAGTGATGTTGCATGAGAATGTGTTCTATACAAAAGTTGCTTCTATATCTAGCTTGTCCTAAATCTTCATGGTCATAGGCCTGATAGTCTAGGAGTTATGGCTTTTGGAAGTCTGCTGTCAGGTTTGGATTGTTTTCTGTCTAGATCTGATTGATTGTATTATTTGACTGAGTTATGGTTTGAATCACTTCTTGGTGATAATAGATCAGTTGTATTATATTTCTATGTCTTTCCAAACTGTCTATGATCATCCCTTTTGGTGGTCTAAATCTCTAGTTATGATTGTTTGAGTTGGGAGAACAGAATCTATACAAGTCTGGACAGAGCTGTCTTCTTTGTATTGTTTGACCTTTATGTGAATTAAATCATCTGAAGAGGGTAATACCAAAGTTGTAGACAATTTCAATAGCTTTCTAGAAAGGCTTAGATCACCCTGGTTGGATGTACATAGCTTCAGTTATGGTTAAATCTTGTGCTTACTGTCCTGCTGCCCATAAACTGCTTGTGTGGGATTAAGATTGCTTTGATTTTGCTTTGCTTGGTGTGATTGTTAGCTTATGGTTCAGTGATGGTAGATTAACATGCCTTGTATTACTTTCTCTTATTCATACATGTGTATTGTGCATCTCATTTAGGTACGATAGATGATGAACACGTGGAGTGAAGGACATGATGATGGAACTAACCACAAGACGGTGTGGTGGACTAATCACGAAGGTGGAAGGACTAATCGAGTGCTTGGATGGGAAATGCTCATCGAACAAGTGTCATCTAACAAACACTAACTTAGTGCTGAACCCCAGGCGAGCCCCGGAGCATCCCTAAGACTCCACCTATCTCTTTTTATAAATGCACCGGTCTTTATTAAATCGTATGTTTGTGCATTTAAGTATAGGAGTTGGTTTGAAACCGTTGCTGCATATCTACCTTGTCTACTATATATGTGAACCTGATACTATTACTAGACAGGTGACCGATCTGATGCTTAGCCCTGCTTAGACCGGTAGAAGTCGGGTGATTTCCTGTCATCCGCGAGAAAGTCGGGTGATTTCCTGTCATCCGCGAGTGTAGGTGGTGACTGACGAGATCCACATGGTTGGCTATATGTGTCACCATGCCACAATGAAATAATGAGAGAATCAAGGCTAGGTAGCGGGGAGCTGCATGACCTGGGTCATGTTGACTTCGGTGCTGCTTGCGGCCGACTAGGACTGAGGCCACCAGACATCAGTTGAGATTGAAAGACGTCATCACATAGCTGGCCAGATAAGTCGTTCTGACCGCGAAGCCGAGTATTTCTTTCTGAGCCGGGAATTGGGCATGATAAGGCAGACATATTCTGGAGGTAGGAAGGATGTGCGGAGACACCATCTTACCAAGGGCAGGTCAGGGACCTGATGCATCCTGGAAGTGGGTTTGTCTCTGAGAATATGGACCCCTCCAAGCCCGCGATACATATTATGTCTCAGAAAGATTTAACGGTGGCCCAAGAAGCCAGTGGCTCAGCTGACAGGGTTTGTGATTGGCATATTTGCCAGCTGGTACAATCGATTTGAATCGCCATCTCTCCTGGTTAGTGAGAAACTGAACTGATCTTCTGGTTAGGTAGAGGTTAACAACTTGAACGTGATTATTGGTGAGATGAGGTTGATATCTGTGGATATCGGAAATCATATGGTTTTATTGATTGCTATAATATCAAGTGATTGTTTAGTATAGCTGCAAACCTTAGCTAAATAGCTTAACTGAAATCAAAGCTGAATCACATCTAAAACTTATAAGTTGAGGAACTATTGTAGTAATGCTTTTTATGCAAATATGTTGCTATCCTCTGAGCTCCACCAAATAAGCCTTGCATATCCTTGAGAGTCTTTTTATTTACTTCCTGTCGGGTAAGTCTAGCTGAGTACAATTGAGTACTCAGGGTTTTATTCCCAATGTTGCAGGAGGAATGCTTGGTTGACTAAAGAGTTACTTCTATCCTTCGGAAGAGGAAGACTAGACCTTGGGCAAGGTCATATTATCTGTCTCATCTATGTTGCTGTGACTGGTCGGCACTTGGCACTATATCATGAACTTAAATATGTGTAAATCTATTTCGTTTCCACTATTAAACTTTTATGTAAAAGTTTATCTTGTACTCTGATGTATTTGAACTATGTGCGAATCTATGTATCATGTGTATGTGTACTGCTGAGTTTCTGCGATCCTTGGGGTATGTACTGTGTAAAAGTTTGAAATCCTTCGAGATTTCACGGACTACCGGGTTTATATTGGCTCAAGTGTGGCTTGATAGCTGGGAAAACAGCTGTCGCTGTACTTGTGCTCGTATAAATTGGTTGGTTCTATTACAGCCTTGAGATCATTGACAATCACTTGAAGCCTATAGAACATTTCTGGAATTCTCCCTCCATCATCCATCTTGAAGTTTGAGAGTTTGTCCTTGAGCATGTACAACTTGTCACTCTTTACCGTTGAAGTGCCCTCATAGGTTTGCTCTAATCATGTCCATACTTCACTTGCTCTATCCAAATCCTTGATTTGCTCAAACACCTTTGAGTCAATGCCATTGTGGATGGTGTTGAGAGCCATTGTGTTACATTGGTTGTTCTCTTGATCTCTAGGTGTGGGGCTTGCGGGATCAAGCACAATGTATTCCTTCTCGGTTACCTCCCACACCTTCTCATGAATTGAGCCAAGATACATCTTCATCTTTCTTTTTCAATAATCAAATGAGCTTGTGCCATCAAAGTGAGGTGGTTTGCCCCCAACATGATTGAACATGATATGAACCATTTCAATGCACCGAAGGATGTTAAGCCTTGACTAAACGGTGACCACGGCTCCAATACCACTTGAAAGGTCCTAGTATGGCTAGAGGGGGGTGAATAGCCTAATAAAATTTCTACAAAGAACTTAGGCCAAGAGGTTAGTAACAAATATGGCTAAATATGCAATGCTAGTGCAACTACTAACCTAGGCAAGCCACCTACATAATTCTAGTTAATTCTTAGTTCTAAGCCACACAAGCAAGCTAGCAAAAGCTAAAAGACTACACAACTACACAAGACAAGAAAACAAACAACTTTGCACAAGAATAAGAAAGGAATGATCGTCAATTAAACCTTTGCCTTGTGAGGAAGCCCATCACCAGGACAATCAATAAGTCACTCACTCGAAGGTGAGGAAATCAATAGAGACACCAAGATTTATCCCCGAGGTTCACTTGCTTGCCGGCACGCTACGTCCTCGTTGTGTCGACTTCAACCGGTGATTCGGTGGCTAATCGGTATCACACACCGAGCCTACACTAGGTGCCACAAGAACCTACCACGGAGGAAGTAATTCAAAGACACGAGCTATCCACTAGAGTTACCTTTGAGCACTCCGCTCGGGGAAGGCACAAGAACCCCTCACAATTGCCGGGTGTGGGCAAGCACAATCACCAAACTCCTTCACACCTTCTTCTCCTCCAAGCCGTCTAGGGACACAGCAATGTCCCAAGAGAATAAGAACTGAACCAAGGCTTGCTCTCAAGTGCTCTAGAATACAAATCACAAGCAATGATGCACTTGAGGTTCACTCAATCTCACTAAAGATGATCAAGATGATGAACTAGTGAGAGAGTGGGAGGCTAGAATGCAACAAAGTTTATGACAATGATCCAAGTGTGCAAGAGAGTCACCAAGTGATCAAGGAGGGAGTATAAATACCCCCAAGTGCAAATCTAACCGTTACCCACTCCAAAACAGCCGTTAACACTCTTTTTCTACCGTCGGACGCAACCGTCGGACTGAGTCCGTCGGACTAAACGTCAGCGTCTGACGCTCGGATGCGCGCCACGTGTCAACAGGTTTAAACGTCATTCGTTCGATCTCAACGGTCAAATGATTTCGCGCGTTTATCTACCGTCAGACTGAGGGCGTCGTACTAAACACTTGCGTCCGACGCTCCCTCAGCTCACTGTGTGCGTGCCGTCGGATGATCGCGAGTCAGAGCGTCGGACTAAAAATTCCCAGGGTCCGACGCTTCCAGAGAGGTTCAGAAACGCTAAAACATCGTTGGACACCGTCCGACGCTCGCCGTCGGACTAAAACGAACTGTCCGACATCGTGTTCAGAGCACGCCGCGCGCCTCGCCGCAATGTGAACTCGCCACGACGAGTCGTTGGACTGTCACTGAATAGTCCGACGCTCGGCAACAGTCAGAGATAGAGTTAGGCGTCGGACGCTACCCAATGGTCCGACGCTACGTTGGCAAACGGTCCGACGCTCCTTTTTCAATGTTTTTCATGTCTATTTCTCACCCCTTACTTCTATGTGCTAACACTCAAGGTCTCCAACACTTGTGCACATTGTGTTAGCATTTTGCAAACATTTTTCAAGGGTTTTCAAAGAGATTCTCTAGGTTGGTTAGATCAATGCACATGAGATGCAACCTAGAGCACTTGAAAGTAATCCAATTGCTTAGTTCTCCCCTTGATAGTCGGCTATCTATCCTAAATGTGATCACTCCCACTTGGTGTCTTGATCACTAAAAGAAAATCCCTATTTAGATATACCTTAGCCTCTATCTTTCCTTCTTTAAGTCCTTTTTTCTCCTTGATCATTCCATCTTGATCTTCACTTGAGCTCATGTCATCTTCCTCCTTATCACTAATCTTCTCTTGGCTACACATACTTAGCACTTAGATTAGTAACTAGGTTTCATCAATTACTAAAACCAAACTAGGGTCTTTCAGCAGTCTTCAAACGATCCCAAGTAATTTCAGTACCTGCCGGATGGGTAGCCTTGTAGTGCGACCACCAAATTCCTGTGGGTCCTTGAAACTGGAGAGCAGCATAATTCACTTTTAGCTCATCATTCAGCCTCAACACCGAAAATTTCTGCTCTATGGTGTGGAGCCATTCATCGGCTTGCAGTGGCTCAACGGCTTCCTTAAAGATGGGTGGCTTGGTGTCCACGAAATCTTTGTAAGAGCCGAACTGGTTCTCATCATTGCCACGATGACGATCTCCACCACGAGCATTGTTGGCTGCCATTTCACGCAGAACAGCCTCCAAATTGCGCTGAGTCCCGATGAACTACGCGAACATCTGCTCAGGAGTGAATGGCGGTGGTGGTGGCAACTCTTCATTCTCATTGTCATTCTTGCTACAACTACCGGAGCCATGAGAACGTGTGTTAACCGGCATCTGTGAAAATTTTCATAAAAATGGTAGAGGATTAATAATGGTGTTGTTGCGGAAAATTGAAACTCATGGCAAAGTATTACATGATACAAAAAGAGTAAACATAATAATATCAAGGGCACAAAAAGTTCAATTCCACAACATGACCATGATAAAAGTAGAGAAACTACTTAATAGCCGTTACAAACCACGTACTAGCGTTTGACTATGCCTTACAACAAGCCAAGGTTTTGCAAACGGCCATACAGTCTTTACATTATTTAGAATTACACATCACAGGGCCTAAACTTCGCTGAGGGGATTTTTACAACAATGTTACACCCATCAACTAGCAAAAGACTACTAGAACCCACTAGTCATCGTGATTGCTATCAATCACCGATTCACTACTATTCCCATCATCACTATCGTTAGCTTCGGGATTCTCCTCTTCGTTATCGAAGGCAGGATCAACGTCATCTTCCAGCACTGGAGGATCAATTTCAGCGGCACCCGGGACATGAATAGGAGCAACAAGGTTGTTCAAATGCTGAACTTCATTCTGCAACCCCGCGATCTGCTGATTGGCGTGCTGCATCTGGAGAGCAAAGTCATCCCTTTGGCGAGCAAAGTGCATATTCATGACACCTAGCTGATGCATTAATTCGTTTCTTTGACGACCAAGAACGTTGACTTGACGAAGAGCTTGGTCTCGTTCAGCTACGGTATCTCGCAATTCTCCGCGACATGCTAGATGAGCATCTAGCATATCCCTAGCATCATGATGAGCTTTGCTTGTGACTTCAAAATGCTACTTGATCTGAGTAACTAGTACATGTTGCTCGACAATGGAACCGCGAAGGCTCCTTAACATGGAATCCCAACCTTCCCGCCGAGTGAAATACATCTTCAATATTGCAAACATGGCGCTCATAGCTGGATCCTTGCTGTGCACTTCTTCATCCTGACCCTTCACTAACGGATCACCATTTTCCTAATCTCATGTTGCATTCTCTATATCAAGCTTGGGGAACACATCCATAGGACCATCCTTGACGTCGGCGCCAAATTGCTTGCACAGGGACATTAGCACATCGAAAGCTGCGCGTGGGGCACCATCCCATGGAGACCAGGCTTCAACGTTGACCTTCCAACCAGGCCAAGATACCGCTCCACGGATAGATGGAATAGAAACCCCAACCTTGTAAAATACATCCACTCCACCACCAACTTCTTCCCAGTAGTAGTTTGGTGGCTCAGCATATCTAACCGATTCCAACGTCCTCCACAACAGAGTGGGTGTTCCAAATTGGTCCAGAAACCTGTGGTTGCGAGTCGGCGGAGCCATCTGTAGAAGATTTTTGAGAGAGACATGAGAATAGTTATAGAAAAGATTTATTCCCGTTATTTTCACTTTACTTGTTATTGTGTGAAGAATTCGGATAAGAACAGAACATGAATGACCATGATGCATGAACGTTCCATACGTCCTCACACCTAACCATACTACCGTACTAAGCGGTGGCATACAGTCGCTCTCATATACGTAACTACTTCGCACTACACGTAGTTAGCGTACCTGCAGAAATTCATTTCAGCCCAATCCCAGATATATGCATAGCAATAAGAAGCACTTTTTGCCGGAAATGCTCCCATGAGCACTTGCGACCCCAAAAAGTAAGTACTCCACACATGGATACTTCCATAGGCACATATGGGCGCATGTACCTACTTCAGTATTAATAATAAGCACTCCCCTTAGATCGACGGTTGTTCGATCATGCTCTCACAACTCACCTTACCTCAGTCCGAAGTGGCACATTTGGCCCGTCTTCACCTTACCTAGGCATCGATAAAAAAAATGAAACAAAGGCAAGTCGTCTCAATGACAAGAAGCACTCACAAAACATGATGCAGTTTCCCCCAAGTTAGTACTTTAATAAGCCACCTATAGTCCTATTTTAGGGCTACACTAAGCATGATCCTTGGCACACTTAAGTTTTCAACTCACTTTTGAAACATACTAACTAATAATGGACAATTAGTTTTGAAAACCAAAACCTTTTCCGTTTAAAATACACTAATATGAATGATGTGTGTTGAACCTTGCTCCGGTACCAGCTGTGACAGAACCGACCAATTTATAAGAGCACAAGTACGGCGATAGCCGTCGAAACAGCTAAGGAACCACACTTGAGCCCATATAAACCCAGTAGTCCGTGAAATCTCGAAGGATTTCAAACCAAACGGTTACACAACCAAGATCGTACAGAGTTCAACAACATACATCCATATTACATAACTTCAAGGTTCGGAGTACGAGGATAGATATTACATCATAGTTTTTAAACCTTAGCGGAAGCAAAGTAGTTATACAAACCAAGTCTTACACAAACATACTTATTTAATATACAGTGCCATTGATAGGATCAAACTGCTAGATAAGATAACTATTAAACACGAAGACACAAGCTGCCCACGCTTCAGTTCTCGTCCACGGCCGGGGTGAAGCAATTGTTACAATAGCCATAAAAGACCTAGCCATCTGCAACAATAGGGGATAAACCCTGAGTACACAATTTTACTCCGCAAGACTTACCCGTCTTACCAAATAAAAGACTCTCAAGGAATATGCAAGGCTTTTTGGTGGAGTTGGCTGACTCATTTGCGTAAAAAGCCATTTTCGTTTAGGATGTCATATGTTACTCACTAGCAAGCCTTTAGTAGCCATAACTCCTTGCTTTTAACTTAATCCTGATCTAATTCAAGCACTTGATTAATTCTAAGCAAACAATATAATAAAACCATAGCAATTTGGCATTTACATTGATAACCATGTTCATGTTCAAACTTATCCATTTCTACCATGAGGGAAGATCAGTCAAGTTTCTTACTATCCAGGAGAGATGGCGATTCGAATCGATTGCAAACCAGCTTGTGTTAAATGCCAATCAGAAACCCAGACAGACCTGTACGGGGTCCCTTAGGTCACCCTTGGTACTATTTGGGTTCCTCCGCGGGTCTAGGGGAGCGATATGCTAGGGGACTGACTAGTGGCCAAGAAGCTCAGGAATCCACCTGCCCATGGTCCGATCTAGCTCCCAAAACCCTACGCGGTCAAGCATATACACTGAGCTAACCAGTTCTTGGCCCAAATAGAGCTACTCGGCTTCGCGGTCGGAACGACTTATCCGGCCAGCTAAGTGATGGCATCTTTCAATCTCGACCGATGTCCCACAGGGATGTTTCCCTATTTCACTTGGTGGTGATTGGTTTACAACCAAGACCTCCATGCCTTGTTGTATCCAAATCATCCTTCTGCCCATCTCAATTCCTCCCTCAACTCACATGGTTATATCATGATAGCAAATATAGCCAACCGTGCTTCTCACTTTCTTATTTTGGTGACCGAAATCACCATATCTACCGGTTCTAAGCAGGTATAAGCGGAGAAGACGATCCTGAACCTATTTAGGTGAAGGATATATAGTTGTCCAATATAATGCGACTACGTTTTCAAGCAATTCCTACACGCAATGCAACAAATCACTATACTCAAGTCATGTTATTTCAGAAACGTAGGAAATAAGAATGCACCAGGGCTTGCCTTTTAGAAAGGTCGAGGGCTGGTGGTCAGGGCACTCGGGCAAGTTAGCATTGTCCTCGACTCCAGGTTCGACAGCTGGGGCCTCCTGAGGGATCTCCTCCTCGGTCGGGCTCACTTCGGTCAGGTTCACCTCCTCCAACGATCCTGTATGCATGGTCATGCAAGATGAATGCAGGGATGCATAGTAATCTTCAGAGTATTCGATACGATGCATATGGATGCTTTCATGAAATGCAAGCACACAAGGATCATTTATTTTCTTTTATTGAGTATGTGCATATTTCTTCTCCGGTAGAGAAGTCTTCATCTCCATTTAACAAAGCAAAACAAGTTCTCAACATGCATTATTGGAGCTTAAAATGGATTAACTAAACTACCCTAGACATGGTTACCTTATCCATCTTCCAAAATGCATTCCATGTTACACTTCAGCAAGCACATACTCATGAATGTATCGGGAAACACCATTGCTGGATGAACTAAACAACATGCAAATGATATCCATTCATCCCAAACAAGTGCTTAACCACATAACTCTTAGCTTCACTTATAACTAGACCTACCAGATCAAAGCTACATAAAATTCCCAGAAAAATACACTAGACATAAAAGGTCTAACATAGCTCATTATCAAAATTTTAGGCCATTTGGACTTATAGAACTTCCTACACAAAAATAACAAGACAAAAGGCTGAAATTGCATGGAAAATAGTTATTACAGTGAAAAGTATCAGACAACAGATTTCATAATTTTTTGTTGTTCTTCATCACTTAAAAACATTACACAAAAATATTCATACCCAAATTACCTGTATTTATTTTATAATGAATTTCCAAACAATCAAACCCTAAATAGACTTTGAACAGCAACCCTATCACAAAATAGTAAACATGCCTAGACAGTATTTTTCCCAGATTCTACTCATTTATAGAAAACTAACAAAAGTGGAATCACATTTTTATCACACTCCTAGAATTAGTTATGAATTTATAAAGTTAAATGCAGATTTACAAATAAATTTATAACTCACAAAAATACTATACCAAAGCTAGGGTTTCACATTTTTACTGCATAGTACATGTCACCAGAAGTCTAACAAACTTTGTCCCACTTCATTTGGATCAATAAAACTCCCATTATAAATTTTATAAGCATCACATAAACTTTGAAAAGAAAATAGAAATTATTTTCCTGAAATTCACGCAACCCTAACTGCTACACGCACACAGATCCATTCACCCGGAGCTGCACACAGGGGCTGACAGCTGGGCCCATGGGTCAACTCGACCCCACCTGTCACAGGCAGTGCTAGGCCGCCACCTTTGACCGGCCATAGCTCGTCGCCGGTGAGCTCTCCGGCGAAACCGAGCACATCTACATGATCCTGGGACCAAGACGAATCGATTGGGGTGGGTGGTTGAGGCAGTCGCGCATGGCGGCGAGCTCGTCGCCGGCTATGGCGGATGACGGAGCATGGCGGAGCTGCGCCGGCGAGCTCAGACCAAAACAAACCCAAATAGATACACCACATGACTCAAGACTACCTAGAGGTCCTAGGGTTACGAGGAATTGAACCCTAACGGTCCGCAGCACCTCCAGTGCCTCCATGGCGGCTCGGCGGCAAGTCGGCGTTCCGACCGACTCCGGCCTCCTCCTGGCAAACGGTCTTCGATCCCATGAAATCGAAACCTATTAAAGCTGGAAACACAAGACGCAAAGCAACGAGGACGCTCACCACCTTTTGGTCACATCGGGTTGAGCCGCAGCGGAGCTCCGGCGATGAACTGGTGGCGGTGAACGGCTCTGGTGGTGCGTCTACGGGTCGAGGGGCTCGGTAAGGTTGTCAGGGATGTAGAGGGGGTTAAGGTGGAGCTATGGGTGCGGTGGTTTGGACGGTGGTTAGCCGGGGACGATGAACACGGCCGACAGTGCCATGGTTGTGCTTGGTGTTTTCGGTTTTGGGCAGAGGAAGACGAAGACGGCGACGAGTACGAGAAGAACAGATCAGGATCGACTCTGGAGTGTTTTCC
Source organism: Eremochloa ophiuroides (assembly GCA_038502445.1). NCBI lineage: Eukaryota > Viridiplantae > Streptophyta > Magnoliopsida > Poales > Poaceae > Eremochloa > Eremochloa ophiuroides. The sequence continues at coordinate 37,397,773 of JAHLJS010000006.1, read as the reverse complement.
TTCGAGTTGGCGACCTCGCAGGGCGGTGGAACACGGCCGGGGGTGACACGACGTCCCGGCGGTGTCAAAACCCGACGGTGACACGTTATTCACGCTAGGTGTTAGACACATGGCTTCAAAGGAAATCGTCTTGGTTCAGTGTACTGCAACCGACTGAAACTCGATTTTAAACGTTGTTTTTCTCCTAATTACCTTGGGTTTGAGGGCAAGCTTCATTAATATGAGTTAAAGATCTACATGAGTACTATCAACCATAGTAAAGCACTTTGGGCTGGTTGGGATTACATGAAAAGTTACAGGTCAGCAAAACATGGTACTTTGAAACTGTATTCCAGCACGACAAAAATTCAGAATTGGTTTCTCCCAAACCCAAATCTGCCTTGGGGACTCAAGTTGATCTAGTAAAAAGCATTTTCATGACTTGGACCCTTAATAACATTTGTCACAAATTAAGTTTCCTAAAATCTTTATTTAAGGTTCAAAGTCATTTGGAAAGTTTAAATAGCACTTTCAAATTGAATTATCAAAATCACTCCAAATGCCCTAAACCTAACCCTAGGTCAAAGTCCTAGCTAGAGACCAAATCAAGTGCTACTCCCCAACATGAAAAATGTTTGATTAAACATTCTGAACTAGAATTGACACTTCAGAAGTGCTGAAAAACATTTTTGCTCCATTTCTCTATTTATAACTCTATGTGCATATATGTATATATAGAAGAAATAGTTACCATTGCATTGGAGATTACTTTACTCATACACATGAAATGATAATATGATGCTCATGACATGATAATGCAATATAATGCAAGTGTTTTAGCAAGCTTAACACCGGGTGTTACACCTCGCTTAATCTATAAAGCTTACTACTCTAACTCTGGCCAAGGAATCAGAGCACTCTAACCAAGCAATGACACAAGTATGCAACTTCTTAAAGTATGACAATAAGTAAATGAAGCAGGGGATCTTTATTACCGATAAGTGTGAAGAACACCGCAAAGGAGGTCGCCGACAAGCCCGGCTCCTCCACAGACTTCCTCCTTCTCTTGACTTCTCTCACTACTCTACTCTTCTCTAGCTAGCACCACATACTGACTATGAGCTGAATCTCTAGTGATTTGCGAGTGATCCTCTAATGGTTTCTGCTTACAAGTGAGGATTCAAGTCCTATTTATAGTGTAGGAGTGCTCCAAGGGTACTCCTTAGTGTGTTGGACCTCACAAGAGCTCAAGAGAGCTTTTCATGTCTATCCTAAAGCTTATGTGGGATTTATAGGATTGGAGCAAAAGCATACTTGGATTGAATATATTGCAAGATTAGACTCTTAGATCATAGGGAGCAACAAGTCATATAAGATGATCAAGAAGTGTAGGTGTAAATTATTTGGTGGGCTCCTTGAGACTTATTTCTTTGCCTTAGACAGGGGAGAGCATGGTTACTGAATACATAGTTTTTTTTAATGTAGCATAGATATGTGGGCACCTGCCCATGGGATATTTGTCCTCTTTTGTTTTCCTTGAGCACTTGCTCTCTTTTTTTTAGTAACCTATACATAGGTGGAATGTGTACGTGATCTTGATCAAAGAATATGACTAGTTTCTCTACCTAGATCAAATAAGGTCTAAACAGGCTCAAAACAGACAAGAACTCTTTCTTTTGGTGGTTTTAGTTGTTTATAGATGTATGGCTTGATGGTAGGTATTTAACTCCATAAAGGAACCATGAACAAGAATTTAAATTTTATAAATCAAATTCTCTAGTTGGTTCTCACTCATTCCTTAGGTCAGGTAAAAGTTCTAATTATACCAATTTCAATCTTGCAAGAGCATAACTTAGATTATTAGCATGTGTGACCCACAATAGTGTTTGACTTAAGACCGAATTCAGATATCACACTCAAACTTTCATAGTATGGGTTGCATAACAAGATTTTGCAAATCATCATAGAGAAATTGTTTATTATTTCCAACAAAGACATATCATTTTTTTTTCTCGTCTTATCATTATTTTTATTTATTTATTTTATTGTTATGCAAGAATTTAGAATTGCTTTTCATATTATAACTCACAGTAATTAAGAAAAAAAATGCTGGGGTTAGAAACCATACCTTGTCGAGGATGACGGCTCCCCCAAGCTAGCTTATTCTCCATGATCAGATTCTTCTCTTGGTCGGGTTATTTCCTCTTTTGCATCTTATTATGATTACTAGGCTTTGCTTTTTATTCTACTCTTTTTTTATTGCTATTATGATAAACCAAATTTATACTTTATTTTGTTATTATTATTATTATTATTATTATTATTTATTTATATATAATCTCTCTTTTAAAATGGTCTTTATTAAATGCAAGACATGAAATTAAACATGCTTCTAACAATTATTTGATTTAATGCACGAAGAAGGGAAATATGCCAATGCAGTAATTGAAGAGAGACATAGAATACTTACTCCCATAGCTGCCCTTCCTCGGAAGGAAGTTCTTACTTGACCGATGTCTTCTTCTCATCTTGTCCTTCTTTGACGGTAGCGTGGTCTTGTGTAGGGGCTGTAGATGATGGTTCCTTCTTAACCACATCTCCATCTTTCTTGTTTCTCCAGATTCTTGGTTTTCTCCTCCTCATGGATCGACTCTTATTTTTCTGCATGTTAGTTGCGTGGTGCGATGCACAAGAAAAAACAAATCTCTCTTTCTTCTCATTAGTATAGAAATCCATGCTAATACTAGCAACAAATATGCATGCATTCACAGTATTCAAAAAAGGTCGGCCAAGAATGAGGGGTAAGTTGTCTCTATTACCCATGTCTAAAATCATGAAATCGGTAGGCACTGTCACAGAACCGACCAATTTATACGAGCACAAGTACGACGATCACCAATTTAGTAGCCATCAAGTCACACTTGAGCCAATATAAACAAGGTAGTCTGGAAATCTCGAAGGATTTCAAACATTTTAAACAGAACATACCCCAAGGATCTTACAAATTCAGCAACAACCCATCAAATGATACATAAGTTCACAACCGAATTAAAACATCAGAGTACAACATAGTCTGTTACATAAATGTAACAGTAAATGTAACAGTAGCGGAAGTCAACATAGTTTTGAAACAACGTAGTTCACATACGAGTACAACCAGCTGACCATGTCACAGCATCTTACAAAAGCTAAAGATGGATAACGACCTTGCCCCAGGTCTAATTTTCTTCGCCCGCAAGGGTGAAGCAGCTCTTGCAATAAGCATAGTAGACCACTCCTTCTGCAACAATGGGAATAAAACCCTGAGTACTCAATTGTACTCAGCTAGACTTACCCGACAGGAAGTAAATAAAAAGACTCTCAAGGATATGCAGGCTTATTTGGTGGAGCTCAGAGGATAGCAACATTTTGCATAAAAAGCATTACTACAGTAGTTTCTCAACTTATAAATTTTAGATATGGTTTAGCTTCGATTTTAGTTAAGCTATTAAGCTAAGGTTTGCAGCTATACTAAACAATCACTTGATATTGTAGCAAACAATACAACCATATGATTTCCGATATCCACAGATATCAACCTCATCTCACCATAATCAATATGTTCAATTTGTTAGCCTCTACCTCACCAGAAGATCAGTTCTGTTTCTCACTAACCAGGAGAGATGGTGATTCGAATCGATTGTACCAGCTGGCAAACATGCCAATCACAAGCCCTGTCAGCCTGACCAGTGGCTTCTTAGGTCACCGTTAGATCTTTCTGAGACATAATATGTATCGCGGGTTTGGAGGGGGCCCATATTCTCAGAGACGAATGCACTTCTAGGATGCATCAGGTCCCTGACCTGCCCTTGGTAAGATGGTGTCTCTGCACATCCTTCCTGCCTCCAGAATATGTCTACCTTATCAGCCCCAATTCCCGGCTCAGAAAGAAATACTCGGTTTCGCGGTCAGGACGACTTATCTGGCCAGCTAAGTGACGACGTCTTTCAATCTCAACTGATGTCTGGTGGCCTCAGTCCTAGTCGGCCGCAAGCAGCACCGCAGACGGCATGACCTCATCCATGTCATGTGGCTCCCCGCTACCTAGCCTTGATTCTCTCATTATCATTGTGGCATGGTAGCACATATAGTCAACCATGTGGAATCCATCCCCATCATCATTAGTCACCACCTATGCTGGCGAAGGACAGAAAATCCCTCGACTTCTACCGGTCTAAGCATGGCTAAGCATAAGATCGAACCCATCCTTTGTCTAGTAATAGTACCAGGATAGTAGACAAGAGGACAAGGTATAAATGTAGCAACGGTATCAATTCAACTCCTATACTTAAGTGCACAATCATACGATTTAATAAAGACCAGTGCATTTGTAAAAAGAATAGGTGGAGGCTTAGGGATGCTCCGGGGCTTGCCTTTCACAAAGTTAGATGGCTGATGGTCAGTGCACTCCGGCAGTTCAGTTTCCTCCTCGGCCTCGGGAGCTTCCGGCACCTCGATCTCCGGGGGCACTCCTTCCTCCGGCGGATCGAATTGCAGCAGTGTAACTCCTCCCGGCGATCCTGTATGCATGATATGCATATATGAGAACTGAGAATGCACATGGAATGCAATATAGAGATGCACAACTTGAGCCATGAGATGCATTAGACAACATGTGAGCATCCAAATAATTTATCAAACATTTACTGAGTATGTGCATATTTCTTCTCTAAACAACACATACTCACGCTTCTTATGCAAGCTATAGAACAATTTCTCATCTTGCGTAAGAGGTCTACAACCTGCACTAACAATTAATTTGAATCAAACTTCCCTACCACACCCACCTTTTTAACTAATAACCACGAATAAAGCATATAAGCAAAGACATTTGACCTAGCTGCCCTACACCTGAACAAGATCAACCCCAAAGTGTCTAGCAAGGTTACCAAGCTGGAGCATCACAGAAATGCATGAAAACATCTCCTAACCAATAATTACTCAATTAAAAACAATTAATTTAACCCTAGCTTATAACTGGATCTTACATCTGTTGTACCTAGAAAATTCTAACAAAATTACAGTAGATAACACACTCCTACATTAGGCTACTGGCAAAATTTCAAGTCATTTGGACAGATATAACATCCTACACAAAAATGACAAACAGACAGCCATTTAAGCAATAGAAAATACTTACTATAGTGAAATGTATCAAACAATAGATTTCTCATTTTCTTAGCTTCTTTATCACAAAACAAGGCTCACGAAAAATATTCATAACCATAACTTATCTACACTAAGCATGGTGAATTTAGCAAGAGTATAGCATGAAAGGCATGTTACACATGACATCATATAAATAATAATAACCAACTAGCAAACATATTTTTCCCAGATCCTACTACTCTAAACAAGATTAATTCAAGTGGAATCACATTTTTAGCATGTTCCTATAATTAGTTCTGCATTTATCAAGTTTACAAGGATATAACAAATTAATTATAACTGCACAGAAAAATTACCACAAAGTCATATTTCATATTTTTCCTGTATAGAACTCAGAAATGCAAACCCAACAAAATTTGGTTGACCTCATTTGGACACTTCTAGCTCCAGATATGATTTTTTGAAGATTTACCAAAATTTCTGGAAATTCATTTTCTTAATTCCTTTAAAACGGAACCAGACCTAAATGCTACATGCACCCGGTCCAGTGCACCCCACGCACAACAGAGCAACTGACCGGTGGGCTCCCCGGTCAAACGGGTCCCACGCGTCAGAGAGAGAGAGAGAGCAGAGCCGCCGGCGCTGACCGGCCCTATCACGACCGGCGGCGAGGTCACCGGCGGCACCGAGGGCACCTACGTGTTCCTAGGAACGAGACGAACTCGATGAGCTAACTTTCGAGACCTAACTACCACCGGAGCAAGCTCAACCGCGGCAATGGCAAACGGCGGAGCTCCAGCGAGCGCGCGCCGGCCGCTACCGGCGTTCACTGGCGAAGCTAAGCCTCGTTCCGAAAACCTGGAACCCTAACGAAGCTATACGGCCCGCGAATTGACCTTTGGTCCACTACGACTCGACCTAACCGCGCGCAAGGCGGCACGGTGGCGGACGGGAACTCCGACGAGCGGCGTCCCGACCGAAACAGGGCTCGAGCGGCCCGACCAACCCTCTAGGCTAGATCCACGACTGGCAGGAGACACCTAGACGAGCAAGAGAGAGGGAAGCCGGCCACGACATTGTGCTTGACGCGGCGAGCAGTGAGCTCGGCGACGCTCCGGCAATGGCACGGCGGCGAAGGGCTCTAGGTGCTATACCTTGCCTCGGCTGGTTCCAGAAATGGTCGGGGAAGGTAGAGTAGAGGATGGCGAAGCTCGGGTGGAGATAGAGCGCTCAGAGACGGTGCGGTGGCGGCGAATTTCACCGCGAAGCCGGCTCGGCAGCCATGGCGTCCGGTGGAGAGGAAAGAGGAGAGCAGAGAGGCGAGAGCGAGAGAGAGCGAGTGGAGTGGCTAGGAGACAGGGTGGAGTGTTGCCCTCGGCTTTGCAGGCCGGCCGAGAGGGCAACGACGGCGTACGTCGCCACCTAGCGACGATTTGCTGTGGCGGCCACGTCGGCCCCTCGCCGGTTCACTGAATCGGTTTTGATTCAGTTCCAACCGACTGAAACTCGATTTTGATCGAGCCACAACTCGCGATCTAGGGCGTTTCAGCAAAAACTTCACTAATATGGGTCAAAGAGCTACACGAGTACTCCAATCCATATTAGAACACATTCAACTGAAACAGCTTGGTTTGAGAGATATGATCGAAGAACACAGGTACATTGAAACTAGAAACAGCTAACACTTAGCAAATTTCAGCAACTCCAAAACAGCCCCAAATCTGCACAATTTCATAATTTTGACCACCTTACACCCATTTGCATGAGTTGACCCAAAAATAAAGTTTGTTGCTTATAAAATTCTACACAACTTTGATTAAGGGTGCTCTGACATGCAAAGTCTCTAAATTAACTTTCTTGTTTGGTCAAACAATATAGGTTTAGGAGGGCTTTCTAGTCAACTATGAGCTAGAGGGGTATTTTGGGGATTTCACCAACATGAACATTGTTCCAAATGTTAACCCAAACATGTTTAAGTCATCTAGAACAGTAAACATGCGTCACATTTGCTTGCTAACACATCTATGGCATTGTAAGCATATAAGCAAACATATAGCATATAAAGGAATGTAAATCAAATCAAATGGTGATGATGCATGAAATGACATGATCAATGCTTGATGTCATGCAAATGTAAGTGTAAAAATAGTAACTAACTGTAGGGTGTTATAGCCCTTCCCACTTAAAAGAATCTCGTCACCAAGATTAGAGTTAATTACCATTGTTTATAGAAAGAAGGATAAACTTCCTTAAGATAATCTTCGCTTTTCCAAGTCGCATCCCAGTCACTTTGGTTATTCCAAACCACCTTGTAGAACTTGACCACTCGGCTACGAGTGACTCTTTCCTTGTAATCTACCTCTTGTATAGGCTTCTCTTCATATGTCAAATCTGATTTTAACTTGATACCACCAAGATCCACTTGTTCTTCCGATACTCGCAAACATTTCTTGAGTTGCGATACATGCAAGACATTGAAAATAGTGGACATGTGTGGTGGCAACCGTAACTTGTATGCTACTTTCCCGCTTCTTTCCAGAATTTGAAAAGGACCCACAAACCTTGGGGCTAACTTTCGTTTCACCCCGAAACGTTGTACGCCCTTCATGGGTGACACCTTCAAGTGCACATAGTCACCAACTTGAAATTCCAACGGTCTTCGACGCTTGTCCGCATAACTCTTTTGGCGAGTTTGTGCGGCTTTGAGATGTTGCTGAATGGTATGCACTTGTTCTTCGGCCTCTTTCACAAAGTCAATTCCGTAGTACCTCCTTTCTCTTGGTTCAACCCAGTTAAGAGGAGTTCTACATTTGCGCCCATACAAAGCTTCAAAAGGAGCCATCTGAATACTCTCTTGATAGCTATTGTTGTATGAAAACTCTGCTAATGGTAACCATTCTTCCCACGAACCTTTGGACGAAATGACATAGGCTCTCAACATATCTTCCAATATCTGATTTACTCTTTCAGTCTGACCCGAAGTCTGAGGATGATAAGCTGAACTGCGAACCAAATTGGTTCCCAAACACTTGTGTAGATGCTCCCAGAAGCGTGCAATAAATTGCGGGCCTCTGTCGGAAACTATCATCCTCGGCACACCGTGTAACCGAAGTATCTGAGCAAAGTAGAGCTGTGCCAGCTGATGAGGACGATCCGTAGTTCGAACTGGTAAGAAATGTGCAATCTTAGTCAGTCGATCTACAATCATCCAAATAGAATCATGGCCTTTTCGCGTTAAGGGTAAGCCCGTTATGAAGTCCATGGTTATCTCATCCCACTTCCAGCCGAGAACTGGCAAAGGTTGTAATAAACCAGCTGGCTTAAGGTGAATAGCTTTCACATGACAGCAGGTATCACACCTAGCCACATAAGCTGCAATTTCTTTCTTCATTTTTGTCCACCAAAATCTAGGCTTCAAGTCTTGATAGATTTTACTGCTACCAGGATGAATAGATAACTTGGAAAGATGAGACTCATCCATAATCTGATTCCTCAGCTCACGATCTTTTGGTACTACTAATTGGTCTTTGAACCATAATATACCTTTTTCATCTACCCGGAAGTGAAGTGTTTCTTGCTCTTGCATCTTTCTCTTGATGTGATATATGCCCAGATCTGTTTTCTGGCCTTCAATAATACTCTTTCCAAAGTACAACTGAGAGTAATATTATTCAATACCACTTGATGCATAAGATTAAACCCGTCCGCTAGCAATGGCTGCAATGCATTGCAATGAGACTTTCGACTCAAAGCATCAGCAACTACATTAGCCTTGCCCGGATGGTAATGTACCTCCAAATCATAATCTTTGATCAACTCCAACCACCTTCTTTGCCTCATGTTCAACTCAGGTTGAGTAAAAATGTACTTAAGACTCTTGTGATCAGAATAGATATGACATTTATGGCCCATCAAGTAGTGACGCCAAATATTCAGTGCGTGTACTACTGCAGCAAGCTCCAAATCATGGGTAGGATAATTTTGCTCGTGTTTTCTCAATTGACGCGAGGCATAAGCAATGACTCGGCCTTCTTGCATGAGCACACAACCTAACCCAGTGCCACAGGCATCACAGTACACATCAAAAGGCTTCTCAATATTAGGTTGTGCAAGAATTGGAGCAGTGGTCAGCAACGTTCGCAAGGTGCGAAAAACTGCTTCACACACCTCACTCCAAACAAACTTGGTATCTTTATGCAAAAATTTGGTCATAGGTCGAGCTATCTTGGAGAAATCTTGAATGAAACGGCGATAATACCTAGCTAACCCCAAGAAACTACGAACCTCTGACACATTGGTGGGCGATTTTCAATCCAACACCTGCTGAACCTTTGAGGGATCTACAGAAATACCCTCAGCAGACAAGATATGACCCAGAAAAGGTACTTTGGTTAGCCAAAACTGACACTTGCTAAACTTAGCATATAGCTTATGCTCTCTGAGTCTAGTCAAAACTATCCTCAAATGCTCAGCATGATCCTCCATGTTTTCAGAATAAATCAGAATGTCATCAATAAAGACTACCACAAACTTATCCAACTCCGACATGAAAACTGAATTCATTAAGTACATGAAATGTGCAGGAGCATTGGTTAACCCAAAAGACATAACCAAATACTCATACAGTCCAAACCAAGTGGAGAAAGCCGTCATGGGAATATCTTGTGGCCTAATCTTAATTTGATGATACCCAGATCTCAGATCAATCTTCGAGAAAACCTTAGCCTTGGACAATTGATCAAACAAGATATCAATGCGAGGTAAAGGATACTTGTTCTTAATCGTCACAGCATTAAGTGGCCTGTAGTCCACACACATACACAAAGTTTCATCTTTCTTCTTCACAAAGATAGCAGGACAGCCCCACGGAGAAGAACTAGGGCGAATGAACCCCTTGTCCAATAACTCCTAGAGTTGCTTCTTCAGCTCAGCTAATTCATGTGGAGGCATTCGGTAAGGCCTCCGAGAAATAGGTGTCGTTCCGGGAATAAGTTCTATTGCAAACTCCACATCCCGGTCAGGAGGAAGTCCAGGTAGATCATCCGGAAAGACATCAGGAAACTCACACACTACAAGAATATCATGAAGAGTTGCAACATCCGCCGCAAAGCAGAGACTAAAAAGGTCTCCCCTCCGAGGTAAGAAAACTTGAAAGGTACTTTTTCCCTGAGGTTCCTTCAGTGTCAAGGTTCGGTTAGCGATGTCCAACACCGCACCCTGTTTGTTCATCCAACTCACCCCCAGAATCACATCCAGACCCAACCCGGACAACACAATGAGGTGACTGACAAAACTCCTATTACCAATCTCAACACTTGCGTGCTTGACACCCTCATGTGTACAGATTTCAGCCCCAGCTGATGTTATTCGAAAGTTACATCCCAAATCAACAATTTGAAATGCATGCTTTTGTGCAAATGCTTGACTCACAAAAGAATGCGATGATCTAGAGTCGAACAAAACAATAGCAAGATGTTGATTTACAGAAAACATACCCGCAGTGACTGGTTCACCTTCTAGAATTTCTTCAATAGTAGTGTGGTGCACACGAGCTGGTTTTGGATGAGGGCAATAGCAAGCAAGATGCCCCTGTTGACCGCAATTAAAACACAGCCCCAAACCTTGGGTGATTTTTGCTTGTGTGGCATTGCGTAGAGGAGCATTGTTCTTGTTCAAAGGCATAGTGAAACCCTTCTTATAGCGTTGTGGTGCTGGCTGCTGCTTCTTTGGAGGAGGTCTGAACTTTGCTCCAGGAATAGCCGGACGATAAGCAGGGCGATTTGCCATAGCACGACCTGCTGCTGGAGCCCTTAGCTGAGAAGAGCCTCCTTCCAAAGGCCTTTTGCCTCCCTTGGAAGCAGTGTGCAGATTGTTCTGTTTCTCCTGAATGAAAGCATCACTAATAAACTCGTTGAAAGTTGTACGAGTGTTGTTATCCAAAGTCTTCATGAGCATGGTGCTAAGGCCTTTCTTGAAAGTTTCAATCTTCTTTTCATCGGTGTCCACCGTCCAAGGAGCATACCTTGACAGATTGTTGAAAGCATGATGGTACTGAGTAAGGGTCTTGGTACCCTGGGCAAGCTGCATGAACTCATTAACCTTCATCTTGATCAACCCAGCTGGAATGAAATGACCCCTGAAATCCTTAGTAAACTGCTCCCAGGTGATATCAGCAACCACAGGATAGGCGGTCTTGCGATTTGCCCACCACATCCCTGTGGGTCCTTGCAGCAAGAGAGCAGCAAAACTAGCCTTCATGGTTTTGGTCAACCTCAGCACTGAGAATGACTGCTCGATTGTGTTCAACCACTCATCTGCCTCCAATGGTTCAATAGCCTGCTTGAACACTGGTGGCTTGGTGTCCAAGAAGTCCTTGTAATCACTGTACTGGCCTTCATCATTTCCACGACGCCCATCTCGGTTGCGATTGTTGTTATTGTTGTTGTTGGCAACCATCTGCTGCAGAATAGCCAGCTGAGTATCCAGGAACTGAGCAAACATCTGCTCTTGCGTGCGTGGTGGAGGCGGTGGTAACTCCTCATCCTCGCGCTCATTCCCGCCACCACTACCCGACCCACGGCGGGTGTTAACCGGCATCTGCAGTAAGCACAACAACCATTGTCAGGTGTTAGTTATGCAGACGATAACCGAAAAATCATGCCCAGAACCATCTCACAACCACACAATAACAAGGCGCAACAAAGAAAAATTCTTCGCGAACCGCACGACGATCATTACATAATTAAAAGTCTGATGGTTCAAGCCTTGAACATACAAGGTTTAAACATTACAAGTCCAACCCAACCATTTTGGGTACATCAAAATATTTCATTACAAAAGAGTGCCAACATGGCAAGTGCACTAGAAAGAGCTACTCATCGTGGTCACTGTCCATACCGGACACGTTCGCACCAAAGTCATCACTCTCGTCGATAAGCACTATCTCCTCAGGGTCTTCTTCTTCTCCTTCCGAACTTGCCTCACCATCATCAGCTGCTACGAAGATCTCAGGACCGATCTCTGCTGCACCTGGATGGTGAAATGGATCAACACGGTTGTTCAGACGTTGAACATCCTGCTGTAGCTCCCAGACCTACTGCTGACTCACACGCAACTCGCGCAAAAAGTCATCTCGCTGACGTGCCAGGTTCATATTGCGATTACCAAGCTGATGACGAAGGTCCGCATTCTGCCTCTCAAGCTCAGTAACACGGTGATCAGCTATCATCAAAGCACCAGTGCATCGTAGCAACTCATTGCGACAGGCGGTAAGAGCTGCCATCTGATCGTCTGCACTGCGACGAGCAATGCGTGCAAACTCTTCCGCTTCCAGCCCCTTCTCAACAGCATCGTGCAGGGCGTTAATACACTGCATCCAAGCAACCCTAGTGGCAAAGTGCATCTTCAGGACAGCAAACATAGCACTCATAGGAGCCCCAGTGCTATGAGCACGCACATCTCTGCCTCGCACCAAAGGAGCTTGGCTAGACTGAGCCCACTTATCCTGTGAAGCATCTACCCTTGGGAACACATTGGCTGGCCCCAAATCTGCCCTCTTGTTGAACCTGGTGCAAATCTCCATCAACATCTCGAAGGCTGCAAACTGGGACCACCCCATGGCGTCTTCATGTCTACCTCGACTTTGAGCTCGGGTAAAGACCAATCCCCTTCAAGAGTAGGAATTGCCACCCAAACATCAAACCAAGGCTGCACCATGGTCTCTGCTGGCTTCCAGAAATACAGTGGCAGCTCTGGATACCCCACTGACTCCAACAACCTCCACAACACAGTGGGTGTGCCAAACTGCTCCAGAAACTGACCACTCTGCGGCGCACATTCAGCTTCCATCTGGTACAATGCAATATCTTGCAGCATTAGAATAAGACAGGATAGCAGCAATTTATTACAGAGAAGGGAACAATAGAGAAATTTTAAATTAATTTCATGATCATGATGCATGCACGTGCCAACGACCTCACATTATCATTTAATTAACTAACGTTATAGTCGGTGGCATACCACGTGCTCTCATATACGTAACTGGTCGTACTACACATTTTGCGTGGTTAGTGTACCTGCAGAAGATTCATTTCAGCCCATTCCCCAATGTATGCATGGCAATAAGAAGCACTTTTTGCCGAAAATGCTCCCGTGAGCACTTGCGACCCCGAAAGTAATTACTCCCCAATACTTCCATAAGTACATATATGAACCACATGTACTCACTTCAGTAACCATAAGCACTCCCCATAGATCGACGGTTGTTCGATCGTACACTCACATCTCACCTTACCTCATCCAAAGTGGCCGGTATAAATCATCTGCCCAAGAAGCAATAAGAAGCCGCAATGTCACATATATCCGCGCAATAAAACCAAGTGAACCGCAAATAGAAACATGATGCAATTCCCTAGTTAGTACTTACATAAGCCACCTAATTACCACATATACATATATAGGGCTATAGGACTTGGTCATTGGTACTCATAATTTTTGCAAACACTCGGTTTAAATCACCTACACCCAACTAATAATTGTCAAATAATTTTTAAAACTCCAAAACTATTTTTGTTTTCAAATAGTCAAGTGATGGTGTATGTTGAATTATGCTCTAGTACCAGCTGTCACAGAACCGACCAATTTATACGAGCACAAGTATGACGATCGCCAATTTAGTAGCCATCAAGTCACACCTGAGCCAATATAAACAAGGTAGTCCGGAAATCTTGAAGGATTTCAAACATTTTAAACAGAACATACCCCAAGGATCTTACAAATTCAGAAACAACCCATCAAATGATACATAAGTTCACAACCGAATTAAAACATCAGAGTACAACATAGTCTTTTACATAAATGTAACAGTAGCGGAAGTCAACATAGTTTTGAAACAACGTAGTTCACATACGAGTACAACCAGCTGACCATGTCACAGCATCTTACAAAAGCTAAAGATGGATAACGACCTTGCCCCAGGTCTAATCTTCTTCGCCCGCAGGGGTGAAGCAGTTCTTGCAATAAGCATAGTAGACCACTCCTTCTGCAACAATGTGAATAAAACCCTGAGTACTCAATTGTACTCAGCTAGACCTACCCGACAGGAAGTAAATAAAAAGACTCTCAAGGATATGCAGGCTTATTTGGTGGAGCTCAGAGGATAGCAACATTTTGCATAAAAAGCATTACTACAGTAGTTCCTCAACTTATAAATTTTAGATATGGTTTAGCTTCGATTTCAGTTAAGCTATTAAGCTAAGGTTTGCAGCTATACTAAACAATCACTTGATATTATAGCAAACAATACAACCATATGATTTCCGATATCCACAGGTATCAACCTCATCTCACCATAATCAATATGTTCAAGTTGTTAGCCTCTACCTCACCAGAAGATCAGTTCAGTTTCTCACTAACCAGGAGAGATGGTGATTCGAATCGATTGTACCAGCTGGCAAAAATGTCAATCACAAACCCTGTCAGCCTGATCAGTGGCTTCTTGGGTCACTGTTAGATCTTCCTGAGACATAATATGTATCGCGGGTTTGGAGGGGGCTCATATTCTCAGAGACGAACCCACTTCCAGGATGCATCAGGTCCCTGACTTGCCCTTGGTAAGATGGTGTCTCTGCACATCCTTCCTGCCTCCAGAATATGTCTACCTTATCAGCCCCAATTCCTAGCTCAGAAAGAAATACTCGGTTTCGCGGTCAGAACGACTTATCTGGCCAGCTAAGTGACGACGTCTTTCAATCTCAACTGATGTCTGGTGGCCTCAGTCCTAGTCGGCCGTAAGCAGCACCGAAGATGGCATGACCTCATCCATGTCATGCGGCTCCCCGCTACCTAGCCTTGATTCTCTCATTATCATTGTGGCATGGTGGCACATATAGTCAACCATGTGGAATCCATCCCCATCATCATTAGTCACCACCTATGCTCGCGAAGGACAGGAAATCCCTCGACTTCTACCGGTCTAAGCATGGCTAAGCATAAGATCGAACCCATCCTTTGTCTAGTAATAGTACCAGGATAGTAGACAAGTGGACAAGGTATAAATGCAGCAACGGTATCAATTCAACTCCTATACTTAAGTGCACAATCATACGATTTCATAAAGACTAGTGCATTTGTAAAAAAGAATAGGTGGAGGCTTAGGGATGCTTCGGGGCTTGCCTTTCACAAAGTTAGATGGCTGATGGTCAGTGCACTCTGGCAGTTCAGTTTCCTCCTCGGCCTCGGGAGCTTCCGGCACCTCGATCTCCGGGGGCACTCCTTCCTCCGGCGGATCGAATTGCAGCAGTGTAACTCCTTCCGACGATCCTGTATGCATGATATGCATATATGAGAACTGAGAATGCACATGGAATGCAATATAGAGATGCACAACTTGAGCCATGAGATGCATTAGACAACATGTGAGCATCCAAATAATTTATCAAACATTTACTGAGTATGTGCATATTTCTTCTCTAAACAACAACACATACTCACGCTTCTTAAGCAAGCTATAGAACAATTTCTCATCTTGCGTAAGAGGTCTACAACCTGCACTAACAATTAATTTGAATCAAACTTCCCTACCACACCCATCTTTTTAACTAATAACCACGAATAAAGCATGTAAACAAAGACATTTGACCTAGCTACCCTACACGTGAACAAGATCAACCCTAAAGTGTCTAGCAAGGTTACCAAGCTAGAGCATCACAGAAATGCATGAAAACATCTCCTAACCAATTATTACTCAATTAAAAACAATTAATTTAACCCTAGCTTATAACTGGACCTTACATCTTTTGTACCCAGAAAATTCTATAAACATTACAGTAGATAACACACTCCCACATTAGGCTACTGGCAAAATTTCAAGTCATTTGGACAGATATAACATGCTACACAAAAATTACAAGCAGACAGCCATTTAAGCAATAGAAAATACTTACTACAGTGAAAGATATGAAACAATAGATTTCCCATTTTTCTTAGCTTCTTTATCACAAAACAAGGCTCACGAAAAATATTCATAACCATAACTTATCTACATTAAGCATGGTGAATTTAGCAAGAGTATAGCATGAAAGGCATGTTACACATGACATCATATAAATAACAATAACCAACCAGCAAACATATTTTTCCCAGATCCTACTACTCTAAACAAGATTAATGCAAGTGGAATCACATTTTTTAGCATATTCCTATAATTAGTTATGCATTTATCAAGTTTACAAGCATATAACAAATTAATTATAACTGCACAGAGAAATTACCACAGAGTCATATTTCATATTTTTCCTGTATATAACTCAGAAATACAAACCCAACAAAATTTGGTTCACCTCATTTGGACACTTCTAGCTCCAGATATAATTTTTGAAAGCTTTACCAAAATTTCTGGAAATTCATTTTCTTAATTCCTTTAAAACGAAACCAGACTTAAATGCTACATGCACCCGGTCCAGTGCACCCCACACACAACAGAGCAACTGACCGGTGGGCTCCCCGGTCAAACGGGTCCCACGCTTCAGAGAGAGAGAGAGAGCAAAGCCGCCGGCGCTGACCGGCCTTATCTCGCCGGCGGCGAGGTCACCGGCGGCACCAAGGGCACCTACGTGTTCCTGGGAACGAGACGAACTCGATGAGCTAACTTTCGAGACCTAACTACCACCAGAGCAAGCTCAACGGCGGCAATGGCGGACGGCAGAGCTCCGGCGAGCGAGGGCCGGCCGCTACCGGCCTTCACCGGCGAAGCTAAGCCTCGTTCCGAGAACCTGTAACCCTAACGAAGCTATACGGCCCGCGAATCGATCTTTGGTCCACTACGACTCGACCTAACCGCGCGCAAGGCGGCACGGTGGTGGACGGGAACTCCGGCGAGCGGCGTCCTGACCGAAACAGGGCTCGAGCAGCCCGACCAACCCTCTAGGCTAGATCCACGACTGGCGGAGACACCTGAACAAGCAAGAGAGAGGGAAGCCAGCCACGGCATTGTGCTTGAAGCGGCGAGCAGTGAGCTCGGCGGCGCTCCAGCAATGGCACGGCGGCGAAGGGCTCTAGGTGCTATACCTTGCCTCGGCTGGTTCCAGAAATGAGCAGGGAAGGTAGAGTAGAGGATGGCGAAACTCGGCTGGAGATGGAACGGTCGGAGACGGTGCGGTGGTGGCGGATTTCACCGTGAAGCCGGCTCGGCGGCCATGGCGTCCGGCGGAGAGGAAAGAGGAGAGTAGAGCGGTGAGAGCGAGAGAGAGCGAGTGGAGTGGCTAGGAGACAGGGTGGAGTGTTGCCCTCGGCTTTGCAGGCCGGCCGAGGGGGCAACGACGGCGTACGGTGCCACCTTGTGACAATTTGCTGTGGCGGCCACGTCGGCCCCTCGCCGGTTCACTGAATCGGTTTTGATTCAGTTCCAACCGACTGAAACTCGATTTTGATCGAGCCACAACTCGCGATCTAGGGTGTTTCAGCAAAAACTTAACTAATATGGGTCAAAGAGCTACACGAGTACTCCAATTCATATTAGAACACATTCAACTGAAACGGCTTGGTTTGAGAGATATGAATCAAAGAACACAGGTACATTGAAATTGGAAACAGCTAACACTTAGCAAATTTCAGCAACTCCAAAACAGCCCCAAATCTGCATAATTTCACAATTTTGACCACCTTACACCCATTTTCATGAGTTGACCCAAAAATAAAGTTTGTTGCTTATAAAATTCTACACAACTTTAATTAAGGGTGCTCTGACATGCAAAGTTTCTAAATTAAGTTTCTTGTTTGGCCAAACAATATAGGTTTAGGAGGGCTTTCTAGTCAACTATGAGCTAGAGGGGTATTTTGGGTATTTCACCAACATGAACATTGTTCCAAATGTTAACCCAAACATGTTTAAGTCGTCTAGAACAGTAAACAAGCATCACATTTGCATGCTAACACATCTATGGCATTGTAAGCATATAAGCAAACATATAGCATATAAAGGAATGTAAATCAAATCAAATGGTGATGATGCTTGAAATGACATGATCAATGCTTGATGTCATGCAAATGTAAGTGTAAAAATAGTAACTAACACTAGGGTGTTACAGGCACAAAGTTGTTTCTTACTTTTACCAAAACATCACAAAGTACTCCTTCTATGTAGGAAGTTGTTTGATCAGCTAATTGCACATATGCAGAAGTTGGTACTAGCTCAGTGTAGAACAACTTTTCATAATTTTCTTTAGACATGATGTTAATGCTAGATCCTAGATCACATATAGCATTATGGAACTTTTGAGATTGAATAGAGCAAGATATGTCAGGGGTTCCAGGATCTCCCTTTTTAGTTGGAAAATTCCATCCACCTAGTTCATAGCCATTATAACTAATAGTAACAAGATTAGCAGATTCCATGGTTGTTTCAGGCTTTCCTGGTATTCCATCTTTTTCAAAAGATGGAATTGCAGCTGCTAGTTGTGCTAATTGGGTTCCAAGCATCTTATTGAAACTTAGTTTGATTCTTAATTGCAGAAGAGAAATCATCCAATTTAGCATTTATGCTATCTAGCTTCCTATCACTAGTATGGAGCTTCTTGTTTATACTATCAGTCATTCTACCTTGACCATAGACAAGATCTTTAAGAGAAGGGTAGCTATTGCCTTGGTTGTTTGGATGTTGCGAAGAATTGAAAGTGTTACCTTGAGAATTGGAGCGCTGAGTCCATCATTGATTTGAAGAACGAAAATTGTTATCATTGTTGATGAAGTTGAGGTCTTCATGTGTCTCAGGACAATGGAGTCCAGAATGGCCAACTTCTCCATAGACTTCACACGTCATGTGAGTCTCCATGGCTTGCACAGTCTCAGGTGTACGCATCCTCTCGCAATTTTCTAGCCTTTTGGCCAGTAGGTCCACTTCAGCTGCAATTATGTCAGCTTCCTTTAAAGAATGCATACCTCGCTTGCGTGGTTGCAGACGTTCCTCGTTCCATCCTTGATTGGACACCATCTTCTCGATCAAAGCCTTAGCATCTGTAACTTTAAGAGAAAAGAATGCTCCACCGGTGGCAACATCTGGATGGCTTCTATCAAGAGGGGTTAACCCATGGTAGAAGTTTTGGATCAAAAGCCAATCTTGTGTGGACAGGCAGCGACATACTCTTGCATTCGTTCCCAAGCCTCGGGAATTGATTCATCGGGTTGTTGTTGGAAACTAGAGATCTTATTGCGAAGAGCATTGGTCTTGCCTAGAGGAAAGAATTTCACTAGGAAAGAGGTGGAACACTTTTTCCATGTGTCCACATCATTTCGGTTCTTATAGAACCATTGCTTAGATTTTCCTAACAAGGAGAAAGAAAAGAGTCGCAAGCGAATTGCGTCTGGGGTTACTCCTTTAATGGTAAAGGTGCTGCATATCTCCAAGAAGTGTTGGAGGTGTGCATTAGTATCCTCATGAGCTTTGCCACAAAATGGGCTAGCTTGAACCATTGTGATCAATGCAGGCTTTAGCTCAAACTGATAGTCCTTTCGGCCATATTCATGATTCTAAGGGTAACTATCTAGACTTGACTCAAATCAGAGGAATTCAACAGTTGCCTTCCCCGACAACGGCACCAAAAATGCTTGTTGATAGTTACTAATGCTATCAAAAGAGTGTAGCCAAATCTATCCTCTAGCAATGGTAACAATACTTCTCAACGCAATCACTAGGGTTGTCAATCCCTATGCTCAAAGTATGTGATTGTTGACACTTCTAACGCTGCTACTAGGAATAAAGTTATTTCTAGCAACCGCGCCAAAAATGCTATGGGTAACTCTATAGGATAGGTGATGGGATTCTGCAAGCACACAGAACTATCGTGTAGCTCTTTACCCGGGAGTATCAGGTGTCGAATTTATATTTTTCCAAAGGAAGGAGGGGTTTGTGATTCCAAGGATTTGGTAGTTAAGGATCTAGATATGGATAAATGAGGTAATAACTTTAGTAAGGATAAATCAATGAAGTACAACTAAGGTGGAAACACACTAGGATAAATTGAGGTAGCTCTGGAGTAAATGGGAGAACTCTAACTCAGTAAAAGATCAAGTGATTGTTATACCAAAGAGATTGCTATACCTGGGACACGCAAAGTCCTAAACTCGCCGGGGTTCGACGGATTAAGGACCGTACGTCCAAAAGCCTACACTTATAAAACCAGACCGAACGTGGTGGAATCCAGAGGATTCTCGGGCTGTCACTACCTAGAACCTACCACTACTATCCGTGGGTCTAGCCGCACTCAAGGGTAAGATTATAGCCTAAGCACCTCGTTTAATCTATAAAGCTTACTACTCTAACTCTGGCCAAGGAATCAGAGCACTCTAACCAAGCAATGAGACAAGTATGCAAATGCTTAATCTATGATAATAAGTAAATGAAGCAGGGGATCTTTATTACTGATAAGAGTGAAGAACACCATAGAGAAGGTCGCCGACAAGCCCGGCTCCTCCAAAGACTTCCTCCTTCTCCCGACTTCTCTCACTACTCTACTCTTCTCTAGCTAGCACTACATACTGACTATGAGCTAAATCTCTAGTGATTTTCTAGTGATCCTCTAGTGGTTTCTACTTACAAGTGAGGATTCAAGTCCTATTTATAGTGTAGGAGTGCTCCAGGGGTACTTGTAGGGGTCATGGAGGCCGGTGGAGCGAAGAGGCAGGGCGGGCGCCCTCCTAGGGGGGCGCCTTGGATGCACCGCCTTGCATCCTACGGCCCTCCTTCACCCTCAAGGGCGGTTGCAAGGTTGGTTGGAGCTCAGGATTGGCGGTCTGCAACCCCGGGAGGATGACATGTGGGTCCTTCGATCTATGGCACATCTCTTGATCACCGTTGGATGAAAACCTACTTCATTTGATGGCTTGGATGACTCTTGAACACCTTCCCTCGGATTGTGGACGTGACACTCAATTTGGACAGGGCGAGCGCCCTGTTGGTAGGGCCATCGGATCCTCGTGTCTTGTCTCTGAGTCGTTGATGTTATTTCAACGTGCCATAGGCCATTTGGGAGGATGGCACACGGATCCGTGAGGTGGCATGCAAATTTGGCACAATTCATAGGGTGGGCGCCCTATGTAGGGGGCAGGCACCCCCTCTGGCTCCCATATAGCAACTGAGGTACTGAGGTGTCTTGGTATGCTTTGTTTTGGCCTATTTTCTCTATTTTCCTGCATACACAAGATTTCTCCAAGGACATGTGGAACTAGGTAAGTTTTAAGGTGAGTTCTTTGCATTTCACGTGGTTTTACCTTGATTATGGGTGAAATGTTGACGGTAAAATAGGGTGTTAGCGACCATCAACAACCGGGCCAGCCTTTACTTGGTTCACGTCGCTGTCTCCCAAGTCGGTCGTCAACTGGGCTAATCTGGAGAAGAAATTCCACGCATATTTTCACGCTAGGGATGAGGAGAAGACCATCATCGACTTGGCTGGTATGAGGCACAAGCCAAATGAATCGGGCGTTGACTTCATCAAAAGGTTCAGGGAAGTCAGGCACATCTGCTACTTACTAGAATTGTCTGATACAGTCTTGCACAGCTGGCTGTTGTGGGGCTTCCTTCAGCAGTCAGGGAAAAGTTGGCGGGCATGGAGTTCGAGAATCTAAGCCAGCTTTCTCAGAAGGTAGCCATGATGGAGGCGCAATGGCAGAGTCACCGCAAGGAGAGCCGATTCAAAGGCAGTGCCTTTGTCAGCAATGACTATTCTGATGACTCAGAGGAGGCCGATGAAGACATCACCGTAGTCGAGCTAAAGTGGGGTAGGAAGCCAATGTCTGTCCCCAAATCCTGGTGCACTGAAGAGAAGTATGATTTCGACATCCAGAAACTCGATCAGTTGTTCGACTACCTCCTGGAGAATGGCCAGATCAAACTTCCAGCGAATCACGTCATGCCGAGTGCTGAACAGTTGAAAGGGAAGACTTTCTGCAAATTCCACTCAAGAGACTCTCATCATACTAACAAGTGCAAGATCGTCAGGCAACTCATTCAGAAAGCTATACCGAGCGGAGATCTGAAGTTCGAGAACTCTAAGAAGATGAGCATAGAAGACAACCCCCTTTCCAAAAGATCAGAACATGGATCAGGCGGTGTTCCCAAAGGATATGGTTAAGGTTCTGACTTCGGAAAAAGCCAAGAAAGATTCGTAAGTGGACCCTGATCTCTAGGTCACTATCGGGGAATTAGAGCATGGAGAGATGTCTAAAGGAAGACCTGGCAGGCGGAAAGTCACATCCCAACACTTACTGAACAAGTGGCAGCGATGCAAAGAGAATGATTATCAGAGATGGCTTGAGGAGCAGGACTATCACAGGTGGGCCAGAGAGGAAGAAGAAGCTTACTACCAAGAGAGAGCAATGGAACATTGGAACTGTCCTTTCTTCAGGCACTGCAAGAAAGAAGGTCTGAAGTTGCCAACCATCAACAATTGTCCCAAATGCAGTGATCAGTACCAGGACTACAGGCGACATCAGACCAACCACCGATCTGTACATGATCGTATAAGGTACCCACATTAGAGTACCGATCGGCGCATAAAAGGGATACATATGAAGAACGCGACCGCAGGGAGTACCATCGCGATGAGCCGGCATGGCATGAAGGGCAATGGTGCCCTAGCGGTTTGACACGAAGCCAGAAGAGGCGTGTCCAGCGTCTGAGGAACAGGGAGCTAGAAGAAGAATCCCACACAAGGCGAGTCTGGCGCAAGAAAGAGACTGATGACAAGGGCAAGAAACCAGCCAATGTCCAGATGGTCGTCATATTGCCTGCAGAATTCAGAGCCCCAGCAGCGCTTGGGACAAAGACTCCGCCAGAATTTGATGAAGATGAACTTGAGGAACTGGCGGTCAAGTTGGTGATTGCACGGCAGGCTACCTTTGAAAGACCCTCCAAACATCGGCACCTGAAGGCACCATACTTGAAGGGTTACGTCGACGGGGTGCCGATAACCAATATGCTGGTAGATGGTGGCGCATCCATTAACTTGATGCCCTACACCACATTCCGGAAGCTCGGCAAGGGACCTGATGATTTAATTGAGACTGATCTGATGCTCAGGTACTTTGGTGGTAACTCGTCTCTGACTCGGGAAGAAGACTCTACTCACTACCTTCTTCATCATAGATGGTAAAGGTTCATACAGCCTACTCCTCGGCCATGACTGGATCGACGCCAACTGCTGCATTCCATCTACAATGCATCAGTGCATCATTCAATGGCACGGAAATGAAGTTGAGACTGTCCCTGCTGATGATTCCATGAGCATAGCTGTTGCAGATGCCACTTACTAGGAGCTGGCAGACCTTGATTGTTTCTCAGGCAAGACATGGGAAAGAGGTGTCATCAAGGTCACTACTGACGGCCAACAGCCGATCCAGTCAATCGGCTTTGAGACTTTGTTCTAAGCTTTCAAAGACATAAGGTAGAGCCGATCAAGGGGATCAAGCTAGAACAGCCGATTCTATAACCTGGATCGCCTTTAGCGTAAAAATACAGTTCTGAGTTGAACAACCGATTCCAATGAGGATCGCCTTTAAAAAAATGTGTAAACTATCTGCAACGGGGATTATAGCCGATGTAACGAGCATCGCCTTCAGAGCAAAATAAGACCCTCGAAGGGGTGTCACAGACAATGCGATACGCATCACCTTTCGAGTAAAAAATGAAATAAAAGAATATTTACATTTATGAGTTCATTCATAAAGTTCGCATTTACAAGTCGCCGAGGAACACTGTGTTGATAATGTCCTCGGCGGAGGTAATAAGGGCAACGGCATCGGTGTGCTGCTCGAAGGCCACCACCAGGCCTTCTGGCTCCTCTACTTCATCCGGGAAGCCAGGCTCGACGGTCAAGAGGTCTTGGCTGGAACGGAGTTGGGCGGCGGCGAGCGCAACGGAGGCGTCAAGACGAACGCCGTTCATTGCAATCTGGCGAATATGGTGGCGAACATCCTAGAGACGGAACTCCTCCACCTCGTCGCTAGCATTGACCTTGTCAGAGGTGGCGCTGGCAATCAGACGCAAATTCTCCATTTACGCCGTCATGGCTGAAGGAAGAAGAATGCATTAACAAGAGCCGTAACTATGACTGCAGATAAAGGGCAAAGAAGCAGAGGTTACCCGCCACCATGGTGCGTCTTCCCTGAGACGAGACTGCATCGCAGCGAGTTCTACGTCGGCTGTGGCGAGAGCGGTCGTCTAGGCTTCCATACAGAGCTTGAGGTGACCGTTCTCCTTCGTCGCCTACGAGTACAAGTTGCGGTACTCCCGCATCTGTGTGTGGAAGTGCCGACCATCCTCCACCATGTCCGAATTGGCGGAGTCCGATGATGACTCGACGGTCACCGGGTTGGCGCTGGAAGACCCGACAGCGTGACTAGAAGCGCCTTCATCACCGATCGGAATAGAGATGGAGGGGTCAAGATACAGGACAGGGTTGCGAAAAGAAGAGTTCTCGAGCATACCCGGCAAGCCTGTCTAGCCAGTGGCGGTGCGGAAGCAGGCGTCTGAGCGCCCGGCCCAAGGAGTCATCCCCGTCCGCGGTCCCATCGGCGGGACGCTTGCCATGGTTGTTGTCGCCATCGGCGATTGGGGTTTTCTCGAGTGGAAAAGGAATGGAGGAAGTTGATAGGCCAGCGGAAACAAAGTGAGAAATGCGGTGCCGTGTGATTCGCCGTGTGCTCTCAGTGCAGATTTATAATCAGGGTTGGTTTCTTGGAAGCCGAGACAGCGTTTCGGAATTACGTCGGATTCAATGAGGAGGTGATCCGATGATTGGCACACATGGAAAGTTAATCGCATCGACTATGCTGGGAACCGTTCTGAATCGGCTGAATAAAGGTTACAACAAGATTGGGTAAAATAGCCGATATTGGCATAATAGAGTTGCAGTGTCTGTCATCAGTAATTGCTAAGTGAGAACATATCATTACAAATTCAGCATGGCACGAAGAGCGGTCACAATTTCAGCATGAAGAAGTTTGCTGGTCTGAATTGCTTGGCAGTCTGCATCTTTAGATCCAAGAAGACGGCCAAGACGGTTGCGGATAAGCTTGCCTTCGTTGATCTTGGCGCCCGTGCTTTTCTTCAACTAGGTTATGGTGTCTGGGGATTTGACCAAAGTTTGCTCATGCTGAGAGATAGTTGAGTTTACTGTTTGAAGTTCTGCTTCTAGCTCTTGGCGTCGGATTATCAACTTGTCAAGTTCGGCACGAGCGGTGGCGGAAGAAGAGATAATGGCGTCGACTTGCTTCACCAGGGCATGGGCATCTTGTTTGTTAAGTTCCTTCTGAGATTGTGCCGTGCTAAGTTCAGCCTAATTGATGAACGCTGATAGGGTCCTGGGGGCACAGTCTCTGAAGTCAGTAAGCTTCAGAAGGGTGTTCAGGATGTCAGGTTTCACTCGGTACTGAAGAAGTGATAAAATCTCCTGGATCGGAGTCACGTTCTGGACCAAATCGGCTATGCTCTTTCCAAAGAGGGTTAGTAATTCCGTCAACCAATTCTGAACAACATCCTCTCGAAGAATGTGCTGACAGGAGCTAATTTCTTCTTCGTCAAGAAATTGGTTGATGTCGAAGGAGTAGCTCAAAGATGGTGAACGCCGCACCTGGAATCAAGCGATGAGAAGGTCATGTTCGGTTGATGCTTTAAGGAAGCAAAGTAATTAGGTACCTTTTCAGGATTGACAGGTGCTGCTGATGATGAACCAACCTGAGGTTCTGGGTTCAGTCCTAGCATAGTTGATCGGGCACCTGGAAACAAGAGTAATGAGAATAGCACTAAAAATGCGATGATAGCATTAACAGCCAAAGTAGTTTACCAGAGAATAAAGGAGGTGCTGAGTCTTGATCATCTTCGAACACTGGACTATTTGGCTGCATTTTTAGAGATTCATACATAAGATGTCACAAGGAAAAGGGCTCCAAGGAGAAGTAATGTGACAAACCTGAGTATGGTCATGAGATTCAGTGATGATCGGCTGAACGGGTTTTTCAGGGGCACTGTCCTGCATTGGTGTTTGAACCTGCTGCTTAGGGTCTTTCTTTGAAGAAGGGTTTGGTTCGGCTGCATCAACCGAAGGATGCTCCGTTTGTGCCTGGAAATGGCAGGTTAATATCTGTTCAGGGTAATGATGTAGCAAAAGGGAAAGACTAGATTGAGATGATATCGTACCCGGGTATGAGGTCTTTGTGATCTCGGCTTCTTTGTGACCGTTTTCTTGGAAGCAGCGGCTTTTCTTTTGGGTACAAGAGTCACTAAGGTTTGAGCCGTGGTTTTCATCATTTGCTTCAGGGAAGGTGCTTTAGAGCCCATTCTTGTTGTTGAGCATGAAGGAAAATAATTGATGACCATTGGTGGGAGTGTTTCAGGATCCTGCAGACAGTGACTTGTTAAATACTGATGACTAACAGGAATCGGTAGGATTATGAGTGGTTTAACTCAGCGTTTGAGGAGAAGTCTGCATCCAGAGCAAGGCATTTGTTGTGAATTCAATGACCAAATAAATGGGGATGTTGTTGCTGCCACCAAGCGTTAAAGGATGCATGAGTGAAGCATATTGTCGACCAAACTGAGAGTGCATATGTTGGAAGGTCTGACCCCATTTGAAATATTCTGGTGCAGGTCAGTGCATCTTGAATGTTCTCCCTAGGCTTTAGAATGTCAGTGAAAAATAGCCTTGGGGCGAGCTAACCTAGTCCAAGCTGTCTGGCCATGAAGCTGGGATTGAAAAATTCGTACGTAGGCCAAACGGGTTGATGGACATTGATGCTGCAAAGGTGTTTGAAGTCGACGGGAAAAGCACAAGGTTTTATGATGCTATTGAAGATCTCGATTGCTTGCTGGTCTGTGCAACCTGATTCGAATCTAAAACTGTAAGGAAAGGTCATTTCAGCATTCTCTTCATATGGGAACCACACAGACCTCTGTAGAGTCTTTCGAAAAGGTGTCCTCGGCCGATGGGAATCGTAATGGCCGAGGCAGCCTCACCATATGATTGACATCCTCTATTGACTTCATTCTCTCCTTCTGCAAAGTCCGATGATGGGAAGCTAAGGTTGGTCAAATCAGGGTTCGCTAATTTGTACAAATACAGATTCAGCCAAAGTTTAATTAGCCACCAGGGGCCTGAACGGCAGGGAATTGGCTCGTTTTTCAGCAAGTGGGAGGCTACTTGATTCATCAGGTTATAAGAAGCCCCGAGAAGCAGTTTCCCCTGGGCTACTGACTTTCCAGCAGCCAATTCTTCTGCTAGTGCCCTGTAAGGATATGCTGACCCAAGAGATGAACCACAGAAAATGAATTTCTCTAGCCACATAATCAGAAAGGCTATGTATTCTTTGTTGCTAATATTGGAGCCAAACCCTTGGTTGGTGACAATGTAACTGGTCCAACCACTATAATCTGAGACCTTTGGGAGTTTCTGCTCGCCTTTAGATCGAAGATCCCAGAGTTGATCAGAGCCTGTAACTTTGACGCCGCTGGATATCTCCTATGGTGATGGAAATTGGGCCATGGCCAAAAATGAAAGCATTTGCAGAATTGGACCAGAATTAGCAAACCGAGCTGAGAAGGGACTCATTCTTCTTTAATTGAGAGAGGGAAAGATTGAGGCATTGGTTCAGGTTATACATCTCCTAGTCAGTGCTCTTCTTCGCTGATACCCTGCGGTCCAGCCGGCTGGTATGTTAGGCCAGTTGTGGAAGGTTTGTTTGGTCCAAGATGATGTACTCACCAATGAAGATCTGAGTGGGAGCTGATTAGTTTCTTTGGAGACAAAATCGGCTGAATCAGGGTTTCCCATGGGTCCCAAATAATAAGCAGCAGAAACATCGGCCGATTGGATAAGGATTTCATTCTTCATTTCCTGGGAAAGTAATTCGCATTAAATAAAGAACCAGAGGAAGGGTGAGATGAAAATAGAGATGTGTACCTCAAGGATTTCTGTCGGAGTCGTCATGAAGTTTGAAGGAGTTCTTGAACTTGAAGTGAGCGATTGTGGCTAGGGTTTCGAATTTGGTGCGACGGCTATGGAAGTTGTTCAGGAAGCAGGAAACCCAAGGCGCCACAATAGAGGTTATGAAGGGATGCTGCTCTGAGATTCGGTCGGAGACGTCAAGAAGACCATTTGGGATTTGAAGCTAATTTTGGAATAAAATCAATTTTATCCCAAAATTGGGGGTATGTGTTTATACTAGATTTTGGATGAATCAGGAAATGATTGTCGCGAGAAGAGAAGAGCCGATGGGGAGTTCCGGATCGAATATCTGATGACGTCAACAAGACTGGAGAGCGAGTCAGATGAGGATGGACTATGCAACAGCCACGACGAGGCGATCATGGAAAGGGCCCACAAGAAAGTAAAGGCTGGGTTCCGGTTTATCTTAGAGTTAGGAAAATTTATTGTTTCCTTATTTCTAGCTAGGGTTTTAATTCGGTTAAGATTTCCCTCTACCTGCTGGGTATAAATATAAGCCCAAGCACATTGTAATGAGACACGTCAATCAATACAACAACAGTTCCTTTTTTCTGGCCCCGGCCAAAAACCCTAGGAGTAGGTGTAACGTAGAACCGGCGAGTACTTCGACAAGTTGGGTGTCATCCGGTGGATGCCAGGCTTACTGTAAGTGTCGTCACGCTCGTGTTTATCATGTATTGCTCGTATGATTCTATCTCGTGCCGCACTGCTAGGTAGATTTGAGTAGTTATCGATCCTTGTTTGACTTGAGTCATGCTTAAGTTGAACTAAGGGTTAGTTATCGGCTCTAACTAAATTGGCATGTTAGTTAGATTCATTAAGTTACCAATGTTGCTTATGATCATCCATTGTTTATTAATTTAGTTTTAAGCATCATCAATCTGTCCAATCTTGATATGTTTTTGTCGGCTTAAATCTTTTGTATCTATCTTGGTTAAATGAACAATAATTGAATATCATGTTTAGGCGAGTAGATCTGTTTGTCATTAGCCGGTTAGTTCAGATCTTGATTCTGTATAGGTCGCACTCAAGTAATAAAGTAAGTTGTGTAGAGAGTCTTTAATTAATAGATCTAATCATTATCTTACGTCATGGGCTGCAACGATTCGGTCGATCCCCTTGACATAAGCGACGGGTTAGGTAGATTGGTTAAAGAGTCAAAGCATCGTTTACTTTATAGGCTTGTATGTTGCCTATACTTCAGATCGGTTGTTCAGCTGATTCTGCTTATAGTTGCCTGCTGCACGTTGTATTTTTTCGATCTCCTTTATATGCTGTTTTACATTCGCTCATGTCAAGATCGATTCAAGTGCGTTGATTACCCATAGTGATTTAGTCGATCCTAATTAATGGATGTGATAGATGAAGACATGTGTTGGTACATAAGGCAATGTATAAATTACATTTGTTTAATATAACTTGCTTTCATTCATGTTATCCTTGAATCGGTTAAAATGTGTATCGGATATTTTCATTATATTCATGTTATCGATTCATGTGATCGGGTATCGGTTCTCTAGCCAATGGCCTAATGAGAAGGCCCATTGGGCTGGATATCTAGAACCACTCGGGACAAACGAGTGGTTCCACATTGTGTTACTAGTCAACCCTTTTCCTTGTCAATTACAGGTCAAATTGACAGGCACGCTTGGAGATTCATCGGTGCTCATCCACGCTGATTGTTGAAGCTAGCTGGGTCTATTTGCTCTGTGCTCCATAAGATCGTTTTGGTTTCGCTGGTGTGCTGAGCGCGGACCAGATTTCACGCCAACACTCCTTGTGTGTTGCTATGGATATGTGCTACTCCATTTAGAGGTCGTTGGCGTCGTCTGTTGTGTGCTTGTTTTCTTGCCTGTCTGTGGACCGTGCCTTCGAGCCGGTCGAGGGATCGTACCTCGTTCGCATGTTCGGTCAGTGGGTTCATCCTTGTCATGTCCGTAGCGTCGAGCGTAACTCTTCACTCATGTCTTAGTTGTCTTTGTCGGTCTACGATAGCTAGCCCCCTATCCACGTCCCTAGCATACGGTTACTATGAGCTCGATGTTGTTTTCGACGCAGATATTACCCGCGCGTTTCGAGCCCTACGTAACCTAGTCTAGTGGGATACGTATCAGGGATAACAGTCGTTGAAAGACGTAAGCCGACTCTTGTAGGTTTATCTCATGGCCACGGGATCCCTCGCTATGACCATCGGGCTATGACCCCCTTTTCTCTCTTGTTTCTTATCCTATCCTTCTCATATGCTTGCGCCACCTAGACCATAGCGTTTCATCAGATCAAGCGGTGACAACCGCATCGCTGCGAGACGACATAATAGCCTTGTGTCGTGTAGCGACACGGTTATGGAGCCCTATGAGTTGGTTTGGATCGTGGAGCCATGTCTCTTCCTCCCAACCTTCGCCGTTCCATGGTGCGTTGGTTGAAAGAGAGCGGATCCTTTTCTCTTATCTTTCTCTTTTACTCGATCCCCGTTGATCCAGCAAGACATGGATTGAGTGCCTCACTCTTTTGGTGTTTATCGCCCTCTTGATTCCACTCCTTTAATTCTTGTCGTTCTATGGCGAGTGGATCAAAGGAATGTGAATCCCTCTCCCCTCTCTTTTGCTTCTTTGTGCTCGTGTGTTGTATGCTTGTACCTATTGTCGACTATTGGTATAAATTAACTGCACTCTATTAAATAAAATTATTATCAGATTATCCGCAAGCGTACAGATACTATACCGATGTAGCACTTTGTTGACACTTCTTAGCGCAACCACCAGAGACAGCTTGTTAGGCTGTCTCTGATAATGGCGCCAGAAGTGCCTGGGGTATTTCTTATGTCTATTGGATAATTCCGCAGGTGCACAGAATATACCGCTGTAGCACTTCACCCGGGAGTATTCCAAGGTATCGTTATTTATTTTTATCCCAAGGGAAAGCGGTTGCTTGGAATAATTAATAAAAAGAGAGAGATCCTTAAGTCTATAACAACTTAGTATCAATTAGTGATTGGGGGGTAAATCGATATATAGAGGAAAGGATAATGATACCAAGACACGACAAGGTTTTGGGATAACTAAAGATAACTAGTAGAGTATAGCTAGGTGGGAGGACAACGAGTGAGTATAAGACTCCTATGACACTTACTTTACTCTTGTGAACTATCTTATCAAATGGATGAATTATACTAAGACAGTTACCTTACTTCCGGTGTGTAGGGGATAGGCGAGACAGTAGGGGATATAACCTCTACCCGAAGTGGCTATTCTCTTATGGGAGCCTACCTTTTAAGAACTTGCCTAAAACACGTGGAGGGATACTAAGACTAGACAGGGCTGTCACCACCTGCTAGCACCCACAAACAATCCGTGCGACAAGCAGCATTCAAAGGCAAGATCTAGTCTAAGCACCACGCTTACACTAAGCCTTACTACTCTAGTTGCGTACCAACAACTAAAGTACCCTATGACAGGCGATGAAGTACACACGTGAGCTGGTTACAGGATCCCTATCCAATATAACTCAACTATAAGTTATGACAAAACACAACAATACTAAAAAGAATAGTAATGCACTAAGTAAAGACTTAGTAAAGTAAAGTAAAGATAATATATATTGATAAAGGTAAAGTATTCCAGAAGGAAAGGTACAAGAGCTATACCAGACTCTCCAGCAGACGACTCCAGAGACTCCGAGCATAGCTCGACTCGACTCTAACTCCCACACTAGACAATACTACTACTAATGAGTAGAACTCTTGTGACTTGTGACTCTTGTGTATCTTGTGTCTCTTCGAGAGGAGTGGGCAGCCTCTATTTATAGGGGAGAGTGAGGGGGTGCCACGTCAGCGATCCTTGTGCTACATGCCTCTCCACCCTTGGATGAACCGCCTCATTACCGCCTCAAGATGGACGGCAGAGGTGTATTCATCATGTGGACATCATGCTGGGAGGCAGTGGAGGCCAACCGGCCTGGCTGGGCACCGGGGGGTTCGGCCGACCCCCAATGACTGGTGGGCCCAGCCAGGGTCTTCTAGAAGGAGTCCCCACCAGTCAGGGAGTATGTAGGTGGCTTGGGCTCACCAATAGTGGTTCGGCCAACCCACCCCTGGTGGGTTGGGCCCACCACCGTGGTCCCCATCTGTCACGGACTGTCCTCTTGTGTTGGTTCCACTTCGTTTGCATGTTGTCATGTTGAATCCTTGTGCTTTGCTTCTCAATCGTTAAATGGAAACACATGTTGATCTGAGGGCTGAGATGAACTACGTGGAAGGTCACACGGATCCTGCCACTTCACCAGAGCCAGGTGGGCCCCATGGGTAGTTCGGCCAACCCATGGGTGGGCCCACCCTTGGCTCTCCTCTCTTCCAAGTGATGTTTTGCACCATGTCTTGATGTGTGATGACTTGGTTCCCAAATACATGGTTCGGCCGAACCACATTATTGGGCTCCAAGTGTTCATTTCTGCTCTGTTTCATCTTTCCTGCGTTCACAAGCTTAAGAGTACATGTGGAACTAGTTATTGATAAAATATGCTCATGATATGTTTATCTTCCCTTGAATCCGAGGCCTGTTGACGGTGTTTGAATGTGAAATTTTATGGTATATCCACCGTCAACACGATCCCCCAAGCTTAACCTTTGCTCATCCCGAGCAAATAATTAAACCTAGCCTCGGTGGATCAGGAGTTGCTACTATGTTCATATTTCAATAATACCTTGTGTACAACTAAATACTTCTCTTTTGAATGGAAATATTGGCTATAAAGATTCACCCATTTTACCTTAGTCCTTTATGGGGCTAATGACTTTTCCTTTGCCTTAGGTGGTTGAGACATAGAACAGTTTAACTTGAGCACTACTTTTCTCATTCCTTGCAAGTTTCATGCTGGAGGTTTTAGCAATGTTTTGCAAAAGACAACTTAATGTTCCTCATATGGTTCTCTCATGTCGCTCAAATGGTGTATGATTCCTTACCAAGGCATACAGTAAATGTTGCCTTCTCTTTATCATCCTACTTCTAAATGGCTTATATGGAGCTTAAGGTAGGAATGAAAGAATATAGCATACTTACTTTGCATATGTTGTAGAGTCAAAGCTTGGATCTAAAGAGAGAAGTGTCATGGCCCTAGATCAAGATGTGCAAGTGTGTGGAAAATATGAACTATAATGCTCCTTTATTTGAATTGTATCTCTCTAATAAATTTTAGAGATATGGCTATCATTTTCCTTTTATTTATGAGCCTAGACTTGCTCAAATATTTTCTTTTCTTTTCTATGGACTTTCTTATGTCCATCTTTCTTTCTTTTTATTTTCATTTTGCATAGCCTTTTGTCTCTACTACCATAATGACTAAGAGAGATTTTCTATGACTTTAACTTATGGAGCGTTTATTTAGTGGGAATGAAAGGCAGGTGGTTGCGTACTTCTAGTGTAGAAGTAGCATATATATGTGGTGTGTACGTGATCTTGATCTTGGGAGCAATACAAAGCAAATAGCTTAAGTGGAAGGTTTTAGACACATGTGGCATATATGGCTGTGGTAGGAATTTATCACCATTGAGGAACAATAAGGTTTTGTTTGTTCAAGAAATAAATCTCCAGTAATCATGCATGGTTAGAACAATATTATAGTAGCTCTTGTTTCACTATATCATATCTCACAACAACTTAGACTTAGTTCTAGCACTTAGCATCCATAAAGTTTTCAGGTTCATGATGATTTAAATGAGCCAAGTAATCCATACTCAAAGAAATACTAAGTTGTAAATTAGGCATTAAAGAAACATTAACAGAGCAACTATTCATCATTTCCATGAGGAAGATAAATATTCAGGAGACATATGGAAATAAGGAAAATATTTTTGGTATTTTTATCTTATGCATTTTTTTATATGCAATAAATTAAAATAATGTAAATAGCTAGGATAAAAATACTTACCTTGGTGGGGGAGAGGATCTCCCCCAAGCTTGTCCTTCTGCTCATTGTGGTGGCGGGTAGTATTGGAACCATCCCGCCCAGCGTTGTGCTTCTTCGTCTTGGATAGCTTGTAATAGTTGAGCATTTTCTTGTGCCATATTCAGAGTTGCGTCTTGCTCAACTTGCATTGCGCCATGTCATTGATGAGTTGGTCCATTTCTGATCCTTGGCTTCGACGACCACTCGCCCGTGTGGACGGACGGGGAATGCGCACTCTTGGAGTGTGCTGTTGAGGCCGTTCCATGGACCTTGAAATGTCCATAGAACTTGCCTCATCGCCTTCTTCTTCATATCTCCCTGCAGCTCGTGATGTGCTGCCTTGCTCAAATTGGACGGCTTGTGACATGCTCCTTGTCACCCTTCTTGATCCTGCAATATTTTGGCTTCTTGCCTCTCGGTCCCAATTTATGGTTAGTGTGCGCAGCGCATACAACCGACGCCTCTCACAAGGGAGAGATATTTCGGCTGTATGGCCGGGGTAAATTATTTTTATATCACCATTTTCATTTCTTTTAAGGACTTGAGTACTTATGAACAAATCTTCGGTTACAATATCTCTAGGAGAAGCAATGTATTCAAAGTAATGTTTTCCATCTAGCAAGTCCATTGTTTCAGTAATGCGCGTGATAAAAGAAGTAAAGAATACGGGCTCGCTTCTATGGAAAATACCAAGCCAAAAGTGGACTAACATCTTAGTAGGTGAGACTTTTATTTTCTTCGTCATAGCATAGAGCAGTCTTAATTCATCATTATAAAGAACTTGCACATTAGAGCCAGGAAGAAAAGTTATAGCCCCTTCCAATAGCGGATCAAGCTCAAAGTAGGATTATGGATTTCATCGGTTTTAAGATCAGAGCAATCATTAGATCCTATTATGGCTTTCCAAAATTCAGCTTTATCAAATCTTCTTGTTGCATTAACTAGGTCTAGATGACAGTCATTATCAAAACCAAGTGCCATGCTAAAAACTCCCCAAGTTAAATTATACTCTTGGTTAAACATGCGAAAGTAGACATTATTTTCAGTGGCTTAAAGCGCATAGAAATTCAATGGTGAGCTTTTCTATTCCAAGTTCTTGCACTTCCCAGAAACTTCCCCAACCGATTGTATTGAAAATAGTATTAAATTCCGCGGTCATACCTGTGCTGTCCAAAAGGACAGGGTCGATGATGCCGGTATGTTTATACCCTCGGTGTCGGATGGAGGTGTACCTTTGGTACTCTTCTTGATTTAGCATGAGGCCACTCTCGGGGTCAAACGTCCTCTTGGAAGGCATGCCAAAGCTTCGTAATGGTGGAGCTTCTCTTCCTTCATCTTCATCATGGCGGGGTCGTCGGGAGGAACTCCCTACGACACTCTTGGCCTTCTTGAGTGCGGAGGAGAATTTTTTTCATCCTGCAACAATGAGCTAACACAAGAACACACTACAACAATAGGGATTAGCGTTAGCGTTAGCTATCCCACTGTTAGTAGTCCTTGCGGGGTATGGTTACCTCCACAAACAAGAATTTGAGAGCAAAGATAAGAGTGAGACAAGCTTTTACTACTATAATATTTTTGGGTTTTTGGTTTGAGTGGCCAAACTTAAACTAAACTTGAGAAAGACCTTGCTCAAATGAAGAGAAGAAGGGAGATTGTGTGCTCGAAATGATTCAGCTGGTTTGGGTGTGGATTTGAGCACACAATGCAAGGGTATTTATAGGGGGAGAAGGGCTGGTGGCCAGGCCACCATGGCCAGTTCGGCCGACCCCCCTAGGACAGGTCTTTATTGTTTTCAACTTTGTAAAGGGAATCTATTTGAATTCAAACTCGACCTTGCTGACAGCTCTCCATTTATGAGTCGGCCGAACCCATTATAACATGATCAGAGTTGCTTTTGCCTTTACACAGGGAATATATTTGAATTCAAACACCACTTTCTTGAAGGGAGCCAAAACATGGTTCGGCCGAACCAGGTTTTGTCCGCTTTCAACTTTACATAGTGTGTCCAGAAAAGTAGAGACTAGTGGTGGACCAAAAGTTTTGAAAATTTCAGAGATTCCCTTGTCTAGTGTTTTGTGAAGGTAAAAGGTGTATGACAAAAGTGGGGACATGTTTAAAGTGATTCCCATGGACCATGGGAACACTATGCATGCCAAAGTGTCCACTTTTAGAATTGGATGGTAGTGGATGTTGGATTCTCCTTGGAGCAAGTGAAAGTGGTCATAACCAAATGTGTTCGGCCAAATTTAAAAGGAGATGGTGCTCAAAATTTAGGAAGTGGATCACTACACCAGGCCAACACCACCAGAGGTGGGTGGGCCCCATGGTGGGGTCGGCCGACCCCACCTAGGTGGTCCCACCACCTCAGGTGTGAGCACTACTATTCATTCTCAAGTTTTATTCATTTAAGTATTTTATTTTGTCAAAATAAATTCTTGCAAAAATTAAATATGGAATGCAATGAAGAAAATGCAAAAATTGAAATGCAGGAATTAAATATGAGATAAATACTGATTTACCTTACCAGTAAGGGCTCCATGTTTTAGGTCCGTAGAGCAGGACCTCTCCATTTCGGGTTCATTCTTCGGGTGTTTCGATCGGTCCCAGAGATGGGGACCGTGATGATCGCACCTCTTTCTACCGCCATTCCTTCTTGGTTGACGCTTGTGATTCAGCGGAGTCAGCCTTGTTTACCACCTCCGCCTTACTTACCAGTTCGGCCTTTTGGCCCTTGGTTGATTCTTTCGGTGGGGTGCATATTGTGGCTTGTTTCTCCACAGATTTTTCCTTGCCTATTGCATCGATTTATAACCATTGAAAGGACATTTAATTCTCTTACCTGGGAGTTGGAAGTGGACTTGGCCGGATCCCACGTAGATGATGGCCTTCATAGTGTTGAGGAACGGCCTTCCCAGGATGACGGGGACTTCAGTCATCGGCCCCCATGTCAAGAATGATGAAGTCAACGGGGATGTATTCATCTTGAACTTTGACAAGGATGTCCCTTGCCAATCCTTCGGGGAACCGGATGGATTGATCGGTCATCTGCAATTTGACAAAAGTGGGGTACAAATGTCCCCCTAGCAAGTTCTCATACATTACCTTGGACATGATGTTCACTCCAGATCCAAGGTCGCAGAAGGCGTTGTTGAAGGTGTGTGGCCTGATCTCGCAGGTGATGGTAGGATGGCCGGGATCACTCTTCTTGGCCATGAATGACGGGTCAAGAAGACAACCTGGGTTTTGCCTAACCGGAGGCTTACCAAACCTCGCGGAAATTAACTTAATACCCTCAATTGGTTCCTCAGGTTTCCCTGGGATCTTACCTTGTTCAAATGATGGGACAGCTGCTGCTATTTGAGCTAATTGGGTTTCTAGCATTTTATTAAAGCTCAATTAATTTTTCATAGCAGTGTTAAAGCTATCCATTTTCTCACTAGGATTTTCATGAATCTTATCATTAGCCATTATTTTCTTGTTTATACTCTCATTGATTTTAGATTGGCCTAAGACAAGATCTTTAAGAGAAGGTTGGTTACCATAAGAATTATTAAAATTATTGTTGTAACCATTATCTTGGTTTCCTTGGTAGAAGGGGCGCGAGTTCCATCCTCCTTGTTGCTGGGGTCGATACCCATTGTTGTTGTTGATGAAGCTCACTTCCTCCTTCGTCTCGGGACAGTTGTTGCCCGAGTGATCTTCTCCACCACATACCTCGCACCATGGGTCAGCTTCGATTGCTCGTGTGGTGGTAGTGGCTCGAATGGCCTCTTGTTCCTTTTTGGAACCTTCTTTAATCTTTTTCATCAAGAGGTCCATTTTCGCTGAGAGCATGTCCACCTCATGAATGGTGTGCATACCCCTTTTCTTGGGCTCGAGACGCTCCTCATTCCATCCTCGGTTGATGACTATCTTTTCAATGAGGTCTTTGGTGTCTTTGACATTGTGTTGCAGGAATGCTCCTCCAGCGGCAGCATCAAGTGACTACGGGCTAATCCAGTCAGCCCATGGTAGAAACCTTAGATTAGGAGCCATTCTTCAATCCCATGATGAGGACAAGCATGAATGTACTCCTGGAGGCGTTCCCATGCTTCAAGAATCGTCTCGTCAGCTTGCTGTTGGAAGCTTGAGATCTTTCCACGGAGAGTGCTGGTTTTGCCCATTGGGAAGAATTTCTTGAGAAATGCGTTGGCACAATTCTCCCTGGTGGTAGCTTCATTCTTGTTGGCATAAAACCATTGCTTCTCCTTCCCAAGCAGTGAGCATGGGAACAGGCGAAGACGGATGGCGTCAGCCGAAACATTCTTGATAGTGAAGGTACCATACAACTCCAGGAAGTGCTGGAGATGGGCATTGGCGTCTTCATGCGGCTTCCCACAGAATGGATTGTCTTGCACCATGTTGATCAGAGCTGGCTTGAGCTCAAAGGTAGGATCCCCCAAGTTGAGCTGCGGACCGGTGGCAATGTTGTTAGCCGACAGTGCAGAGAACTCAGAGATGGTCTTTTGGGCCATAGCTTTCTCGGTTGATAGTGCGGAGCCTCTTTCCTCGAACGGATTCAGGTTTGAGATGAACCTTTGAGGTGGAACTTGACAGCGTCTAGTTCTCCTCAACAATTGCTCAGGATCTTCGATGAAATTTGACGGCAATTGGAAACCGTTCATGCACTGTCTAGCTTCACGATAACGAGAAACACAGACAGGGGTAAGCCCCTAACACTAATCGATAACTAAATTGATAGTAGACTCCGGATTCAATTTTTTATTAATATTCCTAGACTGATGCTTTCCCCGGCAACGGCGCCGAAAATGCTTGTCGACACTTCTTAGCGCAACCACCAGAGGCAGGGTGTTAGGCTATCTCTGATAACGGCGCTAGAAGTGCCTGAGGTATTTCTTATGTCTATTGGATAATTCCGCAAACGCACAGAATATACCGCTGTAGCACTTCACCCGGGAGTATTCCAAGGTATCGTTATTTATTTTTATCCCAAGTGAAAGCGGTTGCTAGGAATAATTAATAAAAAGAGAGATCCTTAATTCTATAACAACTTAGTATCAATTAGTGATAGGGGGGTAAATCCATATATAGAGGAAAGGATAATGACACCATGACACGACAAGGTTTTGGGATAACTAAAGATAACTAGTAGAGTATAGATAGGTGGGAGGACAACGAGTGAGTATAAGACTCCTATGACAATTACTTTACTCTTGTGAACTATCTTATTAAATCGATGAATTATACTAATACAGCTACCTTACTTCCGGTGTGTAGGGGATAGGCGAGACAGTAGGGGATATAGCCTCTACCCGAAGCGGCTATTCTCTTATGGGAGGCTACCTTTTAAGAACTTGCCTAAAACACGTGGAGGGATACTAAGACTAGACAGGCCTGTCACCACCTGCTAGCACCCACAAACAATCCGTGCGACAAGCGGCATTCAAAGGCAAGATCTAGTCTAAGCACCACGCTTACACTAAGCCTTACTACTCTAGTTGCGTACCAACAACTGAAGTACCCTATGACAGGCGATGAACTACACATGTGAGCTGGTTACAGGATCACTATCCTAATATAACTCAACTATAAGTTAAGACAAAACACAACAATACTATAAAGAATAGTAATGCACTAAGTAAAGACTTAATAAAGTAAAGTAAAGATAATATATATTGATAAAGTTAAAGTCTTACAGAAGGAAAGGTACAAGAGCTATAACAGACTCTCCGGCAGACGACTCCGGAGACTCCGAGCGTAGCTCGACTCGACTCTAACTCCCAAACTGGACTAATACTACTACTGAAGAGTAGAACTCTTGTGACTTGTGACTCTTGTGTATCTTGTGTCTCTTCGAGAGGAGTGGGCAGCCTCTATTTATAGGGGAGAGTGAGGGGGTGCCACGTCAGCGATCCGTGTGCTCCATGCCTCTCCACCCTTGGATGAACCACCTCATTACCGCCTCAAGATGGATGGCAGAGGTGAATTCATCACGTGGACATCATGCTGGGAGGCGATGGAGGCCAACCGACCTGGCTGGGCACCAGGGGGGTTTCGGCCGACCCCCCTATGACTGGTGGGCCCAGCCAGGGTCTTCTAGAATTAGTCCCCACCAGTCAGGGAGTATGTAGGTGGCTTGGGCCCACCAGTAGTGGTTCGACCGACCCACCCCTGGTGGGTTGGGCCCACCACCGTGGTCCCTATCTGTCACAGGCTGTCCCCTTGTGTTGATTCCTCTTCGTTTGCATGTTGTCACGTTGAATCCTTGTGCTTTGCTTCTCAACCGTTAAATGGAAACACATGTTGATCTGAGGGCTGAGATGAACTGCGTGGAAGGTCACACGGATCCTGCCACGTCACTAGAGCCAGGTGGGCCCCATGGGAAGTTCGGCCGACCCATGGGTGGGCCTACCCTTGGCTCTCCTCTCTTCCAAGTGATGTTTTGCACCATGTCTTGTTGTGTGATGATTTGGTTCCCAAATACATGGTTCGGCCGAACCACATTATTGGGCTCCAAGTGTTCATTTCTGCTCTGTTTCATCTTCCCTACATTCACAAGCTTAAGAGTACATGTGGAACTAGTTATTGATAAAATATGCTCATGATATGTTTATCTTCCCTTGAATCCGAGGCCTGTTGACGGTGTTTGAATGTGAAATTTTATGGTATATCCACCGTCAACACACTTCACCTAGAGGTTTTAAATATAGTATCCATAGGGAACAGTAGGTGATAATGACCAAGCCGATGAACTTAACCCTACAATTAGGCTAGATAATATTAATAAAGAGGAAATAGATATTGACTATCTAGTTTCAACAACCGGTAAGCTTTGAATAATACCGTTCTAACTGGGCAGCAAACTGAATAAGACCAAAAAAATCACAGTTCTCTTCTACCAAGCACCTATACACCTACCAATCCTATCAACGGGAAGTGGACTACAGAGGAATCAACGTAGCTGTCACCTGCGCGAACTACCACTATCCGGCTAATCAGGGGCATTCACAAGTAATCCTAGCCTAGGCACCACGCCTACGCTACGAAATACTACTTCAATCAAGTAATGACCAAGATCAAAGTACTTAATATGAATTACAAACTTAAGAACAAGTAAGAACAACTGCTTACTTGAATTAGAATGTTGAATACAAAAGTACCTCAGAACGCAGCTCCGGGCGAGGGAGCTGAATCCAGACGAAAACAGCTACGAAGAAGCACCGATTGGCCGGAACTCC
This sequence comes from Eremochloa ophiuroides, assembly GCA_038502445.1. Taxonomy (NCBI): domain Eukaryota; kingdom Viridiplantae; phylum Streptophyta; class Magnoliopsida; order Poales; family Poaceae; genus Eremochloa; species Eremochloa ophiuroides. Next base: position 37,356,471 of record JAHLJS010000006.1, on the reverse strand, counting down.
TCCAGAACTCTACTCCTCTACTCTATCTCTGTACTTCTCTAAACAAGACTAGATCTAGAAGAACTAGTCTATCCTAATTGCTACTACATCTAACCCTAACCAGAGATATTGAACTGAAGCTCAGGAATAGGGATTGCCTCTAGGGAGGGGGTCTGCCCCTTTATTTATAGCCCAGTGGGATGAACGTGCGCCATAGGATCAAACTGACTTAACCAAGGGCTGAGATGACTCCTCAAAGGCGGTGGAGGAAGACTCCAGAAGGCGGGGCCCGAACCCTAGCAGGGGGCGCCGGCCGGCCCCACCCTAGCGCCGGTCAGCCCCACCTGGAAAGGTTCGGGGCTCCGGTTGCTTCAGGCGTCTTCTAGATGTTTCCCACGTCCTGATAACGATGTTGCCTTCGCGGATAAGTTTCATGATGTTTAGGCACTTTATTCCCTCTTTTACGTTTTTCTGGAATACTCCTTGGAAAATACAGAATATGCAAAACTCGTGGAAATTGTCAGTTAAAACCCTAGACTAGTGTGTATTCATGTGTCCTTTCATGTCTAAAGTTCTAATAAAAGTTGACGTTATCAACCGTCAACAATACCCCCAAGCTTACCTTTTGCCAGTCCCATGGCAAACACCCTAAGCCTAATTACTAATAAACTTGGATTAGGAGTTGCTACAATGCTTTCACACCTAAAAAGTACACATGCTTTCAAACAGAAATTCTCCTCTGGATTAGACAAAACTGCTCTAACTCTCGAACTCACCCATTTTACCTTTAACTACGGGGCTTTATAGCTTTCACATAAGGTTTGGGCAATCGAAAGACAGAACAATCAAGTCAAGTACTATGTCTCAAATTCTTCACAGTACCAATATTCTGGAGTTTTGCAAGATTTCAAAATAAAACTCAGAGCTTAATTGCATGACACCCTCAAGTCTCTTAATATATGTGGTATTTTGTGGATCTCACATACGGCATTAATGATGTTATGCCTTCCTACAACTAAGGATTATAGTGAAGCTTCATAAGAGTGGCAATAACAAGGATAAGCATACTTGCAATTCCTATATTGTAAAGTCAAACAATGGATCCACAGAGAGTCAAGTCAGACAATCAAACCAAGATGTGCATGTGTATGGAATATGGTAGATAGGTGTATATATGGTGGCTAATCCTAATTCTACTTTTGCTCTTTGAAAAATGGTTCACTCTCTCTTGGAACTTAGAACTTTCGCGGGAAACATGGGCTATCTTTATTCTCTTTTTCTTCTTTTCTTTCTCTTTTTTATCAGGGAGGCAGGCATCTCAGTACCCATTGTTTTAATTGCTGGGACACTTGTCCATCTTTTACTCCCTTTTCTCTTTTTTCCAATACTTTTGCATAGCCACATGCATCCTTTGAATATAAATAATTAGAGAGATAATGATAAGAACTTAGAGCAATTTAACAGGGGCTATCTTATAGGGTATATTTTTGGGTATTTACTCCTAGTGTCGAAGAAAAACATTTTTAAGGTGGATCTGGATGAAAGTGGAAAATGATTGCGCTCAGTCCCAGAGTAGGAGTAATGCATATGTGGGTGGAGTGTGTAAGTGATCTTGATTTTAAAAGTATGATAAGACTCTCATAAGGTATACAACAAAGGTTGATTAAACTCAATGCAAAGCAAGCATCATAAATGTGCAAAGGTTTTCCTATCTCTAAATGTATCTTCTTTGGTTTTGGTAGGAATTCACACTTTGTCATACAAGAGCTCAACATGTAAGATTTTAAGTTTTCAAAATAAATCTCCAGAACTTAGTATTGCTGGGAATAAGATAAATAGTAGCTCAGACCTTCATGCATCATATCAATCAATCACTTAGACTTAGCTCAAGCATATGCCTCCACAAGTTTCAGGTTCAGAGTAAATTCTCAAATCGAGGCAGTACTATACAAAACTCGGGAGAATTTAAGGTTGAAAACTAGACACTTGAAAGGAATTACGGCAGAGCAACTATTCATCATCTCCAAGAGAAAATTTTAATGTTGTCCAGTTTTTAGTTGACTCTAAAGACATGGACCTTTATGTGCCCATATATTTTTGGCATTTTTAAATTTTCCAATGATACTATGGTGAACCTTTATGTGCTCACATATTTTTGGTATTTTATGACTATATAAAATAGACTCGATAATCACCTAGGTATAGTTACCTGATAACTAGGTGATGCTCCTCCTCCAAGCTAGATGTTTGCAACATTTGGTGTTGATGATCTTTAGAGTGGGCTTACCAGTAGCAGTCTAGTGGGCGCCACTAATGGACTCACTCCTCAGACATAGTATTATCCTGCATAATTATACTCCAACAAGAAAACCAAAACTTGAGGCTCGAATGTGATAAGGGGTTAGCGGTCAGCCAATAAGTAATTGATTATTCTCTGAGTTTATTTTAATTGACAGATTCTAGGAGGATTCTATTTTTAGGGTTTTCTAATTTTCTTATGCAGCAATCAAATATGTATGCATGTTATTGTGACAGAACCTCCTAAGCTATACGGCCCACATGCACCTGTCGTCATCCCAAAGACCTCCGACAGCCGTGCAGGTTACCCGTATAACCTAAAAGGGTCTGCCGGGTTTACAAGTAAACCCGTTTCCTCCGAACAGAATCTTAATTGCGAAGAGATTGCAGAGTACAACATTTCATACAAAATATACAACTCGTAGTACAAGAGCGAAAGACTTAAAATATTACATAGGATTACAAACCAGTGTTCTTAATTATACATAAGTACGATTATTACAAACCAAAATATGAGTAGTGACAGTAGGTAAGTAGCTTATACAACACTTATATTACATAACATCCCTGCCCAAGGGATCAAATACTCACTCACTATCACTATCCTCCTCGAGCACTTCCTCGAACACCGTCATACAGCAAGGCCCAACACAGACCTTGGGTTGCGATTACCTGCAACATAGGGTTAACAAACCCTGAGTACAAGGGGTACTCCGCAAGACTTACCCGACTAAAAATTGGGAAGAAGACTCAGGAATGCAAGCTGAGGGGAAATCAAGGAGAGGCTTTAGCAAGAATCAAAGAGTTTTGCAGAAAAGCTCTCTAAATCAGCTTAACATTTAATATCAAAACTAGATTGATTCATTGTGTTATCTCATCATCAACTCCGTTTCCCATGTTTACCTAGTTCCGAACCACTCTTCGTTGTAAGTCAGTGGATCAAGTCTCCATTATCCGAGAAGCAACGACGATTCGAACCGATTGAAAACTAAGCTGAGGATTTCTATCCACATTGCATATGTAACACTTAAGCTTGCATATACCAACCCCGCCTACCACGGCTTTTCCAAAACTTGAACCGGTCCTGCGCCACCCGAGAGCACAGTACTCCTCTCCTCTCCAGGCACGCAGGCCATGAGGGTACACGCTACTCTCGCCATCTCTCCACTCCCAGTGCGTGGTTGTCGGTTGAAGAAGAGGAGCGACCGGAGTCAGAGGCTTTCCGTAGTATGTGGCTAGTTGCAAATTCTCGATCCATCAGGCCGACAACAAATGGTCTCTAATGGATACTATTTCGTTTTCATTTTAGACAGTCAGAGACACTACATTGAGATTCCTTTCTCAATGTAAGTCCACTGCCCTGTCGACTAATTATAATAATACATGAGTATATACCCCAAGCATACAAAATATCTTTTCATAAAACTTAACTATTAAGCATGGCTAAGCATTTCATAATCATTTGCATTTAAAATCAGGTATCAAAAGATGCTAATCAATTCATCAAGGCAGGTAAATGCAGCAAGTAGGTGACAATCAATTCCTATCGACTTAATGCAGTAGATTAACTCAAGTGACAAAGATTTGTAAATACAAGGAGAGGCTAATGCACCGGGGCTTGCCTTGTTGCACGGCGAGGGACGGATCAGGGTCAGAACCACAATTGTCAAAACCACCGACAACTCCTGGGGCTTCGTCAGCGGCGACTTGCTCGACTTTCACTTCCTCGCCTTCGGTCACCATACGTGATAATGATGCATGCTTAATGATGGTGCAAATGACATGATTAACAGAAACAAGTATTAATTTCATAACCTTGAGTACAACTTTCCTTCACGGTAAAGTTGTAATCAGGATCTCACCTAACAGTGTTATTGTTGCATAATTAGTTCATTAATTATCTTTAACAGTCATAGAAAGCCGCAACTAACACGACTTTCACATTAAGAAAGTGCTTAGGATCAATTAGGGTTTGCTGATCCTAAGTCTTCACACAAGCCCCAAAATGTCACACAAAATACTAAAGTGATTAACACTAATTATCATTTTTATTTATTTACTTAATTAGGAATAAATTACAAATAATAAAAATTTATCCAACTGAGCTACAAATTTTTGTGGAGGTAGCTCACTGGTCAAAATAGCTACCCAATTAATTTTATAATTTTTGGATTTATATTTTGAACTATAAAAATCATAGAAATGCTATTTATTAATTAAAATATGCATTTTTACAGTCTACAGAAAGTGCTCAAAATATAAATTTTATTTTTTTTAATAAATACTACATTACTCAAATAAGCTATACAGTTTATTTCATGATTTTTCGTGCTGTAGATTAATTCTCACAAAAATCACAAATACAGAGACTATTCATATTCAGAAAATAACAAAATTTCATTACTGAGGGTTACTGGGCTGGCTCGGCCAGGCCCAGCAGAGCCCACTAGGCCTGTCTTCAACCTCCAGAAGCCTTCGCAAAGCAGAGCAGGCAAGCAGGACAGCGCGCGCTGTGGCTGCCGGCCGCGGAGCTCGCCGGTGGCCCCCCTCCGGTGACACCGAGCAGACCAGGGTCCTCCCCTCCAACACCCGGACCAGACCCAAGCCCGGCCCCTAGTTTATGCTACCAGCAGGTGCCATCCCGGCGGCCATGGCGGCCAAGCCGCGCGGACACGGCGGCACGAGGCGTTCCGGGAGCTCCAAACTACCCGTCACCCAACCGAATGCCCAAGAATCTTTAGCACGCTCACCACTACTCGATGCTCGTGTCGGTTGAAGCGGAGGATGATCTGGAGACCGTTGTGGACGTTGATGGCGGTTACGGCTACGTGCTCCGGCGGCAACGGCTTGTTCCGGTGGCTTCGGTCCTCCAAAGAAGAAACGGCCGAGCTCATGAGCTTCACCAGACCACAGAGAGCATAGAACTAAAGGCAAGAATGGAGAGGGCATCACCGGTTAGAGCTAGCTTCGTCATGGTGGAGCTCGACGGCGTTTCGGCCTGCTCCCGAGAAGATGGCCGGGCACGGCGACTCCGGTGACGAAGACGGCGTGGTCGAAGGCTCTACGAGTTCGCAAGAGAATGGTGAAGCTATTGGAAGACTCGACTCAGCGTGAAGGTGAACGGGAACGGTGGATTTGGACGAGCAGCGAGCTCGCCGGCGACGAGCCGAACAGGCGAAAAGGGAAAAAATGAGCTCGCCTTCGAGCTAATAAAGAGGAGGTCCGTTCCCGAGCGCGTGCCACGCTTCCCTGCCCCTGCCACATCCCCAGGTGACGTGCTCGCGCGCGCTGCGGCATTGAGGGCGGCGGCGATCGAAGCAGATGAGCAGCTCGGTGGCTTGCTCTGCTTCTCCCTCAACTGTAGCTAGATATTATTCCAGATTTCGTTTTCTTAAATTTACTTTCAATTTTGTATTGATACTCGAAAAATATCCAATATAAGAAATGTTCATAATTTTGTGCTGCACAACTTTGATATTGAAAACATTTTTGAATTTCAAATATTTTTGAAATTATTAAAAAGGGGGTAAATAGCCATTTTCTAATTCAATTTAAATCTCAATTATTTATTGAACAACTTCAAAATCTGTGAACATCAAAGTTGTTCAACTTAGAGAGCTTTACAACATTTGTTTAATGACCAACTCCAGATTCCAAGTAATTTTTGAATTGAAGTTTTGAATTTAAATTTGAATGTAGTAATTCAGGTTTAATTTGAATTTTCAACTAGAAACATGAAAAACTTTGAATACCAAAGTTGCTCTATTTAATAAGAGCTACAACTTTTATTTTGGGACCAAAGCCCAATTCTACTTAGTTTTGAAATTAGGGTTTTAGCCCGATTTAGGGTTTTAAAATTAACCCGGAAATTTAAATTCACTCTAGTCCTAAACACAAGCCATGAATATAATTCAAACTTGTTTTAATCGATGCAGATCAAGATTGACAAAAATTTATACATGTTATACAATGCTCATGATGGCATGTTTAGTTTTAAGTGTACCGTAACACAAGAGTGTTACAGTTATATATTTTTATGCCACCACGGAGAATATTTATTCTCATGGGGCTTAGGATTTTCACAATGAGAGAAAGTAAATACAGATGCTATTATTATTTTTTTATGCCACCACAGTAAATACTCCTACAGGGTTACCATAAGTTTATTCACGTGGGGCTTTAATTTTTTGTGATGCAGTAAATAAGACAATAAAGATTTTTATTATTTTTTTCTTTTTGACATGCATAAAGATGAATATGCTAAAGTGAAATTACTAACGCAGATAGAAATACTGATTAATTAGATAACTACCATATTACCTTATGGCAAGGGTGCGAAATTTAAAGTCTACCGACAGGACTTTTTCTCCAATCTTGTGTATCTTTCCATCTTAGAGATGGAGGTCTTGATGGTTGCACCTCTGGTGATGGTGATGTCACTTTTGTTCTTTGCTTGGCCAGCAGGTTGAAGTAGAGCATTAATAGTGGAATCTGGTAGCATCTTGTTCAGCGTGCATGTTCACAGAACTTTCACTTGTAGAATTTTGGGAATTAACAAATTTTGCTCGAAGTGTTGTCCTGTTTGCACAACCAAGGTAGAGATCAAGTGCATGGGCTCTGCTGGTGGAAAAACACCAACAGAACCAAATCTATCTCTTTATTTTTTCTATCCTTAGGCACATTGAACAAGATGAAATTGGTGTTGCATAATTTATTTTACTCATGACATGTGTGGTAAGATCAGAAAATTAAGCATTTATTTTGCATTTAAGTTCATATGGCAGAAAAGATTTAAATTGATTAACCAATAGAAGGGTTGTCTATCTCTACATAATATATAAATTTTCACATGAGTATGACTATCATCTTCCAAAGATAGAATACAATGTTTTAGCACATTTGGTTAAGACTGAGATCAAAAGAATGATGCCATGAACAATCTTAAAGAACAAACCATGTTGAGTTAATTAGGTTAATTAATTAAAGCTTTAACTCTATCATGTTTGTGTCTTCATGTATGTGCATACCAAGATCAAGAGAAGAAATAGTGACCACTTACCTTAGGATATTACCTTCATTATTAGAGCATGATCGCACTAAGTGATGGAAGGTAGATGACTTGCTGTGGTTCTTTCTTCTCTTGTATCTTGACTTGTTCATCAGTATCTTGTCTCCTTTGTTGCTTATCCTTTTTTTGCCATCTTTTTGCTTCATTGATCTTATGACACCTTGTCACTCTATTCATTATTATGCCTGCAACAGATTAGTGGATAACATATACCCGAAGGAATGTACAACTTTGGAACATAGGTTGTTTGTCCATTATTTTATTTTGTTCCATCTATGCTTAATAAGAAGATAGTGTTGATATTATTTTAGCATAGATTATGTTCTAGACAGGTATGGCTTGAGTCCAAGTAACTTGTAGCAGAAGACAAAGTGAATGAATCATTAATACTCACAGTTCTTTCATCCATAATGAATGAGCTATGTCTTCCTCTACAAAGTTATTGAAGTTCAGCATGTGCCTTGTCTCATCTCCGATTTGAATTCACCTCATGACTTACCCAGATTAATTTTGAAAGTTTTCTGCATGGGTTAGTCCAACAAAATATCCAATGTCTGCTATAGCAATTTCTACTTCAATAACCAAACCAAACTCCATGTTTAATTTTAGTTAAGGAAGGCTAGTTAACCTAAGCACCACGCTTAATTTAAATGCCTATAGAAGTAGGATCAGTACCTCTAAACCAAAACTCACTATGGCAGACAAAGGTGAAATGAAAGCACTTATAGAGATTTATTCATTTAGAGACGAAAAAGCGAACAATTGAACATGGATTAGAAAGGTAGAGACAACCAATATTAGCAACATAAGATTTTCTAAATAAGACCATTCCCCCAAGCATGAATTCTGCAAGGCAAATATAAGTTTGGATGGATTAATGTTGCATCATAATTGGTTGACATACCTAGTGCTGTCATTCTTCTACTTCAAGCCTGAAATGGTTAGTGACTAAAATACCCATAGGAATATTTTAATGATTATAATTTTATGCTCAATTCACAAGGGCATTATAGTAAAATTAAAGGTGCAAGCTCAATTCATTTTTCAAGAGTGGTTATTTTAGGACACAAAGTCGTTCTTGGGAAACTTTCTAATTATTGTACATTGAGTTCATGGGGTGGTTTCCTCTAGAACACCAGCCTTTGTGCACCTATCTAAAGATTACAACAAGATCTACAACATTTATGATAAACATATGCATCTACAACAACCCTTTCAATAAATTTATGAACAGGTTGAATGAGGGGGTTGAAGATCTCGTGTGTGATAATGTTAGAGAGACCAATTGATTCATGAGATTTCTCATATGAGCATGGATTCGATGAGGTGTTAATGAAATAATTCCCATGCTCATCGATATGATCTCCCTTTTCAAACTCCAAGGGTGTTTCTTCATGGATGTCTGTAGGCAAAAAGTTTGTCTTTCTTATTTCATGCCTATGACATTTATTGGATGTTTTATTTTCTAGGATTTCCCATGGATTGGTGTCTCTAAGATTGGTTTTGTCTAAGGTTTTCTCTAAACTTGGATGAGTTATGTTTATTACAGAAATTGATTTAAGCTCACCATTTGAATCTAGACCAAGTTTAGATGCTAGCACTAAGGCTTCATCCTCTTCCATCCATTCTTTGACAATAGCGTATGTATTTTTCATATGTTCTATGCATTCTTACCATTGTCGTAGTTCTTCTTGGTCATTCCAATAATCTTCATGACTCCTATTCTTGGGATGTCTTAATGGCATCCTAGGGTCATTATGAGACTTAGGAGAGAGAGTAGAAGAAGGATCATCAGGGTCAAGGATGGGTCTAGAGATGGGTTCATATGAGACATTTAATGTGAGCATAGAAGGGGAGAATATAGGATTGATTTCTGAGTGGCTTGGCTCTCCTTTTATGGCACCACTAGACATGACATCCTTACATTCTTCCCAATGTCTTTCAGGGGGAAAGGAAGTTGACGACATTTTTTCCAAGATGCTCTTATGAGAAGATCTGATGTACATTGATTTACAAGCATCTTAGATAATTGGAAGCCTAAATCATGAAAGTGGGGTTTCGATGGTTTAGGATTGACAGCTAAATCTTGGGATTGGAGGTTGTGTTTTAGCTACCAAAACTTCCTCTGTTTGTTCGGGGTATGATTCTTTCTCTTCCTCGGGGAGTTCAGAATTGGATTGAGCAACCTTTTCGAGCATAGCCCTAGCTTTACTTATAGGCAAATAAGGAAAGGCTCCTCCAGAGGATAAATCAAGGGATTCCCTAGAGTTCTTGGTAAAACCCAAATAAAAATGTTGAATAAGCACGGGGTCTGGAAAACCAAGGTCAGGGCCAGATGTAACAAGTTCATTAAAACGATCCCATGATGTACTAAGAAATTCTTGTTCTGGTTGCCTAAAAGTTAGAACCTCTTTTCAAAGGTTAACTACTCTATTGATGGGAAAGAAATATAAACAAAATTCAGAGCATAAAGTTTCCCAATCCCCTTGCATACTTCCTACAGCTCGATTATACCAACGTTTAGCTCTTCCGGTCAAAGAGAACGGAAAAAACTTCCATCTTAAGGTCTTATCAGGCATGCCAGCAATGTGCAAGCATGCACAGGTCTGCTCGAACTCTCGTAGGTGTAAGTATGGATTTTCGTTACCTTCTCCCGATAAGGGTTTATCCCGAATCATATTAATTAGACATAGGCGTAGCTCATAGCCAGGTGTTATGATAGGCTCTATAAATTTTGGTGGCCTGAAGCTTTTGCACATGCCATAAAGACAGATAGGCGTGAAATTTAAAGCATCCATAAGGATAATAAAAAGGCAAAAGTATAATAGAAGATTAAGCTAAACTAAGTCAAAATCAGCAAACCGTTCCCCGGCAACGGTGCTAAAAATGCTTGTTGGTATAAATTAACTGCACTCTATTAAATAAGATTATTATCAGATTATCCGCAAGCGCACAGATACTATACCGATGTAGCACTTCACCCGGAGGTTTTAAATATCGTATCCACAGGGAAAAGTAGGTTATAATGACCAAGCCAATGAACTTAACCCTACAATTAAGCTAGATAATATTAAAAAAGAGGAAATAGCTATTGACTATCTAGTTCCAACAACCGGTAAGTTTTGAATAATACCGTTCTAACTGAGCAGTAACCTGAATAAGAGCAGAAATCAGAGTTCTCTCCTACCAAGCACTTGTACACCTACCAATCCTATCAACGGGAAGTGGACTACTGTTGACAGATACTAACGCTATCAAAAGAATGTAGCCAAATCTATCCTCTAGCAGTGGTAACAATACTTCTCAACGCAATCACTGGGGTTGTGTAACACCCTAAAATTTTTGCATTTATTGAATAGGGATCAATTTATTTATTTTTGCAATCTTGTGGGCATTTAATATAAATATAGGGAATAATAATTTTTGTGAATTAATTAAAATAGGGAAACCACATGTATGTTGCATTCATGCTGCTTATCTATTTTGTATTGTTTCATTTTATTGGTATGGCAAAATATTCAAAAGCATTTTTGGAAACCTATTTGGAAAATGAATTTGAAAAAAAAAAGAAAACAGCAAAACCCTCACCCCTCCGCTCTCTGGCCCAAGGGCCTGCTGCTCTCCACTCCCTTTTCCCTTGCCGGTTGGGCCTCAGCCCAGGGCGCCCCCCTCCTGCCTCATTCCCTCTTGGGCCGAGCTCGGTCGCAAGCGCCGGCCCAGGGCACACAGCGCCCTGCTCCCTTCTCTGTTGCCACCGACAGGTGGGGCCCACCCCACAGTGTCGTCCCTTTCCTCCGGTTGGAGTCCAGGCCGAACACGACGGCGCCCAACCGCCGACTCCGACTTCCTCGGTGTTCGCCCCAGGCCCGCCTCCTCGCGCCCCTATAAAGCTGCCCGAGCCCTGCCTCTCTCCCCGCAAGTTCCAGCCGCAGCCGCCGCATCCAATCGAGCCCGAGCCGCCCTAATCTCGCAGCCGCCACCAAGCTCCGCCGCTGCCGCCGTCGAAGTCCGTCGTCGGAGCCTTCTTCGGACCAATTGACCGCCTCCTCAGCTTCGCGTCAAGGTGAGGAAGCTCTCCGACCCCTTCTCTCTCGTTTTGGTGCACCGTAACCTTCCCCGCGACCTCGACGTCGAGCTATGGCCGTCGCCGCGTTCGCTGCTTGCTCTGAGGACCACCGCAGCACCCGCCGATGCCCTAGATCGATTCCCCTTGGCCTTAGCTACCTCCAGAGCTTTTCCCCGGGGCAAACCGAGCACCGAACCACCGTCTCCGGCGATGCTCCGGTGAGCCGCCGCCGTGCCAGCACTGTAGCTGGCCGGAATCCCCTCTCTCTCCCTCTTGGATCTAATCTGGGCCGTTGATTTGGGATCGGACGGCCCACAGCACTCCATACCCTTCGCCGGCACTTTTGCAGAAAACCCCCTCGGCTTTTTAATGCTGTGACCCGCAGTCCTTGGCGTATTCAGTGAATTACGCTTTGACGTTCAGAAAACGAATTTTCATTTATAGATTCAAAATACGCTTTCTAAATATTTACAGATTTGCCACTGTTAATAAAATACTCATAACTTCATCATTTTAGATCCGATTTGATCCGTTCAAGTCTCGTTAGATTCGTAATTTCGTAACTATCTAATGATGCTAGTGTTACTCATGTTTTCAACTTTTAAAATTCGAGATTAGATTTAATCTATTATTTTATTAAATTAAAACTTGTTTATTTCATAACTTTCCCGTTTGAACTCCGATTTGCGTGATCTTTATATCGTTGGAATCGTAGCGACGCGTAGATTATTTTTATACACTTTTCAATCTATTTTTTCCACTGTTGATGTACTATTTCTAATATAGATCTTGTTTGCTTCGTGTATGATTGCTACGATGATTGTGTGGTGATTTTATGATCGAGTTCAGACGGTGAGCAATTCGTTGGTGATCAAGAGTACACGGAGGATCCAAGTTCTCCAGAGCACTTTGATCAAGGCAAGTATAGCATGGACCATCCTTGTTGCCTATTCATCTTAATCACTAAATTCATGATGCATGTGTCTACCTTGGACAACCATAGTATTTATTCCTAGTTTTGATCACTTGATCCTTGTTACCTATGAGATTGCATTTGAGTAGTGATGCTAGCGCCTGATGATGCCATGATCTTATAAACTTGATTAATTGATTATGAGATAAAGATTAAAAGATGCTTTTTAGCAACATGGACTAAGGACTTAACTGTAAGTATGACACCGGGACTTACAGCGCAACCATGAGGGTCATATGGCTCTGACTTTAGTTAAGTATGAAGTTACTCTCTATCGTGTTGTTAATCTTGAAAGGTTCCTTGCCGAGCTGGTTGTTTTGCGGCTCCTGTCTTTGTGTGTACTGCTGCGTGTGTGTGCCACTAGAAGGAGGGCTCTACCACCCCTTGCCATTGCGCCCGGATTGATTGGTGGCATGTTAGGAAGGCTTTTGAAAGACTTCATAGTGTACCCTGCCGCACTTCCTAGGTGAGGTGACATGGGAGTCATGACCCTTGTCATATGGGAATCACGACTCATGGTGAAAGTGTGCAACCTCTGCAGAGTGTAAAACTGATATATCAGCCGCGCTCACGGTCACGAGCGGCCTTGGACGTCTTACAGGAACTTAACTAATTTAATATTGATTTATTTGGGAGTTTCTATTGAAGTTTATTCCATATTAATTATCATGTTTATATGATCATGTGAATCTTATTTCCTTGGTATATTCTATTGCTGCTACTCAAATTGCTAAAATATGATCAATTAAAAGCAACCGCTGTCAAACCAGTGTCAAGCCTTATTTGAGCCTCATAAACCCATGTTATTCTTGTTGAGTACGACATGTACTTACGCTTGCTTTATTTTTCATATTTGGATAAAAATCCCGGATGGGTAACAGATGACTATGATGATTCTTCTGAGGATTACTAGGATTGTGGTTCACCAGTCAACTACTTCCCTGTGAATTGGAGCTTCCGCGAGAGATTATAATTATTAGTCCACTGCTATTTATGTAAAGACTCTGTGATATTATTCGTTATATATTGAACCTTGTGATGGTACTATATAATTTGTCGCTTATGTGTGTGATTGATCTCTGGGCGCACATAAGTTGGTTCATTCAATTTTATCCTTAAAATTGGGTGTGACAGATTGGTATCAGAGCATAGGTTGACTGTAGGACGCAAACCTAGAAATTCTAGAGATGTTTTTCTCACCTCATTCATGCTTTCCACCTTAACTTGCTAACTGCTAAAATTTTTATGCTTCCCTTACCCTTATTCCATTATAAAAATATTCAGTCTATTCTAATTCTAACTTTGTCTTGATCTATATTGGAGAAGATGGTTCGTGGTCGCAAAACTGCACGCATGAGCAACGGAGGTTACTACCCACCTGCGAGCTTTGGACATTCCAGCTGAAGACGACGTGGTGATCGCCCCGGAAAATGAAAGTGAAGAGGAAGCTATGTTCATGGAAGATGTTGAAGAGATCCTTCCGTCGCCGACGCCTGCTACTCCGTCACCTCCACCGCCTGTTGCACCATCTGCACCCGAAGCCCCCGCCAGAGGTGAACCGCCCAGGAGGATGGGATGGATCCAGGAGGAATATACTAAGTATCCAGAAGAAGATGCATTTTTCCACACAACGCTCGTCAACATGCTGAACCTCTACTACGCCGACCTGCAACCTACTCTCAACTACTATAGCATGGAGCACACGCATCCTCTACGAGACACCTACTGGACCACAGAGCTGAATATCAAGGTTTGGGATGCACAGCATAGAGCCTACAAGACGGAATCTGTTCACAAGAGTGCCGCTCCACGTAGAACCGTGGAAGAGAGCATGGAAGATGCCGCTACTCATGCCTACCTCTACTACCATGGTCGCCGCTATGAAGATATGGAAGGAGATGTCCATAGATTCTACCCTCGCGTGGTGACTAAAGAAGGTGACGTCGCTATGGCTATGCCCGAAGTGGATCAGCCCGCTCTTAGAGCTCTAGCAAGATTATCTTGGGCACTTCTGGGAAGAGTCCATGGTTTGGAACGCGATTTGGCAGGAGCTAAGAGTGCCAAAACACAAGCAGATCAAGAGATTGATGGATATCGAGCAAGACTCAACCAACCAAAGCTATTCCAGGAGATTCCCACACCTCCACCATTCAAGGATTCCGCTCCATAGGGTTAGGAAATTCCCTTAGCAATAAAAGACGCTTGTAGCGCTAAGTTGAGTCGAGTCGAGTCTTGTGTGCGTATGAAACTCTTTGTGTTAGTTGCTTTGTTCTTATGAAATATTTGTGATTTGGTTCTTTGTAATGAGTGCTGAGAATTGTGGGCATGACTACAACTCTCTTAGTTAGGGTCTAAGATTTGAGAATTATTGAAGCAATAGTTGTTTTGGTTAAATCTGTGTTTCACCAAATCTGTTTTTCAGACCTCTCTGTCTTGTTAATTATTCTTAATTAATTTCGTAATTTCAAAAATTATGAAAATTTAATGGGGAACAGTAGACTTCCAGACCTTTTCATTGCCACAAGAATCAAGTTAATATCCATTATGGTTAGAGAGATGTAACTATTGCAAATTGAAGTTTCTGCGCAGTCTGGCAGCCTGGACAGTTTCTGTTCGTGTCTGTTTTTGGTTAATTTAACTTCCGAATCGGGAGAAGTGATCAACATGGAAGTTGTAGAAAATTTTCTGATCTTTCCAAGGTATAGAGAACGTCTCTGTTTGATTTTGGAAACTCCAGATATGATCGTTTTTCTTCTCTGCTGTTATCGGATCTCGCCCAGAAAATTCAGATTCGTTATTCATAAGTGATTGCATAATGGTAAAAATAATAAAACTCATTTATGTGTTGAAAAACAGATGGCCGGTAACAGGAGGAATGCCAATCCACCACCACCACCGTAACCTAGCATTCAAGACCTCATCGCTTCGCAGAACCAGCTGATGCAAACTATGATGCAATTCAT
Source organism: Eremochloa ophiuroides (assembly GCA_038502445.1). Taxonomy (NCBI): domain Eukaryota; kingdom Viridiplantae; phylum Streptophyta; class Magnoliopsida; order Poales; family Poaceae; genus Eremochloa; species Eremochloa ophiuroides. The sequence continues at coordinate 37,341,124 of JAHLJS010000006.1, read as the reverse complement.
TCAGCGCCAACCAGCTGGAGGACTGCAGCCTGTTCCAGCTCCTGCTAGAGATAAGCGAGGAGAATTTCTGAAGGGTCGTCCACCTGTGTTCAACCATGCCGCTGACCCGCTAGATGCTGATGACTGGCTTCGCGCTGTGGAGAGGCAACTCAACATTGCGCAGTGCAACGATCAGGAGAAGGTGTTATATGCATCTGGACAGTTGCAAGGAGCTGCTCAAGACTGGTGGGAATCATTCCAGTATGGTCGTCCCAACAATGCACCTGCTATCACCTGGCAAGAGTTTTGTGAAAACTTCAGGTCATATCATATCCCTGAAGGTCTGATCGAGCTGAAGCAGGCAGAGTTCAGATCTCAGAAGCAAGGACGGATGTCTGTGCCAGAATTCCGTGATCATTTTGTTCAATTGTCACGGTATGCTCCTGACGATGTTGCTAATGACAAGGACAAGCAACGTCTCTTTCTCAAGGGACTTCATGATAGATTGCAACTCCAACTCATGACAACCACCTACCCCAATTTCCAAGAGCTTGTGAACCGCGCTATCGTGATTGACAACAAACGCCAGGAGATGGCTGATAACAAGAGGAAGAAGCAAGGACCAGGTTTTTCCAGGAACAACCGTCAGCGTCCCAATACCGCTCAGCAAAAATTTCAGCAGAAACACCAGGGGCCATCCAACCAGTGGAACCAAGGGGGATCTAGTCAGTGGAACCGTAATCAGAACCAACCTCGTTCCCCCTACCCTCAGCAACAGCAGAAGACTCCCTCTCAAACACCCCAGCAAGCTACCCCGAGTAAGACTCCCATGAGGACTAATACACCGGGCACCCCCATCAAGTGTTTTGGTTGTGGAGAAACTGGACACCTCTCCTACAACTGCCCCAAGAAGCAGAACCAGCAGACTCCCCAGGGGAGCAACCCAAAGAGCAGATACCAGCCACCATCTAATCAAGGAAGGGTGAATCATGTGTCCACAGAGACAGCTCAGGAAGCACCAGAAGTTATGATGGGTACGTTCAGCGTCAACTCCATCCTCGCTACTGTTCTTTTTGATTCTGGTGCTTCGCATTCTTTCGTATCACAAAGTTTTGTTAGAGTACGGAGTATACCACTTTTAGCTCTACAAAACCCAATATTAGTAAATTCACCGGGTGGGGCTATGCAAGCTCAATATTATTGTCCTTCGGTTAATATTGCTCTAAGGGGGGTAGACTTTAAAGTGAACCTTACCGTAATAAGAACAGCTGGGATTGATGTCATATTGGGTCTGGATTGGATGAAGAAAAATAAGGCAGTTATTCAGTGTGAGGAGAAGGTCGTTGTGTTAACTACGCCTAAAGGAGACAAAGTCAGTGTTGATGTAGTAATGCAACCACCACCTGCAGCGACAGTCAATCAACTCCAGGAGGATGACAGCCAGCTAGATCATGTTGTGGATGAGTTTCCGGACGTATTCCCTGATGAATTGCCAGGTATGCCACCCGACCGCGACATTGAATTTATTATTGAATTGTTGCCTGGAACTGCACCCATAGCTAAGCGTCCATATAGAATGGGAGTAAATGAGTTAGAAGAACTTAAGAAACAAATTAAAGAATTATTAGACAAAGGTTTTATTCGGCCTAGTTCTTCACCTTGGGGAGCACCAGTTATTTTTGTTGATAAGAAAGATGGAAGTCAGCGGATGTGTGTGGATTATCGGTCACTTAATGAGGTTACTATCAAGAATAAATATCCATTGCCTAGAATTGATGATTTGTTTGACCAATTGAGAGGAGCCTGTGTATTTTCCAAGATTGATCTTCGCTCCGGTTACCATCAACTAAAAATTCGTGCTACAGATATACCTAAGACCGCTTTTACTACACGGTATGGATTATATGAGTACACCGTGATGTCCTTTGGATTGACCAATGCCCCTGCCTACTTTATGTATCTGATGAATAAAGTGTTTATGGAGTACCTAGACAAGTTTGTTGTGGTATTTATTGATGATATTTTAATTTACTCGAAAAATAAGGAGGAACATGCTGAACATTTAAGATTAGTGCTACAAAAATTACGAGAGCATAAGTTGTATGCTAAGCGGAGCAAGTGTGAATTTTGGTTAAAGGAAGTTGCCTTTCTTGGTCATATTGTCTCCAATGGTGGTATAGCGGTTGATCCTAGCAAAGTAGAAGATGTTCTAAATTGGAAGCCACCAACAACTGTTAGCGAGATTCGTAGTTTTCTGGGATTAGCAGGGTATTACAGGAGATTTATTGAAGGGTTCTCAAAGCTTGCTAAGCCTATGACTGCTTTATTAGAAAAGAATGCTAAGTTTGTCTGGTCGGAAAAATGTCAAAAGAATTTTGAAGAATTGAAGAAAAGATTGACCACAGCCCCCGTGTTGACTTTGCCGGATTTGAGCAAGAGATTTGCTATATATTGCGATGCATCTCGTCAAGGCTTGGGTTGTGTTCTTATGCAAGAAGAAAGAGTTGTGGCCTATGCATCAAGACAGCTGAGGAAACATGAATTGAATTATCCTACTCATGACCTTGAGTTAGCTGCAGTTGTGCATTCGTTAAAAATTTGGAGACACTATATTATTTGGCAAAAGTGTGATATCTACACCGACCATAAGAGTTTGAAATATATTTTTACTCAGACAGATCTGAATTTGAGGCAACGTCGCTGGTTAGAGTTGATCAAGGATTATGATTTGGAGGTACATTATCATCCGGGAAAAGCGAATGTTGTCGCTGATGCCTGTCACAGAACCGACCAATTTATACGAGCACAAGTACAACGATCGCATTTTCGCCGCAATCCAGTCGCACTTGAGCCAATATAAACCCGGTAGTCCGGAAATCTCGAAGGATTTCAAACATTTCATACCCCAAGGATCATTCATTCAGCAATACCCGATCACATGACACATAAGTTCGCAACCGAATTTAAACATCAGAGTACAACATAGTCTTTTACACAAATAGGGTAGTAGCGGAAGTCAATATAGTTTTACACCACAGAGTTCGAATACGAGTACCATCACATGACCCCGTCACAGCATTCTTACAACAACTAAAGATAGATAATGACCCCGCCCTCGGGTCTAGTCTTCTTCGCCCGCAGGGGTGAAGCAGTTCCTGCAATACGCGTAGAAAACTACACCATCTGCAACAATGGGAATAAAACCCTGAGTACTCAATTGTACTCAGCTAGACTTACCCGACAGGGAGTAAATAAAAAGACTCTCAAGGATATGCAAGGCTTATTTGGTGGAGCTCAGAGGGTAGCATCATTTTTGCATCAAAGCATTACTACAGTAGAACCTCAACTTAATCATTTTAATTGTGATAAGCTTCGATTTCAGTTAAACTATTTACTAGGATTAGCCACTATACTAAGCATTCACTGAATATTGTAGCAATCAATAAAACCATATGATTTCCGATATCCACAGATATCAACCTCATCTCACCATAATCATTATGTTCAAGTTATTAGCCTCTACCTCACCAGAAGATCAGTTCAGTTTCTCACTAACCAGGAGAGATGGCGATTCGAATCGATTGTACCAGCTGGCAAACATGCCAATCACAAACCCTGTCAGCCGAGCCACTGGCTTCTTGGGCCACCGTTAAATCTTTCTGAGTCACAATATGTCGCGGGCTTGGCGGGGACCATATTCTCAGAGACCAACCCACTTCCAGGATGCATCAGGTCCCTGACCTGCCCTTGGTAAGATGGTGTCTCCGCACATACTTCCTACCTCCAGAATATGTCTGCCTAGTCGCACCAATTCCCGGCTCAGAAAGAAATACTCGGCTTCGCGGTCAGAACGACTTATCTGGCCAGCTATGTGACGACGTCCTTCAATCTCAACTGATGTCTGGTGGCCTCAGTCCTAGTCGGCCGCAAGCAGCACCGAAGACGGCATGACCTCAACCATGTCATGCGGCTCCCCGCTACCTAGCCTTGATTCTCTCATTAGACACTGTGGCATGGTGGCACATATAGTCCATCATGTGGAATCCAACCCCATCATCATTAGTAACCACCTATGCTCGCGAAGGACAGGAAATCCCTCGACTTCTACCGGTCTAAGCATGGCTAAGCATAGGATCGAACCCATCCCCTTGTCTAGTAATAACTTCAGGATCAAGTATAAGTGGACAAGGAATAAATGCAGCAACGGTATCATATCAACTCCTATACTTAAGTGCACAATCATACGATTTAATAAAGACCAGTGTATTTGTAAAAAGAGTAGGTGGAGACTTAGGAATGCTCCGGGGCTTGCCTTTCACAAAGTTAGCGGGTTGGTGATCCGGGCACTCCGGAAGTTCAACCTCTTCTTCTTGTCCTTCGGAAACCTCGGGCACTTCAATCTCCGGCGGAACTCCCTCCTCCGGTGGATCGAATTGCAGCAGTGTCACTCCTCCCGGCGATCCTGTATGCATGATATGCATATATGAGAACTGAGAATGCACAGGAAATGCAAGATAGAGATGCACGAATTAACCCATGATATGCAATCAGTTTAACAATCCACACTCATTTATTTCTTTCCTAGACAACCAACTCATACTCACCCTTCTTAAGCAAAGCATAGAACAATTTCTCGTCCCGGGTGAGAGGTCTACAACCTGCACTTAATAATTAACATGCATCAACTAACCTACCACAACCAAAAGATATTTGCTTAGAAACAATTAAACAAACCCTAGCCTATAACTGGACCTACTGCTTACTGTGACCAGAAAAATCCATAGAAATTACAGTAGCTATTACACATCCAGATTAGCCTACTAACAAAATTTCAAGTCATTTGGACAAGTATAACAGTCTACACAAAAATAACAAGCAACCAGCCTTTTAAGCAATGGAAAATGCTTAACACAGTGAAAAGTATCAAACAACAGATTTCCTAATTTTCTTAGCTTCTTTCCAACATAACATAGCCCAGGAAAAATATTCATGTCCATAACCTTAACACATTAAGCAAGGTGATTTTTGCAAGATTAAAGCATAAAAGGCACATTATACTATACATCATATAAATAACAGTGAAACACCAGCAAACATATTTTTCATAGATTCTACTTCCCTCAAAAAGATGAATGCAAGTGGAATCACATTTTTATCACATTCCTGCAATTACTTATGCATTTATCAAGTTTACAAGCATTTAACAATTTAATTATAACTGCACACAAAAAGTATTCAAAAAGTGCATTTTATATTTTTCCTTGATAGAGCTCAGAAATACAAACACAACAAAATTTGGTTCACCCCCATTGGACATTCCTAGCTCCAGATATGAATTTTGGAAGGTTTTACACATTTTCTGGAAATTCCTTTTATAAAATCAAAAACCTAAACCCGATAGAACTGCTACGTGCACCCGGCTCAGTGAACCAGAGGCGCACCTGAACGGCTGACTCGCGGGCCTCGGGGTCGACCCGACCCCACGCGTCAGAGAGAGGAAACAGAGCCGCCGGCGCTGACCGGCGAGAGCTCGCCGACGGCGAGGTCTCCGGCGACGCCGAGGCTACCTACCGACTCGCGGCAACGAGACGAACCCGATGGACCAACTGCCGAGGGTCGTACTCCACCGGAGCGAGCTCGACGGCGGCAATGGCGGACGGCGGTGGTCCGGCGAACTTGCGCCGGCCGATTCCGGCCGTTGCTCGCGCGGCTCGGCCTCGTTCCGTGTTCCTGCAACCCTAGCGGACCTGTGCGCGCGACTAATCGAACTATTGCGCACGGAAACTCACTGACCGCGCTCGCATGGCGGCACGGTGGCGAGCGGTTTCACGGCGAACTCGGGTTCCGGCGAAACCACGGCGAGGTAGATCTAACCGACGGCGTGGAAAGGATCTACGGCTAACGGAGACTCTTAGACGAGCAAAAGAGAGGGAAGCCGACCCCGGCATCGCCCTCGTCACGGCGACCCGAGAGCTCGGCGGCGCTCCGGCAATGGCGGACGGCGAGAAGCTCGCTGGAGCTGTACCTTAGGTCGGCTGAGGTCGGCAACGGGTCGGAAACGAAGAGCAGAGCAAGCCGCAGCTGCGCCGAGGGTGGCGCGGTCGGAGACGGCTCGGTGGCGGCGGATTTCACCGCGGCGGTCGCGGCGGAAATGGCGACGGCGGAAATGGCGACGGCGAAGGGGACAGAGGAGAGCAGCGAGCGAACAGAGGGCGAGAGAGCAGGGAGAGTGAGGGCGAGCGTGCGGGAGACAGCGTTGCGTGTTCCCCTTTGTAAGCCGACCGCGCGGCAGCAACGACGGCGTACGGCGCCATCTGGCGGCCGAGGCCTGACGCGGTCGCGCGACTCGCTCGCGATTCGCCCGAGGGTCGAACTGAATCGGCTCCGATTCAGTTTCCGCGGACCCAACTGAAACTCGATTTTTATCGATCTACAACTCGCGATCCAGAGCGTTTCAGCGAAAACTTCACTAATATGAGTTGAAGAGCTATATGAGTAGATCATTTCATATTAAGACACTTTACTCTAGTTCGGTCTGGATTGAGAGATACAAGTCAATGAACAGGGGTACACCGAAACTGAAAACCGGTTTAGACTTAGGAAAATTTGAAAACTTCCAAAACAGCTCCAAATCTGCACTAATTCAACTTTTTGACCTTCTTCCACTCATTTTCATGAGTTGACCCAAAAATAAAGTTTGTTCCTTATGAAATTCTACACAACTTTGATTAAGGGTGCACTGACATGCAGAATCTCTAAAATGCCCTTCTTGTTTGGTCAAACAGAATAGCTTTTAAAGGGCTCTCTAGTCAACTATGAGCTAGAGGGGTATTTTGGGAATTTCACCAACATGAACATTGTTCCAAATGTTATCCTAAACATGTATAAAGCATTTAGAACCGTAAACAAGCATCACATTTGCATGACAACACATTTTGCATAATATGGACATATAAACAAACATATAGCAATAAAAGGGAATCAAATCAAATGCAATGATAATAATGCATGCAATGACATGATCTATGCTTGATGACATGCAAATGCAAGTGTGAAAATAGTAACTAACACTAGGGTGTTACAGCCCTCCCCCCTTAAAAGAATCTCGTCCCCGAGATTAGAGTTAATTACCATTGTTTAAAGAAAGACGGATAGACTTCCTTGAGGTAATCTTCTCGCTCCCAAGTCGCATCCCAATAACTTTGGTTGTTCCACACCACCTTATAGAACTTGATCACTCGGCTACGGGTGATTCTTTCTTTGTAATCTATTACTTCAATAGGCTTTTCTTCATAGGTCAAATCTGATTTCAACTTGATATCACCAAAATCTACTTGCTCTTCCGGTACTCGTAAACATTTCTTGAGTTGAGATATATGAAACACATTGAAGATAGTGGACATGTGTGGTGGCAACCGTAACTTGTATGCTACCTTCCCACTTCTTTCCAGAATTTGAAAAGGACCTACAAACCTTGGAGCTAACTTTCGTTTCACTCCGAAGCGTTGCACGCCTTTCATAGGTGACACTTTCAAGTATACATAGTCACCCACTTCAAATTCCAATGGCCTTCTTCGCTTGTCCGCATAGCTCTTTTGACGAGTCTGAGCGGCTTTGAGATGTGTTTGAATGGTATGCACTCTCTCTTCGGCTTCTTTCACAAAGTCAATCCCGTAATATCTCCTTTCACCTGATTCAACCCAATTGAGAGGAGTTCTACATTTGCGCCCATACAAAGCTTCAAAAGGAGCCATTTGAATACTCTCTTGATAGCTATTGTTGTATGAGAACTCGGCCAAAGGCAACCATTCTTCCCACGAGCCTTTAGACGATAGAACACAAGCTCTCAACATATCTTCAAGAATTTGATTTACCCTTTCAGTTTGACCAGAAGTTTGAGGATGATAAGCTGAGCTGCGAACCAAATTGGTTCCCAAACACTTGTGTAGATGCTCCCAGAAGCGTGCAATAAATTGCGGGCCTCTGTCGGAAACTATCGTCCTCGGCACACCATGTAACCGAAGTATCTGAGCAAAGTAGAGCTGTGCCAACTGATGAGGACGATCTGTAGTTCGAACTGGTAAGAAATGTGCAATCTTAGTCAATCGATCTACGATCACCCAAATAGAATCGTGGCCTTTTTGCGTTAGAGGTAACCCAGATATGAAATCCATGGTTATCTCATCCCATTTCCAACCTGGAACTGGTAAGGGTTGCAATAGGCCTGCTGGCTTAAGATGAATAGCCTTCACGCGACAACAGGTATCACACCTGGCCACATAGGCTGCAATTTCCTTCTTCATTTTGGTCCACCAGAACCTAGGTTTCAAGTCTTGATACATCTTACTACTACCAGGATGGATAGACAACTTGGACAAATGAGCCTCATCCATAATCTGATTCCTCAACTCACGGTCTTTCGGTACTACCAATCGATCCTTGAACCACAATATACCTTTTTCATCTACTCGGAAATGAAGCACTTCTTGTTCTTTCATCTTCCTCTTGATATGATATATGCCGGGATCTGTTTTCTGACCTTCAATAATCTTGCTTTCCAAAGTACAACTGAGAGTAATATTATTCAACACCACTGGATGCACAAGATTGAACCCATCTGCTAGCAAAGGCTGCAATACATTGCAATGAGACTTTCGGCTCAAGGCATCGGCTACGACATTGGCCTTGCCCGGATGATAGTGTACTTCTAGATCATAGTCTTTGATCAACTCCAACCACCTTCTTTGCCTCATGTTCAACTCAGGCTGAGTGAAAATGTACTTGAGACTCTTGTGATCGGAATAGATATGACATTTGTGACCCATCAAATAGTGGCGCCAAATCTTCAATGCATGAACTACAGCGGCAAGTTCCAAATCATGAGTAGGATAGTTTTGCTCATGTTTTCTCAGTTGACGCGAGGCATAAGCAATGACTCGGCCTTCTTGCATGAGAACACATCCTAACCCAGTGCCACAAGCATCGCAGTACACATCAAAAGGCCTTTCAATATCAGGTTGTGCAAGAACTGGAGCAGTGGTCAACAACGTTTGCAAGGTGCGAAAAGCTGTTTCACACTCCCCACTCCACACAAACTTGGTATCTTTGTGCAATAGCTTGGTCATAGGTTTAGCTATTTTAGAGAAGTCCTGAATAAAGCGGCGATAATACCCAGCTAATCCCAGAAAGCTACGAACCTCAGACACATTTGTTGGTGACTGCCAATCCAACACCTGCTGAACTTTTGACGGATCTACAGAAATACCTTCAGCAGATAAGATATGGCCCAGAAAAGGTACCTTAGTCAACCAAAACTCACACTTGCTGAACTTAGCATACAGCTTATGCTCCCTGAGTCTAGTCAAGACTATCCTCAAGTGTTCAGCATGATCCTCCATGCTCTCAGAGTACACCAGAATATCGTCAATAAAGACTACCACGAACTTATCCAACTCAGGCATGAATACCGAATTCATTAGATACATGAAATGTGCAGGAGCATTGGTTAATCCAAAAGACATAACCAAATACTCATACAAGCCATACCGAGTGGAGAAAGCCGTCTTGGGAATATCTTGTGGTCTGATCTTAATTTGGTGATACCCAGATCTCAGATCAATTTTGGAGAAAACCTTGGCCTTGGACAATTGATCAAACAAGATATCAATACGAGGTAGAGGATACTTGTTCTTAATTTTCACAGCATTTAGTGGCCTATAGTCCACACACATACGTAAAGTTTCATCCTTCTTCTTAACAAAGATTGCAGGACAGCCCCACGGAGAAGAACTAGGGCGAATGAACCCTTTGTCCAATAACTCCTGGAGTTGTTTCTTGAGTTCAGCTAATTCATGAGGAGGCATTCTATATGGCCTTCGAGAAATAGGTGCCGTACCGGGAATAAGTTCTATTGCAAACTCCACATCTCGATCAGGAGGAAGTCCAGGTAGATCATCAGGAAAGACATCAGGAAATTCACACACTACAGGGATGCTCTGAAGTGTCACGGCCTCAACTGAGAAAGAGAGACTAAAAAGATCTCCCCTACGGGGCAGATGAACCTGAAAAGTGCCTTCACCTTGGGGTTCCCTCAGTGTTAACATCCGGTTAGGGACGTCCAACACCGCACCCCGCTTGTCCATCCAACTAACTCCCAAAATAACATCCAGACTCAACCCTGGTAGCACAATAAGACTATTGATGAAAACCCAATTACCAATCTCGATGGTCACATCCCCGACACCATGACGCGTACAAATTTCAGCCCCAGCTGAAGTTATCCGGAACTATGGCTCAACTCAACAATTGGTAATGCATGCTTTTGTGCAAATGCTTGACTCACGAAAGAATGCGACGATCCAGAGTCAAACAAAACAATAGCAGGATACTGATTCACAGAAAACATACCCGCGGTGACTGGTTCACCTTCCGGAAGTTCCTCCGCAGTAGTGTGACGGACACGACCCTGCCTGGGATGAGGACAATAACGAGCAAGATGTCCCTGTTGGCCACAGTTAAAGCATGGCCCCAGACCTTGGTTGGTCCTCACTGGAGCGGCGTTGCTGGGAGGAGCATTGTTCTTGTTCAAAGGCACTGTGAAACCTTTCTTGTAGCGCTGAGGCGCTGGCTGCTTCTTTGGAGGGGGTCTGAATTTTGCTCCAGGAACAGCCGGACGGTAAGCAGGGCGATTTGCCACCGCACGACTAGCTGTTGGAGTCCTTGACTGAGAAGAGCTTCCTTCAAATGGCCTCTTGCCTCCCTTGGAAGCAGTGTGCAAGTTGTTCTGTTTCTCTTGGATATAAGCTTCACTGATGAACTCGTTAAAAGTTGTACGAGCGTTGTTCGCCAGAGTCTTCATAAGCTTGGTACTAAGACCTCTCTTGAAGGTTTCAATCTTCTTTTCATCTGTATCTACCATCCACGGGGCATACCTCGACAGATTGTTAAAGGCATGATGATACTGAGTGAGGGTCTTGGTACCCTGAGTAAGCTGCATGAATTCATTGACCTTCATCTTGATCAAGCCTGCTGGAATGAAATGCCCCCTGAAATCCCTGGTGAACTGCTCCCAGGTGATATCAGCGACCACGGGGTAGGCGGTCTTACGATTGGCCCACCATATTCCAGCTTGGCCTTGCAGTAACATAGCAGCAAAGCTAGCCTTCATGGTTTCAGTCAATCGCAGCACAGAGAATGACTGTTCAATAGTGTTTAACCACTCATCAGCTTCCAGCGGCTCTACGGCCTGCTTGAATACCGGAGGCTTAGTGTCCATGAAGTCCTTATAGTTACTGTATTGGTCCTCATCGTTTCCGCGGCGTCCACCTCGATCGCGATTGTGGTTGTTACTAGCAACCATCTGCTGCAAAATCGCTTGCTGGGTGTCCAAGAACTGAGCAAACATTTGTTCCTGGGTACGCGGTGGAGGAGGCGGCAACTCCTCATCTTCATGTTCGTTCCCACCACCACTGGTTGACCCATGACGACGGGTATGAGGTGCCATCTGTAGCAACACGCAACAACCATTGTTAAGTGTCAGTTATGTCAAAGATAACCGAAAGATTATGCCCAAAAGATATCAATGATCATTTTTGATAACCAACAAACGGCACAATAATTCAATAATCATCACACAACCGCACAATAACAAGGCGCAACCAAAAAGGGTTTTCAAGCTGCATAAGTTACCATTACTTAATTAAAAGTTTGATGGTTCCAGCCCTGAACACACAGGGTTCTCTCATTACAATTCAGGTTCTACCCATTACATGACATTAAAGGTTTTCCCAATACAAAAGGGTGCCGATCATGGCAAGATCACTAGAAAAAGCCTAGTCATCGTGGTCACTGTCCACGCCGGACACGTTCCCACCATGGTCATCACTCTCGTCAATAGGCACGATCTCCTCGGGGTCTTCTTCCTCTTCTTCCTCACTTGCTTCACCATCATCAGCTGCAATGAAGATCTCAGGAGCAAACTCCGCTGCACCCGGAGGATGAAACGGATCAGCACGGTTGTTCAGACGATGAACATCCTGCTGCAACTCCCAAACCTGCTGCTGACTAGCACGCAACTCCTGCAGAAACTCAGTGCGCTGACGTGTCAAACTCATATTACGATTGTCAAGCTGGCGGCGAAGATCTGCATTCTCCCTCTCAAGCACCTCGACACGGCGATCAGCTACCAACAAGGCGCCAGTGCATCGTAACAACTCATTGCGACAGGCAGTGAGAGCTACCACCAAGTCATCTGAGCTACGACGAGCCGTACGTGCCCACTCTTCAGCTTCTAACTTCTTCTCCACAGCATCATGCAGGGCTTCAATGCACTTCATCCAACCATCCCTAGTGGAATAATGCATCCTCAGGACAGCAAACATAGCACTCATAGAAGCACCCGTGCTATGAGCACGCTCGTCCCTGCCTCGCTCTAAAGAAGCTTGGCTAGACTGAGCCCACTCACCCTGAGAAGCATCCACCCTGGGAAAAACATTTGCTGGCCCCAAATCAGCTCTCTTGTTGAACCGGCTGCAAATATCCGTCAACACCTCAAAAGCTGCAAGCTGCGCACCATCCCATGGCGTCCTCATGTCAACTTCCACCTTTATTCCTGGAAACGGCCAACCCCTTTCAAGCACAGGGATAGTCACCCAAACATCAAACCAAGGCTGCACCATGGTTTGCGCTGGCTTCCAGAAATACAGTGGTGGCTCTGCATATCCCACCGACTTCAACAACCTCCATAGCACAGTGGGTGTGCCAAACTGCTCCAGAAACTGACCACTCTGCGGCTCACCTTCAGCTGCCATCTGGTACATTACATCTTTCAGCATTTAGAATAAGATAGGACAGCACAAATTTTACCATAGGGAAGGAAATAGTACAGATAGCTTAAATTAATTTCATGATCATGATGCATGCACGTGCCAACGACCTCACACATAATATATTTTAGCTAACGTTATAGTCGGTGGCATACCACGTGCTCTCATATACGTAACTAACCGTGCTATACGTTTTGCGTGATTAGTGTACCTGCAGAAGATTCATTTCAGCCCAATCCCAATGTATGCAGGGCAACAAGAAGCACTTTTTGCCGGAAATGTTCCCATGAACATTTGCGACCCCAAAAATTAATTACTCCACCTTACTTCCATAAGTACACATATGGATAACATGTACTCACTTCAGTAATCATACACTCACCATCGATCGATGTTTGTTCGATCTTACACTCACATCTCACCTTACCTTAGGCGACGTGATACATTGACCCTTAAGAAGCAATAAGAAACCGACAGTTCATGATTATCCGCACGATAAAACCAAATGAACCACAAATAGAAATATGATGCAATTTCCCCCAAGTCAGTACTTACATAAGCCACCTAATTACCACATATACATAGGGCTATAGGACTTGGTCATTGGTACTCATAAGTTTTGCAAACACTTGGTTTAAATCACCTATACACACTATCAGTTGGCAATTAGTTTGTAAAACTCAAAACTCTTTTAGTTTTTAAATAGTCAAGTGACGGTATATGCTGAATTATGCTCTGGTACCAGCTGTCACAGAACCGACCAATTTATACGAGCACAAGTACAACGATCGCATTTTCGCCGCAATCCAGTCGCACTTGAGCCAATATAAACCCGGTAGTCCGGAAATCTCGAAGGATTTCAAACATTTCATACCCCAAGGATCATTCATTCAGCAATACCCGATCACATGACACATAAGTTCGCAACCGAATTTAAACATCAGAGTACAACATAGTCTTTTACACAAATAGGGTAGTAGCGGAAGTCAATATAGTTTTACACCACAGAGTTCGAATACGAGTACCATCACATGACCCCGTCACAGCATTCTTACAACAACTAAAGATAGATAATGACCCCGCCCTCGGGTCTAGTCTTCTTCGCCCGCAGGGGTGAAGCAGTTCCTGCAATACGCGTAGAAAACTACACCATCTGCAACAATGGGAATAAAACCCTGAGTACTCAATTGTACTCAGCTAGACTTACCCGACAGGGAGTAAATAAAAAGACTCTCAAGGATATGCAAGGCTTATTTGGTGGAGCTCAGAGGGTAGCATCATTTTTGCATCAAAGCATTACTACAGTAGAACCTCAACTTAATCATTTTAATTGTGATAAGCTTCGATTTCAGTTAAACTATTTACTAGGATTAGCCACTATACTAAGCATTCACTGAATATTGTAGCAATCAATAAAACCATATGATTTCCGATATCCACAGATATCAACCTCATCTCACCATAATCATTATGTTCAAGTTATTAGCCTCTACCTCACCAGAAGATCAGTTCAGTTTCTCACTAACCAGGAGAGATGGCGATTCGAATCGATTGTACCAGCTGGCAAACATGCCAATCACAAACCCTTGTCAGCCGAGCCACTGGCTTCTTGGGCCACCGTTAAATCTTTCTGAGTCACAATATGTCGCGGGCTTGGCGGGGACCATATTCTCAGAGACCAACCCACTTCCAGGATGCATCAGGTCCCTGACCTGCCCTTGGTAAGATGGTGTCTCCGCACATACTTCCTACCTCCAGAATATGTCTGCCTAGTCGCACCAATTCCCGGCTCAGAAAGAAATACTCGGCTTCGCGGTCAGAACGACTTATCTGGCCAGCTATGTGACGACGTCCTTCAATCTCAACTGATGTCTGGTGGCCTCAGTCCTAGTCGGCCGCAAGCAGCACCGAAGACGGCATGACCTCAACCATGTCATGCGGCTCCCCGCTACCTAGCCTTGATTCTCTCATTAGACACTATGGCATGGTGGCACATATAGTCCATCATGTGGAATCCAACCCCATCATCATTAGTAACCACCTATGCTCGCGAAGGACAGGAAATCCCTCGACTTCTACCGGTCTAAGCATGGCTAAGCATAGGATCGAACCCATCCCCTTGTCTAGTAATAACTTCAGGATCAAGTATAAGTGGACAAGGAATAAATGCAGCAACGGTATCATATCAACTCCTATACTTAAGTGCACAATCATACGATTTAATAAAGACCAGTGTATTTGTAAAAAGAGTAGGTGGAGACTTAGGAATGCTCCGGGGCTTGCCTTTCACAAAGTTAGCGGGTTGGTGATCCGGGCACTCCGGAAGTTCAACCTCTTCTTCTTGTCCTTCGGAAACCTCGGGCACTTCAATCTCCGGCGGAACTCCCTCCTCCGGTGGATCGAATTGCAGCAGTGTCACTCCTCCCGGCGATCCTGTATGCATGATATGCATATATGAGAACTGAGAATGCACAGGAAATGCAAGATAGAGATGCACGAATTAACCCATGATATGCAATTAGTTTAACAATCCACACTCATTTATTTCTTTCCTAGACAACCAACTCATACTCACCCTTCTTAAGCAAAGCATAGAACAATTTCTCGTCCCGGGTGAGAGGTCTACAACCTGCACTTAATAATTAACATGCATCAACTAACCTACCACAACCAAAAGATATTTGCTTAGAAACAATTAAACAAACCCTAGCCTATAACTGGACCTACTGCTTACTGTGACCAGAAAAATCCATAGAAATTACAGTAGCTATTACACATCCAGATTAGCCTACTGACAAAATTTCAAGTCATTTGGACAAGTATAACAGTCTACACAAAAATAACAAGCAACCAGCCTTTTAAGCAATGGAAAATGCTTAACACAGTGAAAAGTATCAAACAACAGATTTCCTAATTTTCTTAGCTTCTTTCCAACATAACATAGCCCAGGAAAAATATTCATGTCCATAACCTTAACACATTAAGCAAGGTGATTTTTGCAAGATTAAAGCATAAAAGGCACATTATACTATACATCATATAAATAACAGTGAAACACCAGCAAACATATTTTTCATAGATTCTACTTCCCTCAAAAAGATGAATGCAAGTGGAATCACATTTTTATCACATTCCTTGCAATTACTTATGCATTTATCAAGTTTACAAGCATTTAACAATTTAATTATAACTGCACACAAAAAGTATTCAAAAAGTGCATTTTATATTTTTCCTTGATAGAGCTCAGAAATACAAACACAACAAAATTTGGTTCACCCCCATTGGACATTCCTAGCTCCAGATATGAATTTTGGAAGGTTTTACACATTTTCTGGAAATTCCTTTTATAAAATCAAAAACCTAAACCCGATAGAACTGCTACGTGCACCCGGCTCAGTGAACCAGAGGCGCACCTGAACGGCTGACTCGCGGGCCTCGGGGTCGACCCGACCCCACGCGTCAGAGAGAGGAAACAGAGCCGCCGGCGCTGACCGGCGAGAGCTCGCCGACGGCGAGGTCTCCGGCGACGCCGAGGCTACCTACCGACTCGCGGCAACGAGACGAACCCGATGGACCAACTGCCGAGGGTCGTACTCCACCGGAGCGAGCTCGACGGCGGCAATGGCGGACGGCGGTGGTCCGGCGAACTTGCGCCGGCCGATTCCGGCCGTTGCTCGCGCGGCTCGGCCTCGTTCCGTGTTCCTGCAACCCTAGCGGACCTGTGCGCGCGACTAATCGAACTATTGCGCACGGAAACTCACTGACCGCGCTCGCATGGCGGCACGGTGGCGAGCGGTTTCACGGCGAACTCGGGTTCCGGCGAAACCACGGCGAGGTAGATCTAACCGACGGCGTGGAAAGGATCTACGGCTAACGGAGACTCTTAGACGAGCAAAAGAGAGGGAAGCCGACCCCGGCATCGCCCTCGTCACGGCGACCCGAGAGCTCGGCGGCGCTCCGGCAATGGCGGACGGCGAGAAGCTCGCTGGAGCTGTACCTTAGGTCGGCTGAGGTCGGCAACGGGTCGGAAACGAAGAGCAGAGCAAGCCGCAGCTGCGCCGAGGGTGGCGCGGTCGGAGACGGCTCGGTGGCGGCGGATTTCACCGCGGCGGTCGCGGCGGAAATGGCGACGGCGGAAATGGCGACGGCGAAGGGGACAGAGGAGAGCAGCGAGCGAACAGAGGGCGAGAGAGCAGGGAGAGTGAGGGCGAGCGTGCGGGAGACAGCGTTGCGTGTTCCCCTTTGTAAGCCGACCGCGCGGCAGCAACGACGGCGTACGGCGCCATCTGGCGGCCGAGGCCTGACGCGGTCGCGCGACTCGCTCGCGATTCGCCCGAGGGTCGAACTGAATCGGCTCCGATTCAGTTTCCGCGGACCCAACTGAAACTCGATTTTTATCGATCTACAACTCGCGATCCAGAGCGTTTCAGCGAAAACTTCACTAATATGAGTTGAAGAGCTATATGAGTAGATCATTTCATATTAAGACACTTTACTCTAGTTCGGTCTGGATTGAGAGATACAAGTCAATGAACAGGGGTACACCGAAACTGAAAACCGGTTTAGACTTAGGAAAATTTGAAAACTTCCAAAACAGCTCCAAATCTGCACTAATTCAACTTTTTGACCTTCTTCCACTCATTTTCATGAGTTGACCCAAAAATAAAGTTTGTTCCTTATAAAATTCTACACAACTTTGATTAAGGGTGCACTGACATGCAGAATCTCTAAAATGCCCTTCTTGTTTGGTCAAACAGAATAGCTTTTAAAGGGCTCTCTAGTCAACTATGAGCTAGAGGGGTATTTTGGGAATTTCACCAACATGAACATTGTTCCAAATGTTATCCTAAACATGTATAAAGCATTTAGAACCGTAAACAAGCATCACATTTGCATGACAACACATTTTGCATAATATGGACATATAAACAAACATATAGCAATAAAAGGGAATCAAATCAAATGCAATGATAATAATGCATGCAATGACATGATCTATGCTTGATGACATGCAAATGCAAGTGTGAAAATAGTAACTAACACTAGGGTGTTACAATGCCCTTAGTAGAAAGAGCTATGCTAATGAGATGCGAGTAACACCTATGCCAGAGGAGCTATGTGCTGAATTTGAGCGCCTCAATTTAAGTTTGGTTACTAATGCTATGGAGATAGTGGTTGAACCTACACTAGAGCAGGATATACGCAAAGGGCAGCTAGAAGATGAGAAGCTCAGAGAGATAGCTGAAAATGTAGTGGTTGGTAAGTCACCTGGATTTAGAATAGATGAACAGGGTACTCTATGGTTTGGAAAAAGGTTGTGTGTACCAGAGATAAGATCTATTGGCGACGCGATACTCCGAGAAGCTCATGACTCAGCCTACTCCATACATCCCGGCAGCACAAAAATGTATTTAGATCTTAAAGAAAGGTATTGGTGGGTTGGACTTAAAAGAGATGTGGCAGAATATGTAGCAATATGTGACACCTGTCAGAGAGTTAAGGCCGAGCATCAGAGGCCTGCAGGTTTGCTACAACCTATGAAGATACCTGAATGGAAGTGGGATGAAGTTGATATGGATTTCATAGTTGGTTTGCCACGTACTCAGTCAGGGTATGATTCTATTGATTTATTTTTGCAATCTTGTGGGCATTTAATATAAATATAGGGAATAATAATTTTTGTGAATTAATTAAAATAGGGAAACCACATGTATGTTGCATTCATGCTGCTTATCTATTTTGTATTGATTTCATTTTATTGGTATGGCAAAATATTCAAAAGCAATTTTGGAAACCTATTTGGAAAATGAATTTGAAAAAAAAACAAAACAGCAAAACCCTCACCCCTCCTCTCTCTGGCCCAAGGGCCTGCTGCTCTCCACTCCCTTTTCCCTTGCCGGTTGGGCCTCAACCCAGGGCGCCCCCCCTCCTGCCTCATTCCCTCTTGGGCCGAGCTCGGTCGCAAGCGCCGGCCCAGGGCACACAGCGCCCTGCTCCCTTCTCTGTTGCCGCCGACAGGTGGGGCCCACCCCACAGTGTCGTCCCTTTCCTCCGGTTGGAGTCCAGGCCGAACACGACGGCGCCCAACCGTCGACTCCGACTTCCTCGGTGTTCGCGCCAGGCCCGCCTCCTTGCGCCCCTATAAAGCTGCCTGAGCCCTGCCTCTCTCCCCGCAAGTTCCAGCCGCAGCCGCCGCATCCAATCAAGCCCGAGCCGCCCTAATCTCGCAGCCGCCACCAAGCTCCGCCGCTGCCGCCGTCGCAGTCCGTCGTCGGAGCCTTCTTCGGACCAATTGACCGCCTCCTCAGCTTCGCGTCAAGGTGAGGAAGCTCTCCGACCCCTTCTCTCTCGTTTTGGTGCACCGTAACTTTCCCCGCAACCTCGCCGTCGAGCTATGGCCGCCGCCGCGTTCGCTGCTTGCTCTGAGGACCACCGCAGCACCCGCCGATGCCCTAGATCGATTCCCCTTGGCCTTAGCTACCTCCAGAGCTTTTCCCCGGGGCAAACCGAGCACCGAACCACCGTCTCCGGCGATGCTCCGGTGAGCCGCCGCCGTGCCAGCACTGTAGCTGGCCGGAATCCCCTCTCTCTCCCTCTTGGATCTAATCTGGGCCGTTGATTTGGGATCGGACGGCCCACAGCACTCCATACCCTTCGCCGGCACTTTTGCAGAAAACCCCCTCGGCTTTTTAATGCTGTGACCCGCAGTCCTTGGCGTATTCAGTGAATTACGCTTTGACGTTCAGAAAACGAATTTTCATTTATAGATTCAAAATACGCTTTCTAAATATTTACAGATTTGCCACTGTTAATAAAATACTAATAACTTCATCATTTTAGATCCGATTTGATCCGTTCAAGTCTCGTTAGATTCGTAATTTCGTAACTATCTAATGATGCTAGTGTTACTCATGTTTTCAACTTTTAAAATTCGAGATTAGATTTAATCTATTATTTTATTAAATTAAAACTTGTTAATTTCATAACTTTCCCGTTTGAACTCCGATTTGCGTGATCTTTATATCGTTGGAATCGTAGCGACGCGTAGATTATTTTTATACACTTTTCAATCTGTTTTTCCACTGTTGGTGTACTGTTTCTAATATAGATCTTGTTTGCTTCGTGTATGATTGCTACGATGATTGTGTGGTGATTTTATGATCGAGTTCAGACGGTGAGCAATTCGTTGGTGATCAAGAGTACACGGAGGATCCAAGTTCTCCAGAGCACTTTGATCAAGGCAAGTATAGCATGGACCATCCTTGTTGCCTATTCATCTTAATCACTAAATTCATGATGCATGTGTCTACCTTGGCAACCATAGTATTTATTCCTAGTTTTGATCACTTGATCCTTGTTACCTATGAGATTGCATTTGAGTAGTGATGCTAGCGCCTGATGATGCCATGATCTTATAAACTTGATTAATTGATTATGAGATAAAGATTAAAAGATGCTTTTTAGCAACATGGACTAAGGACTTAACTGTAAGTATGACACCGGGACTTACAGCGCAACCATGAGGGTCATATGGCTCTGACTTTAGTTAAGTATGAAGTTACTCTCTATCGTGTTGTTAATCTTGAAAGGTTCCTTGCCGAGCTGGTTGTTTTGCGGCTCCTGTCTTTGTGTGTACTGCTGCGTGTGTGTGCCACTAGAAGGAGGGCTCTACCACCCCTTGCCATTGCGCCCGGATTGATTAGTGGCATGTTAGGAAGGCTTTTGAAAGACTTCATAGTGTACCCTGCCGCACTTCCTAGGTGAGGTGACATGGGAGTCATGACCCTTGTCATATGGGAATCACGACTCATGGTGAAAGTGTGCAACCTCTGCAGAGTGTAAAACTGATATATCAGCCACGCTCACGGTCACGAGCGGCCTTGGACGTCTTATAGGAACTTAACTAATTTAATATTGATTTATTTGGGAGTTTCTATTGAAGTTTATTCCATATTAATTATCATGTTTATATGATCATGCGAATCTTATTTCCTTGGTATATTCTATTGCTGCTACTCAAATTGCTAAAATATGATCAATTAAAAGCAACCGCTGTCAAACCAGTGTCAAGCCTTATTTGAGCCTCATAAACCCATGTTATTCTTGTTGAGTACGACATGTACTTACGCTTGCTTTATTTTTCATATTTGGATAAAAATCCCGGATGGGTAACAGATGACTATGATGATTCTTCTGAGGATTACTAGGATTGTGGTTCACCAGTCAACTACTTCCCTGTGAATTGGAGCTTCCGCGAGAGATTATGATTATTAGTCCGCTGCTATTTATGTAAAGACTCTGTGATATTATTCGTTATATATTGAACCTTGTGATGGTACTATGTAATTTGTCGCTTATGTGTGTGATTGATCTCTGGGCGCACATAAGTTGGTTCATTCAATTTTATCCTTAAAATTGGGTGTGACAGGTTGTCAATCCCTATGTTCAAAGTATATGGTTGTTGACACTTCTAACATTGCTACTAGGAATAAAGTTATTTCTAGCAACTGCACCAAAAATGCTATGGGTAGCTCTATAGGATAGGTGATGGGATTCTGCAAGCGCACAGAACTATCGTGTAGCACTTTACCTGGAAGTACCATGTGCGAATTTATATTTTCCCAAAGGAAGGCGGGGTTTGTGATTCCAAGGATTTGATAGTCAAGGATCTAGATATGGATAAATGGGGTAATAACCTTAGTAAGGATAAATCAATAAAGTATAATTAAGGTGAAAACACACTAGGATAAATTGAGGTAGCTCTGGAGTTTTTGGGGAGAACTCTATCTCAATAAAAGATCTTGTTATACCAAAGAGACTGCTATATCTGGGACGCGCAAAGTCCTAAACTCGCTGGGGTTCGATTGATTAGGCACCGTACGTATAGCCTAGGCTGATAAAACCAGGCCGAACATGGTGGAATCCAGAGGATTCTAGGGCTGTCACCATCTAGAACCTACCACTACTATCCGTGGGCCTAGTCGCACTCAAGGGTAAGCTATAGCCTAAGCACCGCGCTTAATCTATAAAACTTACTACTCTAACTCGAGCTCAAGAGTTAGAGCACTCTAACCAAGTAATGAGCAAGTATACAGCTACTTAAATTATAACTATAAGTAAATGAAGAAGGGGATCTTTATTACCAATAAGAGTGAAGAACACCGCAGAGGAGGTCGCTGACAAGCCCGGCTCCTCCACAGACTTCCTCCTTCTCCCGACTTCTCTCACTATTCTTCTCTAGCTAGCACTATTCCTAAGAGCAGAGCTTCGCTAGAGAGAGAGAGAGAGAGGAGCTACTACTGACTATGAGTTGAATCTCTAATGATTTCTAGTGGTGTTTCTAGTGGTTTCGACTTACAAGTGAGGATTCAAGTCCTATTTATAGTGTAGGAGTGCTCCAGGGGTACTTGTAGGGGTCCTGGAGGTCAGTGGCGCGAATAGGCAGGGCAGGTGCCCTCCTAGGGGTTGGGCGCCCCC
Organism: Eremochloa ophiuroides; assembly: GCA_038502445.1. NCBI lineage: Eukaryota > Viridiplantae > Streptophyta > Magnoliopsida > Poales > Poaceae > Eremochloa > Eremochloa ophiuroides. Next base: position 37,318,844 of record JAHLJS010000006.1, on the reverse strand, counting down.
TGGGATGCACCGCATTGCATCCAACGGCCCTCCTTCCTCCTCATAGGCGGTTGCAAGGTCGGTTGGAGATCAGGATTGGCGGTTTGCAACCCCAGGTGGATGACATGTGGGTCCGTCGATCCATCGCACATCACTTGATCATAGTTGGATGAAAACTGACTTCATTTGATGGCTTGGATGACTCTTGGACACCTTCCCTTGGATTGTGGACGTGGCACTCAGTTTGGACAGGGCGGGAGCCCTGTTGATAGGGCCACCTGATCCTCATGCCTTATCTCTGAGCCGTTGATGTTATTTCAACGTGCCACAGGCCATTTGGGAGAATGCCACATGGATCCGTGAGGTGGCATGCCAATTTGGCACCTTACATAGGGCGGGCGCCCTATGTAGTGGGCGGGCGCCCCCCCTCTGGCTCCCATGTGGCAGCTGACGTGCTGAGGTGTCTTAGTATGCTTCGTTTTTGCCTGATTTCAACATTTTTCCTGCATACACAAGATTTCTCCAAGGACATGTGAAACTAGGTAAGTTTCAAGGTGAGTCCTTTGCATTTCATGTGGTTTTACCTTGATTATGGGTAAAATGTTGACGGTAAAATAGGGTGTTAGTGACCGTCAACAACTACAGAGGAATCAACGTAGCTGTCCCCTACGCGAACTACCACTATCCGGCTAATCAGGGGTATTCACAGGTAATCCTAGCCTAGGCACCACGCCTACGCTACGAAATACTACTTCAATCAAGTAATGACCAAGATCAAAGTACTCAATATGAGTTGCAAACTTGAGAACAAATAAGAACAACTGCTTACTTGAATTAGAATGTTGAATACAAAAGTACCTCAGAACGTAGCTCCGGACGAGGGAGCTGAATCCAGACGAATACAGCTACGAAGAAGCGCCGTCAGGCCGGAACTCCTCCAGAATCTACTCCTCTACTCTATCTCGCTACTTCTCTAAACATGACTAGATCTAGAAGAACTAGTCTATCCTAATTGCTACATCTAACCCTAACTGAAGATATTGACCTGAAGCTCAGGAATAGGGATTGCCTCCAGGGAGGGGGCCTGCCCCTTTATTTATAGCCTAGTGGGATGAACGTGCGCCGCAGGATCAAACCGACTTAACCAAGAGCCGAGATGGCTCCTCAAAGGCGGTGGAGGAAGACTCCAGAAGGCGGGGCCCGAACCCTAGCGGGGGGGCACCGGCCGGCCCCACCCTAGCGCCGGTCGGCCCCACCTAGAAAGGTTCGGGGCTCCGGTTGTTTCGGTTGTCTTCTAGATGCTTCCCACGTCGTGATAACGATGTTGCCTTCGCGGATAAGTTTTGTGATGTTTAGGCACATTAATCCCTCTTTTACGCTTTTCAGGAATACTCCCAGGAAAATACAGAATATGCAAAACTCATGGAAATTGTCAGTTAAAACCCTAGACTAGTGTGTATTCATGTGTCCTTTCATGTCTAAAGTTCTAATAAAAGTTGATGCTATCGACCGTCAACATCGACCATAGAATTCTTAGGGTCCTTGCAGTGACAACCGCACCGCGAAGGTCCCAGGGTATGCTCTATTGCATTTAGTGCACCTAGGTCGAGGTACCCTACAAGTGGTCGAGCACTTGTGTCTTAGTGTGTCGCTTCTCTCCGATCCCCCGTCCTTGCCATGGCATGGGAGTTGGGGGGAAGTAGACCGCCCCCGCTCTCTTCTCTCACCCCACTCCATCCTCTCTTGGTTCCCGCCAACTATAATGACGTGTGGATCGGGAGAGACCGGGACTGCTTTAGCCGCTTCTTTCGATTTTCGTCAATTCAAATGACGTTCATGTAACACCCCCGGTGTTAATCACGAGCTCACCAGGGAGTGTGTACTTAATCAAGATTTGTTAAGTAATGATCTTGATCTCCATCATACATCCATCTTCATCTACCTTGGTTATGGGAGAAGCTTTATGAAGTTTGGAATCAACAAGTTATATGAGATGATAAATTTTACCCATGTTTAAATTGCTTTGATAAGGGAGTGTGAACATATGAGTTCAACCAAGTCTTGCAATCTTGCCCAAACAATTCTAGTTGAGCCTTACAACAAAAGTCGTGAAGAGTTCATGTTGAGCTAATGTCAAGAAAATATTTAAATTGGTCAAAACCCTTAATTCCAAGGTTTATCAAGTTGCTGTTTTGACCAAAGTAATGCTTTGACTTCTGTACCAGATATGAGGTTTGACCTTTAGTAAGTATTGAAGTTTGGTTTACGAGGAACAAACTTTGTTTAAGGGGCAAGACCTAGTTTAGACTCAACAAGTTTGAATCTACTGCTGATTTCAGACAGAAATATTCGAAGTCTGGGAATTTTTAGTAGTGTTAATGATTGGCATGCCACGTTCTCCAAAATTTTCCATGCAACTTCAATTGGACCAAAAACAGAAGATGCAAGTAATTGTTTGAGGAAGAGCATGCCAAAATTTGAGATTAATCCGACTTAGTTTGATAAGGTTTTGATATTCTTTTGGGACGGCTATCGACATGTTGACATTATCAACTTTGGACTTGATTATCTCTTAAACCAAATCTCTAATAGCCTGACACCCTTAATAGAGTTTCTAGAGCCATCAGAGATAAATATCTTTCATATAGGAGCCAAGATCCATTTCTACTTGGAATCTGCCGAAAAGAGCCTATCATCGTGTCTGCTCGGGTGCCTGCTATGTTCTCGACGTTTTGCCACCAAGGACTGGACGTGTCGGCTCTGTGCAGAGCAGCCACCACCATTTTTTTTACACAAATGACTGTGGGGGAGATCCCCACAGTAAATTTAAAATAAAATAAAATCAAAAAGAGTGCAAAGTGTTACAAACCTAAATTAACTAAAAACATCTAACCAAAAGCAAAAGGATGATCTAAGATTGCCTTTAAATCTAACCGATTGGAGCATACATTGATTTTTGAAATTAGCAAGCCACATAGCATGGGTAGGTTGTCTCCTTTGGAAGATGTTGTCGTTAAGAAGTTTCCAGAGCTTCCAGGCTCCGATGACGGTGGCCTCTGTGAAGAAGTCCAGGTTTTGAGCGTTATTCACCATCACCAATCTCTCAATTAGGGGTAGATTATTGTCCCAGGTGAAGCTGATGCTGTTCCAACACTGTGTCATAAATGGACATTCAAAGAAGAGATGGTTGATGTCTTCTTCCAGACTAGTACCACATAGGACACAAAGTACATCACCATCTACATGCAAGCGTCTTCTTCTGAGCATTGTCTTTGTGTTCAATCGATCCACGAGTATCAACCAAGCGAAGAATTTGATTCTGGGCGTGCAACTAGATTTCCAGAGCATCTTGAAGACAGGGTGAGATTCAATCCCGGTAAAAGCATGTGCATAGAAGCGCCGGGAAGAATATTTGTCACCCCAAATAGAAGCCCAAGAATCAGCTTCATTTTCATCATATGATATGTTTTGCAGATAGTCCTGGAGTGTTATGAACTCCTCATGAGCTTGAGTAGACAGTGGTAGAAAGAAGATATTTTCCAGTTCTTGTTCAGCCATCAAATTTTGCACCGAAATTGAGGTGTCTGTTGCAAATGAGTACAGCCTGGGATATTCTTCTGATAAAATCGTGTTAGACCAAAGATCATCCCAGAATGAGATAGTAGAACCATCCCCAAGAGTACATTTTGCAATTCCTCTATAGATGACATTAAGACGCATATCACGCCACCAGAATGACCCCAATTCTCTACATTCATGTGGGACCTTGCCTTCATAATATCTGTTCCAAATTAATCTGACCCAAGGAACATCAGCTTTATTATAAAACTTATGAAGTTGCTTGAGTAGGAGTGCATCATTCTGCAATCTCAAATTAATGACCCCCCTAATCCCCCCTTTGCTTTGGGCTGCATGACAGTAGGCCATGCTACAAGATTACCACCTTTTGCTGTGTCATCATTTCCCCTCCACAGGCATTGCTTGCGTGCCCGATCAATATTCTCAATGAAACCTTTAGGTACTTTTATGGTGCATAGGGTATAGGTGACAATAGGGGTGATAGCTGAGTTGATCATCTGTAACCTACCAGAGTATGACAGCCAGGTTGAACACGCAGAGAGTCTTCTTTCAACTCTGTCAATGACTGGTATTAAATCATCAATTCTCGATTTAGTGGTACCCATTGGTAGTCCCAAATAAGTAAAGGGAAGAGAGCCGATTTGACAACCAAAGGTGCTGGCAAGATGTTGCATCTTATCTGCCGACACATTGATTGGCATCATCTGAGACTTCCTGTAGTTGACCTTAAGGCCTGTGGCAGTTTCATAACTGTTCAAGAGGGCTTTAAGGAAGAATAATTGATTTGCATCAGCTTGAAGGACCAGCAAAGTGTCATCTGCGTATTGAATTATTGGGAATTCATCTTCATTGTGTGGGAGATGTGCTCTTATCAGGTTTTGATTAGATGCCTTGTTCACCAGAATCTGTAGAAGCTCAGCTGCAATAACAAAAAGCAGAGGTGACAATGGATCACCTTGTCGAACACCACGCTTACATTTAAATATTTTCCCTGGGACACCGTTCTGTAGGATTGCAGAAGATCCTGAACTGAGAACGGCATCGATCCAAGACAACCACCTGTCTGGAAAACCAAATTGTTGTAACATTTGAAGTACGGTGATATGCTCAATGGTGTCAAACGCCTTTTCAAAGTCTAGTTTGAGTATGATAGCTTCTCTTCTTGAATGGTGGCACTGGTGAATGTATTCGAAACTCCAAGCTAAGCAGTCTTGTATGGTCCTACTGCGTATGAACCCATACTGATTTTTATGCACAAGTTTCAGGATGACTGATTGCAGCCTATCTGCCAGGATTTTGGTGAGCAATTTGAGAGTGATGTTTAGTAGTGATATAGGTCTGAAGTCATTGACTGTTTCTGGATTAGCTATCTTAGGCACCAGAGTGATATAAGAGTTATTGATGCACTCCAGGTTTGCGGTTCCATTATAAAATTCTTCAAATAGGGCATAGAAATCATGTTTAATGATTTGCCAGCTTTTTTTCATAAACATACCATTAAAGCCGTCTGGCCCTGGGGCTTTGTCTGATGGCATTCTTCTGATAATCTCACTCAGTGTGTAGGAAGGGCAGAGTCAGGGCATCCAAGTCTGGTACAGCAGTGATAAGAGACTGAAGATCAAATACCATGATAGGGTCTGTGGAGACTCCCATACGCTTCTTGAATGCACACCAAAGGAGGGCAGCCTTGCCTTCATGGTCTTGGACCCAATAGCCTTGGTCATTAAGGAGCTGTGGAATAGAGTTCCTTCTGTGTGAGATAGTTGCCATTGCGTGAAAGAACTTGGTACATTCATCGCCAAGTTTTATTCTATTAACAGTGTACCTTTTCTTCCAATATACATTCTTGTAATGCAAGAGGGTGGCTAGGTGCTTCTTTACTATGCATCTGAAATTGATTTCTGTGTTATATAGAGATCGTCTGTCCTCAAGGCCATCAATAAAAAGAATGACTTTGTTACAGTTGGATATCAAAAGAGACAAGTTGGACAAACTTTCACTCCAATGCTTCAGGCCACTACGGAGTTTTTTAAACTTTGTAGATATTTTCTTGGCCATCGAGGCTGTAGGTACTAGCATATTCCACTGGCTGCTGACAGTGTCTAAAAATCCTGTATGCTCAACCCAAAAGTTCTCAAAGCGAAAAATATTGGATCTGGGTATATTAGTGCCAATACTTACTTTACACGGTATGTGATCAGATGTGATTTTGGCCATGGGTAGAACCTCTGAGTTGGGGTAATCAACCGTCCAATTTACCGATGTAAAAAACCAGTCTAGTTGCTCCAATAGAGGGTCGCTCTGCATGTTACTCCAGGTGTATGCTCGTCCTTTGAATTGGAGCTCAACCAAACCAAGATGTCCAATAGCCTCATTAAAGATGAATGTGTCTGCTAGATTGCCCCCAGGTTTGTTACGGTGTTGTAAGGGTCTGTAAAAATTGAAATCGCCAAGGAAGAGCCAATTAACAGTATTTGTGATTTGATGGCTCTTAAACCAGTTGATAAACTCTGAACGTGCTGGCTCGGTGCATGGGCCATAAACTGTGGTCAGGTTCCAAGTGTCCATATTCTGAATTGATGTGAATGAAATTGTGACACCAAAAGATTTCTTATCAATGACTTGCCCTATAAAGTGGGAGCTGTTCCATCCCAACAAAATGCCACCTGATGCACCCTCTGAGGGGACGAAATCAAAACAGTCAAAACGTTTAGGAGCAAATTTCCTGATGAACTGCTGGTCAAACTGTTCTCTCTTTGTTTCTTGAAGACAAAAAACAGAGCATGCGTTTTCTTCGATTTTACCACGAACAGCATCCCATTTTCCAACCCCATTGATGCCTCTAATGTTCCAACATAAAACATGCCAGTTGCGATTACTCATTGGAAAAATGGAAGCGGAGCATAGGATCTGCTACAGCTAGCATCAGCAGAATGAAGATGGCATATGACAAACGGCAATAGATAGCTTGAAGCTGATAGCTGATAGGTATATAGAGCATGATTAAGTTGTTTTATCTTCATCGGGAACTGGATACGTAGAAGGCGCCTGCATCAGCGCATCCGGGCTCAGCTCCGCAGGAGCTATGCCACATTTGAGTCCCCAGTCTTGCAGGAACTCAATTGGGAGTGGACCAGGCATTCCTAATGCTTCATCAATTAGCACTGCACCGATTATGTTCCTCTTCTTGGATGGTTCTTTGTCCAGCCTGACAGATGGAGTGTGGAATCCATCTTTGCCCTTGCGAACTCTAGTGCTGCGTCTGACTACAGACTCCACCAAAGGCGAGTTGTCTGACTGAGCTGGTAGAGATAGCACTTTTCTGAGCCTTTCACGACCGCGTTTCTGGCTTGTGACTGCTGCTTCACTGGGCTGAATCTGCTGGCTTTGAAATTCAAGAGTTTGTGGGTCAGATGCAGGTTGGCCTTGTAGTGACTCCCCCAGGGTGGCAGGGTCTGATTGAAACTCAAACTGAGGCGGGGGGCCCAAAAGGATCACAGGACCAGAGGGAACAACACTTGGACTAGCTTTTGCTTCACGCCTACTTTGAACTATTGCAGGCCAAAGTTGGAGTGCTATCACATCCAAAACAGGTTTCCAGTGGACAATCTCCATACCAGTAATAGCAGGAGGGGTTGGTTGGAGGAGGGCAGGCTGCATTGCATTTCTATCAATGGTAATGGGGGCAGATGAAGTTGAGGCTTGGACAAACACATCATCTGGTAAATCCTTCCTCTTAAATATCAGAGCATTGGCACAACATTGTTGGGCAGCTGCAAAGCGAGCACGATCTTCCAACGGGGCAGACATGGCATCACTGGACAAGGAGCTACTTTCATCAACAACACCATCAAACAAATGATCTAGTGATAATTCAGAGCCATCTCTTCTCAGAAAGCCATCATCTGCCTCATGCATGGCTTCCCCATTGACGTCATCTGCTTGCTGCTGCTGAAGGTTGTGTTGCGCTGCATTGTGCTGCTGGGAGTTCGCATGGGAATCAAGGATATCAGTTGCCTTGCATATTTTTGGCTGCCACATAAAAATAGGAATTGAACGTGACCAGCACATTTTCCATGCATGTCCAAATTTTGAACATTTCCAGCATTGAATTTTTCCAGGACATTTGCCACTGAGGTGATCAGGACTAAGACAGCTAGAGCAAAGGGGCCCAGTGACAAGTTTAGAATTTGAAAGATGGGTCGAAGATTTCGTCCAGGCCGTAGCAGTAGCACCAGGATTTTCTCCAGGCCTCTGCATGCTGCGAGACTGTTGCATCTCAGGTCGAAGAACACGATCGTGCTTGACTCCAGGCTGAGAAGCATGATTGTGATCCAATCCAAACTGAAGATTGGTGTTTCCGAAAACAAGATTGTCAGGAGAGGTATCAACGAGAACAGAGAAAGCACCGAAGAAAATCTTTTGCTTCGTGGAGTAGGATTTGGTAGGGGAACGCTAAACTAAGTTCTTGGCAAAAGAGACCTTCTGCATTCTTTCTAGAGCTTTTAGAAAGAGCTTTAGTCCACTCTTTTTCTTGTTCGATTTCCCAAGCACGTTTCTCACGCTCCCAGTGGGCAGTGCCATTGTTCCATAGATGAAAATAGCAATCAAAACTGGAACTAATAACACGCCGAAGTCTGTAGATATGAAAGCCAACTTGTTTCGAGAACACCGAGAAACGAAAGTGATTGTTACTAAAGAACTTGACGTGGAAATCCAAAGCCCGACCTCCCAGGCAAGATTGGAGGGCCAGAGAGACTGATTCTTCTGTCAGACGAAAGAGAAAGCGCCGGAATGTGACAAGTAGGAAAATAGAACCATCAGGGACTAGGGATGGATGATGCACTGGCGATCTGAAGAGACGACAAACTTCATCTTGGAATTCCAGACCACGATCAAAGTCAAGCCGCTTCATCAGATCAGATGAGGAACCCATGGCCAGAGTGTCAAGAGATCACCAGCAGGCACCATTGTCAGGAGACGAGGAGGTGGTGGTGGGGCGGCAAAGGTTGGGTGGAAGTGGTGTTCGCCGGGAGACTCTCATGGTTATGATCAAGGTTAGATCATATGGTTCTGCTTCTGTCTTTTGCTGATGCGTTGATCTCCACCCTCCTTGATCTAGCAAATTATCGAACAGGTTGCAAGCACGATCTGCAGGAATCACTTCCGGCACCAATGCAGGTCACCAGGGGCAGGGGTCATGGCAGTGAACTGGACGACCGCCGGCCAGTCCGGTGGAGTCGGGCTGCTGCCTGCTGGTAGTTGGATGTAGGAACCACAGCCGGCAGCACACTTGGTGGGGGCGGCGGCGGCGAGGCGAGTGGCGGCGGCAGATGAAGATGGCGTTGCAGCGTGTGGCGGTGGCGGCTGGCGAGGAGGTCGCAGCGGGAGGCGGTGGTGGCTGGCGGGATGGGACGTGGCGGGCGGCGGCGTGCCTGGTGCTGCTACCACCACTATTGCCGACACCCCTGCCATGTCCTGCGCCTCCGTGTCGACGGGGAGATGCCCGAGCACGTCTCTGCTCTCTCAGTCACTCGCCCTCACTCTCCCTCGCTCCATCTCACCCTCTCCTTGCTCCCCTCAGCGCTCGTCGGCGGCGTCGCGCTCGCGGACACCGCCTGCCATGGCTGCCAGTCGAGCTCGAGCACCACCACGTTCTACCACCTTGAGCCTCCAGGCGCCAAATCGTCACCACCAGCAGCTTCGCCACCTACATCTGTCCCTTTGCGCACCTTTGCCGGGTTCGCCATCGTGGGTCACCGGGTGCCGCTGCACGTCCGTGTTATGGCCACCGCCATGGCCGCCGCTGCAAGTGGCCGGGCGTGCGTGGCCTTCTCGGGCCAGGCCGCGGCCAGCTCCGGAGTCGCGCGGGCTCCCTGGCACCTCGCTCCGCCACTTCTTCGCAAGCTGTAGAGCCGGCCGATGCCTTCTCCTCCCCGAGCGGTCTATCACCTGCATCTGTCTCAAGGAAGAAGAAGACCTGCCTCTCTCCGTTTCCCTCTTTGTGTCTTTGACATGTGGGGCCCACGTGAGGAAGTTCTACCCCAAATCTTCAAACTTGGTATTAATCTTGTAAAATTCATAACTAGGGTTTGGGAGCTCCTAAATTAGTGAGAATTATTTTGTTAGATTTCTAGTGAAATACTCTCATGATAGATCTATTAAGTGTGCTATGCTATTAAGGTTTTTGTGCTGTGGAAATTAGTTTTTGAAAAGTGGTTTGGAATGTATTTTAACTTGCTTTTACTCATATAGGGAGTTTTAGGAGTCCAATATTTATGATTCCAATTTTATTAGACCTTTAATAAAATGAACTAGCTAATAAAACTATAAAACATATAGGTTGTTTGCTATTTTCCTAAAGTTTCACATTGCCCTTGTTTAATAGGGAAAATTGAGCTTGCTTGCTTGTTATTTTCATATCTGGAGTGGTAGTCCTCCAAATGTCATGAAACTTTAATTATAGGCAATATGTATGATGTTTGAGCTCTGGTTAAAATTTCAGGATTTTTGGATGGCCAGTGTAGTAGTTATAAAAATAACAATATCCTTGTATTGCTTTACTGCTATTCTGAGTAGGTCTAAAACTTTGTATTCTTTGGCTTAGTTAGGTTTTGATTCATGAATTGATGATAATAGAAGAGTTGTAGGGAACTTCATATTCTATCTGGTGTTTAAATTTCAGGATTTTAACTATGATGGTTTGTGAGTTTTAGAATTTATAAGCTGGTTGTCTGGTTTGGATTATAAAATAATAGTTGTAGTACTTTTTATATTATTTCTAAAATGTCTTGGATTACTATTTTTGGAGGTCTAGAACTGAAATTATAGTGGTTCAAAGTGGAATAACAGATTCTGTCCAAATCTGGACAGAGCTGCATACTTGTGCTTGTTTGACCTTGTTAACCTTTGAATAACCTATTGATGATAAAAAGACAATTGTTGGCAATTTTTTTATAGTTTCTAGAAAGTCTAGGTTCACCTATGTTAGATGTCTATATCTCCAGTTATAACTGTTTGAATTGAAAGGCCAGAATCTGTCCAAATCTGGACAGAGATATCTTCTTTGTGTTGTTTGAGTTTGTTAACCTTTCATCTAGATCTTAGTGGTAATAAGAAGTTGTAGACAATTTCATTATCATTCTATAGAGTCTTCAATCATCCTTTTTGGATGAATATATCTCCTGCTATGGTTAAAACCGTAGCTGCTTTGTTGCTGTCTAGAATGTGGGTTTTCATCTTTTATTGTTTGCCTTCCTTTACTTTCCTTTGGGTGCTGTTAAGTGTGGTTCATGCATTTGAAGGTGTCAAGTTATTATACCTGAATTGTTTTGTAGCTTTATACCTTAGTGTCCTTACCATATCTATGCATGAGTAATGATTAAGTTAAATAGCTCTAGACGTTTATATTGGTTAATGTGTTTCTATGCGTGCCTTGTGTGTTGCACTTCCATGCATTAATATATATGCATTGCATCTTATCTAGGTACGCTAGATACGCCACGCAAAGGATGCGATGATGCAACCAATCCATAGGGATGGTACGTCGGTGGAGTTAATATGAAGAGAGAAGATCCGAGCAAGTGCTACGAAGAGAGATGCTCGCCAAGCGAGTATCCGTTGACAAACACTAACCTAACATTGAATCCCAGGCAAGCCCCGGTGCATTTCCCACTTCCTATGCTTTTACAATTAATGAATCTTAAGTATAGTGATTGTTGCATTAAGTATAGGAATTGAAATGAAACCGTTGATGCATTTCTAATATCCTTGATCCACTAAATATCCTTCACCTAAGTAAGTTCAGGATCGTTTATAATGCTTAGCTATGCTTAGAACCGGTAGATATGGTGATTACCGGTCACCGATATATAAGGTGAAAAGCACGGTTGGCTATATTTGCTATCATGAAATAACCATGTGAGTTGAGTGGTGAATTGAGATTGGGCGGGACGATGTATTGGACACAAAAAGACAAGGAGGTCTTGGTTGTGTACTAATCCTCGCCAAGTTAATTAGGAACATATCCCTGTTGGAGTTCAGTCGAGATTGGAAGGCACCATGACTTAGCTGGCCGGATAAGTCGTTCCGACCCTGAAGCCGAGTAGCTCTATTCGGGCCTGGAGTTGACGTGCTGAGTGCACAATCTGGAGGAAGGAAGGATGTGCGGGAACACGAAAAGTGGGTCCAAGGGCAGACCGGCCAGGTCTGAGCTTCCTGACAGTCGGTTGGTTCCTGAGGTTGTGGCTCCGGTCAAACCCGCGAAATGTGACCCAAATAGTACCAAAAGTGACCTAACGCTTCTCGACGGGGAAGTCGTGGGTTTGTGATTGGCATTTGTCCGTAGCTGGTTTGCAATCGATTAGAATCGCCATCTCTCCTAGATAGTGAGAAACTGGACTGATCTTCCTCATGGTAAAAATGGATTAATCTGAACTTAAACATGGTTATGAAAGAAAGAAATGCCAAACTGCTATGGTTATTGTTTTGCTTGTTTACAAATAATCAAATGTTTACTTTAGTCCAGGTGCTAATGTAGAAATAAGGAATTAATATTACTAAAAGAAATTGCTAGTACCTAAACATGGAGATTAACTAAAAATAGCTTTTTATGCAAACTGAGTCAAGCCAACTCCTCTCAAAAGCCTGGCATAATCCTGGAGAGTCTTTTATTTGGTAAGACGGGTAAGTCTTGCGGAGTACAATTGTGTACTCAGGGTTTATCCCAAATTGTTGCAGGTGGCATATCTTCTGTGGCTAAGGCAAGTGTTGCCTCTATCTTCCTGTGGATATCTACCGAAGCTTGGGCAGCTGTTATCTTTACTCTACCTATCATGCTTATGAATGATCCACACTTGGCACTGTAATTGTATAAGTAGGTGTGAGTAATTATAGTTTCAAAACTATTTAGCTTCCGCAAAATTTGAGTTTCAATTCTGGGTGTAAGAACTCTTGTGCGAACTCCGTATTTATGAATCTATGTAATATGAATGGATATTGTTGAACCATGTACAATCTTGGTTGTGTTACCACTTGGTTTGAAATTCTTTGAGATTTCACGGACTACCGGGTTTATATGAGCTCAAGTGTGGTTGATTTTGCTGTTTCGACGGCTATCGCCGTACTTGTGCTCTTATAAATTGGTCGGTTCTATCACAGCTGGTATCGGAGTAAGGTTCAACATACACTATTCATATTAGTATATATTTTAAAATGAAAGGTTTTGATTTACAAAACTAATTACAAATCATTAGCTATTAGGTTTGAAACTTGAATTTTAAAATTAAGTTGTGCCAAGGATCATACTTGTGTAGCCCTAAATTAGGACTATAGGTGGCTTATTTATGTACTAACTTGGGGGATATGCATCATGTTTTGTGAGTGCTTCTTGTCGTTGATACGACTTACCTCTGTTTCATTTTTTTATCGACACCCAGGTAAGTTGAAGATGGGCCAAAAGTGCCACTTCGGATGAGGTAAGGTGAGATGTGAGAGCATGATCGAACAACCATCGATCTAAGGGGAGTGCTTATTATTAATACTGAAGTAGGTACATGTGTCCATATGTACCTATGGAAGTATTCCTATGTGGAGAAATTACTTTTTGGGGTCGCAAGTGCTCATGGGAGCATTTCCGGCAAAAAATTGCTTCTTATTGCTATGCATACATGTGAAATTGGGCTGAAATGAAATTTTCTGCAGGTACGCTAACTACATGTAGTACAGATTAGTTACGTATATGAGAGCGACGGTATGCTACCGAAATAGAACGTATGTGCCATTATATTTTGGCAAATTTTGTGAGGACTTATAGGACGAGCATGCATCATGTATATTGCATCATGAAAGTTGCTTGTGCATTAACATGCTTTCCTCACCTTTGTTCAATAATAATAACTTGATTTAAAGTATCCTTGTCCTATGAACAAAAAGTAATACCATGTTTTAGGTTTTTAAATAACCTTGTTAGGTTGTGTTCTATGTATTTCTTTCCTTGCTATCTAGAGAGCACTATACAGGTTTAGCCTCTTGTCCTCGGTGAGCATGAGTCATTGCCTCCTTTCTTTTGAAAAAAAAAACACCGAGTCTTTATCATTTCATGGGCCTCCAAGTGAACTTATTTTTATGACCTTCTGGACCAGCCACAAATTTTATCCAACGCCTATCCATGCCCTTGGTTGTCTTTGTGTTGCTTGGCGAGTCCTTGCCCAAACCTGTATTGACCTCTCTCCTGCTTACTTTGGAAACTATCTTGCAGGATGATCTCCTGTTTCCCTAGATCTGGGATCTTTTCATTATGAATCGTATTGCTGCCTTATCAAGTTAATCTTAGAGGAATGAACTGGATCTGTTCCTTAATTCTATGGTTTACCCACTCTCGCAAAAATCTGAAAAGCTTTTCCCAATCTATTCTTTATTTCCTGTGATCATCACCATATCTCTAGAATCTTTTTCTGCACAAGATGTAGGTGGAAGTAAAGCAGGAATCTCATGGCGTTTGTTCTTTGCAAGTCATCCATGTCTCTCTTGTGCCATGTAATTATCTAAAAAAACATCTAATGCAAACTGATATCTTCTTTCACCTGATTATTGTATTCTTCCTTGGAATCATGTTGCTTATCCAACTTAATCTATGAGGTATATTTTTGCTGAATCCCATGAATTTGTCTATGCCTTTATTTCTCCCATGCCTCAAGATGCTTATCCATCTTTATCTTATGTCTTGATTTCTCTTCATATGATCAATCTCATGCAAATTGTTATCTCAAAAATTTCTTTGGTGAGCATATGAAAACCCTCAGAAAGAAATTAGAAGTCTAATGGCCTATTATCTTTGGCAGCTAATCTTTGTTCATATCTCACACTAATCATTGATCTGCTAATATCCTTGGTGGACACATGAAAAACTGCTTGGGACTGAAGCAAAGTCTCATGCCAGGTTAACTTGGCAACCAATCTGCATTCTAACTCGTGTCTCCATCATCTAATCATGCTCTTGTTGGTTCTTAACCTTGTAAATATCCTTGATTGCTGACTTTCCATTTGTGTAACAATGTCTTTGCACAATCTATATTTCGCCACATAGGATTTTCTTATTGGTTGTATGTTTGGTAATGTTGATATGATCAATGACCAACGATGCCACGACGAAACTGACGGCATCCTGTGGACTGCAGCCACAAGGTGTTGCTCGGCACGCGCTGGTATCGAGGTCTCTGGTCATGATACATTACAGAACTACACCGATATGTTATCTTTCGTGGAATTGGCCCAATCTATCCCTGCCGCGTAAAATATCTCATTGGCGGTGTGTATAGTAATGGTGTTATGATGAGTCATTGATAGTGCCACGACGAAACTGAGAGCCTCATTGTGGGGGCCCACACAAGGGGTGCTTTTTGGTACGCGTTGGTACTAAGGTTGCTGGTCATAATCCATTATGGAACTGCACTAATGTGTTATTTCTCATAGATTTTCTCATCTACTGATATATATCTGAATGTGATGAAACTTTGGTGATAAAATTCTTGTTCTTTCCATCGGTTTATTCACAAGTTTGTGGGATTTCAATATTCCCAAACTTTATTGGAAGAAGCAATTGAAAAGAAGGACGGAAAATATGTCCCGATTTTCTGATACTAAGTCGGACGATGTTTTGCAGCTAGTATACAGTGGCCCAAACCATGTTGGATTTGCATCAGATTTTGCGAGCTGACCCCTCTATACAGGTAATTCAATCTGTTCAAATGGTTGGAGGTTTGGTGGATTAAAAGCCTGAAATTGAGAAAGATTTATTGGAAGGTGCTGCTGCAATTTCAGAACAAAGCAGTTTCGGTATAAGAATTATTTGGGTAGTCAAATGGTGTCAGTTTGAGCTAGAATTTTATCAGAAGTTAGTTCACTTATGAGTCTACACGACTACCAAATTTCAACCATATAGAAACAGTATTTTGGGAAGTATGAACTAATTACCGAGAGGAACAGAATCTGAAATCCCTCTGTTTGACCACTATCCTCCCTTGCTACTCAATGATTATGTTTGTTTTGATGCCCAGTTAGTGGGGAAAAGGGATTATTTTGCTTGTATGCCAAAGAAAGGACTCCTTGTTTTCCCTTGGTGCCTTAAAAAAAAAAAGAAAACTTGGATCATGCCAATTTGGTTCTGTGATCCTATTCTTTACCTCGGAAAGGTTTCCACATAAAACAATGTACCACTTGTACGATGTTGCCCTCCTGTCGGTATCCTTAATGATCAGGACCGTAGAAATACAACTTGAAGATACTTGGAAAGGTGGCAAACAACAAATTTTGTGTTATAATTAAAATGCAATTTGAATTTTAGCAAGGAAGACTCAATATCAAAAGTAGTCCAACAAGACTAGTTATGCTGCAAAGCAAGTCCATCCAGTTTTGCTATATGTCTGCAGTAGGAATGAAACCATATCCAATGTGCTTGGTAGTGTACTATTTCTCTAGTTTGGTGTTTTTACCCATAAGGTTACATCAAAACCAGTCTAGATGACTGTACCATTTCAATATGCACATATATCTTGACCATCAAAAGCACCGATCCGATAGAGTCAACTGTCACCTTCATCTCTCACTCAACAGACTCATATCATACAGCATGATCATCAGAGATAGAGAAATGCACACATGGAACATTATATAGATTTCCATCAGTCGAGATTTCAGCAATTGACATCAGCGATCGACATAGACATTGTCTGTTGGTTAGTCAATTTTTCTAGGCCTCAACGAATGTTTACCTCATATGTGGTCTCATTCCTTATGGAAGGTGGTACCTACTATATCCACTAGAGAAACAAATGTGCTAAAAATTTCAAGTTATGCTCCGAACCACATCACGCATATTGAAGGTGATTAGTGGGAGACAAGGTTATCTTAGATTTCTCCCAAAGTGATCGTGTTATCTTGGAATTCCTCTCAAAGCAACAGTGCTTCATGGAAGTCAATGAAGAAAATTCTGCAGACAAAAAAAATCAACTACTAAGAAGACAATAAGAATCAGAAGGTTGTTCAATCTTTAATGGAAGTGCATGATCTATCGGGGTGACAACTGAACCAACCTTTATCATTCTCGTTCTATCGTGACCCACAAGATGATCATTCCTACCTATTGGTGCTATCGATTTTTATGTAGCTTGTTACTAGCACCTCTTTGGAAAATGGGTAACATGCTTCTCTACCCTTGAAAACTCTTTCGTTCCGAATCTCGGGACGAGATTCTTTTAAGGGGGGAGGGCTGTAACACCCCCGGTGTTAATCACGAGCTCACCAGGGAGTGTGGACTAAATCAAGATTTGTTAAGTAATGATCTTGATCTCCATCGTACATCCATCTTCATCTACCTTGGTTATGGGAGAAGTTTTATGAAGTTTGGAATCAACAAGTTATATGAGATGATAAATTTTACCCATGTTTAAATTGCTTTGATAAGGGAGTGTGAACATATGAGTTCAACCAAGTCTTGCAATCTTGCCCAAACAATTCTAGTTGAGCCTTACAACAAAAGTCGTGAAGAGTTCATGTTGAGCTAATGTCAAGAAAATATTTAAATTGGTCAAAACCCTTAATTCCAAGGTTTATCAAGTTGCTGTTTTGACCAAAGTAATGCTTTGACTTCTGTACCAGATATGAGGTTTGACCTTTAGTAAGTATTGAATTTTGGTTTACGAGGAACAAACTTTGTATAAGGGGCAAGACCTAGTTTAGAGTCTAGCTTAATCAAAAGGTCACAAGTTTGAATCTACTGCTGATTTCAGACAGAAATATTCGAAGTCTGGGAATTTTTAGTAGTGTTAATGATTGGCATGCCACGTTCTCCAAAATTTTCCATGCAACTTGAATTGGACCAAAAATAGAAGATGCAAGTAATTGTTTGAGGAAGAGCATGCCAAAATTTGAGATTAATCTGACTTAGTTTGATAAGGTCTTGATATTCTTTTGGGACGGCTATCGACATGTTGACATTATCAACTTTGGACTTGATTATCTCCTAAACCGAATCTCTAATAGCCTGACACCCTTAATAGTGTTTCTAGAGCCATCAGAGGTAAATATCTTTCATATAGGAGCCAAGATCCATTTCTACTTGGAATATGCCGAAAAGAGCCTATCATCGCGTCCGCTCGGGTTCCTGCCACGTGCTCGACGTTTTGCCACCAAGGACTGGACGTGTCGGCTCTGTGCAAAGCAGCCACCACCATTGCCGACCTCCCTGCCATGTCCTGCGCCTCCGTGTCGACGGGGAGAGGCCCGAGCACATCTTTGCTCTCTCAATCACTCGCCCTCACTCTCCCTCGTTCCATCTCACCCTCTCCTTGCTCCCCTCAGCGCTCATTGGCGCCATCGTGCTCGCAGACACCGCCCGCCATGGCTGCCAGTCGAGCTCGAGTTCTACCACCTTGTGCCTCCAGGCGCCAAATCGCCACCACCTGCAGCTTTGCCACCTACATCTGTCCCTTTGTGCACCTTTGCTGGGTTCGCCAACGTGGGTCACCGGGTGCCACTGCACATGCGTGTTATGGCCACCGCTGCAAGTGGCCGGGCGTGCGTGGCCTTCTCGGGCCAGGCCACGGCCAGCTCCGAAGTCGTGCGGGCTCCCTGGCACCTCGCTCCGCCGCTTCTTCGCAAGCTGTAGAGCCGGCTGATGCCTTCTCCTCCCCGAGCGGTCTCTCACCTGCGTCTGTCTCCAGGAAGAAGAAGACCTGCCTCTCTCCGTTTCCCTCTTTGTGTCTTTGACATGTGGAGCCCATGTGAGGAAGTTCTACCCCAAATCTTCAGACTTGGTATTAATCTTCTAAAATTCATATCTAGGGTTTGGGAGCTCCTAAATTAGTGAGAATTATTTTGTAAGATTTCTAGTGAAATACTCTGCATGATGGATCTATTAAGTGTGCTATGCTATTAAGGCTCTGTTCGTTTGAGCTTAAAACCGCTTATTTTTCAGCCCTTCTACAGTATTTTTCTCTCACAAAAAATCAGCATCAGCGCTTATTTTCAGCGGTTTTCAGTTTCAGCGAACAGAGCCAAAGGTTTTTGTGCTGTGGAAATTAGTTTTTGAAAAGTGGTTTCGAATGTATTTTAACTTGCTTTTACTCATATAGGGAGTTTTAGGAGTCCAATATTTACGATTCCAATTTTGTTAGACCTTTAATAACATGAGCTAGCTAACAAAACTATAAAACATATAGGTTGTTTGCTGTTTTCCTAAAGTTTCACATTGCCCTTGTTTAATAGGGAAAATTGAGCTTGTTTGCTTTTTATTTTCATATCTGGAGTGCTAGTCCTCCAAATGGCATGAAACTTTAATTATAGGCAATATGTATGATGTTTGAGCTCTGGTTAAAATTTCAGGATTTTAGGATGGCTAGTGTAGTAGTTATAAAAATAACAAAATCCTTGTATTGCTTTGCTGCTATTCTGAGTAGGTCTAAAACTTTGTATTCTTTGGCCTAGTTAGGTTTTGATTCATGAATTGATGATAATAGAAGAGTTGTAGGGAACTTCATATTCTATCTGGTTTTTAAGTTTCACGATTTTAGGTATGATGGTTTGTGAGTTTTAGAATTTATAAGCTGGTTGTCTGGTTTGGATTATAATCTGGACAGATCATAATGTTTGAACTGTTTGGCTCATTTAAGTGTAGAATCATACTTTGGTGACAAAATAATAGTTGTAGTACTTCTTATATTCTTTCCAAAATGTCTTGGATTACTATTTTTGGAGGTCTAAAACTGAAATTATAATGGTTCAAAGTGGAATAACAGATTCTGTCCAAACCTGGACAGAGCTACATACTTGTGCTTGTTTGACCTTGTTAACCTTTGAATAACCTATTGATGATAAAAAGACAATTGTTGGCAATTTCTTATAGTTTCTAGAAAGTGTAGGTTCACCTATGTTGGATGTCTATATCTCCAGTTATAACTGTTTGAATTGAAAGGCCAGAATCTGTCCAAATCTGGACAGAGATATCTTCTTTATGTTGTTTGAGTTTGTTAACCTTTGATCTAGATCTTAGTGGTAATAAGAAGTTGTAGACAATTTCATTATCATTCTATAGAGTCTTCAATCATCCTTTTTGGATGAATATATCTCCTGCTATGGTTAAAACCGTAGCTGCTTTGTTGCTGTCTAGAATGTGGGTTTTCATCTTTTATTGTTTGCCTTCCTTTGCTTTCCTTTGGGTGCTGTTAAGTGTGGTTCATGCATTTGAAGGTGTCAAGTTATTATACCTGAATTGTTTTGTAGCTTTATACCTTAGTGTCCTTACCATATCTATGCATGAGTAATGATTAAGTTAAATAGCTCTAGACGTTTATATTGGTTAATGTGTTTCTATGAGTGCCTTGTGTGTTGCACTTCCATGCATTCATATATATGCATTGCATCTTATCTAGGTACGCTAGATACGCCACGCAAAGGATGCGATGATGCAACCAATCCATAGGGACGGTACGTCGGTGGAGTTAATATGAAGAGAGAAGATCCGAGCAAGTGCTACGAAGAGAGATGCTCGCCAAGCGAGTATCCGCTGACAAACACTACCCTAACATTGAATCTCAGGTAAGCCCCGGTGCATTTCCCACTTCCTATGCTTCTACAATTAATGAATCTTGAGTATAGTGATTGTTGCATTAAGTATAGGAATTGAAATGAAACCGTTGATGCATTTCTAATATCCTTGATCCACTAAATATCCTTCACCTAAGTAAGTTCAGGATCGTTTATACTGCTTAGCTATGCTTAGAACCGGTAGATATGGCGATTACCGGTCACCGATATAAAAGGTGAAAAGCACGGTTGGCTATATTTGCTATCGTGAAATAACCATGTGAGTTGAGTGGTGAATTGAGATTGGGTGGGACGATGTATTGGACACAACAAGACAAGGCGGTCTTGGTTGTGTACCAATCCTCGCTAAGTTAATTAGGAACATATTCCTGTTGGAGTTCAGTCGAGATTGAATGACGCCTTGACTTAGCTGGCCGGATAAGTCGTTCCATCCCCGAAGCCGAGTAGCTCTATTCGGGCCGGGAGTTGACGTGCTGAGTGCACAATCTGGAGGAAGGAAGGATGTGCGGGAACACGAAAAGTGAGTCCAAGGGCAGACCAGCCAGGTCTGAGCTTCCTAGTAGTCGGTTGGTTCCTGAGCTTGTGGCTCCGGTCAAACCCGCGAAATGTGACCCGAATAGTACCAAAAGTGACCCAACGCTTCTCGATGGGGAAGTCGTGGGTTTGTGATTGGCATTTGTTGCCAGCTGGTTTGCAATCGATTCAAATCGCCATCTCTCCTAGATAGTGAGAAACTGGACTGATCTTCCCTCATGGTAGAAATGGATTAATCTGAACTTGAACATGGTTATGAAAGAAAGAAATGCCAAAACTGCTATGGTTATTATATTGCTTGTTTAAAAATAATCAAGTGTTTGCTTTAGTCCAGGTGCTAATGTAGAAATAAGGAATTAATATTACTAAAAGAAATTGCTAGTACCTAAACATGGAGATTAACTAAAAATAGCTTTTTATGCAAACTGAGTCAAGCCAACTCCACTCAAAAGCCTGGCATAATCCTAGAGAGTCTTTTATTTGGTAAGACGGGTAAGTCTTGCGGAGTACAATTGTGTACTGAGGGTTTATCCTAAATTGTTGTAGGTGGCGTATCTTCTGTGGCTAAGGCAAGAGTTGCCTCTATGTTCCTGTGGTTATCTACTGAAGCTTGGGCAGCTGTTATCTTTACTCTACCTATCATGCTTATGAATGATCCACACTTGGCACTGTAATTGTATAAGTAGGTGTGAGTACTTATAGTTTCAAAACTATTTAGCTTCCGCAAAATCTGAGTTTCAATTTTGGGTGTAAGAACTCTTGTGCGAACTCCGTATTTATAAATCTATGTAATATGAATGGATGTTGTTGAACCATGTATGATCTTGGTTGTGTTACCACTTGGTTTGAAATTCTTCGAGATTTCACGGACTACCGGGTTTATATGAGCTCAAGTGTGGTTGATTTTGCTGTTTCGACGGCTATCGCCGTACTTGTGCTCTTATAAATTGGTCGGTTCTGTCACAGTTGAGATCGGAAGACTACGAGCTGTGGTGTTCGCATAAGATGAGCTAGTGTCTAAGACAATTTACTTAAAGCCGTACAGGTCGACCTGCTCAAACCGGGAAGTACCAGCTAGGCTTAGACTTAAGCTCGTGCTTAGCAAACAACCACTTCTGTTTCTTTTGCCCTAGGATCAGACATCCGCCGGGAGGGCCATGTTGTCTTCCTTTTGTGTTCTTCAGCATCATTGTTCCTTTCGAGTCTTGTCGTCCTTTTTGGTGCATTGATTGCTCTCCTGTTTGCGTTCTACTCCCATGAGGTTATTGCATCGAGGATAGCGATGACTGGACCGGGACCCATTGTTGGAGGAGAATGTGAACAACCCCAGGACTCAGAGGATGACTACACCAAGTACACTGAGGACACAGGAATCGACTACAGAATAGGTGTCATAACAACACCATTCTCTTAGAAACCTATTTAGGCATTGCAATAATGTAGATTGCTAGTGCTTTACTTTTATGCAATTGAACTATGATAGGCTGCATTAAAATTTCTTGAAAGCCATTACCTTGTTGTAACCTTTCCCTTGCACACCCACTGATAGGCTAGACTTTCTCGCCTACTACTTACTGCTTATTTGCTGCTATCACTATTACATACTTAAAACTGAATTGAGTGGGTAACTGGAACAGAAGCGGACTAAGGCACTGGGTGCCGATAATATGATAACTACTTGGGGAGATCTTGGTGTGAGTCTTGGGTGTGTGGTGAGGGTTGAGTTGACTGGACAGGATTTAGGACGAGCCCTGGGGGTGAGTCATGCCGGGGGAGTGTGACCTGGGCATTCCCTATATGAGGTACCTGTGGCAGGTGCATATGTGTTAACGGTGGATATACCATAAAATTTCACATTCAAACGCCGTCAACAGGCCTCGGATTCAAGGGAAGATAAACATATCATGAACATATTTTATCAATAACTAGTTCCACATGTACTCTGCTTGTGAACGCAGGGAAGATGAAACAGAGCAGAAATAAACACTTGGAGCCCAATAATGTGGTTCGGCCGAACCATGTATTTGGGAGCCAAGTCATGACACATCAAGACATGGTGCAAAACATCACTTGGAAGAGAGTAGAGCCAAGGGTGGGCCCACCCATGAGTCGGCTGAACTGCCCATGGGGCCCACCTGGCTCTGGTGATGTGGCAGGATCCGTGTGACCTTCCACTCAATTCATCTCAGCCCTCAGATCAACATGTGTTTCCATTCAACTGTAGAGAAGCAAAGCACAAGGATTCAACGTGACAACATGCAAACGAAGTGGAACCAACACAAGGGGACAGTCTGTGATAGATGGGGACCACGGTGGTGGGCCTAACCCACCAGGGGTGGGTCGGTCGAACCACTATTGGTGGGCCCAAGCCACCTACACACTCCCTGACTGGTGGGGACTCCTTCTAGAAGACCCTGGCTGGGCCCACCAGACATAGGGGGGTCGACCGAACCCCCCTGGTGTCCGGCCAGGTCGGTTGGCCTCCACCACCTCCCAGCATGATGTCCACGTGATGAATTCACATCTGCCGTCCATCTTGAGGCGGTAATGAGGCGGTTCATCCAAGGGTGGAGAGGCATGGAGCACACGGATCGCTGACGTGGCACCCCCTCACTCTCCCCTATAAATAGAGGCTGCCCACTCCTCTCCAGGAGACACAAGATACACAAGAGTCACAAGTCACAAGAGTTCTACTCTTTAGTAGTAGTATTAATCTAGTGTGGAAGTTAGAGTCGAGTCGAGCTACGCTCGTAGTCTCCGGAGTCGTCTGCATGAGAGTCTGGTATAGCTCTTGTACCTTTCCTTCTGTATGACTTTACCTTTATCAATATATATCATCTTTACTTTACTTTACTAAGTCTTTACTTAGTGCATTACTATTCTTTATAATATTGTTGTGTTTTGTCTTAACTTATAGTTGAGTTATATTGGATAGTGATCCTGTAACCAGCTCACGTGTGTAGTTCATCGCCTGTCATAGGGTACTTTAGTTGTTGGTACGCAACTAGAGTAGTAAGGCTTAGTGTAAGCGTGGTGCTTATACTAGATCTTGCCTTTGAATGCCGCTTGTCGCACGGATTGTTTGTGGGTGCTAGCAGGTGGTGATAGCTTTGTCTAGTCTTAGTATCCCTCCACGTGTTTTAGGTAAGTTCTTAAAAGGTAGGCTCCCATAAGAGAATAGCCGCTTCGGGTAGAGGTTATATCCCCTACTGTCTCGCCTATCCCCTACACACCGGAAGTAAGGTAGCTGTCTTAGCATAATTCATCCATTTGATAAGATAGTTCACAAGAGTAAAGTAAGTGTCATAAGAGTCTCATACTCACTCGTTGTCCTACCACCTAGCTATACTCTACTAGTTATCTTTAGTTATCCCAAAACCTTGTCGTGTCTTGGTGTTATTACCCTTTCCTCTGTATATCGATTTACCCCCCTGTCACTAGTTGATACTAAGTTGTTATAGACTTAAGGATCTCTCTCTTTTTATTAATTATTCCTAGCAACCGCTTTCCCTTGGGATAAAAATAAATAACGATACCTTGCAATACTCCCGGGTGAAGTGCTACAACGGTATATTCTGTGCGCTTGCGGAATTATCCAATAGACATAAGAAATACCCCAGGCACTTCTGGCGCCGTTATCAGAGATAGCCTAACACCCTATCTCTAGTGGTCGCGCTAAGAATTGTCAACAATATGGCCCCTGGTGGGTTCTGAGAATAGATCCCGGGAAGGAGACTCTCTTTGGGACGAGTCCCCAAGATAGAGGTTTCACCGGGGTAAGCTGTGGTTTGACCCCAGAGAGGAGATATCCTGTTCGGTCCCCCTAGGATCTGATATGTCGAGAGAACCGAGTTGTAGGGCCCTTCGTGCACACCACTCATTCCTGAATGGGCGGGATCTGGGAGGTTAACCTCCCCTAAGCAATCCTACTACTGCTAGGTTGATAGGTGATAGTGTTGGGAGGTACGGGCTGTGGTCCACACCCTCCCAAGACAGCGTTGTAACCTTAGAGGCCTGGTACTTCGTCTCACAGTCTCAGCGTGCCAGAATTCTCTGGAGCAAGCCCAGGCTGAGCGGTAGAGTGGCATTGCCTCGGATGGGCAGTGACCTAGTATAGGCCTAGGCGTTGTACAACGCCGATGATGGCGATCTTGTGGTTCCAGGTGTACAAGCTCTGCAGAGTTATTGACCTATACGTATAGCCACGTCCTCAGTCATAGACATTCCTACGATCTACGCTTCCCTTGAATAGTGAGAGGTGTCCTTTCTTTTCTCCCCTTGGGTTTGTTGTGACAGAACCGACAAATTTATAAGAGCACAAGTACGGCGACAGCCGTCGAAATAGCTAAACAACCACACTTGAGCCCATATAAACTCGGTAGTCCATGAAATCTTGAAGGATTTTAAACCAAATGGTAACACAACCAAGATCATACAGGGTTCAACAACATACATCCATATTACATAACTTCTAAGTACGGAGTATGCAGATATAATTTACATCATAGTTTTCAAACCTTAGCGGAAGCAAAGTAGTTTTACAAACCAAGTCTTACACAACCATATTTATTTAATATACAGTGCCATGCTAGGATCAAACCACTAGATAAGATAGATAACTAACATGAAGACACAAGCTGCCCACACTTCAGTCCTCGTTCACGGTTGGGGTGAAGCAATTCTTGCAATAACCATAAAAGACTTGGCCATCTGCAACAATTTGGTATAAACCCTGAGTACACAATTGTACTCCGCAAGACTTACCAAATAAAAGACTCTCAAAGAATATGCAAGGCTTTCTAGTAGAGTTGGCTGACACATTTGCGTAAAAAGATATTCTAGTTGAAGATGTCATATGTTGTTACTAGCAAGCTTTTAGTAATCATAATTCCGTGCTTTTAATTTAAAACCTGATCTAATTCAAGCACTTTATTAATTATAAGCAAACAATATAATAGAACCATAGTAGTTTGCTATTCACTTGGATAACCATGTTCATGTTCAAACTTATCCATTTCTACCATGAGGGAAGGTCAGTCAAGTTTCTCACTATCCAAGAGAGATGGCTATTCGAATCGATTACAAACTAGCTGGTGTCAAATGCCAATCACAAACCCAGACAGACCTGTACGGGGTCTCTTAGGTCACCCTTGGTACTATTTGGCTACCAAGCGCGGGTCTGGAGGAGCCACATACTGGGAGACTGACTAGTGGCCAGGAAGCTCAGGAATCCACCTACCCATGGTCCGATCTGGCTCCCAAAACCCTACGTGGTCCAGTATATAAACCCAGCTAACCAGTTCCTGGCCCAAATAGAGCTACTCGACTTCGCGGTCGGAATGACTTATCCAGCCAGGTAAGTGATGGTGTCTTTCAATCTCGACTGAACTCTAACAGGGTTATGTCCCTAGTTAACTCGGTGAGGATTGGCACACAACCAAGACCTCCATGTCTTGTTGTATCCAAACCATCATCCCACGCAAACTCATTTCCTCCCTCAGCTCACATGGTTATTTCACGATAACAAATATAGCCAACTGTGCTTCTCACATTCTATTTTGGTGACCGGGATCACCATATCTACCGGTTCCAAGCCAGGCTAAGCAGAAGATACGATCCTGAACTTATTTAGGTGAAGGATATATAGTTATTCAATATAATGTAACTATGTTTTCAAGTAATTCCTATACTTAATGCAATAATCACTATACTCAAGTCAATTCATTTCGAAAACATAGGAAGTAAGAATGCACTGGGGCTTGCCTTTTAGAAAAGTTGAGGGCTGATGGTCAGGGCACTCGGGCAGGTCAGCGTTGTCCTCGTGGGCTTGCTCGGCAACGGGGGCCTCCTGAAGAATCTCCTCCTCGGCCGGGTTCACTTCGGTCGGTTTCACATCCTCCAACGATCCTGTATGCATGTCATGCAATGAATATTTGAATGCATAGCAATTTGCAAAGTATTCAATATAAAGCATATGCATGCATGAGATGCAAATACACATATATGATTTATTTTCTCTTATTAATTACATGCATATTTCTTCTCCGGTGGAGAGAAATCTTTATCTTCATACAACAAGGCAAGGCAAGCTCCCATGGTCTATCCTAACAACCTTTCTCAAATGCATTCAAGCTTAACTCCAGCAAGCACATACTTATGAATGTATCAGTAAAAACCATTGCTGAATGTACCAAACAACATGCAAATGATTTACACTTGCCCTAAACAATTGTTTAGCTACATGATTATTAGCTTCACTTATAACTAGACCCACCAGATTAGGTCTTCAGAAAATTCCCAGACAAATAAAGTAGACAGGACAGTTCTACAAGAGTTCACTGTCCAAATTTCAGGTCATTTGGACTTACATCACAGCCCACACAAAAATAACAATACAGCAGACTAAAATTGAATGGAAAATAGTTACTATAGTGAAATATATCAAACAACAGATTTTAGATTTTTCTGTTGTTCCTTCTCACGTAACAACACCATAGAATAATATTCATACTCAGATCACTAATATTTGTTTTATAATGAATTTCCAATCAACCAAACCCTAAATAGGGCTTGAACAGAAACTCCATTACACAAACAGTAAACATGTCCCACTATTTTTCCCAGATTCTACTCTTCCTTAGAAAACTAACAAAAGTGGAATCACATTTTTAGCACACTCCTATAATTAGTTATGCATTTCTGAATTTATTAGCAGAATTACAATTAAATTTATAACTCACAGAGACATCACAGAAATGGTAGGGTTTTATATTTTTTCTGAACAGTACAGGTCACCAGAAGTCCAACAAATCTTGTCCCAACTCATTTGGACAGGTCTGGCCCCCTCTATGAATTTTTGAAGCTTAAAAACAAATCTGAAATCAGAATTTAAATAGAAATTTGAAATCTAAACAAACCCTAAATACTACACACACCCACAAGTATACCCACAGCAACACGTAGGGCTGACAGTTGGGTCCCTACGGGTCAACGACCCCACACATCATAAGCACAGGGAGGAGTCACGACGTTGACCCGAGGAAAGCTCAATGCCGGTGAGGTTTCAGGCGAATCCGAGAGCACCAACGTACTCCCAGGACCAAGACGAACCGAACAGGATAGGTGGTTGAGGCGGTCGCTCATGGCGGCGAGCTCGTTGCCGGCCATGGCGGACGATGGTGCTCGGCGGCACTGCGCGGACGAAATACGACCACGAGCGACGAAACGAATCACACAGGGAGCTTTAGCACATCCTAAAGGCGCTAGGGTTACGATGAATCGAGCTATGGAGCCTTGAAGCTCGGTTGGTCACACTCATGGCGGCTCGGTGGCGGAGCGTTCGTCGGCACAACGGCGTTCCGACAAGCTCAGTCCACCAAACACGAAACTAGTTTCATATTCTCGAAATTAAACCCTAACTAAGCTAGAAACGCAAAGCAAGAGAGAACAAGAGGGCTCACCACCTCCTGGCCACGGCGAACGTCGCGGCGGCGGAGCTCCGGCGAGGCGCAGAGGACGACGACGAAGAAATACACGAGCACCACACCACTACAGCTTCACCAAACGAGTCAGATAGGTAGAGATGAGGGTGGTGAGACTTAGGACACGACGGAGAGGGTAGTGATTAGCCCGGGAGTGAGCTCATCGCCGGCGACGCCATGTTTGAGCTCGGTTTTCAGAACAGGGAGACAGAGGAAGACGATGACGATGATAGAGGCGAGGGGATGGAATGTGATAGGCATCAAGAGGCTTCCAGCATCGCCTTCAATGGTTTGGAGGGCGGTGAGGATCGATCGGTCGACACGCAGGCGATTTGGGTGTCAAGGCGCGAGATCAACACGTCACAAAGCTAACTGCTCGGTGAAATGCTCCAATGGAGGTAGTTGTATTCTGTAAGCTACCTTTCCACATTTCCCAATAATCCTATATGGTCCCACATATCTTGGTGCTAGTTTTCGCGTAACACCAAAACGTTGTACCCCTTTCATCGGTGAAACGTTCAAGTATACATAGTCACCAACACGATACTCAATCGGCCATCTTCATTTGTCAGCATAACTCTTGATGTGACTAAGCTGCTTCTATATGTTACTGAATGATTCTTACTTTTTCTTCAGCCTCTTTAACAAAATCAATACCATAGTGCCTTCTTTCTCTTGCTTCAACCCAATTCGAAGGTGTCCTACATTTCCTTCCATACAAGGCTTCAAACGGTGCCATCTTAACGCTCTCTTGGTAACTATTATTGTCTGAGAATTCAGCCAATGGCTACCACTTTTCCCAAGAACCCTTGGAAGATATAACACAAGCTCTAAGCATATCTTCTAAAATTTGATTAACTCTTTCTATTTGTCCAGAGGTGTAACACCTCTGGTGTTACGGTTAATTAAACCTGCCATGTCATCATATTAGACTGTAAATCATCCTGCATTTTATTCCTACTTATGATTGTGCTTAGGGTTTTTAGAATGATTTGGTATGACAATGTTTGTTTGATTATATAACTAAATCCAAACTTGAAATCAAAAGGAAAAATTCAAAAGAAAATCAATTGAAACCCTAAATCAGACCCAAAAACCCTAAATCAAAAACTAAAGGTAATCTGATGAAAGTCTCTTAATAAAAGTTTTAGATCTTTTAAAATGGAACACCTTTTATTTTAGGTAAATTTGAAGTCCTTAAATAAGAATTTGAATTAAACCCTAATTACTATTTTTAAAGTCAAATTTGAAATATCATTTCAAAAACTACAAGGATTCTGACCAAACTTCTTTAATGAAAATTGTTAAGCTCAATGATTAGAACAACTTTTATTTTTGAAGACTTTGAAGTTATTGAGAAAATTTTAGAGAATTGATTTGGATTAGAAATGGATTTTAAATAGTGATTTTACCCCTTTTCAAATAATTTCAAAACTAATTGGAATTTGAATTTGGTTCAAAAACCAAAGTTGTTTAGAATTCAAAGCACTACAACTTTTGTATTGATGACATTTTGAGTTGGTGCACAAAATATATGGAATTTAGTCAAAAACCGAGTCAAAGGGAAATTAAGGCGCTACAGTGTTTCGCCCCTCCCCTGTTCGTCCAAAGCACCGGCCGCCTGACCGTGCCGTGCGCGCGCTGTGCCGCCCATGCCGGCCGGCCGCGTGCTCCCCGCCATAGCCGAGCTAGTATAGGATCCCGCGCCGCCTTGGACCATCCCTGCCTCCCCTCTTCTCGGCATATAATGGCAACCGGTCACTCCTCTATCCCTCCCCATTCTGGTCGCCACCGTGCTCGCCTTGGGTTCGTGCCAAAATTGGTCATCTCCAAGCCACCATCTGCAAATTACTCATACCACTAGCCTCCCCACTTCGCCGCGCACCGATTGCCTCACCTGGCGCAAGCGTTCGTGCATCGAGGGTCTGGGAACGCTTGTCGTTGTCCTCGGGTCCGGTTGGAGCGCCGCCGCAGCCAACCCTAATGTAGCTAGCTCGCTGCGGTGAGAATTTTTCATGGTTGTTTAGCATTTTGGGTTCCTTGGCTCCTACTGATGCTTGTGCGCGTGGTGGTTTTCCGTTTGGTGGCCTAGGGTCGTCGGAACGTGAAGCTCACCACCGGTGCATGTCGCTGCGGGCTCGGTCGTCGTCACGCTCGCGTCTCGTCACCGCCTCTGCTCCAACCATCTACCGGTCTAGGACCGTGGTGAGCTCCCGGTCCTTCCCAAACCATTTCCCTGAACTCTACCGTACGCTCGCGGCCGGAGTGGCTCAACCGCGCCGCCGCGTCCGCCATTGGCGAGCTCAAGCTCGTCGGAGGCCCATAGCTCCCAAGTGTGCTAGGGTGTCCGCTAGGCCTAAGGGTTCTCGGTGGCTGTTGACACTTCTTAGCACAATCACCAGAGACAGGGTGTTAGGCTATCTCTGATAACGGCGTCCGAAGTGCTTAGGGGTATTTCTTATGTCTATTGGGTAATTCCGCAAGCGCACAGAATGTACCGCTGTAGCCCTTCACCCGGGAGTATTCGAAGATATCGTTATTTATTTTATTCCAAGGGAAAGCGGTGTTAAGAATGTTAATAAAAGAGAGATCCTTAAGTCAATTACAAATTAGCAACCAACTAATGATAGGGGGTAAATCGATATAGAGAAAAGATAATGACACAGAGACAAGGCAAGGTTTAGGATAACTAAGGATAACTAGTAGAGTATAGCTAGGTGGGAGGACAACGACTGAGTTTAGGACTCCTATGACTCTTTCTTTACTTCTGTGAATTTAAATTTAACAGATAGATGAATTAAGTAGATTGATACCTTACTTCTTGAGTGCAGGGGATAGTCCGAGACAATAGAGGATATAACCTCTACCCGAAGTGGCTATACTCTTATAGGAGCCTATCTTTTAAGAACTTGCCTAAAACACTGTGGTGAGATACTAAGACTAGACAGGGCTGTTACTACCTGCTAGCACCCACAAACAATCCGTGCGACAAGCGGCAATCATAGGCAAGACTTAGTATAAGCACCACGCTTACACTAATTCTCACTACTCTAGTTGTGTACAAAGCAACTAAAGCATCCTATGACAGGCGATGAATAGCACACAATAGTTGGTTACAGAATCACAATCTAATATAAGACAACTATAATGCTAAGATAAGACACAACAATACAATAATGAATAGTAAAGTACTCAGTAAAGTAAAGTAAAACAAAGATAATATATTGATAAAGGCAAAGTCTTATAGAAGGAAAGGTACAAGAGCTATACCAGACTCTCCAGAAGACGACTCCGGAGATCCCGAGCGTAGCTCAACTCGACTCTAACTCCCACATTAGACTAATACTATTACTAAGGAGAAGTAATGGACTCTAGTTTGCTTCTTGTGTCTCTTGTGTGTCTTGAAGAGGATGGTGACTGCCTCTATTTATAGGGGAGAGTGGAGAGGCCCCACGTCAGCGATCCATGTGCCTTTCCACCTTGACCCTTGGATGAACCGCCTCAATACCGTCTTAAAATGGACGGCAGTGGTGAATTCAGTACGTGGGAAGCATGCAGGAGGTCGGTGAAGTATGTCGGTGGCCTAGATCCACAAAGGGGGTCGGCCAACCCCCCTATGGCAGGGTGGGCCCACCACCTGTTGACACCAATTTTGGCACTATCGAAAATATGTGAAAATATTTACACCGTTTTAGATAAAATAATATAGTTGGTGGAATTCCATCTAAATATGAAATACGCAAACAATGACATATTATGCATGAAAAGAAAATGCTATTCATCAGATATATTTTTTGGCTATGGAGTTCAATCCATCCAAGAAGCGAAGCCAAGTGCATGTGTATCTCATATGTACAAATGAAGTACATTGTACTCTCGTGAAAATGTGATCGGACGGCTGGTTATTCTAAGGCCGTATACGAAAATAAAATGCTTTATCGATTAACTAAGTGAAAAATAAGAAGAAAAGAAAGATAAAAAAAAGAAAAGAAAGGGTGACATATACGTACGTATATGCATGACGATGCACATTAACAAACGTGCACCTTGTAGAAACCCAAGATAAGGTAACAAAAATATGGCCATTATGTAAATACGGTCACGTTTGTATACACATGTAGACTAAACATGTCAGGCAACGTATGTGTAGACTCTACACAGTTAGCATGTGCAGTAACACGTATTAAGGATGGAGCGGCCGCGCGGGTGCTATTTTCAAATAAAACCATACGCCTTGACCAAGTTTGTCATCAACTGCAAGTCAAGAGCCAGCCACGCTCCACGATGCCACGTTCCAATAGTGCGCGCTGCTGCGATTCAAATTAGCACCGGCATCATTAGCGCTAATGGAAAATTCAAACGGAAGCGCGCTGTCGCAAGGTGAAGGAATCGCTCGTTGCTCTGCTCCATAAATAGAGAACCAGCGCCAGCGCTCAGCCCCCGCTCTCGATTAGAAGCACCGTCAGGCTGCCGCACTTGACTCCAGAACAAAACTGCCGTCACGCTGCTGCATACAGACGCCGACGCCCGATCATGTACTACCACCCGGCTGCCATAGCACGGTGCCGCTCGCCGTTCCGTCACCGTGCGCACTGCCGCTCTGAAAGGACACCAGAAGCATCGATCGCCTGCGCTCCGGCAAAGTCTCGCCTAGGTTCTGAGGCTATGCGCACCGCGGCACGCTAAAGGCGCCGCTACGTCATCTTACCGTTCGAAACCACCACACCGCGGGACGCCAAAGGCTACGCTACCGTAGCGTTCGCCACAGTAAAACGCCACAGGTGGAGGTGGAAGCGTCGAACGCTATCCTCCCCACGCGGGCCCCACACCGCCGCCGACCGTCCTCGCGCCTCCCGCCCCGCCTCGCGCCGCCGAGCCGAGGGAGGAGCGCAGGAGCCGGAGGGAAGGAGGAGGAGGGGGGTAGTGGCCGTTGGCGGGAGAAGGAGAGAGGGAGGAAGTGGCCGCCGGCGACGAGGAAGAAGGGCCGCGCCGGGAGAAGGCCGAGCCGCGCCTCGCTGGGGGAGGCCGCGCCGTGCCTCGCCGGAGACCGCGAGGAGGACCGTGTCGGGGAGGGAGAAGGGTCGCGCCGCCCGTCCCTGTGCGGCCGTGTCGGATCCTGCGCCGCCGAGCCACCGCCGCACGCTCGGGCCGCCGGATCCGCCGGATGCCGCGCCACCATCGCTAGATCCCAACGCGCTCGAGCCACCGGAGGGAGGAGCGCGGGAAGAAGGAGAGGAGGGAGGGAGGGGAGCCGCGCCACCGCGCTCGGCCGCGCCGCCGGCGAGGAGTGGGAGGTGGAGGGAGCGAGGAGGAGAGGATGGCGGGCCGGATAGCGCTGTGCGCGCGGCAGCTCCCTCACCTGTATGCCGCCTGCCAAGCGGGCCCCATCCCCTTTTAGCGTGGGCGATGCAGGTGGGGCGGTGCGCTTAGCCTGAAGGTGAGGAGCTCCATCGGCTGTTCATCTGTTGCTGTTCCCACTCTGCTTCTGCTTCTGCCGCCGGGTCAACATCGACTCTACAGCCTACTCATGTTCTGGTGAAAGGGCCAGGAGAGGCTAGCTGCTGGTACTGGTTGCCACGGAGATATACTATCAAGGAGCCCCGCTCCTAGCTCTGTCTCCGATTTTGGCTTGATCTCCAGAGACTAATCAAGGAGCCCCGCTCCTGTTTCTCTGCTTCTTCGATGTCCAAGGCAAATTGACCGGCAACCTGTTGCGGGCTAAACGGCTGGTCCGTGCTGCTGTGGATGAGCAGCATGCAGGGGTCTTACCCCGGTAAAAGGTAAAAGAAATGATGATAGATGTGCTATGCGCACGGGCTGCGAGCCCCGGTGACCGCGCTTTCGCATATGGGCTACGCCCCAGTGAAGATATAAAAGGACAGCAAACATGGCACGATAAAATTTAGTTTGGACATGATTTGGCTTCATTCTGTAGTTAAAATTTAGGTCGGACGCGCTGTGGCTCCACCCCAGTTATGACATATGGTACAAATTTGGTTGGAAGCGTTGTGACTCCAATCCGGTTAAAAATTCATCCTAAATTGGTTTGGACACGTTGTGGCTCCATCCAATCATAATTCATGGTACAAAATTGGTGGACGCGCTTTGCCTGCATCCGGTTCATGGCAAATTGATATGGACGCAGATTGGCTTCATATTCAAACAAATTCATATGAGTTTTGGCCACGGCAACGCTGGCCTATTGTTGCATTCATATCATGCATCATAAAAAAAATTGCATGCTACAGCCATAAAGAAAGTTTGTGTGCTAGTTTATATAAAATTAGAAATAGCCATCTGTGCATTACAAATTAAATTATGCCAAAGAAAAGACAACCACGTATTGCATATTCATACGTATGCAATGCACCAGGAGTATAACTAGCTGTCAAATATCTTCCGGCACAGAATCAATAATCAGAGCAAAATATTCTACACGTTCATCATGTATGCCCTTACAGGTGTAAACATGGCAGCATCTTTCATGCACAAAACCAAATCATGCATGTGTGTCGTCACATATCCACATGCATATGCCAAATCAAGTTAAAAGGTTAAATTAGTGCTGATCTAGGCATGCCGGATAATAAACTAAACAAAATTTCCCATGTCTGGCTCCTCGTGCTAAGTTTAGCTACTATGGCGCTGTAGTCTGTGGTCAAAATAACCAATATGTCACAAATAAGATTTAGCTAAATCGGACAAGCTTATTAATCATATTCATCTTAAATTCCGATAAATATGCATGTCAGTCATAAATCAAAGTGCCATGCATCATGCGTAAACGAAATATGGCACCTTGGCTAGACTTCAACCATGAAAGGAGTTGTCTAGCTAAGCCGTTAATTGAATCGAATTAAACAGCGTCATATATGCTAATCTGTGGCCAAAATACAATGTCATGTGCACCTGCACTTTCTCTTGATAAAATAAATCAACCAAGTTCACCATGGATATATCTGGGGCTGCCTTGACCCATACAAAAATTGCGCACTATGTGCTATGCATCCCTAAATATAGAAATATGTCAAGTTCTAACCTTGCATGACCCAAAAAAGACTGCTAAATTTTGTCCTCAAGTTAAATTACCTGCATACATATGTGATACAAATGCACTGTCAATCAAAGAAATAAATGTCAAACATATTTGTTTGCATTTCTCGTCAAAATACATGCCAAGATGTATGTGGCCAAATGATTAAATAAAGGGGCATGCCGAAATACTTAAACTTAGTGTCATGTTATGGCCGAAACAAATAATGAGATATTTACATTTGCGTGCATGAATTAAACGCATGCATATTGTGGTTTGCTAAAAGGCTAAATGAGCTAGCATCAAATTTGGAGCTTATGTCAAGCATGCATATTCTTCTGTCTACGGCTACAGGATTGAAGACCTTGTTCCCTTTTGTAGTTTGTAATAGGAAGCCATATGATGTAATCTTCTTTTCATGTACTCATATTAGAACTCTTAATCAAGGGTGTTCTCTACGGAGATGTAATTAACATAATTTTTATGTAAATATAAGAATTATGGAAGTATGGACTCGTAATACCTGTTCTTTCATTCTTGTCCCAATTAAATTTAAATTTGTCTCTGCTGACGCGGAGGCGGTCTTAGTCACCCGTTTTCACGTCATCAGATTCTGGCACGCCCGGTGGGACCAACTTCTCCCTTCATCTTTGAGTTCCAACATGACTGCATCATATGGCTTTGACCTAAATTGTGAAAATGAAATGATCTCCTAAAATATATGCATGCAAGGAAACTCACATATAGTTTTCTTGTATGAAGGTATGGCTAGACGTGTTGAAGACTTCATCACGATCTGCATTGGTTCCCTATGGGTGGATGTTCCCATGGGACCTGTCCAAGTTTCCAACAGCGCTAGCTCGCTCCACACCACTGCTGCATCACTGATGTTGACGGTATTATACCCTGTTTTCTACCATCAAAACCGTCAACAAAACACTTCTTTCAGGGAAGAAACAAGCAAACACATAGTGACATAGGTACAAATAACTTGGTTCCACATGTACATGTCAGTATTTGCTTGCAGGAACTCAAACCAGGAGTTTTCAAAGTATAGAAGGCCAAGATGAAGCCAATCTGCAAATTAAAATATGACAAGGTGGCAAAGTGATGTCACAATCATCAATGATGTCACTTCAGGATCAAGTGCACACTTGGTGGACACTATTCATGGGTTGGCCAACCCATGAATAGTAGCACCAGCACTCCACCTTCAAGGATCAAGCAATGGAGTGATCCAGGAGAGAGCTGAGGCCACGTGGAGCCATGTCATGGGTTGGCCAACCTAGACATGGAGCCCAGCTGGCTCTGCTGACGTGGCACAATCCGAGGCACACCTCCTGGAGTCTATTTCCACCCTTGGATCACAAGTGTGCTTTCAATCAAAGGTTAAGGAGCAAAGCACATGGATTCATGGGCCCACAACCGAGAAACCGACGTGAGAATGGAATAACCAACACTTGGGCAAGACTCAATGACCTATGGGGCACAAGATGGTGGGACCTACCTGTCATAGGGGGGTCGGCCGAACCCCTAGGTGTCCAATTTTCGCCCACCGACTCTTGGCTTGAAGATAGACAACGTGGTGAATCCAGGGCGTCCAATTCATGGCGGTTCAAGGTCGATGGATCCAAGGGCCAAGGTGGAAAGGCACATGGATTGATGACATGGCACTCCCCTTTCATCCCCCTATAAATACCCCCTAGTCCTTCACTCTAGACATCAGGAATAAAGTATTCAGTGTATTATAGAGAGAAAGACTACTTTAGTAGCTTTAGTGTTAGAATAAGAGGGAAGAGAGTGAGGGAAGTCTTCAGGAGAAAGCCCCGGGCCTATCGGCAGTCTTCTTCAAGGTGTACCTCAATGGATACAAGCTTCTAGTAAGTTTTCCATTTGATTTCTTCTAGTATTTGATATTCTGGTTCTGCTACTTTAAGTATATACTTGCTTTACTTGCACATTGCTTTACTTAGTGAAGTGCACTACTCTCTAGCTAAGATTAGAGTAGTAAGTATAGTGTAGACGTGGTGTCTAGGCTATATCTTATCAGTGTGGGCCACTTGTCGCACGGATTGTTTGTGGGTGCCAGCAAGTGGTCACATCATTGTCTGGTCTTAGTATCCCTCCACGTGTGTAAGACAAGTTATTAGAATGGTAGGACATCAATTCAATAGCATAGCCGCCTCGGGAGGAGTTATATCTCCTCCTGTTTCGCCTATCGCCTCTTGTAAAGGGAGGAGGTGGTAAACCTCTTTATACATAGAAAGCCAAAACCAGATATCGTTTGCTACATAGAACCTCTGTATACCTATATCCTAACCCTCTTTGATCACCAACCCCTTTGATCACTATCTGACGTTCTTGAACCTAGTTAGTTCACTTCACGTTCCCCGTGGAAAAATACGATACCTGGAATACACCCGGTGAAGGCTACATTGACTACCGTACGCTTGCGGTATATCCGTTTGCCACATTAGGTGTCAACAAGCTTTCTGGTGTCGTTGCCAGGGAACGGTAGCTGTTTTAACTAGAGTCGAGTCGTCTTAGTTATCCTTGTTTGATCAAAACTATCTCTTTCACACACACATGGATCAAACACCTATCTTCGAGTATGCTGCTCCATCGGGCGCCAGTATGGAGTTGCCTAGTTCATCCGAGGCCATTTTGGCCATTCGTTATGAGCTACGCTCGAGTCTCATAGAGATGGTTCAGGAGAAACCTTTTTCTGGGGATGAAGATGGGAACCCCTATACACACCTACGAGATTTCGAACAATTATGCTCTTGCATACATATCCAAGGGATGAGACGAGATACCCTTAAGTGGAAGCTATTTCCGTTCTCTTTGACAGGAATAGCCAAACAATGGTATACTCGTCACGTAGGTAGTGTAATTGGAGAATGGGAGAAGCTGCAATCAAAGTTTTGTATCACCTTCTTCTCCATTCCCCGAGTTGCTCATCTTCGTGTAGAGATCCTAAACTTTAGACAAAAGGAAAAGGAACCTCTAGGTGCGGCATGGGCCCGTTTCACAGACTTAGTATCTTCTGGCCCTGATTTAGCTATAACCGAGCCAGCACTCTTGCAATATTTCTACCTCGATCTTAGCCAAAATTTTGCACAATTTCATGATTTAGCCTCCAAGGGAGCATTCTTGCATCTCTCTATTAGTGAAGGTAAGGATGTTCTTACGAAAATTTTCGAGAACACCCCCTACACTAATGTCTATGATGAAGCCCCCGAGGAAGATCAAACCCCGAAGGACGAACCTACGATAGCCGGAACCTCACCATTCACATCACAAGCTGTCGAGCCTGAACCAAAACCACCAAATCCCCCAAAGAAAGTTAAACCTCTAGAATTTCCTCTTGATATCGAGGCCGATCTCTTCTCCGATTTCGGAAATGCATCGAATCAACCTGTGTAAAAGAAGTCTACAACACGTAGAGCTCCAAACGATCACATCCCACATCGCCTTGAGACCCGCTATCTCAAGGAGATTGTTCAAGAGCTCGTGTCTATTATGAGTGACGAATGGCTAAAGGAGGCCAAAGCCTCACCTGAGGTTATTAGTACCCTATCTTGCTTCACAACCATTCCTTGCGTCATAAATAGAACTACCATAGACTCTTTATGACCCCGCCGTAGGAGTGAGCATTATGTCAAAGTCATTAGCAAATGCACTCCTAGGAGAGTAACCTCTAGCCCCGACCAATAAATTTCTTAAATTACCCTCTGGGAAATTGGTCAAAAGTTGCGGGATTGCACAGACCATTCCTGTCACAATTAACAAGGTCCATATCCTCTTACACTTCTTTATTTTTGATATAGAGGAATTTGACTTGTTAATTGGACACCCGCTCATGAGATTCCTTGATGGATTCCATGGCGGGAGCCTTGAAGGTCATCTCGGGAAGAACCTTTGTCTTTCAATTGCGCTAACAAATTCTGCCAACTCTAAAGCAGAATTACAACCCGAGTCTGACCCGATAGAGGAAGTAATGGCTGCATCCCTTCTAGAACCTTCTCATCCTGATCTAGAAGAGGATGCTTAAGATTTCATCCAAGAAGAGGCCAAATTAGAAGAACCTTTAGATTTGGATAAATCTGAACCCCCATCTAAGCCCACTATAGAACTTAAGCCCCTTCCTTTTGGACTTAAGTATGCCTTCCTTAATGGTGATAGAGAGACTCCTGTAATCATTAGTGACCAACTTTCTGAGTAGAAAACCTCCAAACTCATCACCATTGTAGAAAAACACCGCTCTGTATTAAGCTACTCTCTTCAAGATCTTAAGGGAATTAGTCCCACTCTCTGCACCCAA
This sequence comes from Eremochloa ophiuroides, assembly GCA_038502445.1. Classification (NCBI taxonomy): domain Eukaryota; kingdom Viridiplantae; phylum Streptophyta; class Magnoliopsida; order Poales; family Poaceae; genus Eremochloa; species Eremochloa ophiuroides. The sequence continues at coordinate 37,279,312 of JAHLJS010000006.1, read as the reverse complement.
CGCATCCCAATTGAGCAAGATGATGCACCTTCTAGGGAGCCGCAGCGAAGGCTAAATAATGCGATGATAGAAGTAGTGAAGAAAGAGGTATTGAAACTCTTGCACGCAGGCATAATCTACCCTGTTCCTAACAGCGAGTGGGTCCGCCTTGTCCAAGTAGTGCCTAAGAAAGGAGGGATGACGGTCATTAAAAATGAGAAAAATGAACTAATCCCTCAATGAACTATCACGGGCTGGAGAATGTGTATAGACTACCGAAAACTTAACAAGGCCACAAAGAAAGATCACTTTCCGTTGTCATTCATCAATGAGATGTTGGAACGGTTTGCAAAACATTCTTTCTTCTGTTTCCTTGATGGGTATTCGGGTTATCACCAGATCCCAATCCATCCCGACGACCAAAGTAAGACAACCTTTACATGCCCCTATGGAAGTTATGCATACAGGCGCATGTCTTTTGGCCTATGCAATGCCCCTGCCTCTTTCCAAAGGTGCATGATGTCCATCTTCTCCGATATGGTCGAAGAAATCATGGAGGTGTTCATGGATGACTTCTCAGTCTATGGCAAAACCTTCGATCACTGCCTAGAGAACCTGGACCGTGTCTTACAATGATGTGAGGAAAAGCACTTAGTCTTGAACTGGGAGAAATGCCACTTCATGGTTCGAGAAGGAATAGTGCTAGGACATAGTGTCCGAGCGTGGGATAGAGGTGGATAGAGCTAAGATAGAGGTTATCGAGCAGCTCCCACTGCCCACGAATGTTAAGGGTGTCCATAACTTTCTTGGTCATGCAGGATTCTATAGAAGGTTTATGAAGGATTTCTCTCAAATTGCTAGACCTTTAACAAACCTGCTTGCTAAAGATGCACCCTTTAACTTTGATGATGAGTGCTTAGACTCCTTTTATTATCTTAAGGGAGCACTTGTCTCTGCGCCAATCATACAACCCCTTGATTGGATGCTTCCTTTTGAGATAATGTGTGATGCTAGTGATTATGTTGTAGGTGCTATCTTAGGACAAATTAAAGATAAGAAACATCATGCAATCTCATATACTAGCAAAACCTTAACTGGGCCACAACTAAATTATGCAACAACTGAAAAAGAATTGCTGGCTGTGGTTTTTGCTATAGACAAATTTAGATGTTACTTAGTTGGAGCTAAAGTAATCATTTACACTGACCATGCTGCATTAAAGTACTTGCTCACTAAGAAAGATGCTAAACCAAGATTAATAAGATGGATATTACTGCTCCAAGAATTTGATCTTGAAATTAAAGATAAAAAGGGAGTAGAAAACTCTATAGCCGATCATTTGTCTAGAATGCAATTCAAAGACAAATAGGATCTACCTATCGATGACTTCCTGCGAGACAACACGCTCCTCAAGGTCACGGACTCCAACCCCTGGTATGCAAACATTGTCAATTTCATGGTCACAAGATATGTGCCACCAGGAGCAGACAAGAAGAAACTTATCCAAGAGAGTTAGATGCACCTCTGGGATGAGCCATATCTGTATAGAGTCTGCAATGATGGAATATTGAGGAGGTGCGTGCCAATGAATGAAGCAATCAAGATCATTGAGAAATGCCATGGAGCAAAATATGGAGGCCGTTATGGGGTATTCAAAACCCACGCAAAGATATGGTAAAGTGGATTCTTTTGGCCTACCATGTACAAAGATGCACAAGACTATGTGAAGAGATGTGCAAGATGTCAAAAACATGGGAATATCAACACCCGGGATGCTATGCCACTCACAAACAACCTTTAAGTTGAATTATTTGATGCATGGGGAATCGACTACATGGGTCCATTCCCCAAGTCTCAAGGTTGTGAGTACATCCTGGTGGCAGTGGATTATGTGTCCAAATGGGTGGAAGCTATGCCTTGCACGACCACTAATGCTTCACATTCAAAAAGGATGTTTAAAGAAGTCATATTCCCAAGATTTAGCTCCCCAAGACTAGTCATAAGCGATGGAGGATCACACTTCATAGACAGAGGCTTTCGATGTTTCCTGGCCGACATGGGAATAAAGCATAATGTTGCAACTCCATACCATCCCCAGACAAGCGGTCAAGCAAAAACGTCCAATAAGCAAATCAAGAACATCCTACAAATGACAGTCAATGAAATGGGAACAGTTTGGAAGAGCAAACTACCGGATGCACTTTGGGCATACAAGACCGCATACAAGACCCCAATTAGTATGTCACCATACCATCTTGTATACGGGAAGACATGCCATCTGCCTGTAGAGCTAGAGCACAGAGCACATTGGGCAATCAAACAATGAAATATGGATCTGCCCTCTGCTGGAAGAAATAGAAAGATGCAGATCTCAGAGCTTGAGAAATGGAGAGAAAAAGCCTATTACAATGCCAGGATCTATAAAGAGAGAACCAAAAGGTGGCATGACAAGAGGATCAAGCCCAAGAAATTCCATCCTGGAGACAAAGTCCTAATGTTCAACTCGAGGGTCAAGCTATTTGGCTATGGAAAGCTAAGGACCAAATGGGAAGGACCGTACCTGTTAATCAATGCAGCAATGCATGGAGCCGTCACGCTTCAAGACGACAACGGCAACATCTTTAAGGTAAACGGTCATCATCTCAAAGTCTTTCATGAACATGCACCAATAGAAGAAGAAGTTGACATGCTAGAGTTTATCCCTGATAATGAATTAACATAATTAAAATCTACATGTCTTTCTCTTTTCAATTATTTGTATAGCTTGATCACTAGATAGGTTTCAAATAATTAGAAATTTCTCCTTTTAACACTTTGGGTCCCCAAAACCCTCAAGTAGAAGTGGATAGCCATAATTCGGCGACCGCTTGGGACCAAAATTTAGCCAGGCCATATAATTTTCAGAAACAAATAATTTGGTCACGCTGGGCCATCCAAACCCAGGTTGGATGACCCACACTTGGCTCAATTTAAAATTTTGGAAAATGAGACAGTGTTCAGGAGGTCCTGTAGGTGATGTGACAAAAATTTGGGCAACTTTATGGGTCGGCCGACCCATATTTGGCACCCCCTCAACTTCGTCACGTTTAGGGAAGCATTTGGGGATCGTGTAGGGAAGTTGCCACGGCCAGATGACCCATTTATGGGGTCGGCCAAACAACCCAGGGCACCCCATTGCGACCCACCAGGTCTAGAATGTTGTGCCAACGTTCCCCCGACTGTTTTCTCACAATTTCGAAAAGGAGAACGTTGGCACTCATCTTCTTAACCCCTTCCTCTCCTTCTTCTTCTTTCCACCTCCATCCTTCACCATTCCAGCACCTCCCTTCGACCTTGATCCACCAGAAAACTCCACCATGGCTCCCACTAGCAAAAATGCCATCGTCCCCCCTGGAGAAGGCACTTCCAAGCCCCTTAGGTCACTAACCGAGAGCCTTGATAGAGCGATGGCCATCGACGTACTGGAGGTGGAGCCCCTGAACTCGCTGCCGCCGACCAGAGGACAGCTGGGGGCCAGGGCTGGGTCGCCCGACCCTAGGAGGGTTCGGCCGACCACCCCACGGCCGTCCCCTCGGTCCACCTCTTCGCCAAGATCTCTCTCTCGCCGCGACGGGATCTCCGGAAGCCCCCTGTTCGTTCCACCACACCAATTAGGCCTAGCATAGGCCAATTGGCATTGAAGGAGAAGGCTCCGGAGGTGCTAGAACAGCGCCCCAGCTCTGTCTACTCGGATTCATCAAAGAGCATCAGCTCCTACACCCCTTCCACACCCACCATGTTCAAAGGCCACAAGATCGTTGGTGTTGAGCTGGGTGTAGGGAAGGTGTTTGTCTCTCCTCTCACTTCGGATGAGAAGAAGTAGTTGAGGGAGTCCCTTGACTCCAACTCTCCTTCCCACATCCGAAGGAAATTGGATGCACCACCAATCAATGGCCCGCCAGGCCAATTTGAAGATGATCGGGAAGAGAAAAGTGACATGGAGAAGATGCTCAAGATTGTAACTAGTCTTAGGAAAAGGAATAATGAATTAAAGGAGACGGTGTCGGAATTAAGGATGGCACATTTAGACAACTTCCGCGCACTTCGCATTAGTACCAATGCGAAGCTCAAGCGCATGGCCTCTGCCATGGGCCAAGAGGACATCCTAAAACCACCTTCTCCTTAGATTAGGATCCCTTTAGAATAAAGTAGGCACTAGCTAGATTTTCCTTTCAAATTTTTGATTTTCACAATTGTAAACATGCCTACTTCAATTTTGAAGAGTTGAATAAAATGCGTTTGCGTTCTGCTGGTGGCAACCTGCACTTTATGTTGTTCTCTGTTCCTGTGTCACCAGATGGAAAGAACCAAGTGTGGGAGGGGTCGAACGACCCCCTCAACTACTCTAATGGTGATTTCAAACATGCCACAGTGCACAACACGGCTGCTGGATCAAACAGGACGAAAAACAGTTGTGCAGGATTACGTTTTGAGATGAGGAGATTCAAATGGAGGGGACAACGGCCCTTTGGTGGGGTTGGCTGACCACCATTGGGACCTGGACCCACCAGCCAGACTCCATGCAGCGAGAGAATGCTTCCTGACTGGTTTGCACTCTTCCTCCCTCTCAAATGGTACATTTCCTTAATTTATTTCTTTGTTCTTCAATAAAAATAAAAATAAAAATAAAAATTTGAATACTTGCATCTCAAAATAAAAGAGATAAAATTCATGAGATTTGAAGAGTAGAGGTGACACAAAGTTCAAATTTACGCATATGCCTATGCTTGTGGGTAAATATCTTGATAGGAAACCATATTGACTAAGATATCGATAAATGTGAGATAACTCTTGGCTCATGATTCATACTTTTCCATTCAAAGTACTTAGAGGTTTATTTTTGAAAATATTATAAAACCATAGTGTTACTTACTCCTCAATAGTAAGAGAATTCCTACCAAAGCCATATATGATCATCATGTTTGGAAACCCCTTCTAATCATGCTACTTGCAATTGCTTTGAGTTTGATCAAACCTTGTTAACCCTTGTTGAGAAGTATGTCATAGTCCAAAGATCAAGATCACATACACACCACACATATATGTTGCTTCTACACTGGAAGTACGCAACAACATGCCATTCATTTCCATTAAATAAATGCACCTTGTTTTAAAGGTCAATGAATATCTCTCTTAGTTGATATAGAAAAAAGGGACAATGGCTATGCAAAATGAAAAAGAAAGAAAGATGGACAAGTGAAAGTCCAAGAAAAAGAAATAATATATATGAGCAAGTCCAGGCTCATGAATAAAAAGAAAAGAAAAGAAAAAAATGATAGCCATGTCCCAAAACAAAGTAGAGAGAGATCATCTCAAATAAAGGAGCATTATAGTTACCATTTTCCACACACTTGCACATCTTGATCTAGGTCTATGGCATTTTTCTCCTTGGATCCTTGTTTTGATTTTACAATATATGCAATGTAAGTATGCTTGCCATGTTTATCCCTACCTGAACTACACATAAGCTTGATAGATGTAGGATAAAACAAAGAAGGCATCTCTAAGATATGCCTTGGTAAGGAATCAAATACAATTGAGTGACTTAAGAGTACTATTTGAGGAGTAAGAATAAACTATGTGATTTCTTTTTAAAACTAATATAAAAAATTCTAAGTACTAAGAAGGTAAAAAGTGAGATGACTTTGCCTTGAGAGTTATTCCATTTCTCAATATCCCAAAGATATATGCTAGACAATGCCGCATAACCCACTAGTATAAGCTATGTGTTAAATGAAAACTTTGTTCACCACTATCTTGGATATGTCTTAGTCTTTTCAACCTATCCTTCTAACCTTTACTCGAGGACGAGTAAAGACTTAAGTGTGGGGGAATCTTGTTGACGGTATTTATACCCTGTTTTCTACCATCATAACCGTCAACAAAACACTTCTTTCAGGGAAGAAACAAGCAAACACGTAGTGACATAGGTACAAATAACTTGGTTCCATATGTACATGCCAGTATTTGCTTGCAGGAACTCAAACCAGGAGATTTTAGAGTATAGAAGCCCAAGATGAAGGCAATCTGCAAATTAAAATATGACAAGGTGGCAAAGTGATGTCACAATCATCAATGACTTCACTTCAGGATCAAGTGGACACTATTCATGGGTTGGCCGACCCATGAATAGTGGCACCAGCACTCCACCTTCAAGGATCAAGCAATGGAGTGATCCAGGAGAGAGCTGAGGCCACGTGGAGCCATGTCATGGGTCGACCGACCCAGACATGGAGCCCAGCTGGCTCTACTGACGTGGTACAATCTGAGGCATACCTCCTGGAGTCCATTTCCACCCTTGGATCACAAGTGTGCTTTCAATCAAAGGTTAAGGAGCAAAGCACATGGATTCATGGGCCCACAACGGAGAAACTGACGTGAGAAAGGAATAACCAACACTTGGGCAAGACTCTAAGACCTGTGGGGCACAAGATGGTGGGACCTACCTGTCATAGGGGGGTCGGCCGACCCCCCTAGGTGTCCAATTTTCGCCCACTGACTCTTGGCATGAAGATAAGCAACGTGGTGAATCCAGGGCGTCCAATTCATGGCGGTTCAAGGTCGGTGGATCCAAGGGCCAAGGTGGAAAGGCACATGGATTGATGACATGGCACTCCCCTTTCATCCCCTATAAATACCTCCTAGTCCTTCACTCTAGACATCAAGGAATAAAGTATCAAGTGTATCATAGAGAGAAAGACTACTTTAGTAGCTTTAGTGTTAGAATAAGAGGGAAGAGAGTGAGGGAAGTCTTCAGGAGAAAGCCCCAGGCCTGTCGGGAGTCTTCTTCAAGGTGTACCTCAGCGGATGAAAGCTTCTAGTAAGTTTTCCATCTGAGTTCTTCTAGTATTTAATATTCTGGTTCTGGTACTTTAAGTATATACTTGCTTTACTTCCACATTGCTTCACTTAGTGAAGTACTCTAGTCTCTAACTAAGATTAGAGTAGTAAGTATAGTGTAGACGTGGTGTCTAGGCTATATCTTATCAGTGTGGGCCACTTGTCGCAGGGATTGTTTGTGGGTGCCAGCAAGTGGTGAAAGCCTTGTCTAGTCTTAGTAGCCCTCCACGTGTGTAAGACAAGTTATTAAAACGGCAGGGCATCAATACAATAGCATAGCCACCTCGGGAGGAGTTATATCTCCTCCTGTTTCACCTATCGCCTCTTGTAAAGGGAGGAGGTGGTAAACCTCTTTATACTTAGAAAGCCAAAACTAGATATCGTTTGCTACATAGAACCTCTCTATAGCTATATCCTAACCCTCTTTGATCACCAACCCCTTTGATCACTATCTGACATTCTTGAACCTAGTTAGTTCACTTCACGTTCCCCGTGGAAAAATACAATACCTGGAATACTCCCAGTGAAGGCTACATTGACTACCGTACGCTTGCGGTATATCCGTTTGCCACCTTTGGTGTTAACAACCGGCTGTGGTTGCTCATGATCAAGAGGTCAACTCAAAGCCCGAAGGTGGCTTCACCCCTATCATATCCAAAGCTGCAAAGTGGCGAGCAAGAAAAGTTGCCACCAAGGCAAGGATGATGGCCTCCATGGAACGCGCTATCAACCTGCGCAAGGCCACACCAACCAACTCGGCTACTCCGGGCTTATCCAAGCCCAAGAGCACCAAACCCTCTAGCTCTAAGATGGTGTAAGGGTTCTGCCCCACTACACTCGGGGAGTGGCCTATCTGCTCTAGGAGGGCGCCATTGGCCAAATCGACGCCACCAACGGTGTCCTCTTCATCAAGGTCAAAGACAAAGAGAGCATTACCACCTTCGGCATCTCCTGTGAAGCTAGGAGATTGCTCCTCCAAACCTGCCCCAAGCATACTGGGGGCACCTCCGACTACAACAACAAAGATGTCACCCTCAACAGCTCTCAAAAAGCTATTGGTTTCTTTATCCAAACCTACCCCAAGTATACTGGGGGCACCGCCAAAGAAAACCACGACCATGATGGTTGTCCCACCTTCAAGTAGGGGAATTGAGCTGCGGGATCAGCCTCATCATCCTCAGCTTTGCAACAAAGGAAAGGCTGAAGTGGTAGGAAAGGTGAACCACCCATGCTCTACCAGCATTGGAAAGGCTGTGGTAACATAAAGTACTATGTCATCTAATGATAGTGACTCATCAACAAAGAGCCGACTTCAGGTTGAAGCCCCAGAGTTTGTCCCTAAGCTGGTCCATAATCCCAGCAAAGGTCAACCTAAGCATGAGCTTCGTTGGCAAGGCATCCACCTGTCTCTCAAAGACATAAAGCGAGTGCACGTGGAGCCAACTGCAACACCCTCTGACCCTATATCATTGGAGGTGGCAACATCATGGCCTTCTGTGAAGGATTTGGTGTCCCCAAAGCGACACTGCCAACATTAGCACAACATCCTACACGCATGGGACAATTTCTCTAATGAAATTGAGTCCATGGATGATGCACAACGGGCTCATGTTTGTGAATCAATTCTAGCCCAGCAAATCGGGGAATATCGCAGGATTCAGGATGCTGCAAGGCAAGCTTTTCAGGCTTCTATGGAAAGGACAATATGTAAAGATCTAAGAAGCTTGCTGCCTGGAGCATCTATATTCTCAGATAATATTGAGGGTGAGATAATGCAACGTGCTGAAACTCTGGCCAAATTACCAGAGTATCAAGAGCTTGTAAAGAAGGATTCACATCGAAAGAAATATGCAAAACAAGCTGCCAATGTACGTACAAAACATGCTGGCTTAAGAAAAAGAGAGTTGGCAATACCAACTAACTCTACGTCTAGTAGGGTGCAAGGGTATGGGTTAACAAGCTATGCAGGGGCACCCAAAATGAAACAAAAGCAGTCACCTCAAGCATGAAAAATACAACAACCTCAACATACCAACCTCCTCATAAAAGAGGTTCGGACAGCCATGTTGAGGCATTTTCTGCGATGCCCGTGGGAGAAGAAGAAGTGGCATACAGCACAAGTGATGCTTCTTCTGCTTCTACCCACTTCAAGAGAAAGAAGCCTCGCAAACAAATTCCTTCGGGCCACCGTCCGGTGACTCGCAGTTTGACCAACTCTGGTAATTCAAGACATGATGCTATCATTGTAGGGTCTTATAATCCCCTATTTGATGATCATTCTAATTTTGAAAATGAATTATTGGACACTACAGGCTCGGCTGGTCCAAGCCCACCAAATGGTGAAGATCCACGAGACTCAAATGATGACGGCCCACAGTCTCCGCATAGTGAGAGTGAGCACAATAATATTGAACAAGTACTGGCTGCAAATGAGGGTTAAACTGTCAAAGAGCAGATGAACCGGATGATGGCTGCACTTCAACAAAAAGAAGAAGAGTTGGCCGCTCTTCGTGAGCAGCTGGCTAGAACCAGAAATCGTACAAATGATGCTTCGACCAGTCAAAATGGTCCTCATCCTCCACCTAAAATCACCCTTGAAGCTATACAAAGGATGATTTCCGAGGGTGTAAAGGCCCAATATATGCAAACTCACTACTCCATGCGCCCGGGGTATGTTAAACCATATCCTCCTAAGGTGGACATGGTACCGTTTCCAAACAATTATCGGCAACCGCAGTTTAGCAAATTTAATGAAACTGGGTCACCACATGAACATGTGGCTCATTTCCTTGCTGCTTGCCAAGATACAGCACATAATGGAGCCCTTCTCCTCCGTCAATTTGTGCAAACATTATCTGGCCCAGCCTTCACATGGTATAGCAAGTTGGCACCTAGTTCCATCCGTACATGGGAACAAATGCAGGACACCTTTCTGGAGCGCTTTTATAGCACTCAAAGGATGGCGGGAATAACTGAGCTGACTCAAACGTTACAAAGGCACAATGAGAAGGCTCCAGACTTCATCAACAGGTGGAGGAATTTAAGCCTCCATTGCCCACAGCCAATCACCGAACCTGAAGCGGTTCGGATGTGTATGAATAACTTGAGCCCGGACATGACCATTTACCTGCAAGGAGTAAGGTCGATAACTTTTGAAGAATTGTCCTCAAAGGCCACCGACATAGAGAATTACATGAATCACGTGTCTTGCCCACCAAGGGCATTCAACAAGGCACCATTTGAAAAGAACAATCAGAGGGATAAAACAACCTCTTCTAAGCCAAAACAAATGCAAACTATGGAGACAACTGCAACATCTAAAATGTTGCAAGCTGGGGGACCCGCCACGAGGTTCCAAAATAAAGGCAATACATCAGCTTCTAGGAGGCCAACTCTTAGTGAGCGTCAAAATCAGAAATATTGCTTCCCGGTGGAAGAAGTAGAAGATCTCTTCATGGGTTTACGAGAGTTAAAACTTATTGAGCTCCCTAAACCAAAAAGGCCCGAAGAAGCTTCCAAATTCGATGAGCCTAATTTTTGCCACTTCCATCGTATCTTGGGTCATACACTCCAAGATTGTTTTGTGGTTAAGAACTTGATACAAAAACTCATAGATGAAGGCACCATAGATGCCGATGTACTCCAAAGCATGAGGAATGAAAAGAAAATGGCTGCGTTAAATGTCGCCACTTTTCAACATGATCCGGTGAGTTGGGCAACTCTAAATATGTCGCCAACTTATGATCAATATATGACATTGAAACCTGAGCATGTGAATATGTCTTTCTCAGGATATCCGCAATGGCAAGCTAAGTGCCAGCATGAAGGCAAAGGCTTTCTCTCAGTGGATTCACACCCCAAAACGTGGATCATCAAGTGCACAAAAATTCGGAGAGCATCGACACCAACTCTCAAGACGACTTGCCCTCCGACGAATCATAGAAAAAGGTGAAGGCCCGCACTTCTGCCAAAACATCAAGAAGCGTGAGGACGATCTCCCCAAAGATTATGCTTCTTTCCCTATTGGAGTGTTTGAGGATGATGAAGAGTCTCTTCACTTCCCCGAAGAAGAGGCGCCAGAAGTTGGTGAAGTTCAGCTTAGATCAGGCCGTCCACTACATAGGCCATCTCCTCAACAAATAAATCCTTCAAATGTAACTCCGAATGATGTGACTGACCGTACTCCTAATGTGTCGGTCAAATATGATGTAATCTCGCACTTGAAGAAAATACCAGCTATTCTTTCTGTATGCGATGCTTTGTGTCTCTCATCTGATTTGCGAAAGGCATTTATTACTGTGCTTTTATTCCTTGATGATTATAGAGTTGAGGTTTCACAAACAGAAGCAAAATTACCGCAAGCTCAAAGCATCACATTTGATGATGAGGATCTGTTGTTAGGAAATAAAAAACATAACAGACCTCTACTTATGTTCGGTCTCCCCATTAATCGCATTATGATTGATGGGGGTTCAGCCATAAATTTGCTACCGGACTCTTAAAAAGATTGGGTACTCTAAAGGAGACCTATGCCATTCAAATGTTGTCATTCATGGCTTCAACCAAGCTCGTCAGGAAGCATTGGGCACTATATTGTTGGTTTTAAAATTTGAAAATATTATGACATATGTAAAGTTTCAAGCGATTGATGCGGCCACCTCATATAATGCTCTCATTGGTCGTCCATGGCTACATGAAAATGGAGTTGTTCCATCTACTCTCCATCAATGCATCAAATATAAAGATCCCTCATGGGACATAGTGACGATTTTTGCTGATAAAAAGCCATTCACTATAGTGGAGTCCTTCTATGCTGATGCAATGTTTTATTTTGAGCTTGTTGATAAAGTCTCAAAGCCAAAATCAACATTGCCATTAAAACAAAGCATCCCAAAGATCGAATGCGCAGAATCTTCGTCAAGTCAGAAGATATATCAATACATACCAAGCAACCAAAGGAAGCAAGGCAATCCAATATTTCGCATCATAAATAAGCCCTCTCAAAATAGAGGTATTTCATTCCCAACTCCATTACCTCCTTTGGTGCAATATAAAATAAAGCAAGACCAAATTGAAAGGGTTAATAAAAGCAAGATGGCTGCTCAAGTCACTTTGCTAAATAGAGATGATAAAAGATTACCCATTTCATTATATGATAACAAAGTTCTTTATATTATGCAACAGATGGGCTATGACATATCTACTGGTCCTTCTCTATGTGATGGCCGGGGGCAACTCGCACCATTTGAAACGCTGATGTCCTAGGCACAACTTGAAGCACTACATCAAGATCAAGTGTTAAAAGACGAGAGACATGGGTTAGGTTATGAAGTTAATATGACTTCTGCCGAACCACTGGATGCCACAGAAGCATCTCCACAAATGGAGGATGGAAACCAGCCAACCATTGATGAGTTGGAGGAAATTAATATTGGCACGGATGAGGATCCCCGTCCAATCTTTATTAGCAAACATCTGTCTAAGAAAAGCAAGGAAGAATACCATAAGTTTCTTTCTGCGAATAGGGATGTGTTTGCTTGGTCCTATGAAGAAATGCCAGGTTTGGACCCAATGGTTGCCGTACATAAACTGGACATTCAAAAAGATATTCCTCCGGTGAAGCAAGGACAAAGGAGATATCGTCCTGAACTTCTTCCACAAATAGAAGCTGAAGTTGATAAACTCATAGCTGCTGGGTTTATCCAAGAAGTATAATACCCCAAATGGGTGTCTAGTATTGTGCCTGTGACAGAGAAAAATGGGCAAATCCGTATATGTGTAGATTTTAGAGATTTAAATAAAGCATGTCCAAAAGATGACTTTCCAATTCTGATCTCCGAAATTCTCATTGATGCTACTGTAGGATATGAAATGGATAACTTTTCTGGCTACAACCAAATAAAAATGTTGCCGGAAGATGAGGAGTTGACTGCCTTCCGCACACCCAAGGGTATATATTGTTATAAAGTAATGCCCTTCAGATTAAAAAATACGGGTGCTACATATCAACGTGCAATGACCAATGTTCTTAATGGATTATTGTATGAAATTGTCGAGTGTTATATAGATGATATTGTCGTAAAATCTAAGCACGAGAAAGATCATTTAAAACACTTGGAAATTGTGTTCGAACGCCTTAGAAAACATAAATTGAAAATGAATCCTATGAAATGCGCTTTTGGAGTTTCCTCTGGAAAATTCCTTGGTTTTATAGTCACCAAGCGTGCCATTGAGATTGACCCAACAAAAATAAAGGCAATCGTTAACATGCCCCAACCAACAAACCTACATGAATTGAAAAGTCTCCAAGGCCATTTGGCATACATCAGGAGGTTCATATCTAATCTATCTGGAAGATGCAAGCCTTTTTCTCGGCTTATAAAAAAAGGAATCCCATTTAATTGGGATCAAGCAAGCCAAAATGCATTTGAGGATATAAAGAAATATGTAACCAATCCTCCTGTCTTGTGTGCGCCAATTGAAGGGCGTCCACTAATTCTTTATACAGCAGCCATGCCAACTTCGTTAGGTGCTCTTTTAGCGCAAACAAACGACGAAGGAAAAGAAGTATCCTTATATTATTTGAGCCGCACCCTACTGGGGGCAGAGTGCAATTACCCAAACATACAAAAAATATGTCTGGCGCTTGTATTTGCAGCTCAAAAGCTTCGCCATTACATGCTAGAACATATGGTACATCTCGTGTCAAGAGCTGATCCGCTTCGACATATTTTGAACAAAATGAAATTATCAAGAAGATTGGCTAAATGGGCAATGTTCCTTTCACAATTTGATATTGTGTTTGTGCCTCAAAAGGCTATTAAGAGTCAAATATTGGCTAACTTTTTAGCTGCACATCCTATAGCTGATGATTTCCCCATTGATGATGATCTGCATGATGAGGAGCTTTTCACCACTACGGTCGCCAATCCCACATGGCAAATGTATTTTGATGGCGCCTGTAGAAAATCAGGGGCCGGTGCAGGAGTTGTTTTTGTCACACCCAACGAAGCAATACCCCCTTATTCCTTCACACTAACTTCGGCACTTTCAAATAATGTCGCTGAATATGAAGCTCTAATTATCCTCCTTGAAATAGCTCACAATATGGGCCTAAACACACTCTCTATAAATGGAGACTCCCAATTAATAATCAATCAATTGTTGGGAATATATACTATAAAAAAGCAAGGGCTTGTGCCATATTTCAAGAAAGCGAAAGAACTCATAAATATGTTTGCTGATTTAAAAATTCAGCATGTTGTAAGAAGTCAAAATGAAAAGGCCGATGCGTTGGCAAGCTTAGTAGCTAGCATGTCATTAAATCCATATGAAACAATGGATATTCATGTGGAGCAATGAAGAGGTTGTGCCAACGCATGTGAAAGAGATTGTGCCATCTACTTCAACCATGACTATAGACACATGTGAAATCAAGATTGGTGATTAGAGAACAGCTTTTCTCGATTACTTACTTTATGGATACTTGCCTCTAGATTCTAGTGAAAGGTCTAGGATACGAAAGAGATCAATAAATTATACATGCATAAATGACGCGTTATATCGGCGTTCATGTGATGGCATCCTACTCCGTTGTCTTGCCAGCAATGAGATTGTGTGGTGCACACCAATCTGGTCATAAGTTACATTACCAATTAAGACATTTAGGCTACTATTGGTACAATGTTTGGTGATTCCATAAAATTTGCAAAGAGATACCATGAATGTCAAATACATGGTAATTTCATTCATCAACCACACGAACCGTTGCATCCAACCAACATGTCTTGGCCCTTTGAAATGTGGGAAATGGATGTAGTTGGGCCAATAAATCCCCCATCCTCCAAAGGACATAAATTTATCCTTGCCGCTACCGATTATTTTTCCAAGTGGGCAGAAGCCGTAGCACTAAAAGAAGTCAAAGCTGAAAATGTAGAAAATTTTATAAGAACCAACCTCATATATCGTTTTGGGGTTCTGGCCCGAATAATATCTGATAATGGGCCGCCCTTTAAAAATAAACATATGGAGAAGATTTGTGCCAAATTTAAAATTAAGCACCATTTCTCTACGGGTTATAATCCAACTGCTAATGGTCAGGCATAAGCATTCAACAAAGTGTTATGCAAATTGCTTAAAAAGGTGGTCTCACAAAATAAGAGACATTGGTAAGAAAAGTTACTAGAGTCCATGTGGGCGTATAGAACCACAACTCGAACGCCAACAAAAATGACTCCTTACTCGCTCGTGTATGGAGGAGAAGCAGTCTTGCCATTGGAGGTGCAAATTGCCTCCCTAAGGGTCGCTATTCAAGAGAAACTCAACAAAGATGAATCGGCAAAATTACACCTAAGAGAATTAGATAACCTAGAAGAAAAACGGCTCTGTGCGTTACAAAACTTGGAGGCATACCAAGCTAGAATGTCCCAGGCTTTTGACAAGTGCGTAAAGAGAAGGTCATTCAAAGAAGGAAATTTAGTTCTTGCGGTCATTCGGCCTATGAATATTACTCACCGAATGAATAGTAAATTCGGACCTAAATGGGAAGGCCCATATATTGTAAATGACGTCTACTCTAGTGGCGCATATCGAATCATATCTCCGAATAGCGAATATTGTCCACCGCCGGTGAATGGGAAATTTCTAAAGCGTTACTACGCATAAAAAATATATGTGCTATGCTCCATAGCTTCATGAGCCTAAACTGAAGCTGAAATAAAAAAAGAATTATCATCATACTCCATTGCTACACGAGTCTAAACTGTAAGCGAAATAAAATAAATAAATAACGCTCCATAGCTTCATGAGCCTAAACTGAAGCTAAAATCAAAAAGAAATCATCATGCTCCACTGCTTCATGAGTCTAAACTGAAGCCAAAGTTTAAATAAAAGTGCTCCAACGCTTCATGAGTTTAAATCATAGCATAAGAAAATATAAAAAAAAATATGCTCCATCGCTTCATGAGCTTAAACTCTAGAGTCAAAAAAAGAAGAAATCACAACGCTCCATAGCTTCATGAGCCTAAACTGAAGCTAAAATAAACAAAATCATCATCATACTCCATTGCTACACGAGTCTAAACTATAAGCGAAATAAAATAAACAAATAAATAATAGTCCATTGCTACACGAGTATAAACTCTAAGCGAAATAAAATAAACAAATAAATAAATAACGCTCTATAGCTTCATGAGCCAAAACTCAAGCTAAAATCAAAAAGAAATCATCATGCTCCGTCATTTCACAAGCCTAAACTGGTAGCACCCAAAAAAAACTCCTACATGATCCTACACTGAAATAAAAAAAATAAAATATGCTCCTTCATGAGCCAAAACCCAAATATATATATATATAAAATATATGCTCCTTCATGAGCCAAAACTGAAATATATATATAAAAATATATATGCTCCATCATGAGCCAAAACTGAAATATATATATATCACACCCATATTTTAAGGATAAAATAGGATGCATAAAAGACTTATATGTGCCCCAGGAATAGTCGCACATATAAACTGACAAATTACAAATGTATCATCACAGTATTTACATAACGAATATAAGTATTTATTACATAGAACAAATATAGATAATATCTTTGATGTCACACTCGCGGAAGCTCCATCACAGGGACAAGGTCGACTGGGAGACACCAAGCCTAATACTCATTGCGATAGTCTTCACTCTAATCTTCATGTGTTGTGGTGGTAATAGTAAAAGTGAGCACATTTCGTACTCAGCAAGTACAACACGGGTTCATAAGGCACAAATAGGCTAGACATTGTTTGACTGCATTTACCTTTTAATATTCATATTTATTTTAGCAGTTGAGTAGCATCAAGTATTCCAAATCCCAATATTAATCCAATGATCAATTATAATAAGGTTAATAAATAGCAAAGGCATTAACAACAATAATAAATATAGCATGAATGTAATAGTAACCATATAACTGTAAATATGTGCAAGGCCACTCATGACCGCGAGCGCGGCTGTTATAACAGTTTTTAAACTCTGCGTAGAGGTGTACACTTTACCTATAAGTCATGATTTTCTAATGCATGAGTTAATTATGCCCAAACACTAGCTAACCATATAAAGCCATTTAAAGGTTCGTATAGCAAGTTAGGGCCGCAAGGGGTGAGTGGCAACGAGACGTAGGAACCCCTTTTCAATATGGCACATTCCTTCTAGGCTATACACATAAGACAAGAGGCTGTACTACACCCAAGGTGGTAAACCCCCAACTGCGCCCTTTCGGGTAACCTCTAACAAGCTAGAAAAGGTCATTCAAATAACTAGAGCCAGAGCCATGTAGCCCTCACAGATGTACTGTATGTCCCGGTTCATCACGTTCAGAAGGTCCTATGGAGAGAAACTAGAGCCACATAATCCCTGAGCTCTAGCCCCCTTTGAACAGGAATAAAATCATCTTAAATGATTCATTGCATAATCCATTAATCAAATTACAAGATCATTGGTATTAATAAAGCTCTAGCAATATCTACCCAATGCATATCCCATAGGTGAGCACGGAATCAGGAATTCAATAACTATGTTATAATCTCTAAGGTTGCCAAGGTGGACACATGCATATATGAATGTGATTATTGTGAATAGTACAATAAGGATGGTCCATGTTATACTTGCCTTGATCAAAGAACTCCTACTGGTCTTGCTCGTAGAAGTATTCTTGATTGTCCACGAACTGCTCACCGTCTACTCACACGATCATCAATTCACCACACAAACATCTGGCAACTATACACGAAGCAAACAAAGGAAAAACAATTAGAACAGTACACCAATAGAATAAAAACAGTTTGAAAATGATATAAAACTATTCCACTCGTTCCAACGATCACATCGATATAAAGGTCTCGAAAAACGGATTTAAAACACAAAAGATATGATTTTTCGAAGATTTGCTATAAAAAATAATTAATATATATATAATCAAAATTTTAAAAGTGCCAAACTTACTGTACAGAGGCATAAACATGTAGAGTTCGCAAATACAAATCTAACGCAATTTGATTCACTTCAAACGGATTTAAAATGAGCAAAATATGATCAAAATAGGGTTCCCTAGAAATTCTGAAATTTTGAAAACGTATTTTAGCTTCAACAGACAGGATTTACACCTTCCAGATATGAAAACGTAGACCGGGTTGGGCGCTTTGGATGGCGGGTGGAAACCTAAGAACGGCAGTGTCTCTTTAACAAATTCGCCACGTGAAGTGGTACACAGCGATCTGATTCATTGGATCACGAATGGAAGGACCAGATTAGCTCGGGGAGAGTTGAGTGGCCTGCTCGCTGGAGAAGATAGGCCTGGCGGCGGCTCCATGGCCGGTGACGAGTTCAGCTCGCCGGAAAAATTGAAACTAGGGCTAGGGAGCTCCATTTGACACGGGATTTGAACTGGGAGTGAGAGGGGCTCGTGGGAAACTCATCTGGGCCATCGGTTGAGGCTGCAGCGGTCTAGAGAGAGAGAAGTTTGAGCCATGGCGGCTTCGGGTCGGGTGAGGTTGCGGTTATCGCAGGGAAGTTGAAATCACGAAATTAGAGTTGCTGGGAGTTTCCTCACCTCACGAAGAAGGTGTAGGGTGCTCCAATTGAAGATGAGGGAGCCTCCCCGTACAAGTTCGATGGTGGCGGCAGTTGGCGACTTCCTGTGATTGCGGTTCACGGTTAGCAGCGAAAAGGGAGGGAAATTGGAGGGCCTGACAGCTTCCCGTAGGCAAGATGATGCTTACCGTGCCCTCAATTGGGTCGAAAGATGAGCAGAGAAGGCCGGCGACAACTGCGGCTTCGTTTGCCCGCGGCAGAGCTTCGCGTGCAGCGCAATGGAGCTAGGGATTGTCCAGGGGCGGCGCGGGGCGATAGCAGATTGGAAAAGAGAAGACCAGAGCGGACTCTCAAGCACTTTATAGGTCAAGGCTGGACGCACAAGATGAACTCCGAGTCGAATTCAACGATCGTGCGGGCGGATGCTTCCAGTCTGTTCGCGATGCAGAGGACGAGTTGGCTGTATCACGTGGGGCCCACCAGCCGAGACACAGAGGAAGGGAGGAGGTGTGCTAGGTCTGGCCTGCTGGTTGGCCTGGCTCGGCAAGGAGGCCAGGGGCAGCTCGCTTCATGCCCTGCTGGGTTCGATCTGCAGAGACGTGGGGAACGGCCTGCTGCACTTGGCACCTGGGTGCCTTCCTGCACCACGAACAGAAGAGAAGGAAAAGAAAGGGCAGCCCTCGGCCAGCCTCACAAAGGAGAAGAAAATTCCTTTTCCTTTTAAAACAGAATTTCCAAAATACCTTCCAAATAGATTTTGAAATATTTTCTTTCACAAGATCCTAACAAGCAGTACAAAAGGAAATGCTCCAGCATGTGTGCAACAATACATATATTTCAAATTCTTATAATTTATTTCATTTCGAAAATGTATTATTTTTTTCTACACCTCAAAAATAAATAATTAAATATATAAGAACCTAACAACATTACCAGAATTCATAGATTTAAATTAATTTAAAATTTTGGGTGTTACAAATTCTACCCCTTAAAATAATCTCGTCCTCGAGATTGAACGGTGCTTACTTAAACAACTGCGGGTATGACTTCCTGAGATTATCCACTCTTTCCCACGTTGCCTCTGCCTCTGAATACCGATTCCACTGAACTTTGCACATTTTAATAACTCTACTCCTGGTAATTCTCTCTGCTGTCTCTAAAATCTTAATCGGATACTCCTCATACGTGAGATTATCTTTAATCTTTAATTCTTCCAAAGGTATTTGCTCTTCTGGCACACGTAAACACTTCTTCAGTTGGGAGACATGAAATACATTATGCACAGCGGCTAGATTTTCAGGCAGCTCTAATTCATAAGCAACTTCACCACGTCTGGCTATAATTTTAAAAGGCCCAACATACCTTAGTGCTAATTTCCCTTTCATGGGGAACCTCTTCACACCTTTTATTAGTGAAACCTTCAAGTAGACATAATCACCTACTTCGAAAGCCAAATCTCTTCTCCGATTATCAGCATAGCTCTTCTGACGGGACTGTGCTATTCTCAAGTTCTCCCAGATTATCTGTACTCGTTCTTCTGCATCTCTCAGAACATTTGATCAAACACTTGAGTTTCACCAGTTTGATTCCAAAATAGAGGGATTCTACACTTACGCCCATACAAAACTTCAAATGGTGACATCTTAAGACTTTGCTGATAACTATTATTATAGGAGAATTCTACATAAGGCAAACTTTTATCCCAACTGGTACCTAACTGCAATGCACAATCTCTCAACATATCTTCCAATATCTTATTGACTCTTTCAGTCAGCCCATCTATCTGTGGATGATATGATGTACTAAAATTCAATTGGGTCCACAATGACTCATGTATTGCTTTCCAAAAGTGAGACGTAAATTGCGTACCTCTGTCAGAAACAATCTTCTTAGGCACTCCATGCAGACATACTATTTTCTCCATATATAGGGTAGCCAATTTTGAACCTAGATAATGAGTCTTGACTGGTATAAAATGAGTAACTTTAGTTAACCTGTCTACGATCACCCATATAGAATCATAACCGTTTTGCGTGCGAGGTAATCCCACTATGAAATCCATACCAACTTCTTTCCACTTCCATTCAGGAATCTTCATTGGTTGCAACAATCTTGCAGGTCTCTGGTGTTCAGCTTTCACCCTTTGATAAACATCGCATACTACCACATATTCAGCCACATCTCGCTTTAAACCAACCCACCAATACTTCTCTTTAAAATCAAGGTACATCTTAGTACTACCAGGGTATATAGAATAAGCGGACTCATGTGCCTCTCACAGAATTTTCTATCTTATTGCTGGATCCTCAGGTACACACAACCTCTTGCCATGCCACAGAGTTCCATTATCATCCATTCTAAAACCAGGTGACTTGCCAACCACTATATTTTCTGCTATCTCCCTCAATTTCTCATCTTTCAACTGTGCTGCACGAATCTCTTGCTCAAGTGTAGGTTCTATCACCAGTTCAGCTGTATTGACAACAATCCCCAGGTTTAGATGTTCAAATTCAGCACACAACTCACTCGACATAGGCAATACTTGCATCTCATTAGCATAACTCTTCCTACTAAGAGCATCTGCAACAACATTAGCCTTTCCTGGGTGATAATGCACATCCAAATCATAATCCTTAATCAACTCTAACCATCTGCGCTGCCTCAAATTCAAGTCAGACTGAGTGAAGATATACTTCAAACTCTTATGATCGGTGTATACATCACTCTTATGTCCAACTAGATAATGTCTCTAGATCTTCAAAGCATGAACCACAGCTGCTAACTCTAAATCATGAGTAGGATAGTTTAGTTCATGTTTCCTCAACTGCCTAGATGCATAAGCAACAACTCTACCTTCTTGCATAAGAACACATCCCAAACCTTGACGAGATGCATCACAATAAATAGAGAACTTCTTGCTCAGATCTGGTAATACCAACACAGGCGCAGTAGTCAATCTCTTCTTCAACTCTTCAAAACTAGATTGACAGGCATGAGACCATACAAACTTGGCATTCTTCTCTAATAAAGCTACCATAGGCTTAGCAAGTTTAGAGAACCCTTCAATAAATCTTCTATAGTAACCAGCCAATCCCAAGAAACTACGAATCTGACTCACATCATTAGGTGGTTGCCAATTCAACACATCCTTCACCTTGCCTGGATCTATAGATATCCCACCATTGGACACAATATGACCAAGAAAAGAAACTTTCTTTAACCAGAATTCACATTTACTCCGTTTAGCATATAGCTTATGCTCTCTAAGTTTTTGCAATACTAGCCTCAAATGTTCAGCATGTTCATCTTCTGTTTTGGAGAATACCAGTATATCATCAATAAACACTACCACAAACTTATCCAGATACTCCATAAACACCTTATTCATCATATACATAAAGTAGGCTGGTGCATTGGTCAAACCAAAGGACATGACAGTATACTCATATAAGCCATATCTAGTAGTAAAGGCTATTTTTGGAACATCAGAAGCATGAATCTTCAGTTGATGATAACCAGAACGCAAATCAATTTTAGAGAACACACAAGCACCTCTCAACTGGCCAAACAGATCATCAATCCTAGGCAATGGGTACTTATTCTTGATGGTTACCTCATTAAATGACCGGTAATCAACACACATCCTCTGACCACCATCTTTCTTATCAACAAAAATAACTGGTGCACCCCAAGGTGATGAACTAGGCCTAATAAAACCCTATTCTAGCAATTCCTTTATTTGTTTCTTAAGTTCTTCTAGTTCATTAGATCCCATTCTATATGGTCATTTAGCTATAGGTGCAGTTCCAGGTAATAACTCAATAAGGAATTCAATGTCTCGGTCAGGTGGCATACCTGGCAACTCATCCGGAAAGACATCAGGAAATTCATCCACAACACGATTCTGTTGGTTCCCATCTTCATTCACTTGATTCACAGCAGCTGTCGGTGGTTTTTGCACAATCACATCAACACTGAGTTTATCTCCATTGGGTGCAGTCAATTCAACTATCTTCTGTGCACATTTAATCTCTACCTTGTGTTTCTTCATCCAATCCAATCCCAGGATAACATCAATACCAGTAGTTCTCAAAACTGTAAGCTTTTCTTTGAACTCTAACCCCTTAAAAATATACTAACCAATGGAAGGTAAAACCCAGCATGCAAAACCCTACCCGGTGAATTTACTATAAGTGGGTTTGTCATTGGTGTTATGGGGATGGCATGTATCTTAACAAAATTGTGCGAGATGAAAGAATGCGAAGCACCAAAATTAAAAAGAACAGTAGTGGGGATGGAGTTAACGTTGAATGTACCCATCATCACTTCTGGCGCTTCCTGAGCCGTGTCAGTGGACACATGATTCACCTTTCCAGTGTGGGATGGCCTCTGGCTGCTGCTCTGACTCTGGGGGTCTGCTGGTTTCTCTTCTTGGGACAATAGTTGGCATAATGGCCTGGCTCTCCACAATGGTAGCACACTCTGGGAGTACTAGGTGCACTGGTCTTCTTAGGGGTGGTGCTAGGAGTTCCCTGACACGGAGTCTGTTGTCCACTCCGCTGCTGGTACTAAGGACGTTGCTGAAACTGAGAGCGCTGCAGGAACTGGTTGCCTTGATGATTGTTGTTGCGGTTCCACTGACTAATAGGCCCCTGGTATTTCTGATGAAAGCCATGCTGAGAGTTGAGACGCTGACGTGTTTTGCTTCCTGAGGACTGTCCCCTCAGCTTTCTCTTCCTATCCATCTCCTTGCGCTCATTGTCAAGCACAATAGTGTGGTTCACCAGAGCTTGAAAGTTGGGATAGGTGTTTCCTTTCAGCTGCAGCCTGAGATCATAATAGATGCCTTTCAGAAACATCCGCTGCTTGTCAGCATCCTCTCTGACTTCATTAGGTGCATAGCGAGCTAGATGAGAGAACAGGTCATGGTACTCGCTAACTGTCATCTGACCCATCCTAAGATTTCTGAATTCCTCTTACTTGAGTTCAATCACACCTTCAGGAATGTGTCGAGCCCTTAAGTCCCTAACAAACTCGGCCCAAGTGATGGGAGGAGCATTGTTAGGACGTGCAGCTTGGTATGATTCCCACTAAGTCTAAGCTACTCCCTGAAGCTGTCCAGAAGCGTAGAGCACCTTCTGCTGGTCATCACACTGACAGATATTAAGTTGTTTCTCCACAGCACGAAGCCAGTCATCAGCCTCCAATGGATCAGCAGCAAGAGAAAACACAGGAGGGTGGCCCTGCATGAACTCCCTCCTCTTGTTCACGGGCGGTGGAGGAGGTGCATTGCCTCCAGCAGGCTGGTTCTGGATGAATTGCATCATCGTCTACATTAATTATGCCTGTATTTCCATCAGCTGTTTCGCCATTATTGGCGGCGGTGGCGGAGGCGGAGGCGGGGGTTGGTTAGCTCTAGCAGGCCTTCCTCTAGGCATCTGCATTGCAAGTTAAGTGAAAATTTTTTTAGAATTATTCATTAACTCAAAAATAGTAACATATTAGTGCATCTGAAATTTTCTGGCGAGATACATCTGTAAGAGTTCAGTAAAACGAAGATATCTGGAGTTCCTGAAATCCAATTGATGCGTACCATACCCGGTCGGAAAGCTTATAAAATTTTCTACAATTTTATTCAGACCATTTTCCCAGATTCTGGCGTTAAATTTATCAAAACAGAGCAAAACCGAAACTATTCCAGGATTTTCAGACTGCACAGAACC
The DNA here is from genome assembly GCA_038502445.1 of Eremochloa ophiuroides. Lineage (NCBI taxonomy): Eukaryota > Viridiplantae > Streptophyta > Magnoliopsida > Poales > Poaceae > Eremochloa > Eremochloa ophiuroides. The sequence goes on along the minus strand of JAHLJS010000006.1, from coordinate 37,255,156 downwards.
TCGTCTTAGAACAGGTATATCTCTCAGCTCAAAATTGATAAAAAGGTAAAACTTATGGGGTTCGAAAGATAGAAAAGTCAAGTTATTCCCAGAAAATTTTCAAAAGTTTTGCACAAATATTTTTAGAGATATAACAGAAACATCACCGGCTTCTCCAGAAAAACAGCAATGGCAGAAACAGGTTGCAACCGAATCCACAAAATAATTATGTCTATAACTCAATATTATATTTTATAATAAACTTGTAGACATGTCCATAAAGTTCCAACAATCATCACAAAAATCCAAATCACACATTAACACCATAACAAATCATCCAACCACATAGTTCACAACTTCGAAACTACACGTGCTTCTCCTTAATTGGTAGACATCCTAAAGGGTATATACGATGATAGGCCATCGATATTTTGAGCAAGATGAGTATAGAAAATTTTGTAAAACAACTAAAATAATAGATCAAGGAAATAAGTAGAAGTAGCTCAAAGGAAGCTATCAAGGGGAGAGACAATAATATGACAAGGATGAGAATTATTCAAACGAACGAGTCAAGGAGATAGAAAAATAGTTTTCTAGCAAAATAAGATTTGCAAATCGATCAGTGCTAACTAGGCTTGCGTCCTACAGTCAACACATGCTTTGATACTAATCTGTCACACCCGCATCTTAAGGATAAAATAGGATGCATAGAAGACTTATATGTGCTTCAGGAATAGTCGCACATATAAACTGACAAATTACAAATGTATCATCATAGTGTTTACATAACGAATATAAGTATTTATTACATAGAACAAATATAGATAATATATTTGACGTCACACTCGCGAGAGCTCCATCACAGGGACAAGGTCGACTGGGAGACCCCAAACCTAATACTCATTGCGATAGTCTTCACTCCAATCTTCATCTGTTGTGGTAGTAACAGTAAGAGTGAGCACATTTCATACTCAGCAAGTACAACACGGGTTCATGAGGCACAAATAGGCTAGACACTGTTTGACTGCATTTAGCTTTTAATATTCATATTCATTTTAGCAGTTGAGTAGCATCAAGTATTCCAAATCCCAGTATAAATCCCATGATCAATTGCAATAAGGTTAATAAATAGCAAAGCCATTAACAACAATAATAAATATAGCATGAATGTAATAGTAACCATCTAGCTGTAAATATGTCCAAGGCCGCGAGCGCGACTGTTATAACAGTTTATTAAACTCTGCGCAGAGGTGTACACTTTACCTATGAGTCATGATTTTCTAATGCATGGGTTAATTACGCCCAAACACTAGCTAACCATATAAAGCCATTTAAAGGTTCGTCTAACAAGTTAGTGCTGCAAGGGGTGAGTGGCAGCGAGATGTAGGAACCCCCTTTTCAATATGGCACATTTCTTCTCGGCTATACACATAAGACTAGAGGCTATACTACACCCACGGTGGCAAACCCCCAACTGTGCCCTTTCGGGTAACTTCTAATAAGCTAGAAAAGGTCCTTCAAATAACTAAAGCCAGAGCCATGTAGCCCTCACAGCTGTACTGCATGTCCCGATTCATCACGTTCAGAAGGTCCTATGGAGAGAAACTAGAGCTACATAATCCCTGAGCTCTAGGCCCTTTTGAACAGGAATAAAATCATCTTAAATGGTTCATTGCGTAATCCATTAATCAAATTACAAGATCATTGGCATTAATAAAGCTCTAGCAATATCTACCCAATGCATATCCCATAGGTGAGCAAAGAATCAGGAATTCAATAACTAAGTTATAATCTCTAAGGTTGACAAGGTGGACACATGCATATATGAATGTGATTATTGTGAATAGGACAACAAGGATGGTCTATGTTATACTTGCCTTGATCAAAGAACTCCTGCTGGTCCTGCTCATAAAAGTATTCTTGATCGTCTACGAACTGCTCACCGTCTACTCACACGATCATCAATTCACCACACAAACATCGGGCAACCATACACGAAGCAAACAAAGGAAAAACAATTAGAACAGTACACCAATAGAATAAAAACAGTTTTAAAATGATATAAAACTATTCCACTCGTTCCAACGATCACATCGATATAAAGATTTCGAAAAAACAGATTTAAAACGCACAAGATATGGTTTTCCGAAGATTTGCTATAAAAAATAATTAATATATATACTCGAAATTTTAAAAGTGCCAAACTTACTGTACAGAGCCATAAACATGTAGAGTTCGCAAATACGAAGCTAACGCAATTTAATTCACTTCAAACGGATTTAAAATGAGCAAAATATGATCAAAATTGGGTTCCCTAGAAATTCTGAAATTTTGAAAACGTATTTTAGCTTCAACCGACAGGATTTACACCTTCCAGATATGAAAACGTAGACCGGGTTGGGCGCTTTGGATGGCGGGTGGAAACCTGAGAACGGCAGGGTCTCTTTAACAAATTCGCCACGCGAAGGGGTACGCAGCGATCTGGTTCATTGGATCACGAATGGAAAGGACCAGATTAGCTCGGGGAGAGTTGAGTGGCCTGCTCGCCAGAGAACACAGGCCTGGCGGCGGCTCCATGGCCGGTGACGAGTTCAGCTCGCCGGAAAAATTGAAACTAGGGCTAGGGAGCTCCATTTGACACGGGATTTGAACTGGGAGTGAGAGGGGCTCGTGGGAAACTCATCTAGGCCATCGGTTGGGGCTGCAGCGGTCTAGAGAGAGAGCAGTTTGAGCCATGGCGGCTTCGGGTCGGGTGAGGTTGCGGTTATCGCAGGGAAGTTGAAATCGCGAAATTAGAGTTGCTGGGAGTTTCCTCACCTCACGAAGAAGGTGTAGGGCGGTCCAATTGAAGATGAGGGAGCTTCCCCGTACAAGTTCGACGGTGGCGGTGGTCGGCGACTTCCTATGATTGCGGTTCACGGTTAGCAGCGAAAAGGGAGGGAAATTGGAGGGCCTGACAGCTTCCCGTAGGCAAGATGATGCTTACCGTGCCCTCAATTGGGTCGAAAGATGAGCAGAGAAGGCCGGCGACGACTGCGGCTTTGTTTGCCCGAGGCGGAGCTTCGCGTGCAGTGCAATGGAGCTAGGGCTTGTCCAGGGGCGGCGCGGGGCGATAGCAGATTGGAAAAGAGAAGACCAGAGCGGACTCTCGAGCACTTTATAGGTCAAGGCTGGACGCACAAGATGAACTGCGAGTCGAATTCAACGATCGTGTGGGCGGATGCTTCCGGTCTGTTCGCGATGCAGAGGACGAGTTGGCTCTGTCGCGTGGGGCCCGCTAGCCGAGATACAGAGGAAGGGAGGAGGTGTGCTAGGTCTGGCCTGCTGGTTGGCCTGGCTCAGCAAGGAGGCCAGGGGCAGCTCGCTTCATGGCCTGCTGGGTTCGATCTGCAGAGACGAGGGGAAGGGCCTGCTGCACTTGGCACCTGGGTGCCTTCCTGCACCACGAACAGAAGAGGATGAAAAGAAAGGGCAGCCGTCCGCCAGTCTTACAAAGGAGAAGAAAATTCCTTTTCCTTTTAAAACAGAATTTCCAAAATAGCTTCCAAATAGATTTTGAAATATTTTCTTTCACAAGATCCTAACAAGCAGTACAAAAGGAAATGCTCCAGCATGTGTGCAACAATACATATATTTCAAATTCTTATAATTTATTTCATGTCGAAAATGTATTATTTTTTTCTACACTTCAAAAATAAATAATTAAATATATAAGAACCTAACAACATTACCAGAATTCATAGATTTAAATTAATTTAAAATTTTGGGTGTTACAATATAAAAAGAAAGATGCTCCTTCATGAGCTTACACTGTGAAGGAAAAAATATGCTCCATAGCTTCGCGAGTCTAAACTGAGGCTAAAGCTAAATATATGTATGAAGACACTTCGTGGCTGCATCAGCCTGAAATGAAAGCCAAAAGAAAAGGCTCTAGCGTTCTTTAGCTTAAACTGTGAGCGAAGGGAAGAATATGCAAATTTCTGTATATCATCCAAAAGCCGGAAATAAACAATCAGGTAAGCAACAAGTACGACGCTTGAGTAGCCTCAGTATAGTGAGACTATATGCCAATGCTTGATAAAGACCATGTATATGCGCAAACCTGCGTGTGAATCAAGTGTCATAAAATATGTTTAGTAAAAAAAAGGGGACATAAAAAAAAATCTAAGCTTCGAGCTCCGAATCTGTCAATATATATTTCCGCATCCGGACCTCAAGGGGGCATCTGTAGACACCAATTTTGGCACTATCGAAAATATGTGAAAATATTTACACCATTTTAGATAAAATAATATAGATGGTGGAATTCCATCTAAATATGAAATACGCAAACAATGACATATTATGCATGAAAACAAAATGTTATTAATGAGATATATTTTTTGGCTATGGAGTTCAATCCATCCAAGAAGCGAAGGCGAGTGCATGTGTATCTCATATGTACAAATAAAGTACAATGTACTCTCGTGAAAACGTGATCGGACGGCTGGTTATTCTAAGGCCGTATACGAAAATAAAATGCTTTATCGATTAACTAAGTGAAAAATAAGAAGAAAAGAAAGATAAAAAAAAGGAAAAGAAAGGGTGACATAGACGTACGTATATGCATGACCATGCACATTAACAAACGTGCACCTTGTAGAAACCCAAGATAAGGTAACAAAAATATGGCCATTATGTAAATACAGTCACGTTTGTATACACATGTAGACTAAACATGTCAGGCAACGTATGTGTAGACTCTACATAGTTAGCATGTGTAGTAACACGTATTAAGGATGGAGCGGCCGCGCGGGTGCTATTTTCAAATAAAACCATACGCCTTGACCAAGTTTGTCATCAACTGCAAGTCAAGAGCCAGCCACGCTCCACGATGCCACGTTCCAAGAGTGCGCGCTGCTGCGATTCAAATTAGCACCGGCATCATTAGCGCTAATGGAAAATTCAAACGGAAGCGCGTGGTCGCAAGGTGAAGGAACCGCTCATTGCTCTGCTCCATAAATAGAGAACCTGCGCCAGCGCTCAGCCCCCGCTCTCGATTAGAAGCACCGTCAGGCTGCCGCACTTGACTCCAGAACAAAACTGCCGTCACGCTGCTGCATACAGACACCGACGCCCGATCATATACTACCGCCAGGCTGCCATAGCACGGTGCCGCTCGCCGTTCCATCACCGTGCGCCCTGCCGCTCTGAAAGGACACCAGAAGCATCGATCTCCTGCGCTCCGGCAAAGTCTCGCCTAGGTTCTGAAGGTGAGGAGCTCCATCGGCTGTTCATCTGTTGCTGTTCCCACTCTGCTTCTGCTTCTGCCGCTGGGTCAACATCGACTCTACAGCCTACTCATGTTCTGGTGAAAGGGTCAGGAGAGGCTAGCTGCTGGTACTGGTTGCCACGGAGATATACAATCAAGGAGTCCCGCACCTAGCTCTGTCTCCGATTTTGGCTTGATCTCCAGAGACTAATCAAGGAGCCCCGCTCCTGTTTCTCTGCTTCTTCGATGTCCATAGCAAATTGATCGGCAACCTGTTGCGGGCTAAACGGCTGGTCCGTGCTGCTGTGGATGAGCAGCATGCACGGGTCTTACCCCGGTAAAAGGTAAAAGAAATGATGATAGATGTGCTATGCGCACGGGCTGCGAGCCCCGATGACCGCGCTTGCGCATATGGGCTATGCCCCGGTGAAGATATAAAAGGGCAGTAAACATGCCATGATAAAATTTGGTTTGGACGCGATTTGGCTTCATTCTGTGGTTGAAATTTGGGTCAGACGCGCTGTGGCTCCACCCCGGTTATGACATATGGTATAAATTTGGTTGGACGCGTTGTGGCTCCAACCCGGTTAAAAGTTCATCCTAAAATGATTTGGACGCGTTGTGCCTCCATTCAATCATGATTCATGGTACAAAATTAGTGGACACGCTTTGGCTCCATCCGCTTCATGGCAAATTGATATGAACGCGGATTGGCTCCATATTCAGACAAATTCATATGAGTTTTGGCCACGGCAACGCTGGCCTATTGTTGCATTCATATCATGCATCATAAAAAAAAATTGCATGCTACAGCCATAAAGAAAGTTTGCTAGTTTATATAAAATCAGAAATAGCCATCTGTGCATTACAAATTAAATTATTCCAAAGAAAAGACAACCACGTATTGCATATTCATACGTATGCAATGCGTCAGGAGTATAACTAGCTGTCAAATATCTTCCGGCATAGAATCAATAATCAGAGCAAAATATTCTACACGTTCATCATGTATGCCCTTACAGGTGTAAACATGGCATCATCATTCTTGCACAAAATCAAATCATGCATGTGTGTCGTCACATATCCACATGCATATGCCAAATCAAGTTAAAAGGTTAAATTAGTGATGATCTAGGCATGCCGGATAATAAACTAAACAAAATTTCCCAAGTCATGGCTCCTCGTGCTAAGTTTAGCTACTATGGCGCTGTAGTCTGTGGTCAAAATAACCAATATGTCACAAATAAGATTTAGCCAAATCGGACAAGCTTATTAATCATATTCATCTGAAATTCCGATAAATATGCATGTCAGTCATAAATCGAAGTGCCATGCATCATGCCTAAACGAAATATGGCACCTTGGCTAGACTGCAACCATGAAAGGAGTTGTCTAGCTAAGCCGTTAATTGAATCGAATTAAACAGCGTCACATATGCTAATCTGTGGCCAAAATACAATGTCATGTGCACCTGCACTTTCTCTTGATAAAATAAATCAACCAAGTTCGCCATGGATATATCTGGGGCTGCCTTGACCCATACAAAAATTGCATACTATGTGCTGATGCATCCCTAAATATAAAAATATGTCAAGTTCTAACCTTGCATGACCCAAAAAAGACTATGCTAAATTTAGTCCTCAAGTTAAATTACCTTCATATATATGTGATACAAATGCACTGTCAATCAAAGAAATAAATGTCAAACATATTTGTTGGCATTTCTCGTCAAAATACATGCCAAGATGTATGTGGCCAAATGATTAAATAAAGGGGCATGCCAAAATACTTAAACTTAGTGCCATGTTATGGCCGAAACAAATAATGAGATATTTATATTTGCGTACATGAATTAAACGCATGCATATTGTGGTTTGCTAAAATGCTAAATGAGCTAGCATCAAATTTAGAGCTTATGTCAAGCATGCATATTCTTCTGTCTACGGCTACAGGATTGAAGACCTTGTTCCCTTTTGTAGTTTGTAATAGGAAGCCATATGATGTAATCTTCTTTTTATGTACTCATGTTGGAACTCTTAATCAGGGGTGTTTTCTAAGGAGATGTAATTAACATAATTTTTATGTAAATATAAGAATTATGGAAGTATGGACTCGTAATACCTGTTCTTTTATTCTTGTCCCAATTAAATTTAAATTTGCCTCTGCTGAAGCGGAGGCGGTCTTAGTCGCCCGTTTTCACGTCATCACCACCATGGTCCCCACCAGTCATAGAGCATGTCCTTGCGCTGGTTCTGTCTTGATCGTGTCGGTTCACTCCTTGATCCTTGTGCTTTGCTTCTCCACCGTTGAATGGAAATACAACTCTGATCCAAAGGTGGAAATAAGCTGAGTGGAGTGTCACGGGGATCATGCCATGTCACCAGAGCCCTGTGGGCCCCATACATGGGTCGGCCGACCCATGCATGGGCCCACCTTGAGCTCCTGTCTCTTCCATGTGATTTTGTACACCATATCTTGAAGTTTCATGGCCTGTTTGGTCTTTTCTGCGTTCACAAGCTAAGAGTACAAGTGGAAATAGTTATTGATGAAATATGTTCATGATATACTTATTCTTCCTTGAACCCGAGGCATGTTGACGGTGTTAGAGTATGGATTTTTATAGCTTACCCACCGTCAACGAGATCCCCCAATCTTTACCTTTGCTCGTCCCGAGCAAATAACTAAACTTAGTCTCGGTGGATCAGGAGTTGCTACAATGTTCATATTTCATTAGTACCATGTGTACAACAAAATACTTCTCTTTTGAATGAAAAAATTGGCTATAAATCTCACTCATTTTATCTTAATCCTTTGTGGCACTAATAGATTTTCCTTTGCGTTAGGTGGTTGAGAGACAGAATAGTTTAACTTGAGCGCTAATTTTCTTATTCTTTGCAAGTTTCATACTGGAGGTTTTAGCAAAGTTTTTCAAAGAAAACTGAATGTTCCTCATATGGTTATCTCATGTCGGTCACATGATGTATGATTCCTTACCAAGGCACAAAGTAAATGTTGCCTTCTCTTTGTCATCCTACTTCTAACATGGCTTATGTGGAGCTTAAGGTAGGAATGAAAGGATATGCATACTTACTTTACATGTATTGTAGAGTTAAAGCTTGGATCCAAAGAGACAAGTGTCATGCCCTTAGATCAAGATGTGCAAGTGTGTGTAAAAAGTGGACTATAATGCTCCTCTATTTGAAATTGTATCTCTCTCTAATACATCTTAGAGACATGGCTATCATTTTTATTTTATTCATGAGCCTAGACTTGCTCATATTTTCTTTTCTATGAACTTCCTTGTGTCCATTTTTCTTTTCTTTTTATTTTATTTTGCATAGCCTTTTGTCTCTTCTATCATATCAACTAAGAGAGATATTTTATGACTCTAACACATGGAGCATTTATTTGGTGAAAATGAAAGGCATGTTATTGCGTACTTTCAGTGCAGAAGTAGCATAAATATGAGTGGTGTGTATGTGATCTTGATCTTGGGAGCATGATAAGTCTCTCAATAAGAGTCAACAAGACTTGACAAAACTCATTGCAAAGTAAATAGCTTATATGGAAGGGCTAAGGCATGTGTAACATATATGGCTGTGGTAGGAACTCATTACCATTGAGAAACAATAAGGTTTTGATTGTTTTTAAGAAATTAATCTTAGTATTCATACATGTTTAGAATAATATTATAGCAGCTCTTGTTTTACTATATCATATCTCACAACAACTTAGACTTAGTTCTAACACTTGCAACCCACAAGGTTTTCAGATTCATGATGATTTTAAATGAGCCAAGTAATCCATGCTCAAAAAAGTACTAAGTTGTAAATTAGGCATTAAAGAAACATAAATAGAGCAACAATTCATCATTTCCATGAGGAAGATTAAACATTCATGAGACATATGGGAAAATGATTTTTTTTAAGATAAAGGCATTAAATAATGCAATAAGCTAGGATAGACTACTTACCTTAGTAGGGGAGAGGATCTCCCCCAAGCTTGGCTTTTGCTCATTGTGGTGGCGGATAGTATTGGAACCATCCCGCCCAACGTTGTGCTTCTTCATCTTGTATGGCTTGTAATAATTGGGCATTATGTTGTGCCATGTTTAGTGTTGCATCTTGCTCAACCTACATTGCGCCCATGTCGTCGATGAGTTGATCTACTTCCGTCCTTTGGTTTCGATGTCCCCTCACCCGTGTGGACGGACGGGGAATGCGCACTCTTGGAGTGGGCTGTGGAGGCCTTTCCATGGACCCTGAAATGTCCATGGAACTCGCTTCATCGCCCTCTTCTTCATTTCTCCCTGCAGCTTGTGAGGTGCCGCCTTGCTCAAATTGAGTGGCCTATGACCTGCTTCTAGTCATCCTGCTTGTACCTGCAATATGTTGGCTTCTTGCCTCTCGATCCAGTTTAATGGTTAGTGTGCGAAGCACATACAACCGACGTCTCTCACATGGGATAGGGACCTCAGCTACATGGCCACGATAAATCATTTTAAGGCCATCTTTTGGACCTCTTTTTAAAACTTGAGCACTTATGAAGAAATCTTCAGTTATAGTGTCTCGAGAAGTGGCAATGTATTCAAAGTAATGTGTTTCATTTAATAGATCCATTGTTTCAGCAATACGAGTGATAAAAAAAGTAAAGAATATATGTTCTTCTCTATGGAACACACCAAGCCAAAAGCGGGTTAAAAGCTTAGCAGGTGAAACTTTTATTTTATTGGTTATCGCATAAAGCAATCTTAGCTCATTATTATGTAAAACTTGCACATTATAGCTAGGAAAAAGAGTTATAGCCATCCAATAGCGAAGAAAGCGCAGAGTAGGATTATGAATTTCATTAGTGTTCGGATTAGAGCAATCATCAGATCCAAATATGGATTTCCAAAAATCAGCTTTATTAAATCTTCTTGTGGCATTAATTAAATCCAGCTGACAGGTGTTATCAAAACCAAGAGCCACGTTAAAAACTCCCCGAGTCAAACTATATTCTTTATTAAACATGCGAAAGTGAACATTATCATCTGTGACTTGTAAAGACCATAGGAATTCTATAGTGAGCCTTTTAATCCCAAGTTCAGGAACTTCCCAAAAGCTTCCCCAACCAATTTTATTAAGCACCGTATTAAATTCTGCGGTCATACCTGTGCAGCCCAAAATGACAGGATCGATGATGCCGGTGTGTTCAAACCCGCGGTGTCGGATGTAGAGATACCTTTGGTACTCTTCTTGGTTAACGTGAGGCCGCTCTCAAAATCAAATGTTCTCTCGGGACGTACTTCTAGCACCTCGTGGCCTTCTATGAAGCTTCTCTTCCTTCTTCCTCGTCATGGCAGGGTCATCGAGAGGAGCTCCCCATGGCACCCTTGGCATTCTTGAACGCGGAGAGGAACTTTTTCATCTTCCTGCAGCAATGAGACAACACAACAACACACTAGGACAACAAAGATTAGCGTTAGCGTTAGCGTTAGTTGTCCCAATGTTAGTAGTCCTTGTGGGGTATGGTCATCTCCACAAAACCATTCCTGTGGGCAGGAATACTCCACAAACGTGTTCTTGAGAGCAAAGACAAGCTTCTACTACTACAATATTTTTGGTTTTTTATTTTGAGTGGCTAACTACGACTAAACTTGAGAAAGAACTTGCTCAACTAGTGAAGAGAAGAGCGAGATTGTGAACTCGAGATGATTTAGCTGGAATGGATGTGGAATTGAGCACACAACGTAAGGGTATTTATAGGGGGAGAAGGGCTGGTGACGGGGCCACTAGGGCCAGGTCGGCCGACCCCCCCATGTGAGGTTCAGACCTGCTTTCACCTTTGGACAGGGAATCTAATTGATTGCTGATAAAGTTTTCTAGAGGTGGCTTTAAACATGGGTCGGCCGACCCATGTCTAGCAACCTTATCAGCTTTAATCAGTGTGTTCCACCTTGTTCAACAATGTAAAGACTAGTGGTGGACCAAAAGTGGTGAAATTTTCAGAGATTTCCTTGTCTAGTGTTTGATGAAAGTGAAAGGTGTATGATAAAGGTGGAGACATGCTTTAGAGTGATTCCCATGGACCATGGGAGCACTATTGCATGCCAAAGTGACCACTTTTCAGAATTTAGATGGTAGTGAATATTGGATTCTCCTTGGAGCATGTGAAAGTTTAAAGAGTGATCATGACCAAGGGTGGTCGACCACGAATAAGAAGGAGATGGTGATCAAAGTTTGGGACAATGATCAGGACACCAGGACAACACTATCAGAGGTGAGTGGGCCCCATGGTGGGGTCGGCCGACCCCACTTTGGGTGGTCCTACCACCTCAGGTGTGAGCACCAAAGTTCTACTCAAGTTTTATTTGCTATGATAAATTATTTTATCGAAATAAATTATGCACAAATTTAAATATGAAGATGCAATGTAAGAATGCATGAATAGAAATGCAGGAATGAAATATGGGATAAATACTGATTTACCTTACCAGTAAGGGCTCCATGTTTTAGGTCCGTAGAGCAGGACCTCTCCGTTTCGGGTTCAATCTTCAAGTGCTTCGATTGGTCCCGGAGATGGGGACCGTGATGATTACACCTCTCTGTTCCGCCATTCCTTTTTGGTTGATACATGTGACTCGGTGGAGTCATCCTTCTTTACCATTTCGGTTTTACTTACCCATTCGCCTTTTTAGCCTTTGACGGTTGATTCTTCCGGCGGGTTGCATGTTGAGGCTTCTTCTTCCACAGGTTCTTCCTTGCCTGCTGCATAGATTTATAACCATTGAAAGGACATTTAATTCTCTTACCTGGGAGTTGGAAGTGGATTTGGCCGGATCACACATAGATGATGGCCAGGATGACGGGGACTTCGTCATCCGCTCCCATGTCGAGGATGATGAAATCAGTAGGGATGTACTCATCTTGAACTTGACAAGGATATCCCTTGCCAATCCCTCGGGAAACCAGGATTGATTGATCGGCCATCTGCAATTTGACAAATGTGGGGTACAAGGGTCCCCCTAAAAAGTTTTCATGCATTACCTTGGACATGATGTTCACTCCTGATCCAAGGTCGCGGAAGGCTTTGTTGAAGATGTGGGGTCTGATCTCACAAGTGATAGTTGGATGGCCAGGGTTACTCTTCTTGGCCATAAATGGTGGGTCAGGAAGGCAACCCGGGTTTGACCTAAGCGGAGGCTTACCAAACCTCATAGAAACTAACCGGACACCTTCAACTGGTTCCTCAAGTTTCCCTGGGATCTTACCTTGTTCGAAGGATGGGACAGCTGCTGCTATTTGAGCTAATTGTGTTTCTATCATTTTATTAAAGCTCAATTGATTTTTCATAGCAGTGGCAAATCTATCCATTTTCTCATTAAGATTTTCAAGAATCTTATCATTAGCCATCATTTTCTTATTGATACTATCATTAATTTTAGATTGGCCTAAGACAAGATCTTTCAGAGAAGGTTGATTACCATAAGAATTATTGTAATTATTGTTGTAACCATTACCTTGATTACATTGGTAGAAGGGGCGCGAAGTTCCATCCTCCTTGTTGCTGGGATCGATGCCCATTATTGCTGTTGTTGTTGATGAAGCTCACCTCCTCCTTCCTCTCGGGACAGTTGTTGCCCGAATGATGTTCTCCACCACATACCTCGCACCATGGATTAGCTTCAATGGCTCGTGCGGTGGCATGGGCTCGAATGGCCTCTTGTTCCTTTTTGGAGCCTTCCTCGATCTTCTTCATCAAGAGGTCGATTTTTGCTGAGAGCATGTCCACCTCATGAATGGTGTGCATACCCCTCTTCTTGGGCTGGAGACGTTCCTCATTCCATCCTTGGTTGATCACCATCTTTTCAATGAGGCCCTTACCATCCTTGACATTATTTTGCAAGATTGCTCCTCCAGAGGTTGCATCAAGGTGACTATGGGCCAATCCAATTAGCCCATGGTAGAAACCTTGGATTAGGAGCCATTCTTCAATCACATGATGAGGATAGGCACGAATGTACTTCTGAAGATGTTCCCATGCTTCGGGAATCATCTCATCAGCTTGCTGTTAGAAGCTCAAGATCTTTCCACGAAGGGCGCTGGTCTTGCCCATCGGGAAGAACTTCTTGAGGAATGCATTGGCACACTTCTCCCAAGTGGTGGCTTCACTCTTGTTGGCATAGAACCATTGCTTCGCCTTCTCAAGCAGTGAGAATGGGAACAGACGAAGACGGATGGCGTCTGCCGAGACATTCTTGATGGTGGAGGTACCACACACCTCCAAGAAGTGCTGGAGATGGGCATTAGCGTCCTCGTGCAGCTTCCCATAGAACGGGTTGGCTTGCACCATATTGATAAGTGATGGCTTCAGCTCAAAAGTGGCATCCCCTAAGTTAAGCTGCGGACCGGTGGCGACATTTTCAGCCGATGGTGCAGAGTACTCCGAGATGGTCCTTTGGGCCATGGCTTCCTTGATTGATAGTGCGGAGCCTCTTTCCTCGAATAGATTCAGGTCCGAGATGAACCTTTGAGGGGGGAATTGACGGCGTCTAGTTCTCCTCAACAATTGCTCAGGATCTTCAATAAAGTTTGACGGCAATTGGAAACCGCTCATGCACTGTCTAGCTTCACGTAACGAGAAACACAGACAGGGGGTAAGCCCCTAACACTAATTGATAACTAATTTGATAATAGACTCCGTATTCAATTTTATTAGTATTCCTAGGCTGATGCTGTCCCTGGCAACGGCGCCAGAAATGCTTGTTGACACTTCTTAGCGCAATCACCAGAGACAGGGTGTTAAGCTATCTCTGATAACGACGCCAGAAGTGCTTGGGGATATTTCTTATGTCTATTGGATAATTCCGCAAGCGCACAGAATATACCGCTGTAGCACTTCACTGGGAGTATTCCAAGGTATCGATATTTATTTTATCCCAAGGGAAAGCGGTGCTAGGAATGTTAATAAAAGAGAGATTCTTAAGTCAATTGCAAATTAGCAACCAACTAATGATGGGGGGTAAATCGATATAGAGGAAAGATAATGACATAGAGATAAGGCAAGGTTTAGGATAACTAAGGATAACAAGTAGAGTATAGCTTGGTGGGAGGACAACGAGTGAGTTTAGGACTCCTATGACTCTTTCTTTACTTCTGTGAACTTAACCTTAATAGATAGATGAATTAACTAGATTGATACGTTACTTCTTGAGTGCAGGAGATATTCTGAGACAATAGAGGATATAACCTCTACCCGAAGCGGCTATACTCTTATGGGAGCCTAC